>OY728146.1:1575534532-1576734532 GCA_963277665.1 Viscum album | reverse complement strand
ATCCTATGTGGGTTCGACAGCTCTATCTTCGGTTCCGGGATCCTACATGGGTTCAACAGAATAGATGATTTAGTGGCTAAACCTAATCATATCTAACACTCTACGTGAGTTGTATACCTATGTGAGCTGATTCAATAACTTTTGTGTTTACATCATGATTGAGATGGATTACTTGATAACTTAGGTATATGTATGAGCATATACCTAAGTAGGGTTAACTATGGATTTCGTACCTTATGGTTTATCCTTATTGGATCTTGTGAGACCTTGAGTGTCCCGGGGTCCCAACTGAGCATCGTTATAATCACCCCTATACGGTCTATGCTCGCACCTCATTGTTTTGGATGAAGACTGCAGATAGCGATGACCAAGGCTAAGTGTACCGAGACTGGATGGTACCCGGATGTAGACCACACGTCATGACGGTACACGGAGGTGACAGATGGATGTGGAGTGCTGTAGAGGCTATCTGTACCTATCCTCTATGTAGGATTTCCCAGTGGATTATCCAGGAGCTGTTTTCCCTTTTTCCTGTACTTGTACTTCTAGTTTCTGGTACTTTACAGTTGGGATTGTATTTCCGGCCCCTTTTACTTTTCAGCACTCTTTTGTTATATAGTTTTACTTAGTGTGTTGCTTCCAGCTTGTAATCTGTTGTGTGAGTTTTTAGGATATAAAAGCAATTCCTTCACAGTTTTAGGGATTTATGCCTTTGGTGCTAGACACCAGCCCCTGGCCTATGGAAGGCGGGATTGGGGTGGTCATGGCACGAGCCCCTGGGGATGGGTCATGACAAATTGGTATCAGAGGAGTCGGTTCTACTGCAGAACTTAGGACTCTAATATTTTGTATGAAGAAATAGTGTTAAGGGTATTGAGTGTGGTTTTCAGTTCAGGGAATCCAGTGTTGGTGCGGCGGCCGGCGTATCCATACACCAGGGCCCTAACTTCTGATTTCTGACCCAGTTCATGAAGACACTGATTGCATGTGTGTTTTGAAGAGTTTAATTTGTGATCTCTTTGAGTCAACTCACCAGGTATAACTTATTGACTGTGTCACACTTGTTTCTTTTCAGGATGCCTCCATGCAGACAGCTGGATAGGGTTCCGAGAGTTGAACGAGATGGAAGCCCCCCGAGCGACGGTGCCTCAGTGCAGGGCCCTATCACAGTGGAGGTACTAGCGATAGCACTACCCGTTAGGCTACCGATACCACTAGCCCCAGAAGTAGAGAGTGCACGCCACCTGAGCGTGTTCCACAAGTTCCATCGCTAGAGGCTGCCTAAGTCTAGGGGTGGGATGAACCCGCAGAAAACTGAGGATTGGCTAGAGGCTATGGTGAGAGTCTTCATACAGGTAGGGACACCAAACGACCTTATGGTGATCCTTTCCCTGGGTCTTCTTTAGGAAGCAGCAGACAGATAGTGGAGCCTGATGCTCCAGGTGTATGACGAGGCGACAATACTATCGGCATACATTGAGAGACTATTTCTGGAAGAGTTTGTCCTAGCCACCTTACGTGTAGTGAGGATACATGAGCTAATTCATCTGTAGCAAGGCAACATGACGGTGGCACAATACCCAACGTGGTTCTCCGACCTCTCGTGATACTCTACTGATATGGTACGAGACCCATTATTCAAGGCCCAGACCTTCCAGTAGGGGATCAAGAATGAGATCATGGATTCGATGATCTCCCTCAGCATCCCAAGGTAGGTGGGGGTGTTGGAGCGAACCATCTTAGTAGAGAGTTTCCTTGCTGAGCAGTCACCAACAGTGAGACCCGCCACCAAGAATCATATAGAGGATTCATTTGTAGCTGGATGCAGACAAATGTTGCAGAGATCCAAGCAAACCAGACCATCCGATGGATGACCTCAGGACTCACATTCTGTTGTGTAAGGCACACGAGATAGAGTCAGTATTTCGAGGAACATGTAGTGTTTCACATGCGGCGGGCGGGGTCACATGGCTCGTGACTCTTCGAACCGCCATTCAGATGATCAACAGACTGAAGAGGGACCACCTAGGGAGAATCATAGGTTCGATCGAGGTGGTCTATAGGGATATGGCAGATGTGGTAGAGGAGCTGGTCGTGCATTTGGCGGTGGATGATGTTTTGAGATGTTACCACCACCACCACAAGGAGGTCCACCCCGACTGCAGGGAGTAGGTGGACAGACGAGAGCTCATCTCTAGGAATTTGAGGCTTATGATCACAACACTCCAGAGGTGATTCGAGGTATGATCTATGTCTACTCCACTATAACTTCAGTTCTTATAGACACAGGTGACAATAACTCTTTCATTTCCACTTCCCTCATTCAGATCTCGGAGATTCCGACGGACCTGTTGGATCGATCCTTATGGCTAGAGACTCCTACGGGAGAATATTCGATGATTATGCACTGGTGCCGACATTGTGAGCTTACTCTAGGAGGTGAGAGCTTCGGATGGGATCTCCTAGTAGCGGCGTCGAGGCCTTATGATGCCATCTTGGGTATGGACTGGTTATCTACAGTCCATGCTTAGATAGACTGTATTAGGCACAATTTGTGGTGTGTCCGAATGAATGGGACAAGTTTGACCTTCATCGGTGAGAAGGGAGACTTTGTAGAACATGACAGACTTACCCAGAGGAGGGTGTAGCCGATCACTCATCAGTTGGCTTGACTTACTCTCAAAGTAGTTGATGTGGAGAGTCCGACTTATCCTGTAGTGGTGGATCAGTACGCGGATGTTTTCCCTAATGATGTACTATATATACCTCCTTATAGATATATGGACATCTACATTGACTTGTAACCCAAGATGACACTGATATCTACACCAGCATATCGGATGGCTCCAGCGGAGCTTTGCGAGCTGCGGGTATAGCTTGAGGACTTGCAGGGGAAGGGATTCATCCGACCCAGTGTTTCTCCCTGGGCAGCCCCGATTCTATTCACCAAGTAGGCGGATGGAATCTTGAGGCTTTGTTTCGACTACCATCACCTGAACTAGGTGACTGTGAAGAACAAGTACCCACTCCTAAGGATTGACGATCTCTTTGATCAGATGAAGGGAGCACGGTGGATCTTGAAGATAGACCTCAGATCAGGCTATCAATAGCTCAGTGTTCGAGATGAGGATGTGGAAAAGATGGCCTTCATATGTTGGTACGGCCACTACGAGTTCATGGTGATTCCATTTGGTGTAACCAATGCTCCAGAAGTGTTCATGGGACTCATGAACATGTTCTTCTAGCCATACCTCGATCACTTTGTCGTAGTCTTCATCGACGACATTCTGATCTACTCGACTACTAAGGAGGAGCATGCCTACCATTTTCAGGTAGTACTGGACACACTCTGAGAGCACCAGATTTATGGTAAGATATTGAAGTTCCAATTTTGGACCCGATAGGTACACTTTTTGGGACATGTCATCTCGGAGGCTGAAGTTGCAGTAGATCCAGCAATGATTGAGGCAGTACTTTCTTGGGAGCCACCCAAGAGTGTGACAGAGGAATCAAGTTTCCTGGGTTTGGCAGGATACTATCAGAGATTCATTCTAGACTTCTCCTGAGTTGCATCACCACTACTAGCCTTCACGAAGAAGGGGAAACCCTTCGTGTGGTCGGAGAGATGCTAGAAGAGATTTCAAGAGTAGAGGCTGAGGTTGACTAGTACCCCCATCTTGAGACTTACAGATGAAGGCGTAGGGTACATAGTCTACTACGATGCATCAGGTATGGGACTCGGGTGTGTCCTGATGCAGAATCGAGCAGTGATTGCATAAGGTTCTTGATAGCTAAGACAACATGAGCAGAACTATGCTACCCCTGACCTGGAGTTAGCATCAGTGGTCTTCACCTTAAATATGTAGCGACACTATCTGATGGGCGAGCGTTTTACCATGTACTCTAATCACAATATTCTTAGGTATATCTTGTCTCAGAAGGACCATAATCTGAGATCGCGATGTTGGTTTGAGTTCCTCCAGGACTATGACTTCAAGATAGTCTATACTTCTGGGAAGGCGAATGTTGTTGCAGATGCACTCAGCAGGAGGTATGGTATATAGCTGTTAGGCGAAACGACAAAGCAGCAAGCCTCTTTGCAGATATCCTTTGTGGATAGAGATGGAGCTTCTTTCCTATAGTCTCTCACATTCACACCCCCACTCCTTTAGCGAGTCAGGGAGGCACAACGTGTAGATGCTGACTATGAGACACGACGTACTTAGATATCCATAGGGCATGCACCTAATGGATTTTCTGAAGGTGGGGAGAATGTCATCCTCTTCAGAGGATGTACTATGGTGAAAGTTTCACTTTAGAAGGAAGTGTTGAGGGAGTTCCACACATACCCTCTAGTGGTATATCCAAGAGTGGAAAAGATGTACCAAGATATCCAGTGACAGCACTGGTGGCTGGGGATGAAGAAGGCAGCTGCAGAGTTTGTCACTCAGCGCCTCACTTCTCAGCAAGTGAAGGAAAAGCACCAGGTACCAGCAGGCTTGGTTCAGCCTTTATAGGTCCCAGAGTGGAAGTGGGATGTGATATCCATGGTCTTCTTGACAGTAATTCCACGTACATCCAGGGTTCATGACTCGATTTGGGTGATCGTTGACTGACTCACCAAGTCGGCCCACATCTTACCGATCAGAGAGCAGGGTTCAGTATAGAGTTTGGGACGCCTCTACGTGTAGGATATTGTGAGGCTACATGGATCACCTTCTTCTATTGTCTCCAATTGTGACGCACGATTTACTTCCCGGCTATGGAAGGAGTTGTAGGAGGAATTTGGGAAACAGCTTCGTCTGAGCACCGCCTTCCATCCTCAGATGGATGGCCAGACTGAGCGGACCATTCAGACCGTCAAGGAAATTCTCCATGCTTGGGTCCTCGACTTTGGACACAGCTGGGAGGATCACTTAACTTTGGTGGAGTTTTCATATAACAATAGCTATCACTCCACCATTGGGATGGTACATTTTGACGCATTATACGGGAGACCTTGCAGATCACCCTTGTGCTGGACTCACCTTGGGGAGTCAACACTAGTGGGACCAGAGATGGTACGAGCTACCATGAAGAAGGTGAAAATCATCCAGGAGAGGATGAAGACTGCATAGATCAGGAAGAAGTCTTATACTGACAGGAGATGGAGGCCTCTAGAGTTCGAGGATGGATACCCTGTCTTTCTACGGGTCTCACCTCGACAAGGAATACAGAGATTTGGCCGTGGTGGAAATTTATCTCCGTATTTCATCAGACCTTTTCAGGTCCTTAGCAAAGTTGGTGAGGTGGCATACCCCTTAGCTCTTCCCCCTCAGTTGCACCGGGTGCATGACGTTTTTCACGTATCCCAGCTAAGGATATATGTGCATGATACTACTCACATCATCGACCATGGAGAGCTGGGTGACAATGATGGGGAGAATTTTATGGAGGTTCCATTGGAGATTGAGGATCGACAAGAGAGGTTCCTACGTGGATGGTCGATACCTCTAGTGTGCATTCGCTGGCAGCACGAGAACCTCCAAGAGAGCACATGGGAGCAAGAGGCTCAGATGCGTGCTCAGTACCCCCACTTAATCCCTTAGTTTGAGTTGTATCATACAGGGATGTAAATCCCTGAGGTGGAGAGAATGTAAAGACCCAGAATTTCCATGGAATTTTTTTTTCATAAATACATGGGAATTTTACAAGTCCGCGAAAATTTATGGCGTGTGATTCTAAGGCCCGGTGTGCCCGGAATCAATTTCTAAAGTTTTGTTTGGGTACGTTCAGTAAACGTATGAGCTGGTTTTTATAACTTTTAAACCGGTGCTCAGAATTGAAATCTAAGGGCATCACTGAACTCACAACGCTGATATTCGCATAAGGAGACTTCCACCTCGATGGAAGATGGTCGGAATTAAAAGATAGTTTTTGGATTTTTAATGAAAGAATTAAAAACAATAATGTTTTAGATTTATTTTAATTTGGTTGGTTGAAGCCTCCATGTGGATGTTGAAGGTGGGTACCACCAAACCATAACCTTCCATGATAGGTTACGGTGGTCGGGCCCACTCAAACCTAACCTCCACTTCATTTTTAATAAGGTGGGGAACTCCCGAGGTTAAAATGTCTTGAAATCCCAATTAATTGAGGAGAAACCTCTTGTGCTCCCCACTTAATGGTGCCACCACCCCTCCACCATAATGGAGCCAACTCATAAGCATTTATGGTGCCAAATTATCCGCATTAATTTTTAATGTTCCAACCAAGTGTTTAGTTATTATTTTTGAATTTCTTACAGACAAAATAATAGATATTGTAATCTATTATTTGGAACAATGTTTCACTTGGGGGATTTGAGAGGAGGATTATTGGGAGAAAGCTCCCAACGAAAAACGAAGAATCAAGAACGTGTTCTTCCATCGGAGAACGCCAACAATGATCTCCTTTGACCTTCATCCCCAGATCCTACTGACATGGGATGTCTTCAACCGACCTTTCCTCCACATTGTCATCAACGAGCCGACACACAAGCTCGGGATTGGATGTGTGTGGCAGATGTGACAAATGATGAAATCCTCCTTCTTCTTTCAGTGACATCATCGTCGAACACAGAAAAAAGGTAGGGGGTTTATTTGAGTAATATTACTCCCCTTTTTTTCTTCTTCTATTGGAAAGGAATCATTGCGGTGGTTGTAAAAAAATTGAAGTTCATATTTCTTCTTACATGATGGGCCAAATTTTACCACCCTAAACGCGGAGGGTATGGGCCAAACCAACATGGCCTGACCCCTCCAACATTCTTGTTTATGATGATCTTCAGTATGGCGATAAAGCATCGAGGTGACGAAGGTGGTGAAGACAAAGGCTGTGCTACCCATGGCCTCAGTGACCCGCGCCGCCCTTTTGGCGTCCCGCACCACCACCGGCCGAACCGGACCCATCCAAGCCCTAGCCGGCTGCGCTGATCGCTGAGTAGAGCCCCTGCCCGACTTGCTCCGGGCTGCCTGCTGGCCAGGCTGTGCCCCATTGGCCTACCCGCCACCCTACCAACTCACCTGCCGGCTTGCCTGGCCGCCTTCTGGCCTGCCGTGCAACCTGTTGGACGCCTGCCGGCCTTCCAGGCTGCCTATCGCCCGCCCAACGGCCTGCCCAGCCACCTCCTGGCCACCTGTCGATCTGGACCTGCCCCGCCGGCCTGCCCTGCCACCTCCCAGCGGCCTACCAGCCTACCCTGCCATCGCCTGTGTGCCCGACCAAACCATGCCAGCCTATGCACCCCGTGCGCCCCATGCCGCCAGTAGCCGAACCAGCCTTGTCCATTCGAGTTGAGCCGCCCGAGCCGCGCCCCTCGTGGGGCTAGCCGAACCGGCCTCGGCTATCCGGGCTGAGCCGCTGAGCCACTGATCCCTGACCCACACGTGCCTAGCTGAGATAGCCTCCGCGCCCCTCGCGACGCCTCTGGGCCAGACCACCCTTACACCGACGCACGACCGGTCTGTGACCTCACAACAGATCCATGCCCCTGTGCTACTCGCGGACTTCGTGGCCTACTCAGCGAGGCCTTGCGGGTTGGGCCAAACTCATCGGGTCGGCCCAGACTAAGTCGGGCTAGGTCGGTCCGACCAGGTCAGACCGAACCCAGGCCCACTACGACCCTTTATTTTGGCCATATATTTAGTGCCAAATGTCCATTTGACAAACCATCAGTGACACTGGTAATCTTGGAGCATGATTCTCCCTTTTAGTATAGCCCACTGGAGTTTGGGGTAGATTTGAGTTAGGATCAGGTTGGATCGTGCATGAATCCAACTGGGCCCCCGGGACTAAAAGGCTAATAACACACAGACCGGGTGTCCGATTGACATGCCATCTATTGCGTTGAGACCTCTATGATGTGGTGGACCTTTGGGATACGTTTTCATGGTAATTCATGGTCGTGTATGTATTGACACTTGGCTTGAGGAGCGGACCCTCCTAGAATCCAGCGTGCTTTTCGCAAAAACCCTGTGGCTGGCTACGCTCTATCCACTGTTCCTGGATCCTGTGTGGGTTTGACAGCTCTGACTACTATTCCTAGATCCTGTGTGGGTTCGACAGCTCTGACTAATGTTCCTGGATCTTGTGTGGGTTTGATAGCTCTGACTAATGTTCATAGATCCTATGTCGGTTCGACAGCTCTTACGACTGTTCCTGGATCTTGAGTGGGTTCGACAGCAGTGTTTACTATTTCTAGATCCTGCGTGGGTTCGACAGCTCTAAATTCTCTTCCTGGATCCTATGTGGGTTAGACAGAATACATGATCTAGTGGATTCATCAAATCATCTCTAACACTCTACGTGAGTTGTATACCGGTGTGAGCTGAGTTAGTAACTTTTGTGTTTACCTCATGATTGAGATGCATTACTTGATAACTTAGGTATATGTATGGGAATATACTTAAGTGGGGTTAAATGTTGATTTCATACCTTGTGGTTTATCCTTGTTGGATCTTGTGAGACCTTGAGGGTCTCGGTGTCCCTTCTGAGTATCGTTATACTCACCCCTGCACGGGCTATGCCCACACCTCATTGTGTTGGATGTATACGATAGGAAACACTGACCGAGGCTGAGTGTATTGGGACTGGATGGTACCCGGAGGTGGACCACACGTCGTGATGGTACACGGAGGTGACATACAATATGGAGTGCTGCAGAGGCTATATGTACCTACCCTCTAGGTAGGATTTCCCGGTGGATGATCCATGATCTGTTTTTCCTTTTTACAGTACTTGTACTTTCAGTTTCTTGTACTTTATAGTTGGGCTTTTATTTCCGACCCCTCTTACTTTTCAGCACTCTTTTGTTATATAGTTTTACTTTGTGTTTTTCTTCTATCTTGTAGTCTGTTTTGTGCATTTGTAGGATATAAAGTCAATGCCTTCCCAGTTTTAGGGATTTATATCTTTGGTGCTAGACGCCAGCCCCTGGACTATAGAAGTCAGGCTTGGGGTAGTCACGGCACGGGCCCCATGGGATGAGTTGTGATAGATAATGATGCTGTTGATAATATAACAAATGAATTTGAATTAAAATGTTATAATAGAGATGAAACTTCTATAAAAATTGATGACACTGAGGAGGAAGATGAATATATTGAAAAAATAATATATGAATATGAGGACAATGACAAAATTATTTATTGTTTATAGTATATATATATATATAGTACTCATATTCAATTTTTTTACAACTTTATTTTCATGTTTCAGATGGATGAGGATACTTATAATGAAATCTTCCATGACCTCTAGGATGTTGTACTACCCGATGATGATCCTGATAGTATGTCAATAGACCCTTAAGTTCCTACTATCTCCTCTTTGACTCGAAGGGGTTTGGGTCTTGTGAGATTGACGATTTCTATTCATATTCCCAAGCAAAGACAACATATTTATTTTGATCAACGCATACAAAGGTATGTTCAGTTGTGTAATTTAGTTAGTTTTCATTCATTTTTATTAATTTATTTATATAATAGTTGTTTGATTATTTTTTCAATTTTTTTTCAAATATTTTCACATAGAGCTGTAGGGTAGGGGAGTGCTATTTTTTGAATTTTTTTTTCTAAGGCATGTGTGTTGTGGAATCTGTTTCCCATTAATGTTCGATAGAACATGTTTGATCACTGGATGGTATGTAAATAAATAATAGATTTTTTGAAATTTACTTAATTATTAAATTTATATTATTAAAAAATATAGGTTTTATGGTATCCCATTGAAAATAGCTTGCTGAGTTCTATCATAGAGGCATGGGAGGTGTGTATTCATGACCGATATCATTAGTTTTTGCACTGTTTGAGGAGGATAACAATGAAGATTCTGGGAGTCCCAGATTTTGATCATTCTCACTGCACGCATCGACCTGATTACTTATCATCTCAAATTTGGGATGGATTATTTCCATACTATACGGGAAATAGTTTTCAGTAGAGAGCATCATTAGGTCAAAAAATTTGGGGAGGTAAGAGGTGAAAAATTATCCTGGTAGTCATACATTCACTACACATTGATGATATATGGTAAGTAATTTTTTAAATAATTTATATAACTTTAAATTTAAATTTTTTATTTTATACTCAAATAGAAAGTTAAACATCCCTATATTACATTGTTTGATTTTTATAAGAGGATGTACAAAGATAATATCATTGGAGAGATTACAGGTGGTCGCCAACATTAGATTGTGGTCAGTATAATTTTTTTTTGTGTTTAAAAATTAACTAAAAATAATATTTTAACTATTTAAATTTAAAAGTTCAATTGAAGGAGTTATATGAGGGTGTGACTTCTCAGACACATGATGAGAGTCATGATGATATGGGTAGTCAGACCACTGATGCGGTATGACTTGATGATAAAACAAGGATACATGTGATATAATATGATTTTGAGAAGGGATGAGTGGTTGGTATTAGTTCTTGATTGATGCCTGATAGTTTTTATGGTACCACTACATGGTCAATGTCGAGCTCAAGGGTATCTCATGGGGAGTTTTCACAATCAGTCTCATAGTATGAGGAGAAGTTGTGATCTCAAAGTAATGTTATTGTGACCATTCATATGGAGTAGGTTGAGCACTATATAAAGAAACAATAGGAGGAGGAGGAGAAGTAAAAATGGTAGGAGAAACAAAACGAGTGCATGCAGTGTCTTGTTTGAGGATTAGGGATGGAGTTACCTCACCCTTTTCTTCTAGATGACCCTTATACTCCCCCTCCCGTCTATAGTGATGGATACATTATGGATATATTTATTATGGTAAAATTTAAATGAAAATATTTTATGTGATTTTTTTATTATTTTAGATATTCTCAATTTTTAAAATTATTTTGATATTTTTTTAAAACTTATTTACGACAGGTTTTTCACCCATAAAAAATAATTACCATCTAGAAAAACTATTTGTGATGCTGTTTTAGATGATGCTTTATTTGAGATGGGGACCCATCAGAAATAACTAGTCACAAATATTCTATTTTACAGTTATGGTCCATTATCGATCTCATGTTGGTTTTTATCACTAGAGGGTGTCCTTCACATCACCCAAGCCTGGTAATTATATTCATAAGGGTAAATGGGATGTCCATGTGAGTTGAGCTAGACCTAAGAATCGTGTGATGAATATATTGATAGACCATATTTTTTAATCTTTTTTCTATATGAATAGAGAACATATTAGGATGATTTACCACCTATAGTGGACGAACCCTCTGATGTATTCCCCGATGAATTTTTTAGAGAACCTTAATATAGAGGTATATTTTACTATATAACTAGTTCTAATAGTAGCAACAGGGTATATTCCTCCTTATATGATAGATACTACTAAGCTTCGAGAACTCAAAATTAAGTTGGTAGACTAGGAAATTAAGGGGTTTATCTTACCCACTACTTCACCATGGAGTTCACATATGATTTTCACCAAGGAGGAAGGCGATACCTTCAAGTATTTTTTGGATTAAGGGATGTTGAATTAACTTATGGTTAATAACTAGATTACACAATAATATCCCATATTTTTCTAAGTATTTTCATCTTAGTGTTCTTAGTTGAACCTATTTCTTTTGGGTTTTCATTATTCTTTAGACCTCGATGGTCGGGTCTCTTTTTTGGGATAGAGATATTTTTTTAATGAAAATTTTCTAAATTTTAGGGATGTATGTTTTTTTAATTAATGGAGTCTAGGTTTAAGTGTGTCAATGGATTATGAGGGTTCTCTATGAGTTTTGAAGGCTTCAGAGGTGATTCGAGCTCTTTTGTCGAAGCTGAACTAAGAGATATCGATTTGTCATTTACATTATATGAACATGTTACACGATGTGAAAATGTTGTCAGAACAACATCTTGAATTTGTTTAGGAAATTAGATGGTTACATGCCATGAAACTAGTTTGTGAATTGAAATGGTCGATTCTTGTTATTTTAACCCAAGGTGGCATGTCTTTCAGAAAAACCTCAAAATCAATAAATACAGTATGTGATAAGGATTTTTGCCATTAATTTATCATGACCAACAATTTTAAACCCTACAAATCATATGATTTTATTTCTCATCCACATGAATTTTTTCTCTCTCAGACCCTTGGAAGACTCCAGGTGTTTTTGGAGTGATTTCATCACTTTATTATGTATTTATCAAGCATTTTATCCCCAATAAGTTATTTTTATTTGGTCCCCATTATTATTTTTCTCTATTATAGTTGTGGAATCTTTTAACTATTGTGGAATTAGGTCTTTATCTTGATATTCTGTGATCAAGGTTCTTATTGTGATCTTATTCACCATTATTCTTTATGGTGTTACATGTTGGAATAATTTAATTGATCTTTAGATAAAGGTATTTAGTCTAGAACCAAACCCTAAGGATTATTATAATTGATTATTCATGTGAAATATTGTGTGATTACACAGATATAACATGCATGTTAATTAATTGAATAATGTTTGATGATAAATAATGACTTGGATTACTACTTAGATCTTATTGGATTTAATGGTGTTGAGACCTAGCTTATAGATACTGGTATTGTGAGCCTTAACTTGAATAATAATGAACTGGATAATGTATTAAAGTCTATTCTATAATTACACAAGACCATGGGTTATTGATTGTGATAGACTCAACCTGGATGATAGTTAACTTTTTTATTGGGATGACTAGCTATGTTTTATATGATATGGTTGTATGCACTGGAATGATGTTGCTTTAAGACTAACTTGATAAATTAACAAGGTAATTAAAAGATAAAGGGTAATTGGATAAGTAGACCATGGTGTAATATGATGTTATATGTGTTATTATTGATTCTATATCTAATGTTGTGAATCATGATAAAATGTTTACATAAAGGGATTTTCTTGATGATGATAAAATGATTATATAAAGGGACTGAACCAGTTAAATTTTAATCATTATAGGGAAAAGTCTAATTATGTTGTAATTATTATAGGGTTTGGCCCAATTATGATAAAATTATTATATAAAGAGATTGGATCAGTTATACTGTAATTATTATAGGGATCAGTTGGGTTATACTAAAATACTTATATAAAGTGCCTGACCAAGTTATGCTGTAATTCTTATAGGGTTTGTCCTGATTATGTTGTAATGATTATATAATAGTCTTTACCCAATTATGTGATTATGTAATGGACTTATGTTTATGGTTGGAATGGTTGTGATACATTCTCATAGATATTATAGTATGGTGTTGAATTAATCTGTTTGATGTATTATATTAATTAATTAATTTATACACTTTTTTTTTGCTTTATTTCATGATCTTATTTATCATACCGGTTTTTAGACATGGTGGTGTCGAACTACTATGTTTTACTCACACCCTATTTGGGATACTATTTGGTACTTTAGAATATTATATGAATTCATATTTGGACACAAAATGGGCCTTGTTGATGATTGTTGAATTCTAGATGGAATGGAGCTTAGAGATGGGACCAGCATGGAGTTCATGACCATGTTTTTTGAGTTATTTGTGTCATCATGGTATTTTAACTATATTAATTTTATTTTACATTTAGATATATTACATCCCAATATTATATCATTTAATATTTTATTTACATTGTTTATCCTTTACCTTCTAGTTGTATGTTTCAATATTTCTGCTATTTTTGTTACCATGATATTTTCAATTTACTTAGTTATGCTATATTAAAACTCAATATAATATTTATAGTCTCCCCACTATGTTATTCACACCCCCAAAACTAGTCTTCAGCCTCTGTAATATGAGAAGTCACACATGAGGTCTAGTAACCAATCTAATTTTTCCATGCGAGAGAGTGCCTGATCCAGGGATGTTACAAAGTGGTATTATAGAAGTATGTTTTTCTTTTCTATTGATTTAATATTCAGTTATGGTTGAAAGAAGACTAGGATGTGTTGGTACATTGTAGAGACCCAAAGCTTGATGTACATGGACATTACATTACTTTTGCAGAATACTTAATACATAACAAAAACATACACACAAGGACCGTAATAGTTTAGTGTCTTTGGAAACTCGGAACGTAATCTTCTAATCGTGGTGAAAGATCTTCAACATCTCCCATAAAGATCTTACCCTTTTGTTTTCTTACCTAAAACCTTTATTTATATCATGGGGAAAAGAAAACATATAAAGGGTGATCTCAAATGCTCAGTAAGGGTAATCATGGATAAAATAAAACAAATCATAAACATTTGAACTTAAAAACATGAACATAATGTTTAAACAACAAAATCATGAGCAATGACATAAAACATGGAAGATCAAAAGGAATAGATCATAAAGAAACATTAATAATGTTAAAATATCATGGGAATAAAACATGTAATTTTGGAAACCATTAAGCACATGATATGATTTCCATATTAGTTAAGGCATTGATGCCAAGACCATCTTAGTGGACAAAGTCACTTTCTGAATCGAGTTCACTCCTCGTTTCAGTCCTGTAACACTGAACCAGATGAACTTACCATTCCAACCATGTCTATATCATGAGATATAAATCTTTACCCAATGCATTAGAGGGAGATATAGGTCCCACCCATCTCATAATGATACCATTCTTATGTGTTCCACAAAATCATAAATCATACATCATTGCATAACCCATGTAATAAAAGTGGAATTATTAAACATCGTGACATCATAAAACAATTCATATAGGATAAAGGAATTCATAAAAATAATTTCATCACAACATAATCAAATAAATTTAATTATAGGGATAGAAACAGAACCCTATATTATCTTAGATGGAAAATAATTTTGATAAAACACTTGAACTCCATTCTTGAGGAAAATATCATTTCTACTTTAAAAACAATTTTCCTTTCTTAACATGTCATAAAATTTTAAAATAAAAGAAGATGATTAAAAATAAAATTTAAAACTTTTAAAGGAAGCTTCTTGGAAATAATGTTTTAAAAATCCATTCATGCCGTATAAGTAAAACAACATTCTTCTCGTACTTTTGTCGGAAAAGTCAAAAAGTACCTCGTACGAAAAATGACAAAAGATTCCTTTCATATATTTTACTAAAAACTCAATGAAGGGTAAAATTGGATTTAAAAAATTGTATTTGGATGGAAATAATATTACATATTTAGGAGAGATGGACGTGGATGATAAAATACACCCCAGTTAATTCCAAAGTATAAACAATCTCGGATAAAAATGAGATTGTGATATTTCCCTTACCTTAGGTCCGATTTGCTTCGTAAGTGTCCGAACCTCCTGTATAATGATTTAAATAATGTCATTTACTTATTCCAGAATCATAATCATTGTTATGATATCATATATGGTAATATTGTTAGCTTATTATTAGTAATATTTCATTGCTACTTGTTATTCGGGAGTTTATTACTTTTTGTTCTTATGCATGTTTTATCGAATAAATTTTTATTATTCTTTTTAGGTTATATATAACTCATTTAAAAAATGGTATTAGTGTAATATATATCATATTTATTCACTCAATTCATTTATTTAATCATTATGCAATGAAAATCATGTAGAACGAGTCGCATCACATCGCGGAGACGGTATTCCGTACGTACGCACGAGTGATGATATCATTCCCATGATCATGCAATTGTATTGGAGTGTATGTATACTATTTAATAATCAATATCACTTTACAATAATCATATATATTCATTCTTTACACCATTATACCCATCCGTGTAAGGTGGTGGTGGAAAATAGATTACACCACGGCGTGGAGACGGTATTCCGTACGTACGCACGCGCGGTGATTTCATTTTCCGTAGGATGGATAGATGGTGAAATAGGGTTTTTTCATACTTATAATAACATATCAGTATATTAGTGATACTTATGTTATTAATTCAAAATGAAAGAACTAAATAAGAAGAAGTGGAAGAAGAAATAATGTTGAAATAATCGGTAACAGACATTACCTCTTCTTTGAAGCGCTTATTTGGACCTCCTCTTAAGGCACTAAAATTGGTCTTTGAAGAAGAACAAGACCTATATGATGTTTCTAGGGAAGTGGAGAAGATAATTTGGTAGGGGTTGGCCGAGCATGAAGGCTCAAATTGGTGTGAGGAAGAGAGGGAGGAGGTGCCCTTTTATAAGGGAGGAGAGGGGCACCTTTGGAAAAACTAAACATATTATTTTATTATAAAGCCATATTCGGTTTTAAATAGCTCAAAATTGATTTATTTCGAAGCTAAGGTGGGGATGGGTAGAAATCCTCTCATCCAATAGAATTTTGACAAGTTTAGTTTACTATTTTAACCTTATCATTTAGATTTAACTTTAAGTTAGATAATTTTACTTTTACCGTGCCTTTTTGTGTTCTTACACTATAAGGTTAATAAACTTACTATGACAAGCCAAAAGAACGCCAAGTTATTTATTATTAATATATATAACCTATCTATGTCATTTGGCAGAACCTTAGATTTTTAGGAATAAAATAACAATTAATAATATAATATTTGTTTTAAAAACTATTTTATGTCAATTTTGACACTATTTAGTAATTGATTTTTGTGAAAATCATAACAGAATTATTAGTTCAAAAAAAGTTAATTAACTCAATAATAACATGTCACATTAACCTAGAAAATTAGTGTAATTCATAAAAAGTCTCAGATTACATTTATTTGGGTATTTATAACATCAATTATGTCAATATTTCATTTATAAGATAATTACTGCATCATCTTTGTGTCATAAATAAATTAAATTATTTAATTTCTAAAAATTACAAATAAAATACCATTATTTAGGAAATCTATTTATATTTCTAATGAATATTTATAGGCTAATTTATCTTATGTATAACCATATATTAAAAATTATTTACTTATTAAACTTTGATTTTAACTATTTTAACATTTCTTTAAATAAATTAATAATAAATGTCCTAATCTAATCTAAGTGGGCCTAAATGGTCATATTTTATTCCTAAGGTTGTTTTTGGTCGATTTACACTTATCCAATAGAATTATAACATGTGTTAGGGTAATAATAATATTATTTTTACCCTTAATTACCCTATTTACTTTTAACCGTGGTAAATAAAAGTAAAAAGTTACTATTCACCAAAAATTATTTTCATCTCATTGAACCACATTTTAATCAATGACATCAACAGTGTCTCTTGGATTTTTTAAATTCCACTCACAAAAGCGGTAAAATTAAGTTTTATGTAAATTTACAAATTCTCTTAGGAAGTGGGTAAAAGACGGTGAAAAGTTCAATAAAAATTATATATATATATAAAATTATTATAAAATTACTCCAATGAATTACATTGAACTTATATAGGTATTATGTATCAATTTTGACCTAAAATAAATAATTATTTAAATAAAAAGTTGGTTTTCAAATAGTAACCCAATGTTTTCACTATTCATTAAAAATTGAAAGTTTCCAGAAAAATACCAAAATTTTACCCTAGTCTAATTTTGATATTCCGAATCAAAAAATGAAGTCCATTTTGAAAGATGAAATTTAAAAAATTTCAAAAAGTGGTTATTACTATTCATAACAGCTTGTTTTAATAATATTTTAATAGCATATCGTTGTTTAGTGAAACTCGGTATTGCGTACAACACACGCTATCGAGGAAGGTTGTGATTGCGTGTAATGAAGCCAAGTTAGGGTTGCATGTTGTGAAAGACTACTTTTTTTGTAACGTACAAGACATCAATAAAATTAAAAATAATATTTTTCATAAAATCTCGGGGTGTTACATTCTACCCCCCTTAAAATGAATTTCGCCCTCAAAATTCGTCGAGGGATATAAATGGTTTACTACTCGAATGTTTCTTTAATAGAAACACACATCGTAAAAAGGAATACCAAAACCAATCTTTAAAAACTAAAGTATGAAACATAACAGCTACCCAAATTAACTAATCACTGGGTTTCCACATAGGAGAACATAGGTGAAAATATGGATATAGAAGAGAAACCTAACCATCATGTTCTGAGAGAGAGTGGTAGAGAACATGGCTATTAAAAATACAACAATCACAAAGCTATATATTTTTGATGATCTAAGGTACCATCTGATTCATCGGATACTAGGACAACATTTTTGGTTTTCAAGATCATTTCCCTAAAGTTGATGAATTAAAAGAAATACTTACATGATTTTGGTACAATCTCACTGTTGTTCGTGAATTGAAAAATTTCCACTTCATCCCTTAAATAAATTAAGTTGAATTTGTTATTCGTGATGTGTTAGCAGATCATGTGATAGAATGATGGGTCGTTCCATCTGTTTTAAACAAAAGGTTAGCAAAAGTTATAAGTCCATATTATGGTTAGATTAATCATATATGGTTCCAAAAATGAACTTATAATTCATATATTATACCGCTTAATAAAATAAAACTAGTTTCTACTAACTAGGGACTTCCTGTAGGCCAATGGTAGGAGATAAAGGCCAGTCGCACTTCGGTTGTGGGTTCGATTCCCACAACCTTGTCCGATGCGATGGGATGTCGCCCGTCCTCCAGGTTGTCCTTTTTAAAAAACTACATTACTATAACATCCCATCAATAATATCGAAAAAACTTCTATCCTTAAACAATACTAACTTATGTCCAACATAATCCATTCCAATCTTTAGGCTTATCCATAATACTGTAGTCCACTCTCATAATATAGTGAAAACGATTACCAGAGATTTCATATAACAAGCATGTTAATACCATTGTTGATCCCCATATATCATAAGACATGTCTTGTTGGTCACATTCCAAACATTCGAATGCCTTAATCATGTATTCTCTTGAAAAATGAATACCCATTGAACCTTAGTGGAAACATGAATGCAGTTAAAAGTTAAAACTTTCCACATACCAAAATCCTCAAAATTCTATATACTCAAACCATGATATCACTTAGTCCTTATATCAATAATGAGCTCATGAATAAAATCAAACATCTCATTATCTTCTCATTCCTTCATTATGCTCATATCATGTACTTTCCAAAAATATCTAAATAACCTTCCATGGTTACTGGTTCCATTCAACATATACCTTCAAATACTTTAGGAAAAACAATAGTGTAACAATCCTTAGATGATTCTTTATTCCATGGTACCATTAACTATATAACATAACTCTCGATAAACATAAAATCATTCCACTACCTTCTATAACAACTGACTGAACTTCAAAACTTCTTTCAGATCATATATCATTTGTAGTCTCCTCATCACCATCCACATAAATACTACCTATATGACCATGATGATTCTCTTCATGAGATATTCCCTTATGGAATTGGTTTTCATAATGCCCGTACATTCCACATTTAAAACATCTAATCATTGTTGATGTTGTAGTCATACCATTATCCTTGTACATGGTGTTAACCAGACCTTTTCCTTTGCACTTACTGGCTTTGTGTCCTTTTCCACATCCAAATCATCTTCCAGATCCTTTGAAACAATCTCTCTGATGCCTCTTCCCACACGATTTACATGAGGGAAATTGAACTTTCATTCCTCTATGATCATCATGAAACTCCATGTTTCTCTTATTATCTGAGTCGGGAAACTTACCAAAGTTGAGATTATTGATCATATTATGAGATCTATGATTAGGAATAATAACAATGTCTGGACTTCCAAATCCCATTTCATTTGGTTGCTCATGAAGAATATCATTCCATTGTATGTCATATCCTCCATTATCGTGAATCTTCCTGTTTCCAGCCATTTTCTAAAACCCAAAAAGAATAGTGTGAGCAACACTAATTATAATAGGAAAACCACATAATCAAGAATAAAATTTCAAACTTAAGGTCTTATCCTAGGTTATTCATGGCCATTTATAAAACACTAATATTGTGTTCTATGCTTAGACTTATCCTTAGGATTCTTACTAAGGCTTTCACATCCTAGTTTCCAAAGGTTGACTATACCTTTCCTCTGATACCAATTGTAGAGACCCAAAGCTTGACGTACATGGACATTACATTACTTTTTCGGAATACATAATACATAACAAAAACAGACACACAAGGACCGTAATAGTTTAGTGTCTTTGGAAACTCAGTAGGTAATATTCTAATCATGGTGAAAGATCTTTAACATCTCCCATAAAGATCATCCCCTTTTGTTTTCTTACCTAAAACCTTTATTTATATCCTGGTGAAAAGAAAACATATAAAGGGTGAGCTCAAATGCCCAGTAAGGGTAAGCATGGATAAAATAAAACAAATCATAAACATTTGAACTTAATAACATGAACATAATGTTTAAACAAAAAAATCTGGAGTAATGACATAAAACATGGTAGAACATAAGGCATAGATCATAAAGAAACATTAATAATGATAAAATAGCATGGGAATGAATCATGTAATTGTGGAAACCATTAATCACATGATATGATTTTCATATTAGTCAAGGCATTGCTTCCAAGACCATCTTAGTGGACAAAGTCCCTTTCTGAATCGAGTTCACTCCTCGTTTCAGTCCTATAACACTGAACCAGATTAACTTACCATTCCATCCATGTCTATCTCATGAGATATAAATCTTTACCCAATGCATTGGAGGGAGATATAGGTCCCACCCATCTCATAATGATACCATTCTTATGTGTGCCACAAAATAATAAATCAGACATCATTGCATAACCCATGTAATAAAAGTGGAATTCTTAAAAATCGTGACATCATAAAATAATTCATATAGGATAAAGGAATTCATAAAAATAATTCCATCACAACATAATCAAATCAATGTAATAATAGGGATATAAACAGAACCCTATATTATCTTATATGGAAAATATATTTGATAAAACACTTGAACTCCATTCTTGAGGAAAATATCCTTTCTACTTTAAAAACAATTTTCCTTTCTTAACATGTCATACAATTTTTAACTAAAAGAAGTTGATTAAAAATAAACATGAAAATTTTTAAATGAAGATTCTTGGAAATAATGTTTTAAAAATCCATTCATGCCGTATAAGTTAAAAAAACATTCTTCTCGTACTTTTATCGGAAAAGTGAAAAAGTACCTTGTATGAAAAATGAAAAAAGATTCCTTTCATATCTTTTAATAAAAACTCACCGAAGGGTAAAATTGGATTTAAACAACTGTAGGTGGATGGAAATAATATTACATATTGAGGAAACATGGATGTGGATGATAAAATACACCCCAGTAAATTCCAAAGTATAAACAATCTCGGATAAAAATGAGATTGTGATATTTCCCTTACCTTAGGTCCGATTTTCTTCGTAAGTGTCCGAACCTCCTGTATAATGATTTAAATAATGTCATTTAATTATTCTAGAATCATACTCACTGTTATGATATCATATATGGTCATATTCTTAGCTTATTATTAGTAATATTTCATTGCTACTTCTTATTCGAGTGTTTATTACTTTTTGTTCTTATGCGTGTTTTGTCTAATAAATTATTATTCTTCTTTTTAGGTTATAGATACCTCATTTCCAGAATGGTATTATTGTAATATATATCATATTTATTCACTCAATTCATTTATGTAATAATTATGCAATGAAAATCATGTAGAATGAGTTGCATCACATAGTGGAGATGGTATTCCGTATGTACGCTCGAGCAATGATATCGTTCCCATGATCGTGGAATTGTATTGGAGTGTATGTATACTATTTCAGAATCAATATCAATTTACAATAATAATATATATTCATTCTTTACACCATTATACCCATCCAAGTAAGGTTGTGGTGGAAAATAGATTACACCACGGCGTGGAGACGGTATTCCGTACGTACGCACCCGTGGTGATTTCATTTTCCATAGGATGGATAGATGGTGAAATAGGGTTGTTTCATACTTATAATAACATATCAGTATATTATTGATACTGATGTTATTAATTCATAATGAAACAACTAAATAATAAGAAGTGGAAGAAGAAATAAAGTTGAAAGAATCGGTAACGGACATTACCTCTTCTTTGAAGCACTTCTTTGAGACCTCCTATTAGGGCACTAAAATTGGTCTTTGAAGAAGAAATGGAACTCTAGGATATTTCTAGGGAAGTGGAGAAGAGAATTTTTCAGGGGTTGGCCGAGCATGAAGGCTCAAAGTGGTGTGAGGAAGAGAGGGAGGAGGTGCCCTTTTATAAGGGAGGAGAGGGGCACCTTTGGAAAAACTAAAAATATTATTTTATTATAAAGCCATATTCGGTTTTAAAAAGAACCAATTTGATTTATTTAGAATCTAAGGTGGGTATGGGTCTAAATCCTCTCATCCAATACAATTTGGACAAGTTTATCTTACTATTTTAACCTTATCATTTAGATTTAACTTTAAGTTAGATAATTTTACTTTTACCGTGTCTTTTTGTGTTCTTACAGTATAAGGTTAATAAACTTACTATAAAAAGCCAAAAGAACCCCAAGTTGTTTATTATTAATATATATAAGCTTATCTAAGTCATTTTTCTGAACCTTAGATTTTTAGGAATAAAATAACAATTAATAATATAATATTGTTTTTAAAAACTATTTTATGTCAATTTTGACACTATTTAGTAATTAATTTTTGTGAAGATCATAAAAGAATTATTAGTTCGAAAAAAGTTAATTAAATCAATACTAAAATGTAATATTAACCTATAAAATTAGTTTAATTCATAAAAAGTCTCAAAATTACATTTATTTGGGTATTTATAACATCAATTATGTCAATATTTCATTAATAAGATAATTACTGCATCATCATTGTGTCATAAATAAATGAAATTATTTAATGTCTAAAAATTACGAATAAATTACCATTATGTCGGAAATATTTTTATCTTTCTAATGAATATTTATAGTCGAAGTTATCTTATGTATAACCCTATATTAAAAATTATTTACTTATTAAACATTGATTTTAACTATTTTAACCTTTCTTTAAATAAATTAATAATAAATGTCCTAATCTAATCCAAGTGGGCCTAAATGGTCATATTTTATTCCTAAGTTAGTTTTTGGTCGAATTACACTTATCCAATAGAATTAGGACATGTTTTAGGGTAATAATAATATCATTTTTACCCTTAATTATCC
The DNA here is from genome assembly GCA_963277665.1 of Viscum album. NCBI lineage: Eukaryota > Viridiplantae > Streptophyta > Magnoliopsida > Santalales > Viscaceae > Viscum > Viscum album. Next base: position 1,576,711,428 of record OY728146.1, on the reverse strand, counting down.
TATTTACTTTTAACTGTGGTAAATAAAAGTAAAAATTTACTATTCACCAAAAATTATTTTCATCTCATTAAACCACATTTTACTTACTGACATCAACCGTGTCTCTTTGATTTTTTAAATTCCACTCACAGAAGCGGTACAATTATGTTTTATGTAAATTTGCAAATTCTCCTAGGAGGTGGGTAAAAGATGGTGAAAAGTTCAATAAAATTTTTATATATCTTAAATTATTATAAAATTACTCCAATGAATTACATTGAACTTATATAGGTATTATGTATCAATTTTGACCTAAAATAAATTTAAATAAAATAAATAATTATTTAAATAAAAAGTTGGTTTTTAAATAGTAACCCAGTGTTTTCACGATTCATCAAAAATTGAAAGTTTCTAGGAAAATACCAAAATTTCATCCTAGGCTAATTTCGATATTTTGAATCCAAAAATGAAGTCCATTTTGAAAGATGAAATTTAAAAAATTTCAAAAAGTGGTTATTACTATTCATAACAGCTAGTTTTAATAATATTTTAATAGCATATCGTTGTTTAGTGAAACTCGGTATTATGTAAAACACACGCTATCGAGGAAGGTCGCGATTGCGTGTAATGCAGCCAAGTTAGGGTTGCATGTTGTGCAAGACTCCTTTTTTGTAATGTAAAAGACATCAATAAAATTAAAAATAATATTTTTCATAAAATCTCAGGGTGTTACATACATGGTAATGATATTGTTCATGGGATTATCTAACCCATGTATGGGGGAAAACTCAAGTGCCATGTGATGGGATTGTTGTTCATTATTTTCACTTGTTATAGTTGATATTATTTCACATTTGGTGATTCACATATTGTGTGATGTTATTGTTTCTTAAGAGTTTTACTCATAGACTAGTATGGCATAAAATAAGTATGAATTCATCATGATATTCACATAGGGATACATATTTCCATTCATTTTTATGATATAGACATATTTATCACATTTGATATATTTGATTGTACGAACTATGAAATGTGATAACTGTTATATATGATAAATTAAAATGAAGGAACTTTTATTTAATTCTAAATCACTTGACATGACACCTTTATAGAGACTATGATATAGTGTTTCTCTATTTTTTTTTTCACTTTTTTTGGTTTACCATGTTGTTATCTTGTGTTATAAGGAGAGAATTTGTCTTGTAGTGAAAATGAATCCTCATCATCATTAAATTGATCGTCAGGAGAGTTGAAACCATCATGATCCTAACACACCTAAATAAGAACTTCTTATTGCTCTGTAGGATTATATAGATGTTCATCTTTGAAATAGCTTCCGGAGGGTCATGCGGTCCATAGAAAGGGAGATTGTTCACACTGTACCATTATTGACATAGTTGAAGAGAGAGTTCCAACTAAAACAACCACCAACATTCATGGAGGAGGGAGGCCTCCTGAACTTTGTGTTCTAGATTCAGTCAATCTAGATGATCATCAAGAAAATATGGACTCCCAAATGTGGGAGGGTGAATCTTAATACATACACGCTTCATGGACTAGAAAATCATTTGTGGGACATAGTAGAGTAAGTAGTCTAGAAAGAGGAGTTATGTTAGAAGTACTTCAATATGAATTTTTTGATCCAATTATATCCAGAGGAATTGATGGATAAAAAGGATAGAGAGTATATACACTCTAAATAGGAAATATTGTCAATGAAGGGCTACGGTAGACGTTTCAATGACTTGTAGTTCTTTTCAACATCTATAGAAGTTGATGATATCTCCATGGAGATAAATTTTTAGAATGGTATTTTCTATGAGATTAGCTCACAAGATAATGTATTTGTATTGAGTATCTTATCAGATTTGATGAATGAGGATCTCATCATTTAAGGAATTCTGAGAGAGGTCTTAAGCATTAACCATTCTATTTCAACAAGGAGAACTAGGAACTCTTCTTTGGGTGGAAAGAAGCACCACTATGATAGTTATCACAAAGTGAAAAATGGGAAGAGTATTTAGGGTAGTGGGAATACATATCGAGACCATTTTCCATTGTAGTACTATTAGTGTGGAATGTTTTTCTACAAGAGGCCTTAGTGTATGTACCCTACTTTGGAGTGTCATTATTACTGATGGTTGGTCCACCTTTAGAGGTTTTATAGGGGTGTACAAAATTATAGTAGTAGAAGGGGATCTAGAAGGTACTATAATTTAATAAGGATATAAATACTCCTAAGATTACTGGTAGTTGGAGTTCCACTAGACGTTTAGGTTGAGGCAGGAGACGTGGTACCCCAGTGAAGGAGATATAATACTAGGTAGAGGAAATAACACAAGATATTCACAATGGAGTCTAGATAAGAGGGGAAATTCAGTTGTATGAAGTGTATTATACTCTATAGGTCTTTGATATAGGAACTTATATCATCAAATGTATGATTGTTATATCATATACCCCTTCTTGTGTTTTCTTTTATACAGGGGAATCACATTCATTTTTATATGTTCTTTTTGAAATTGGTTTGGGATTGGATGTGGAAATTTTGGATGGTTTATAGACCACCAATACAACATTGGGAGTGTGGTCACATAATATCAAATGTTTCAAGGTATGTTCTTTAGAAATTGGAAGTTATAATTTATTTTTGGAACTGTTTGTACTAGGAATGATAAATTTCAATTTTATTCTTGCAATGGATTGGCTAGTTCTATACCAGGATCATATTGACTACTACCAGAGGAGAGTTACCTTTATATCACTAGAAGGAGGCATCTATTTCTACTAGGTTGAGTTGGATCTTTAGGCTGGTCATGCAGGACCAATTTAGTGAAGATTAGATTTTTTTATAGCTCAAACAATAGTTATTTCACTAAATGATAGTGGTATACAATATGATACTTTTCTTACCACGGTAGACCATTTTTAGGATGTACTTCTTGATGACTTCTACAACATACCACCCAAGCGATAGATTTATTTCATGATCGAGTTGGTTTCGAGAGTAGAACCATTTTTTTCCACCTTATATAGTGGTACCAGTAGAGATTCATGAATTGATGGCTCAGTTTAAAGATCTAGAATCCAATTTTTTCATACACACAATATGTTAACATGGGGTTTTCCATTTATTTTGACAAAGAAGACTGATGGGACACTGTTCATATGTGTGTATTATTATAGAGTGAACAAAATGGCACACATGAATTGATATCCCCTTCGATGTGTTGAAAATCTATTCGATTTGATGAAAGGTGTGAATATTTTCTCTAAGATTAAATTGAGATTTTGGTATCATCAGATGAGGGTAATTCAGTCATACATACGTCATACTTATTTTAAGAGCAGGTATGGATTGCATGAATTCATGGTGATGCCATTTGATTTAAAAAATGCACTAATGGTATTCATGGCCAGGATGAATCAGGTATTTCATCATTTCTTTGATCATATTGTGGTAGTTTTTATTGAATGGTATCTTATTGTAGTCAAATAAAGTGGATGATCATTCCCAACACTTGACATCGACCTGAGTTCATTAATAGAGCACCATATTAATTCTAAATTATCCAAATTTAGTTTTTGGATTGATAAAGTATATTTATTGGTCTATTTAAACTTAGAGTTAGGAGTTCTAGTGTTCTTGAAGAAGGTTGCAACCATAGTATATTGGTAGAGGAAAAATAATTTCTTCAAGATTTGGTGATTTTTTGGGTTTAGATGGTTATTATCAATGCTTCATCTTGGAATTCTATCATTTTGTAGAATCGATTTATGGGATGACCAATAAATGGGTGAAGTTTGTTTTTTCAAATTCTAATGAAAGATATTTTTAAGAGTTTAAGGGATGGATGAACTCATAACCTATCCTAACATTTCCTATTCTAGGTAAGACATATACCACATACTGTGATGCATCTGATTTTGGAATAAGAGCTGTTATGATACTGGAGGATCCAGTGGTTTTTTATGAATCCAAATTGCTGAGAACTCAAGAGAGGAATTATTATTTCGATGACATGATGTTAACGACAATGGTACACACCCTGAGAATCTGGAGATACTATCTTTTTGAAAATAGGATTTTAGTATACATGGAACACAAGATCCTCAAGTACATATTTTCTTAGTGGGGCTTGAACCATCTGTAGAGGAGGTGGGTAAAGTATTTGTGGTCTTTAATCTTCATTTTTGATTATACTCTGGGAAAGAGAAACATTAATGCTAATTCCTTGAGATGGAAGATGTATATGACAATAGAGTCATATTATTTTGATGAGTTTCATATGATATAACTCTTTACAGACATGAATTTAGTTGTTTTGGAGTCCCAGGTATGAGTATATCTAACTTTAACATCTGTTATACCCACAATTTTTGACTAGATCAAGACTACAAAGTTATCTGATCCAGAGATATTATCTCTAAGGGAAAACTTATATGGTGGGTATCCACTAACATGATGGTATCTTGGTATCTATAATGTTCTTCTTATTTATTGTTGAGTAAGGGTTCTTATAGACTTTCATGAGGAGTTAATGAGAGAGTTTTAAACTTCTATATGGGTGGTAAATCTAGGTCTAATAAAGATGTATCATGATCACCATAGATATTAATGATGGTCTGGAATGAAGGAGGTAGTGGGATTTGTGGAACAATGTTTCACCTATCAGTAGGTTAAATTAAGCATCAGAGGCCTTCTAGGATGTTGCAGCCTCTTCCCATTCTAGAGTAGAAATGGGATGATGTCACTACAGAATTTGTGATAGGATTACCCATGAAACCTTTCAAGAATGATGTAGTATGTGTGATAATAGATTTACCATTGAAGGTTTTCCACATCATACATATCAAGTAGACCTTCACTTTTGATGATTTGAGTAGTATTTATGTGAAGGAGATAGTCTAGTTTCATGGTTTTCTATGAAGTATCATCACTTATAGGTATCCTCATTTCATGTATCAATTATAGAAATGTATTTATAAATATCAGGGATCACAAGTTCATATGATCACAACCTATCATCAATGAATTGTTAAATAATCTAATTAGACTATTTATATTCTAGATGATATGCTACAAGTTTATGTTTTTAATTTTAGCGGTTCATGAGAGAAACATTTAGTAATCATAGAGTTAGAATATAATAACATATTCTAGGAATATATCCAAATGGAACCGTTCAAGGCTTTTTACGATAGGCCATTTTGTTCACCTCTATGTTAGTTGGAGGCATGTGAGCTAGTTCTTGTTAGACCTCATGTATGAGATGTTTGATTAGGTTAATATAATCCAGAGGTGGTTGGTGACCATAAAAATATAGTATAAATCCTATGATGATTAGTGGAGATTACCTATGGAGTTTGAGGTTGGTCATCATGTCTTCCTTCAGGTGTATCCTAGGTTGGGGAAACATCATATCAAGAAACTGAGAAATCTAGCACCTTGGTTTTTAGGATGTTTGAGATAGTGGAAAGTGATATTCCAATAGCATACTAATTATCCCTTCCACAATGATAAAATTCCATGTATGATGTGTTTTACATGTCATATATTTGGATATATCATCCTGACCATTCTCTTTTGGTAGATATCGATGACCTAAATATTGGTGTAGATACATCCTTTTAAGAGAATCCAATACGAATTGTGTATTATAGGGATAATTATATCCTAGGTAAGACCATAACTCTAGTTCTAGTGCATTGTTATAATTATTGTATTCAAGAGGAGACCTAAGAGAGGGTGTTTTATATTCAAACATATTGGATAGACTTGCACTCCAAGACCCGACAGTGATGCTTTGATTAGCTTGAGGACAGGCTATTATATGGTGGTGAGGATTTAAGATCCTATATTTCTCTAGGTACATCCCTCTTTGAGTTTTCAGTTGAACCTATTTATTTTGGGGTTTCCTTCTTCTTTATACCATGGTGGTCGAGTCCATTTTTGGGGATATAGATATTTTTAATGGAAATGACCTATTTTTTAGGGATGTATATTTTTTTGATTTAATGAATTTTGGGTATAACTGTGTCATGTGATTACAAGGGTTATATGTGAGTTTGGACGGCATTATAGGTGGATCAGGTTCTTTTGAAGAAGCTGGACTAAGAGATTTCTACTAGAAATTTAAACACTATGAACATGTTACAAAACATGTAAATGTTTCTTGGAATACATCATGAACTGGTTCAAGTAATGAGATGGTTACACACCATGAAATTGGTTTATGACATGAAATGATAAATTGAGGTTAATTTAAGCTGAGGCTGTGTGTTTTTAGTGTAACTCAAAAAAAGTGAAATACACGATGTGAAAGGGTTTCACTTCATGAATTTATCATGACCATCATTTTTAAACCCTAAAATCTGTATGATTTTATTTCTCATCCACATGAATAGATTATCTATCATACAATACGAATAATCTAGGTGATTAAAGAGTTAATTATTCATTTCTGAATTTATTGATCAATCATTTTATCCCTAGAAATTTTTTATTTGGTTTTCCCTATCTTCTCCTTATTCTGCATTATAGAAGTGTAATATTTTTATTATTGTGGAATTTGGTGTTGCTCATGAAATTTTATGATCTAGGTTCTTCTTGTTATATTCTTCACTTTAATTCTTGTTGGAATAACCTATTGGAAGCAACTCTTTGATCTCTAGATAAAGGTAGTTGGTCTAGAACCAAACCCTATGGTCTATTATAGTTGTTTATGTATTTGAAATATTGTGTGATAACTACGATATAACACACATGTTAATTAATTTAATAATGAGTGATGATAAATAATGATTTTTTTACTCTATGGATCCCATTGGATCCAATGGAATTGAGACCTAGACTACAACTACCTATACGGTGAGCCTACCCTTGAATAATAATGAATTAACTAATGGATTAAAGTATGTTCTAGCATGACCTGATACATCAATTGATTATTTTTGATAGAATCAGCTTGGTTGATGGATTAATTATTTATTGTAATGACTAGTGATGTTTGATATGAAATGGTTGTGTGCACTATCATGACAATGGATTAAGACCAACTTGATAAACAAAAGGGGTAAATGAAAGTTAATTGGTAATTGGATGAATTTATACTTGTGGATTATGATGATATACATGTTATTCTTATTTAAATATCTTGTGTTATCATTATTTCTAAAATAATTATATAAACGTATTTTCTCGGTGATGTTGAAATGATTATATAAAGGGTTTGGCCCCATTATGCTGTAATGGTTATAGGTCTTGTCTCAGTTATTTTCTAATTATTATAGGCCTTGGACCAATTATGCAAAAACTATTATATAAAGGGATTTGCTCTGTTATGAATTAATGCTTATAGGTCTTGTCTTGGTTATGCTGAAAGTTTTATATAAATGGATTGTCCTAGTAATTCTGTAATTCTTATAGCAATTGGACTGGTTATGTTGAAATTCTTATATATAGATCTTTGATCATTTATGTAATTATTCAATAGACTTGTGGTTACAATTGGAATGTTTGTGCTACATGGTGAGAGATATTTCAACATAGTGCCAAAGTAGGTTGTTTTCTATATGGTATTAATTAATTTATAAATACACATATTTATCATTTTATTTCATGCAATGATTTATCATACAAGTTTTATTTAGACACAATAGTTTTAGCCTAATAAGCATTACTCACACCCTATTCAGGATGTTGTATGGTACCCAAGACTATTAAATGGATATAAATTTGGATAAGGGAAAAAGAACATAATATTTTTTATTTATTTATTGATTGGTTGGAGTATAGAGATGGGGCCAACATGGGGTTTAGGATCGGGGTCTTTGAGTTATTTTTTTCAACATGGAATTTTATGTATATTAATTTTAGTTTACATTTAGATACTTTGTATCCCAACATTACATTATTTATTATTTGATTCACTTGGATAATCCTTTACCTTCTAATCGTATGTTTCACTATTTTCACTAAATTTGTTTATTTATTTATTTCCACTATATTGAAACTAAATACCAGGGGTATAGTCTTTCCACTAAGTCCTTTACATCCCCACTTCTAGTCAGAAACCTCTAGAATATGAGTAGTTTCACTTTAGGTCCATTAACCAACCTAATTTTTCCACATGAGGGAGTGATGGATTGGGGGATGTTACATCTACTATCTCACATGGATGAACTCTTTAGACAGCTCTGAGGAGCTCAAGTTTTCTCAATGATTGATTTGAAGTTAGGTTATCATCATGTTGAAGTTAGACCCTCAAATATACTATGCACACAATTCCATAGTAGATATAGATTCTATGAGAATTTTTTTATTAGGTTCGGTCTCACAAAAACTCAAAAAGTTTTTATGGAAATAATGTATCGAGTTCTCCACCTGTATCTAGATTATTTTATGGCTGTTTTCATGGATTAAATCTTGGTGTATTATCTTGCTTAACATGATCATTCTAGAAACCTTGATATCATATTGGGTACAATAAGAGAGAATATTTTGTATTGAAATATCACAAAATTTCACTTTTTTATTGATAAAGTTCACTTCTTAGGTTACATTATCTTGAATATAGGATAATATATTGACCTATAGATGGTGAGATGTGTTGTCTCTTCGGATTAGCCAAATAAAATATTTGATATACATAGTTTATTTGGGATATCTAAATATTATAAGACCTTTATTCTGGATTTATAATTCCTTTAAGCAACTCTTACATTATTGATAAATAAGGATTTAAAATTCCTATAGTTCTAACCATAAGAAAAATCCTCTAAAGAGTTGAAAGGAATATTAAATAAAGTGATGATACTGAATTTAACTGAGATTAGAAAAGGATACATGGTTTATTATGATGATTTAGACAACATGATATTATCTATTCAAATATAGGGATATAAATTCATGGTGTACATGTATTTATTGTTGAGATATCATGAGTGGAATTACCTGATGCATGACCTTGATCTAGGTGTAGTGGTTCTTGATTTTTACTATTCGAGATAATATTTCATGGGGGAACATTTTGTATTTTAAATAGACTACAAATGTCTTAAATAAATATTCAATCAACATGGTTTAAACCTCAGATAGTGATGATGGGTTTAATACCTATATTACTTCAATTTTGAACTTCCTTATACACCTGGAAAAGGAAATTTAGTGGATAATGCTATAAGAAGGATGACTTAGGAGGAAAATTTTTTGGAGGACATTAGTGAATGTTAGTTTATGGAATTTAATTCTGAGATGTATATGGAGGTGTAACACCATCATGGGAAGCCTGTACATGCATCATTATCTATGACCTCTTCACTACTGGATAAAGTAAAGATGAGACATATTTATAATCTCGGTGCCTCATTCCTAAGGGAGACGATTTTTGGTGATAACCCACTACCTGGTTGGGTGATTGATGGGGATGAGATATTGTGCATTTATATACTCATTTGGGTACACACAAACATACAACAAGAATTGATATGAGATCATCAAGCCTTTTCTCAGGCTGCACATCCCAGTCTTACCAAGATGTAAAATGAATCATGCCTCCATTATTATTGTCCAAGTATAAAAATGGACATAACTAGATTTATTGTTTAGTGTTCCACTTGTCAGTAGGTAAGGGTGGAAAACCAGTGACCAGTTTAGATTTTAAATCCATGATCCATTCCTGAGTGGAAATGGAATGACGTCACTATAGATTTTCTGATGGGATTACTGAAATCCCCTTGAGGAAATAGTGTATTATGGGTGATCAATGTTACTCTAAAAAATATAAGCCACTTAGTACATGTTTGGGAGATATTTTAAGCCGATGATCTAAAAAGTATATATTCCATGGAGAACATACTATTTTAGGGATCCCCACATACCATTGTATCAAACTTAGATGTTTGGTTTATTTCATGATTATGGTAGGGGGCTGCAAAAGGAACTGGGTTCACAGGTTCTTCTGACCACAGACTTTCACCCATAGCCTGATGGTTTGTCTAAACATACTATACAAGTGTTAAAGGACATGCTTCAAGCATGTGTCCTTGATTTTTGAGGTTCTTTGGAGAAACATTTACCCCATTTTAAATTATATTACAATAACATATTCCAAGCTACTATATAGATGTATTCTTATGAGGCCTTATCTGGTATGTCGTTCTATTCACCCTGATACTAGTTAGAGGTAAGAGGGGTAGCATTTTTAGGACCTCGTTTTATATAAGAGACCCCGAAGCATATATAGATTATCAATAAGCATATGGATATATCTTAGTCCAGACATAAATCATATGGTGATCATCATCGATAAATAATAGAGTTCATGGTTAGGGATTGAGTCTTCTTATGTGTTACACCTAGATCAGGAAATTGATGAATTAAGAAGTTAGGAAAGCTCCCTTTTAGATTCACTGGACCTTATTGAGATTTTGGAAAGGGTTATATTAGTGGCCTTTCACATAACACCCCCCATAGATATAATATTATATACAACTTATTTCATGTTTCTTAGTTAAATAATCAACAGTAAAACCCATCTTGTGTTCTTTAACATAATTAGGTTTAGTTTTATGTTGATGCATTATTGTATTAGTATCCTATTTGTATTATTTATAAGTGAAAAAAGGTTCTAAATGGTATGTTATTTCTTATTGTTTGGGGGATATGAAATAATTACCATGTACAAAATGGGACGAGGGAGCAAGAGGCTGATATATATACCCAATGTTCAAAGTTATTCTTAGATGATACATTACCACCCTCAACAGGGAAACCTAGGGACAAGTTTTTTTAAGGAGGGGAAGTTGTAAGGAAGGAAATTCTAAAAAGAGGTTTGGTATCCTTTAAATCACAATTTAAACCTCTTTTTTTAATTTAATAAATGTTCTTAAGAGTTTGAGGGAGGGTTTGGGAGTGTTTGGGGAATATTTGGAGCTTAGAGATCTAGTTTTTAGAGAAATAGTGTGAGGCATATGGTTGATGTATGGTTAGTGCTTACTGTGCGACTCAATTGTGAAACTACAAAGAGGAGGTAAAAAATTTGATTAACTATGTATGGGAGGACACACAAATATAAAATACATGAAATTTATTGTAGGTGTCTTTATAATGGTTGGCACAAGGTTTTTTCAAATCATGTTCTAAGTGTGCAAGGGGGTCTAGCTCATGGGTTGTAAACACATGCAAGCCACAAACAGTTTTTCAAACTGTGTGCCTATCCATGAGAGTGGGTGAAAACCTAAATGGTTCCATGCACATGATTTAGAAAACAACGTTTGCAAATAACATGACCAATTAAAAATTGGTTAAATTTCAATTTCCCATTTCTTTTTTAAATCTTAACCCCTCTTCTATTTTCCTCTCCATGCACTATAGCCACCTCATCTTCTTAAGATACACATTCTTCTTCAACATAGGATTTGATAATCCCCCTTTATATGGCATAAAAATATCTCACCATTAATCTCATGGGATATCCATCGATAATATTTTAAAACCTATTGTATCCTTCCTTAATTTTTTAATCATATATAATACTAAATCCATTCAATCTAAAATGCCTTATTTTTAGGGTGTTTTTTTATATTATTTCAATTTCTCCCATTATAGCCTAGATTAGAGTCCAATACATGATGAGGAGTCATCTAATTTCATATGGTAGGTGGTCTAGTACTTTTTCAAAAAATTATAGTTGTTTTATATCATGCGTATTTGTTCCACACACCATGCTTTTCATACATTTCATTAAAAATAAAAAATTTATATTTCAATTATTATCCCTTATTAGAGGAAGCCCCTTATACATTGAAATTATAATATGATGTATACCTCAACTAGTACCACCAATTGGATTTGTTTTATTGAATTTATTTAGATGTTCATATATATATATATACATAAATACATAAATAAATAAATATATATATCTTATGAAAAAACCACCATCTAAGTGGAATTGTATTAATACCCAATTGAAATAGTAAAATGGAACTAAATGAAAGGTGAGTGGAAAAACCATGTCATGTGACTCTTATATAAACTCTGGATTATTCCCTTTACTAAATTAATTATATAATGGTTGAAAACAAAATCATGGATTATGTTCAAGTAGGGAATGAAATTTTATTATTATTAGTATCTGACCATGTGTGTTGGTTGATGTGTCTATGTCAAGGAAAGTTTTGGACAAGATGCTTCATGATTCCCTGACATGTGATGATATACATGATGTTTCACATATTTTATTTGATGTTGTACATGAAATATCACATCATTTATTTGTATTTTGAACATAAAGTTTCATTTTACCTTGTATATGATGTTGGACATGGAGTTCCACATCATTAGTTGTGTTTGATGGGTATGATGACATCCATATTCTTAGATTGATCATATTGGTCCATTTCCTCTAATTGAGAATGATACTCTTCTTATTATGCACAAATTCTTTGGTTTTATGCCTTAGGTCATGTCAAGTACTATGTATCTATTAATATTTATATATGTTATACATATGATATATATATATATATATATATGGTGACACTTATCTAGATAAAGTTTTTCTTGGGATCAGTTGGTAGTGTTGGTCGAGTGTCCTTCAGAAACATGATCTAACATGAATTTATTTACATAATTAAATTTTTTTATTTTTTATACACACAATAGTCATTTTATATGCACTGAATGGATTATAAAATATGTTAGCGGTGGTGGCCTACTGAGTTTTACTCACACCTTTTTCAGGCTGTTTATTAGTACCTAGACAGATCTCATGGATGTAGGTAGGTACAAGATATAACATCTATTTATGGACACCTGATTTTCCATATTAATATAGAGTACAAGAGTAGATGATTGAGCTTATGATCGTGATTATATTATCGATAACATTTTGATATTTTTTTATTTTCATATAGAATGTTGTATATGCATGCTACTCTACCTCCATTGTATTTCCATTTCTTTTTATATTGCATAAAAACATGGAATTATTTTTAATAAGTCAATGATCATTTTTACCTCTATATGTTTATGTTCACTTGGATATTCACTTATTCTGTTGTACCCATTTTATTGCGTTTCCACTATTTGGTATTTTATTATACCACTATAGTCCACTATGATTATTAGGGGGTAGTATATTCACCATACCATCACAGACACTCACTGCTAGTTATTAGACTCTGGAATATGAGGAGGTGCACTTGAGGACATAATTCTAACCAAATTGGTTTTTTATTTTTGAATTAGGCCCAAAACATCACATTAGTGTTACCCTGATAATCCACTAATTGGTCTATCTTCCTCCATAAACCTTCCAACATGAGGGTCATACACATGTGACCGATACTATGCTCTCCACCATAAGATTATCCTTATTTTATCCTTAATGAAATAAATACTTGATATCCATAAAAAACACTTTATCCTTTACCACACGTAATGAACAGACATGATCATCCCACTCATACCCGACCACCAACCCAAACAAGTCCCATCACAACTATCACCCGCCCCATCAATAATGAAAAGGATCAAAACCTCAGGCCACCATGGTTCACATATGTCACCACTACACTATCATCACAACACTACTCAGGTTCATTCATAACCCATACAATTCTCAATGGACTCACACATGAATTTTTAACTGACTCGCAATACTACCGGGCACCATAAAAAAACCAGCATACACCTACCCTCACAGAATAATACATTTTCTAAAAATAATAATAAAAATTCTCACTATCATCCACCAAATTTAGATTGATCCTTTAGAAAACCATTTGTTGGTTCTCACTAACTATCTACCATGATCTCACTCGAACCTAATGAATTCACACTCCTATACAACCCAGTCACAAAAACCAACTCACACTACCATGATTTACATTTGATTAAACGTAGGCTCACATTCCTAACCCACTGAACATGATCCCCATGCATGTTAGGCTCATCCCACATTCCAAGGAATATCACTCATATCAGGTATGATTTAATGGTCACCCCTTGTATGGGGATCATTCCAAACAATGATATTATACCAAAACTCTCACTACACCACAACCAATGGTCCAAACATTCAATATATCCTTATCTATGAAAACCAAACCTTGATACCGAGTAGAAGGAATTCACATTTCATTAAAAAAACACCTAGGGTTCTTACGCAATCCTCAGTCTAGTTAAGTATAATTCCACCAATAATCTATATAGTAAATGATTCATAGATTATTTTTGACACTTTAAGTAACTCAACCTATATACTCAGGGAAACATATTCCCTTACATAGAAAATTCCTCAAACATTCCCAAAACTATTAAATCAATAAGGGTCTGTATATCTCCCTTTCACAAAGGGTCCAGATAACTGCCATCAGATAATTCATTAACTAGGATCCAAATGATCTTATATTAGATAAAACATCATGGTTTATATGAGTAGTATTCCATAAACAAGTTATATAGGAAAACATTATATATGTTGTTATTGAAACATTAAACAACTGAACCCCCATTAGAAAATCCAATTACACATAGTGTTCATAATTCATCTAAGTCTTACATTCCAAATATGATGCATGAAAATAGTGTTAAAGTGGATTCTAAACACTTTTTTTATTTATGTTTTGATAATTTAAATACCTTTTCATTTTATAATGGTAATTTATCATAGACATTGTTCGATATTTTATTCCATATAAAATGAGTGAATACTAGTGTTTTATAATTTCATTACTTAATCTATTATTGATATTTCTATTATGATTTACTATTTTATATTCGTGTTTGTTATGTATTTTTTGGATGGATTTAAGAGAAAATTACATCAATATATGTGTTGGTATATTATATATTATTAAATTGTTGTTAATATTTTTTTGAAAAGATATGTCCAAGTATTAGATCAACCATGGGTTTCAAGTGATCATGAAGCATGTCTACTAATTGACCGTGAGGGGGCAAATACATCAACTATATATACTTTATATTGATCTCATGATGAGACCACTAAATGTGGATAAAAAATTATTTAAATATTCTATCGACTGTATGAATAAATGGATCAACCATAAGTCCTTAATAAACCAAAAGGGAAAATGAATCAAACTCATTAATTAATCACACATTCACTTTAACAGACCCATTAAATTATTTACCACATTATTATTTTTATTTATCCTAATTGAAAATTTTATAATTTCATGGTTTAACCACATGATCATTTAAATAGACTACACATTCAATTTAATCAACCACATGTTGAAACCGAATTGCCACAAGGATGGATCTACCATAATGAGTGAACTACTACATGTTCTAACCTACTGTAAGAAATCAACCATACCTAAAAGGGATGTTGTTTGAAAAATGATCTATTTTCTATATTATTTCATATTTTTAGTTACAACATGATTTTTCTAACTCTTTTCATTTATTTAATTATTCATTAATTACTCACTAATTATTTCGATGATAATTTTTTTTTCTGAATTATTTTATACAATTTTATATGATCATCAAGAGGGTTGAGTACTCAAGTTGATTTCTTGGATAATAATTAATTTCAATTTTAAAATATTTGTACTTTAAAAATTTTATATTTCATGCTTTAAAGTAGTATTACAATTAATAAATTAATCATTATTAAAAATATATTTTAATGATTCATCCATTTATTATAAAATAATAATTATACAACCAATTTTTATGTTTTAAAAATAAAATTAAATAATGTTTGGAAATGTTTTTTATCAATTTAATAAATAAATCATGTGAAAAATTTATGATAAAGATACAACGAACAACTGTGATATATTTCATTAATTTTCTAGGCACATGATGCGTTGGAAAAGATGAAATGAAATAAATTTCATATTTTTAACCTATTTTCCTTGTGGAAACTTGATATAAAGAGTTATATGTTTCTAGTTTGATTTTATTGAGGTTAAGGATATTTTAAAGCTGTATTGTGTGACACACTTTTATGATACTTCACTATAACTCGCTCAAATGAAGCTATATCCTTTTAATCATTACTTTTTTGGAGAGGAAATTACTACCTGAACTATACTACTTGAATTTTTCAAATGGGTATGTGGTTCATAATTATTTCCACCTTTTTATATGTGCATAATTACACTATGTTATACTACCCATAAAAGGAATTTCTATCAGGTTATTCCACCACAAACAAATGGTAGATGATGGTTATTCCTAACCAGTAAAAGAAAGGGGGAATTTGGTTGTTCTTTAGTCTAGATAAAGGTATATTTAGTTTCTTACACTACCTTAATAGGAATATATCTTGGTTGTTACTCCATCTACATAAACATCAGTCTTGGGTTTGTCCTTTAAAGATTAAAAATGAATCATAAAGGGTTCTTACACCATATCCAAAATCAGATATTTCATTATAGTGGATGTATTTTATCTCTATGTTTGAGAGGAGAGAACAGTAGATGTATGATAAATTTGATTTGAACTACTATTAAAATCACTAAGTCCATATTGTTTTTGGTTCCACTATATAAATATTTATCTTTGATAATAATCATTTAAAAATATTTTATAAGATCAATTCACCCCATCTTGATTATTAGGAAATTCTCACATTGGGACCTAATAATTGTTTTA
Organism: Viscum album; assembly: GCA_963277665.1. Lineage (NCBI taxonomy): Eukaryota > Viridiplantae > Streptophyta > Magnoliopsida > Santalales > Viscaceae > Viscum > Viscum album. The sequence continues at coordinate 1,576,694,804 of OY728146.1, read as the reverse complement.
TAGATTAACCCCTAGCATTAGAATATTTAAATTTACCATTTATAATCAAGTACTGAGTTAACATTCATGGGGAAGTGATATATTTAAGATGGAAGAAACTAGTGTAAATGATGCATGGACACATCAAAGGCCGCCACTGTTTGATCTTGAAAAAACTATGGATTTTTGGAATTATGCATAGAGGTTTATCTTAAAAATATAATCATTGATAGATAGAAAATTAAAATCAATATATAAAATGTATCTAAATCTGATCTTGTTTATTTGATTGGTAGTGATGTAAGTATACATGTTTTAAATTTTTAACATCCTGAACCGGGTTCTATATATTGGTGCCCCGATCCAGTTGGTCTCATGACCTCAATCACACCTCCCATTATGCCAGAGGCTGTCAACTAGCAATGAGGGGATAATATATAAAATGGAGAGACTATAACATATATATAAAAGAAACAAAATAGCAGAATAAATAAACAATAACCAAATAACAATAACCAATAACCATGATATTACCATAATTAATACAGACCAATATCACATGATAAACCAGAACAATAAAACAATATCCAAAACAATGTAATAGATATGTTAGGTCATATATGCGTCATGTGTCAATATGATAAACCAAAATAAGGACACACTGAAAACCCCAAATTAGGTCTTGTTATCTCATCTAGTTCCCTCATCTTGTATCCATTCCAACTCAGCTATCTGACAAAGGTACCTTTCCCTTATATTTTACTATAAAAATGAAGTCTATTTGGGTATCAATCATACAGATCGAGTAGTGTGTGAGTAAAACATAGTATTCCACCACTAATGACATATAAAATAGTATCCAATATAAAAAAGTATATGATTTTTTATTAATAATGAAATACAAGTGAAAATGTAAATATTTTCCACAATTAAATATTTCTTTAATTGACCACATAAATTCTCGGGTTCACGATGACACTCGAAACAATAATAATTAATTCTACCCATGATGTAGTTTGGAACATATTACAAGGGGATTAAAAATTCATTATAATATGGGATTTCATAATCCATTTAATTCCAACTTCATATTATGACTACTTGGAATTCCATTCTTATTACAATATCATTGGCGTAGAACAACATGTCTAGCACCCCGTGGTTCTTTAAAGAATCTGTCCTTATGCCATAAAATAATAATATTTTCTTGTATGTAGTTGGGCCCATAAACCATAGGTTAGAGGATCAAAACCTCCTTTAGATACCACTTTTTAACATCGAAACCTGGGTGCCAGATATTAGTTTCCGGATTCAATTAGTCACATGACTTCAAGAGTGCCTCCCCATACGCCAAAGGCTACTGACTAGCACTGAGGGTCTAATATATAAAATGGGTTAGACTATACCATCAATATAAAACAATCACAAAAAAAAGAAAAAAAAATAACCAATTGACAATAACCAATAATTATAATAATACAATAACCAATACAGACCAGTATCACATGATGAACCAAAACATGGAAAAATATTCAATCTAAAGCAGTTGATATGTCATATAATACATGCATCAAGTTTCAATATGAAAAACCAAAATAAATACATATTGGAAACTCCCAAGCGGGTCCCGATATCATTTTTGGTTCCCTCATCCATGCTCCATCACAACTCAACCATCTTACATAAGGCTATTTCCCTTATCATATCCTACAAATGTAAAGACTATTCAGGTATCGATCAAGCATCCCAAGTAGGTTGGGAGTAGATATATGTAGACCACCCCCAACGAAATCAAAAACAATATAAAATATATAACAATGTATTTAGTTGTATAAATAATAAAATATAAGTGATAAAGTAAACAATTCCCATTATTAAATTATTCCTTAATTATCCATAGAAATTCTTGGATTCACGATGACACCTAAACAAACAATACCTACTTAGACCGAGGTCATAGTCTGAACCATGTCACAGAGGTAATCACAATTCATTATAAAATGGGACCCCATTATCAATTTAATTCCAATTTCATATTATTGCTACTTGGAATGGTAGTCTAATGCCAATATCATGGGCCAAGAACATCATGTCTATTAACAAGTGGGTTTTTTGAGCATCAGTCCCTATCCCACATCCCATGGGTAATTGGAGAATTAGTCCCTATCATATAAAATAATAATACTCACATGAAATAATTTGGGCTATGAACATCATTTTGAGAACCCCGTGGGTATTTGGAGCATCAGTCCATGTCCCACATACTATTTATAAATAAAAACACATATATATCACATATATTAGATTCACCAAGGTTAATAATCATTCACCTTATTATAAAAATTATCATTAGTATACACCATTTCAATTTTTCACAACAACCATGATTATTTATTTAAATAAAATGGAATAATATGAACAATTCACCATTAAACCATTTATCAAAATTTAATCATAATAACCAATAACCCTTAAATTCCAATTATTTATCAATCAAAATATCCAATTGATTAAACCAAAAAACAAGCTAATATTAATTGATTATCTTTTAATATAAAAGTTTTTCAAAGTCCATAAACATCAGTTTTAGTGCATTTTATAAATTTAACTTCATTTCTCACACATGTGTAATTCATGATTAATGTGAAAATTTTGTCCTAATCAATCATCTGTTTGTGGAAAAAATTATATGCATTCTTGGAATTTTATAGTTTCAGATATTATTGATCAATATTATTTGGATTTTTTTCTTTTTTTATCAATGTATGAATCATAAGAGAAGATATAAATTTTTGGATATCAATGTTGAAATTTTTGGACAAAGCTTAATCAGCCTTAGGACCATCAAATAAAAGTGGATCCAAAATTTAAATCCCAATAAAATAATTTTTTTAAATTTTTATAGTTAAAATTATGAAGATAATTTCATTCAACTATGTAGATATCTAATTAAGATGTTTTCAAGGAGATCTAGGAAGTAGAAGTTGACATTTAATTTGTGGGCTAGATTTGAAGGCTCAAAGTCATCCCACAAATTTCATAAAAAAGTTTGACTGTATGATCCAATTGGAATGAAATTTCGAAATATATTATAGGAAACATGGAATATTATATTTCTATTAAAATATCCCTAATGATTCGACCATCCTAAATGTCAAATTCAAATGTCCAAAATGGGGATGAATCATGTCCTATTTTTGTGGTCGATGTTGAAATGTCCAATTTCGTTGATTTCCCTACCACATTTTACTATAATAATTAGATGGGAGGGAATTGATTTATGGGGGGTATACCTAAGTATCCAATATTTTCTATTTAAAGAGATAGTGGTGAAGAAATTGGGGGAACCATATTATTCTTTCAATTGTAATGTTTTCCTCTCATTTTGTAATTTCATGTTCATTTTTCCTAAGTATGTTTTTCAATCACATTAAATTCTTAATAAAAGTTTCTATTATTCTAATTATTATTCATATTTTATATCCCTTTTTATAACATTTTTATACCTTTGAATCAAGGTGTGAATTTATTCACCCCAAGCATTATGAAATTCTTCACACAACGGTGGAGTGTTCATTATTTCAGTGTTTTTATTCTTCAATTATGACCTCACAAGTTTACTTCTCGCTTCCATTGGTAGAATAACATAAATGGAGGTATAACCCACTTATGGGTTGATTCAAGGGTGTATAAAGGGTATGGATTGGATGTTATTTAATGATATTAAATTCTTAAATCACTTTATTAGTTTGAAAGGTTCTATTCAATGAGTTATGATATTCTTCATCTTCATCATATATAACAATGAAACATTTTGAGTGCTATTATGATCCAATTCCTTAGAGTTATAATTAAAATGATCCTATAACTAAATTGGTTATTAGACTTAAAATTTCATAAGGGTTAAATTCTTTAATGTTGTTGTGTAATTATCTCATTCTACAGACACATCTTGAACTAGTGATATGAAATTATCTAAGAAAACAAATACATCCAATATAACACTAGTGACAACCTAGGATGGACTCATCATCTTTAATTATTTCTGTTAAAATATTTTGGTGTTTAATTATTTAATTTAATTCAGTCTATTAGGCAATTTATTATTTTATTTTCACAATTGAAATCAACCAAAGTTTTACACTTCATAGCCAATCCTCCCATGGAATGTACGTGTCTCTAGGTCTCTTCTTCAGTCCCTGTGGATTCTATACCTACTTTTACTTCAATGAATGATTCTAATAGTAGGGTAAATTTGAGAATAACCAAATTTCAGCATCATTTTTGGGGACCAAAGTAAGTAATCTTAGACACTAGAATCCTTTTCTCACACCAAATTCTCTATTGTCACCCCCATTTCTCTTCTCTCTCCCCCATTCGATGTGTGTGTGTCTAGAAAATATCCAATCCAAAAATATATCCTTTGTAATGGAATAACATTAAAAATACCCCAACATAAAACCAAGATGTAATGAAAATGAAAATAAATATTAGGAATCACCAAACATAGATATTTTCTTTTATTAACCCTTGAATGATTACCCCAAACTCGATGAGATGTGAAATTACTTGGATGATGAATGATTAAAGGATAATTTTCCATCCCTCTCATGCATAATACTGAAGATCAATATTAGGGAATTAAATGATGTTCGACCTCCTATCCAATATATTACTCAAACATTTCTTGAAAAATTGTGTATTAAAATGGAGATAATGAATTCTGAGGTTTTATCATTGAGGTTAGAACTATAAAACATTAATACATGTGAAGATACCATCCCTACACTAAATATTCATTCGATAAAATTATGTTGAGTGTCTGTTTTACCAAAAACCAATCATGGATTTACTAAAGAACACAATGTAGAATATAAGAAATCAGAGTTTAATAATGAGGTGAATTGGTTAGGGAATGTTGAAAGTCAACCTAAGGAACTTGAGAAAAATTTTAAATGGAATATCAATAATCATGAAATTGATTTTCTATATTCACATGAGGGAAAATTGTATCCATTGATTTAATATTTTTTATATGTCTCCATTGATTGTTTTTCAGAAACATGAATCACTAAACCCTTGGTTGAAATCCCAAACATCATGTACATACCCATTTGTAAAAATAATCTAGAAAATTTTGTGGTTGAAACTTATATTCAATGGGAACCAATTGTGTTGAGAATTATTGAAAATGAAACTAAGTTCAATTTTTATCCCTATATGTTTCCGAAAATTTTAGCCAATCTAATCTCGAATTCAGGTCCATACCACCTCTCTCAATCCTTCCATAATAGGGGATACTCTAACATGTTTTTTCATCATTTCATCACTACATGAAGATAGTAAAGATAATTTTATCCATGATGTATGTTCCCAGATGGTGAAATTATACCACTAAGAGGGGGAGGGGTGAATTTGTGATACTTATTTCTTTTATGTTCCCTTGAAATTGAAACAGCCTTTACCTTTTGTTTAATATATTATTCCATACTAAAAAAAATTCAAACACACATTCACTGGAATAGAAGTATTTAAAAGGTTCTCCATTCAATATGAATAACTACTTCCTTTGTATAGTATGGAGAAAATACAATACTACACAATTCACTAGAAACAAATCCTTGGATTACAATGAATAGGATATTCCCTTTCACTCATTCACTACTTTGAATCCAATCCAAAAGTATGGTTTCCCCCTTTTAGCACAAATAGGGTAAAACAGTATTTGTGTAACAACACATGTTACCTGTTCTTGTTTTCAAATTCACAATTGTATTCTTTGGATAATTTTTTTTTAATTTCTTACCCTGAAGATGGTAAGAACTTTCAATACATGGTTATGGGAAAAATCAGTCCTATTTTTAAGTAAATTTTTATATTATGATTCCTCTATGTTCAATTCCACCTGATACGATTATTCTTAGTAAGATTCCATTAGACCAATTATTTCGAGACTAAATCTTCCAGATATGATTTCTTAATACAAAAAGATATAGAACTAGATAAGTATGATTTATAAAATTAAAAATTCCTTCCTCAGTCTGAAAATACCTATATAGAAATCCTGATGTAATAATCTATCCTGACATGATGATCAGTTAAATATGACTGGAAACCCGAATATGGTAAACCAATGAATACGATTATCACTGAATACAACAATCATGTGAATACTACATTGCAATGTTGTCTCTTCTACTTTCAATTATTTGTAAAAACTTCTTCTAATAAGGCTCAATTGGAAAAATTATTCATCTCTCTAAAAAAAAGAGCATATATATCTTCTGCAATGAACAATACATCAGTAATAAAAAAAGTACAATGTACTTTTCACCTGTTATAGGTGACCCACAAGTGGTTTTGGAAGGAATCCCAAAATCATTCCCGCTCACATAAATCCAACCAAATATCTATTTCCCTTGAATCTCAAGTGTATTTATAACTTCATAAATGCTTTTCAATTATTCTCGAATCTTATAAAATCTTCACTTCTTCTTTAGACTTTCATTTCAATTTCCAGTCTGATTTAAATTTATGAGTCCAATTTTTTAAATCTGATTTCTATAATATGATGATCTATACCAATTAAATATATAAATTTATGAAGAAATGGACACCACAATTAATTTATGAATACTATTATCTATATCAATTGAATGTAATCTTTCTTTCAAATTTCAAGATCCAACTTGAAAGCACATTTAGTAAAATCCTTCATATCTATTCTCAAACCACATTTACTTCTTCACCTTTTCTCTTGATCCACTTGAAAATTCAATAGAAAAGAAAAAAACGCAATTAAAACCCTTTTGGTTGGTTGAATAAATTATTGATCAGTTTATTTCATGATGATTTTCATCTTCCTGAGCTCAATTTTATTTCCATCAGCCTTTGTTGAAAAACAATTCTACATGAGTACGATTATCCAGAGTATTATCTTTCGGAGTATGATTTTCCTACGTACAATTTTTCAGAGTACGATCTTTAGCTTCTTTTTTTTTCTCTTCCACCTAGATATGATAAATATCGGTATTGTAACACCCCGAGATTTTATGAGAAATATTATTTTTAATTTTATTGATGTCTTGTGTTGTAAGTTACAACAAAGGAGTCTTGCACAACACTCAACCCTAAGTTGTCTGCATTATACGCAATCACGACCTTCCTCGATAGCGTGTGTTGTACGCAATACCAAGTTTCACAAAACGATATATTATTATAATATTATTATGAACTAGCCGTTATGAATAGTAATACCCACTTTTTGAAATTTTATAAATTTTATCTTTCAAAATAGACTTCATTTTTGGATTCGGAATATCAAAATTAGCTTAGGGTGAAATTTTGGTATATTTCGGATAACTTTCATATTTTGATGAATAGTGGAAATTACAAACTTTTAATTAAAAACAACTTTTTTAATCGAAATAATTAATAGTGATAAATTATTAATTTGAGTGGTTTTAAATTATATTTAGAATATATTTTTACAATTTAATACAATTTTGGTCATTGCATGTAATTTCACATTTAAACCAGACATAAACAAGTGTCAATCTTTTAATAGTTATTATCTCTTAAGAACACGCTATTTGTTTTGACGACGAGAACTAATTTTTAAATTAATTAATGCATCTGATATGTTTTGAATTTTTTAAAATAGACATTATTTTTGAATTCATAATATCAAATATATCTTAGGCCTAATTTTTGGTATATTTCTGGAAACGTTCATTTTTTGATGAATAGTGAAACCGGTAAGTGGTAGTTAAAAAAACTGAATTTTTCATAAAACTTAATTTTACCGCTTCTGTGAATGGAATTTCGAAAATCCAAGAGACACAGTTAATATCAAGTACTAAAATGTTTTTCAATGAGATGAAAATAATTTTTGGTGAATAGTAACTTTTTACTTTTTTTTACCACGGTTAAAAGTAAATAGGGTAATTAAGGGTAAAAATGATATTATTATTACCCTAACACATGTCCTAATTCTATTGGATAAGTTTAATTCGGCCAAAAAAAAACCTTAGGAATAAAATATGACCATTTAGGCCCACTTGGATTAGATTAGGACATTTATTATTAATTTATTTAAAGAAGGGTTAAAATAGTTAAAATCAAAGTTTAATAACTAAATCATTTTTAATATAGGGTTATACATAAGATAAATTCGACTATAAATATTCATTAGAAAGATAAAGAGATTTCCTACATAATGGTATTTTATTTATAATTTTTAGACTTAAAATAAGTTAATTTATTTATGAAACAATTATGATGCAGTAATTATCTTATTAATGATATATTGAAATAATTGATGTTATAAATACCCAAATAAATGCAATTTCAGAATTTTTATGAATTATAATAATTTTATATGTTAATATGACATTTTATTACTGATTTAATTAACTTTTTTCGAACTAATAATTCTGTTATAATTTTCAAAAAAATCAATTACCAAATAGTGTCAAAATTGACATAAAATAGTTTTTAAAAACAATATTATATTAATAATTGTTATTATATTCATAAAAATCTAAGGTTCGGCCAATATACTTATATAATGATAGGTGTATCATTAATGGACCACTTGGGGGTCACTTGGATGTATATGGTAAGTTTATTAACTATATAATATAAAAATACAAAGTGACATGGGAAATGTCAATCTAATTAACTAAGAGTTAAAACTAAACGTTAAGGTTAATATAATGACCTAAACTTGTCTAAATTATATTGGATGATAGGATTTCTACCTATCCCCACCTTATATTCTAAATAAATCAATTTGGAGCTATTAAAAACCGAATATGACTTTATAATAAAATAATATTTTTTGTTATTCCAAAGGTGCCCCTCTCCTCCCTTATAAAAGGGCACCTCCTCCCTCTCTTCCTCACACCACTTTGAGCCTTCAAGATCGGCCAACCCATGAAAAATTCTCTTCTTCACTTCCCTAGAAACATCATAGAGGTCCTGGTCTTCTTAAAAGTCCAATTTTAGTGCCCTAAGAGGAGGTATCAAAGAGGCGCTTTAAAGAAGAGGTAATGCCAATTACCGATTCTTTCATCTTTATTTCTTCTTCCACTTCTTCTTCCACTTCTTATTCTTCAGTTGTTTCATTATGAAGCAATAACATCAGTATCAATAATATACTGATATGTTATTATAAGTATGAAACAAACCTATTTCACCATCTATCCATCCTAAGGAAAACGAAATCACCACACGTGCGTACGTACGGAATACCATCTCCACGCCGTGGTGTAATCTATTTTCCACCACCACCTTACTCGGATGGGTATAATGGTGTAAATAATAACTATATATGATTATTTTAAAGTGATATTTATTCTTTAATAGTATACATACACTCCAATAAAATTCCATGATCATGGGAACGATATCATCGCTTGTGCGTACGTACGGAATACAGTCTCCACGACGTGATGAGATTCATTCTCAATGATTAACCATTCATAAATGATTATAAAGTACATATAATAAGTAATAATGAAATATATGACATAATAATGATAATTTATTTATGTATATATATATATGTATGTCATCGAATTAATTCCATTCAATTCAATGAGGAAACGAAAACAACGTTCATGCGTACGTACGGCCTACCGTCTCCATGAACAGTGTATTTCTTTTCATTTATCAATCTATTATATATATGTATATTCTGAATATATATTATATATAGACCATGTTTTATATTCTGGAATTAATTAATCATGATCTAAGTAATCATATGAATAATTACAAGTCAAAACACGGACGACAAATGAAATGATTTTACCCAAAACGCTCTTTAACATGGAATTTACAAAAGAACGGGTAATATAAAGACATAATTCAACCATATATGATATCATAAAAATTAATATGATTCTGTAATAAGTCAAAGACATTATTTAAATCATTATACAGGAGGTTCAGATACGTACGAAGCATATCGAACCTAAGGTAAGGGATAATTTTGCAAATCTCATTTTTATCCGGGATTACTTATTCGTAAGTATTTACTAGGGTTATTTATATCATCCATGTCCACGTTTTATAAAATAGTTTTCATGTATGTTTAAATTCCTTTTTAACTATTTTTGACTTTTACTACTTGGTATGTAAGGAGTATTTCTTTTTTTACGTTACGAGGCACTTTTTTGACTTTTCCGGCAAAAGTACGAGAAGAATGTTTTTTTAACTTATACAGCACGAACAGTTTTTTACAGTTTTATAAAGCCTTATTTTCATGAAGCTTCCTCCAAAATATTTCATGACTATTTTCAACAAAATCCTTTTCTGTTAAAATTGCATGATGTTTTGTGAAAAGAAATTCATTTTGAAGAAGAAAGGATATTTTCCTCAAGAATTCATTTCAAGTGTTTTGTCAAAATCATTTTCCATCTAAGATGAAATTATTTCATATGTGTATGTTTCAAGTGTAATGTATCTATGATTTACATGGTTTCACTGTTCTTATGATGAAATGATATCCATTTTTTTATGGATTAGGTTATGATGGGATGATGTTTATGATACCCATTTTATTCTTTGGGTTATGATGAATGATTTATGTTTATGTTGTGGCACAAGTAAGAATGATTTCATTATGAGATGGGTGGGACCTATATCTCCCTCCAATGAATTGGGTAATGATTTATATCTCATGAGATAGACATGGCTGGAACAGTAAGTTAATCTGGTTCAGTGATACAGGATTGAAACGAGGAGTGAACTCGATTCAGAAAGGGACTTTGTCCACTAAGATTGTCTTGGCAGCAATGCCTTGGCTACTATGGAAATCATTACATGTGCTTAATGGATTCCACAATTACATTTTTTATTCCCATGCTATGTTATCATTATTTATTTTCCGTTATGATCTATTCCTTATATACTTCCATGTTTTAAGTCGTTTCTCAAGATTTTGATGTTTAAACATTATTTTCATGTATTTAGGTTCAAATGTGTATGGTATGTTTTATTTTATCCATGCTTACCCTTACTGAGCATTTGAGATCACCCTTTTTATGTTTTATTTTTCCCCAGGATTAAAAGAAAGGTTTTAGGTAAGGAAACCAAAAGTGGAAGATCTTTATGGGAGATGTTGAAGATCTTTCACCACGTTTAGAAGATTACGTTCCAAGTTTCCAAAGACACTAAACTATTACGGTCCTTGTGTGTATGTTTTTGTAATGTATTATGTATTCCAAAAAAGTAATGTAATATCTATGTATGTCAAGCTTTGGGTGTATACAGTTGGTATCAGAGGAAAGGTTTAGTCAACCTTTGGAAACTAGGTGCGAAAATGTTAGTGAGATCCCTAGAGATATTTCTAAGGTATGTCTAGGGATGTCCCTAAGGATAAGGATACATATAGGATATAGTCCTAGAACTACGGTAACGATTTTAGAATTTAACCTAAGATGTTAGATATTGAGGGAACTCCCCCTTTACTATGTTTTTTTCCCTAGCATGTTTTTTGCCTATCACACTATTTCTTTTGGGTTTTAGAAAATGGCTGGAAACAAGAATATTCACGATAATGGAGGATATGACAGACAATGGAATGATATTCTTCATGAGAAACCAAATGAAACGGGGTCTGAAAGTCCAATCATCGTTATTATGCCTAATCAGCAATCTCATAATATGATCAATAATCTCAACTTTGGTAAGTTTCCCGACTCAGATAATAAGAGAAAGATGGAGTTTCATGATGATCATAAAGGAAAGAAAGTTCAATTTCCCTCATGTAAATCATGTGGAAAGAGGAATTAGGGAGATTGTTTCAAAGGAACTGGAAGATGCTTTGGGTGTGGAAAAAAGGACACAAAGCCAGTAAGTGCAAAGGAAAAGGTTCAGTTAACACCATTGACAAGGATAATGGTATTGCTACGACATCAACAATGATTAGATGTTTTAAATGTGGAATGTACTATAATTATGCAAACCAATGCCATAATGGAAAATATCATGAAGAGAATCAGCATGGTCATATGGGTAGTATTTATGTAGATGATGATGAGGAGACTATAAATGATATATGAGATGAAAGAAGTGTTGAAGCTCAGTCAGTTGTTTTAGAAGGTAGGGGAATGATTGTATGTTTATGGAGAGTTATGTTGTATAGTTAATGGTACTATGGAATAAAGAATCATCTAAAGATTATTACGCTATTGTTTTTCCTAAAAGTATTTGAAAGTATATGTTGAATGGTACCAGTAACCATGGAAGGTTATTCAGATATTGTAATGCCCCGACTCCAGTTACCCAGAGTCGGTGCATTATTACATAACATTGGTATGATCAAAAGAAAGATCAAGTCTCGAAAGACCGATTAGTTTAGTATCCTTGGAAACACTAGATACATTCATAAAATTTTACAATACGTTATAAAAAAAACATCTTGTCTTCATATCCCCTCATACTATCCCTGCAGGTCATTCATAAATTACTTCTTCATAATCCTGGGAAAAATAAAACATTGAAATGGGTGAGGTCAGATGCTTAGTAAGGATAACATTATATCAGAAGCTTTCATAGATAAGCATAAACACTTAAGGTAGTTTATAACTAAAACAAATGCCTTTTAAACTTGAAATTCAACATAAAATGGAAAAGATAAAATGAAATTATGCCATTTACTTAATTACACGGATATTCTACTCATCGAATAATCACATGAAATATCAATAACCACTTTCATAATGATGGAATGCATAATTTCAGACTATCATAACCACATAGCCAAGGCCTCGTGCCAAGACTACAAATAAGATTCTGTCAAGGCCTAGTGCCAAGCCACTAGTTTGTATCATGATACCTACCGATGGATCGAGGAGTTATATCGGGCTCCACCCATAACTTATTAAGTCCAATGCATTCCTCATATGAACATGTTTAAACATAACATAAACATTCGTATTAAAACTAGCATACGAAATGTCAATACTTTAACCATAAACCATGAATGATATAAAAATAGAACATCCACAGTCAAACATAACTCATTCGATACAATATGGAAGATTGTATTGTTTCACATTATCCTCAATCAAGAATAATGAAGGATGTTGACATAGATGAAAATAATCATTAAAACTATTTGAGAGAAATATCCCCCTTTTTCTTGAAATCACTTAAAAGTCACACTATTTGTCAAGAAGCCATTTTAAAATATATTTTTGAATAAAAGTGTCCCATACCACTTTGAAACTTTTTAAAAGAAGTTTTGATTTTAAAACGTTGATGTCTATATAAATAAATCCTTCAAACCATTTTTAAAACATGGACATTAATGAGAAAGATTTAGATGAATAAGTCTTTAAAACATTTAAAATGGTATTTTAGTTAGTGATTCTAACCAAAAGAGAGACACTTGAATACAAATAATTGAGGTAATAAAAACTTTGTAATATCATGAGAATAAAGGGATTCATGATATACTATGAAAAATTACATTATATACACCACATAAAAGTGATTTTTTGTATAACCACAAATAAGTCTTAATTGAATGTAAATTGAGATGAAATCTCTCATAAAGGCCGTATCCTTAGGTTAAGGATAAATCAACGACATAGTTATGTGTGACAAATATAAATAAACTAAATATTATTTTATATTTAGTGTAAAATAATCAAAGGACATTCACACATAATCTTGTAAAAACAACACCAATGAATTGGATGTTTAACTCAACAAATGGAGAATAAGTTAAAATTACTCTTATCAAATTCATATCGATGACTTGAGAAATTATCAATGGAGTGATTATGTGTTTCAAAAGTATATCCATAGGAAGGGAAGTGGAAATTATGACATAATCAAATGAATAGTGATTCCACACATAATCTTGGAGTAATATAATCAATGAAATATGCGTAAAGCCAAGTGAGTGGAAATTGAAATTTCAAATTCCCTTATCGATTAGGTAACTTAAGAAACATACACCCATGAAAGAAGGATCATACCATGATGATGTAAATATCCATAAATTAAAGTATATTACACAATGAATACAATTATGGGAAGTACACACACCACATGCAATAAATAAGTGGTGAATAATGGAATTCTCACAGAATTAAAAGTGAGATAAGAAACCCCTTACTTTGTACATTTTAATTGGTTGACGGTAGTTTAACCTCATGTATAATGGTGAAATAATAATTATTAAATTATTCAATAATCATATACATTAATATGATATCATATATGATCTTTTAACATTGCTTTGTTAATAATATCTTAGAATTAATGTCGTTTCGGGTGTTAACTTACTCGTTTTCTTTTATATGTTTTGTTATGTAAGCCGTGGTTGTCATGGTTAGGTTGTATATTATTCATATCCAGAATTATATCATGTCCTTAAAAATTATTTTTAAATCATCAAATGATAATTATACTTGAACGGATACGATAGAGAATGAATCTCATCGCGTTCATGGAGACGGTAGTCCTTACGTACGCACGAGCGACAATATCATTCTTTTGATATTAAAATAATATATAATTGAATGTTATATCATATATACAGAATCATTATCATGTTAAATTTATTATTTACATGAATTACACATCATTATTATACCCATCCAAATAATAATTTATTGAATAACAATTACACCACGACATGGAGACGGTAAGCCGTACGTATGCACGTATAGTGAAATGTTATTCAAAGGGTGGATAGAATAATGAATATGGTTGTACCATATTTATAATAATATTATAGTATATAGGAGATACTGGATTAATTTTTTTTGAATATAAATAACAAAGAAATAATAAGTGGAAGAAGAAAGGAACCTGAAAAAGGGTGGTGAAATCATTACCTCTTCTTCGGGTTCTTCCTTTTGATTTGATCAAAAGGGCTCCTTAGGTTGGTTTTCTGATCAAAATAATTCCTCTAGGTTGTTCTGAGGGAAGTTTAGAGAGTATTTGGGCAGGGTTTGGATGAACCAAAAGGCTTTGAAGGTGTGAAGAAATGAGAAGGAGGAGTGCCCTTTTATAAGAGGGGTGAGGGGCACCTTTGGAAAAGCTAGAAATATTAATTTATAATAAATTCATATTCGGTTTATAATGGCTCAAAAGTTAATTATTTAACTGTTATGGTGGGAATAGGCCGCAATAAATTCAACCAATAGAATTTAGACAGGTTTGGGTCATTATATTAACCTTATCTTTTAGTTTTAACTCTTAGTTAATTAGTTTGACATTTACCATGTCACTTTGTATTTTATATTATATAGTTAATAAACTTACTATATACATCCAAGAGACCCCCAAGTGGTCCATTAATGATACAAATATAATTATATAAGTCTCTTGGCAAAATCTTATATTTTTAGGAAATTAATATCAATTAATAATATAATATTTGTTTTAAAAATTCTTTTATGTCAATTTTGACACTATTCAATAATTGATTTTTTTAAAAATCATAAAAGAATTATTACTTAAAACAAAGTTAATTAAATAAATCCTAAAATTTCATATTATCCTATAAAATTAGTTTAATTCATGAAATGTCTGAAATTATATTTATTTGGGTATTTATAATATCAATTATTTTAATTTTTCACTATTATGGTAATTACTGCATCATCATTGTATCATAAATAAATTTACTTATTTAATATCTAAAAATTATAAATAAAATATCATCATGTAGGAAATCTTATTATATTTCTAATGAATATTTCCAATCGAATTTATCTTTTGTATAAACCTATATTAAAAATGTTTTAGTAAATAAATCTTGATTTTAACTCTTTTAACTCTTCTTTGAAATAAATAATAATAAATGTACGAATCTAATCCAAGTGGACCTAAATGATAATATTTTATTCCAAAGGTTGTTTTTGGTCGATATAAACTTGTCCAATAGAATTAAGACATGTTTTAGGGTAATATTAATATCATTTTTACCCTTAATTACCCTATTTAGTTTTAACCGTGGTAAATAAAAGTAAAAAGTTACTATTCACCAAAAATTATTTTCATCTCATTGAACCACATTTTACTTATTGAAATTAACCATGTCTCTTGTATTTTACAAATTCCATTCAGAGAAGCGGTAAAATTAAGTTTTATGAAAAATTCAGTTTTTTAACTACCACTTAGAAGTTTCACTATTCATCAAAAATTGAAGTTTTTCAGAACAATGCCAAAATTTCACCCTAAGAAATAATTAATATTCCGAATTCAAAAATTATGTCTATTTTAAAAAATTACAAACATATAAGTTGAATTAATTAATTTTATAATTAATTCCCGCTGTCACAACAAATAACGTGTTTTTAAGAAACAATATATATCAAAAGATTGACAATTGTTTAGGTCCAATTTCAAAGTGAAATTAATTCTAATGAACACCATTGGATAAAATGATAAAAATATATTCTAATTATACTTTGAAAACACTAAATAATATAATTTATCACTATAAATTATTTTGATTAAAAAATTTGTTTTTAAGTATTTTTCACTATTCATAAAAATTGGAAGTTCTCAGAAAAAATACCAAAAATTCATCTTTGGATAATTTCGATATTCCGAAACCAAAAATGAAGTCCATTTTGAAATATAAAATATATATAATTTCAAAAAGTAGGTATTACTATTCATACCAGCTAGTTTGATTGGTTGTGGTGTGTTAGAACTCAATGTTGCGTACAACACATGCTATCGCATTATTCAATGAGAAGCGTACCGTAGAAGCTTGGGGTGTCACATTCTCCCCTCCTTCAATAAATTGCGTCCTCGAAATTTTTAAAATTGTTCTTGGGAATATAATGGAAAGTCCCACATCGGAAAAAGAGTCAATAAAACTATCACTTTAAAAGAAGGAAAGAGAGGTATAAAGGTCAACCAAGATAACCCATACTCGGATTCCATGTAGGAAAACATGGATATGGATGATAAACTAAGTGTCAAGTTCTGATGGAGAGGGATAGAAGTCATGATCAGGAGAAATTTAACAATAAGAAAACCACAAACTTGTGTTGGGACAAAAGGCCATTAGTCTCCTAGTAGGAAAGTAAACGGACAACATTTTTTAAAGTTACATTACATAAGGATGAGGAATTCATTTATGATATTGACTAAGAACATAAAGAGATATACTTACTTTTTAAGTAGAGTTTCATTATTTAATAACTTTTTACCACTAACTCATTTTTTTTGAACAATGAGTTTTCAAGAAGACTTGGTCACAATGAAAGAGCTAGAATAAACTTCTATAAAAAAACATGATCCATGTAGGATAAAATATATATTTAACTTGTCTTTAGAGATTAATCAAAACCAAAATGGTTAGTATAATATCTTATGACCCCCCCAAACGTATATTTCATTAGAGAAAAAAAATAATCTTAATTTCTAAAATTAAACCATCAATACCCCAAAGTTAAATAAATACCATTCAATAATCAATTGTACTTAAAATCCTTCAATATAATCCAAACTAATAGTGAAACTCAAAACTTATAAGAATGTAGTCTTCCATGTTAAATTGTATCTCTAAATGACATTAATTACTCTTAAAATCACATACTTAAAAGTAATTAACCTAATAATTTCCATAAACAACCCAAATCACTATAAATCCATAATAAAAACATAGATAAAAATCCACCATTACTCCTCAAATCAAATCCCATACTATTCTATTTTCCTTGGGAATATAGTGTTCACAACAAAGTGAACAACTTCCAAAATAACATCCATCACTTAATCACTAAATCATTTTCCTATACCAAGGGTATTCATTTAATAATACATAAGAACCCAAATCAACTTATTATTGATCAATAAAATCATTTAACTAAAAATATTTAGTCACACTATCCAGGGACTTCACGTAGTCCAGTGGTAGGAGATAAATACCAATCACACTTTGGTTGTGGGTTCGATTCCCACAACTTTGTCCGATGCGACGGGTTGTCACACGTTCTACGTGTTGTCCTTTTTCAAAAAATATATTTTATAATATTACCAAAATGAGATAAATTCCTCAAAATACCATAACATAATTTAACCACAAATGTTATATCATACCTTGCATTTTCATCCCAAATTATAATAACTTATAATTCTCTCAAACCCCAATGATCATATAAAACCAAATGGTTATTTATACCTATATCCACAAGAGAAGAGATAATTCTTCCTCATATATCATTCTCACATGGAAAACTACGGGGTTACTAATACAAGAGAAAATTATTCCAAAGTAAACCCATCAACATGGAGTGCTAATACTTTTTAAACATTTCTCTAACCATTTATTTCCACATAGCTTCTTCTTTGACCAAGAAAATATCTTATAGAATAGGGAATTCATTTGGGTAATGTCCAGGTCCCCTACATTTATGGAAAATGACTGTAAATGGACTCTTGGGACCATTTTTATCTTCTTCCATAGTACTCTTCATTTTTCTTCAGCAATTCTTCACTTTATGTCCTTCCTTCCCGCATGTAAAGAATTTATTTGTCCCATTGAGACACTTTCATGGGTGTCTCCTTCCACATTCCCTACATGATGGAAATTGAGGATTCCTTTCCCCATGGTCTCCACTACCAGAGCTCTTATCATTCATCACCTTTATCTTCTTTTTTGAGTCCAGGAATTGGTTAATATATATATTGTTGATCATATTTTTGGAAAATTGATTTGGCATAAAGACGATATCTTTTACACCTATCAACATTCCATTTTGTTGCTCATTGCCACCACCTTTCCCACGTTGTACATCATTCTCAAAGTCACTATGACTTCCTTGGAATCCATCCATTGACTAAAACCAGAAAGCATTGTGTGAGTAACAGTAGTCATAAAATCATTTAGATATTAACATGTCATCATATTCTCAATTTGAAACACATTAGGATTAACCAAGGTAATTTACTCTCATCTTATATATTTAATACTTAAAATTGGTTAGTAAAGAAAATGTAAATTATCCTAAGCATATCCCCCAGGAGTTTCGTAACCAAGAGTGCAGTAAGGCCCGTTGTCGTCCACCAGTTCTCGTTCGAGTCTAGCTCAAAGCGGTGTTTTCGGGTTTTACCCCTAGGTACATCTGTGCCAGAGCCGCCTCTACCTGCTCGTATCCAGACAGGGATGTATTGCTCGGAAAACTCACAAAATCTCTACAATACGAAAATTCTAGGAAGTTCTTCTATACTAATGCTCAAAGTTCATCTTAGGTCTACGTGCTCTAATCTGAGTTTATCTAAATCTAGCATCCAAGGTTTGTACTAAACTTCCTCTGATACCAACTGTAACGCCCCGACTCTAGTTACCCAGAGTCGGTGCATTATTACATAACATTGTCATGATCACAAGAAAGATCAAGTCTCGAAAGACCGATTAGTTTAGTAGCCTTGGAAACAATAGATACATTCATAAAATTTTACATTACATCATAAAAAAACATATTGTCTTCATATCCCCTCATACTATCCCTGTAGGTCATTCATAAATTACTTCTTCATAATCCTGGAAAAAATAAAACATTGAAAGGGGTGAGCTCAGATGCTCAGTAAGGATAACATTATAGCAGAAGCTTTCATAGATAAGCATAAACACTTAAGGCAGTTTATAACTAAAACAAATTCCTTTTAAACTTGAACTTCAACATAAAATGGCAAAGATAAAATGAAATTATGCCATTTACTTAATTACATGGATATTCTACTAGTCTAATAATCACATGAAATATCAATAACCACTTTAATAATGATGGAATGCATAATTCCAGACTATCATAACCACATAGCCAAGGCCTCGTGCCAAGACTACAAATAAGATTATGTTAAGGCCTTGTGCCAAGACACTAGTTTGTCTCATGAGACCTACCGATGCATCGAGGAGATATAGCGGGCTCCACCCGTCACTTATTAAGTCTAATGCATTCCTCATATGAACATGTTTAAACATAACATAAACATTCGTATTAAAACTAGCATACGAAATGTCAATACTTTAACCACAAACCATGAATGGTATAAAAATAGCACATCCACAGTCAAACATAACTCATTCGATACAATATGGAAGATTGTATTATATCACATTATCCTCAATCAAGAATAATGAATGATGTTGACATAGATGAAAATAATCATCAAAACTATTTGAGAGAAATATCCCCCTTTTTCTTGAAATCATTTAAAAGTCACACTATTTGTCAAGAAGCCATTTAAAAATAGATTTTTGAATCAACGTTTCCCATACCACTTTGAAACATTTTAAAAGGAGTTTTAATTTTAAAACTTTAATGTCTATATAAATAAATCCTTCAAACCATTTTTAAAACATGGACATTAATGAGCAAGATATAGATGAATAAGTCTTTAAAACATTAAAAAATTGTATTTTAGTTAGAGATTCTAACCAAAAGAGAGACACTTGAATACAAATAATTGAGGTAATCAAAACATTGTAATATCATGAGAATAAAGGGATTCATGATATACTATATCAAAGTACATTATATACACCACATAAAAGTGATTTTGTGTATAACAACAAAGAAGTCTCAATGGGATGTAAATTGAGATGAAATCTCTCATAAAGGCCGTATCCTTAGGTTAAGGATAAATCAACGACATAGTTATGTGTGACAAATATAAATACACTAAATATTATTGGATATTTAGTGTAAAATAATCAAAGGAAATTCATACATAATCTTGTAAAAACAACACCAATGAATTGGATGTTTAACTCAACAAATGGAGAATAAGTTAAAATTACTCTTATCAAATTAATATTGATGAATTGAGAAATTATCAATGGAGTGATTATGTGTATCAAAAGTATCACCATAGGAAGGGGAGTGGAAATTATGACATAATCAAATGAATAGTGATTCCACACATAATCTTGGAGTAATATAATCAATGAAATATGCGTAAAGCCAAGTGAGTGGAAATTGAAATTTCAAATTCCCTTATCGATTAGGTAACTTACGAAACATACACCCATGAAAGAAGGATAATACCATGATGATGTAAATATCCATAAATTAAAGTATATTACACAATGAATACAATCATGGGCAGTACACACACCATATGCAATAAATAAGTGGTGAATAATGGAATTCTCACGGAATTAAAAGTGAGATAAGAAACCCCTTACTTTGTACTTTTTCCTTGGTTGAAGGTAGTTTAACCTCATGTATAATGGTGAAATAATTGTTATTAAATTATTAAATATTCATATACATTAATATGATATCATATATGATCTTTTAACATTTCTTTGTTAATAATATCTTAGAATTATTGTCGTTTCGGGTGTTAACTTACTCGTTTTGTTTTATATGTTTTGTTACATAAGCCATGGTTTTTAGGGTTAGGTTGTATATTATTCATATCTAGAATGATATCATGTCCTTAAAAATTATTTTTAAATCATCAAATGATAATTATACTTGAATGGATACGATAGAGAATGAATCTCTTCGCGTTCGTGGAGACGGTAGTCCGTACGTACGCACGAGTGACAATATCATTCTTTTGATATTAAAATAATATATAATTGGATGTTATATCATATATACAGAATAATTATCATGTTACATTTCTTATTTACATGAATTACACATCATTATTATACCCATCCAAATAATAATTTATTGAATAACAATTACACCACGACGTGGAGACGGTAAGCCGTACGTACGCACATATAGTGACATGTTATTCAAAGGGTGGATAAAATACTGAATATGGTTGTACCATATTTATAATAATATTACAGTATATAGGAGATACTGGATTCATTATTTTAGAATAGAAATCACAAATAAAGAAGTGGAAGAATAAAGGAACTTGAAAAAGGGTGGTGAAATCATTACCTCTTCTTCGGGTTCTTCCTTTTGATTTGATCAAAAGGGCTCCTTAGGCTGGATTTCTGATAAAAATAAGGCCTCTAGGTTGTTGTGAGGTACGTTTAGAGAGTATTTGGGCAGAGGTTGGCCAAGCCAAAAGGCTTTGAAGTTGTGAATAAATGAGAAGGAGGAGTTTCCTTTTATAAGAGGGGTGAGGGGCACCTTTGGAAAAGCTAGAAATATTAATTTATAATAAATTCATATTCGGTTTCTAATGGCTCAAAAGTTTATTATTTAAAGTTTATTGTGGGAATAGGTAGAAATACATTCAGCCAATATAATTTAGGCAGGTTTGGGTCATTATATTAACCTTATCTTTTAGTTTTAACTCTTAGTTAATTAGTTTGACATTTACCATGTCACTTTGTATTTTATATTATATAGTTAATAAACTTACTATATACATCCAAGAGACCCCCAAGTGGTCCATTAATGATACAAATATCATGAAATAAGTCTCTTGGACTAACCTTATATTTTTAAGAATTTAATATCAATTAATAATTTAATATTTGTTTTAAAAATTCTTTTATGTCAATTTTGACACTATTCAATAATTGATTTTTGTAAAAATCATAATAGAATTATTACTTCTAAAAAAGTTAATTAACTAAATCCTAACATGTCATATTATCCTATAAAATTAGTTTAATTCATAAAAAGTCTGAAATTATATTTATTTGGGTATTTATAATATCAATTATTTTAATTTTTCACTATTATGGAAATTACTGCATCATCATTGTGTCATAAATAAATTAAATTATTTAATGTCTAAAAATTATAAATAAAATATAATTATGTATGAAATCTTATTAGATTTCTGATGAATATTTAAAATAGTATTTATCTTATGTATAACCCTATATTAAAAATGTTTTAGTAAATAAACCTTGATTTTAACTCTTTTAACTCTTCTTTGAATTAAATAATAATAAATGTCCTAATCTAATCCAAGTGGACCTAAATGATAATATTTTATTCCTAAGGTTGTTTTTGGTCAAGATAAACTTTTCCAATAGAATTAGGACATGTGTTATGGTAATATTAATATCATTTTTACCTTTAATTACACTATGTACTTTTAACCGTGGTAAATAAAAGTAAAAAGTTACTATTCACCAAAAATTATTTTCATCTCATTGAACCACATTTTACATATTGATATTAACCGTGTCTCTTGGATTTTCGAAATTCCATTCACAGAAGCGGTAAAATTAAGTTTTATGAAAAATTCAATTTTTTAACTACCACTTAGTAGTTTCACTATTCATCAAAAATTGAAGTTTTTCAGAACAATGCCAAAATTTCACCCTAAGAAATAATTAATATTCCAAATTAAAAAATGATGTCTATTTTAAAAAATTTCAAACATATAAGTTGCATTAATTAATTTTATAATTAATTCCCGCTGTCACAACAAATAGCGTTTTTATAAGAAACAATATATATCAAAAGATTGAAAATTGTTTAGGTCCAATTTCCAAGTGAAATTAATTCTAATGAACACCATTGGATAAAATGGTAAAAATATATTCTAATTATACTTTGAAACCACTCAATAATATAATTTTTTACTATAAATTATTTGATCAAAAAAGTTGTTTTTAAATATTTTTCACTATTCATAAAAATTGGAAGTTCTCAGAAAAAATACCAAAAATTCATCTTAGGATAATTTTGATATTCCGAAACCAAAAATGAAGTCCATTTTGAAATATAAAATATATATAATTTCAAAAAGTAGGTATTACTATTCATACCGGCTAGTTTGATTGGTTGTGGTGTGTTAGAACTCGATGTTGCGTACAACACATGCTATCGCATTATTCAAAGAGAAGCGTACCGTAGAAGCTTGGGGTGTTACATATATTTTTGTAAAGTAGATGATATGCGCATAATGAAGGAATAAGAAGATAATGAGATGTTTGATTGTATTCATGAGCTCATGATTGATATAAGGACTAAGTGATATCATGGTTCGAGTATATAGAATTTTGGGGATTTTGGTATGTGGAAAGTGTTAATTTTTAACTGCATTCATGTTTTCACTAAGGTTCAATGGGTATTCATTTTTTCAAGAGAATACATGATTAAGGCCTTCGAATGTTTGGAATGTGACCAAGAAGACATATCTTATGATATATGGGGATCAACGATGGTATTAAATATCTGGTAATCGTTTTCACTATATTATGAGAGTGGACTGCAGTATTATGGATAAGCCTAATGATTGGAATGGATTATACTGGACATAAGTTAGTATAATTTAAGGATAGATTTTTTTTGCGATATTATTGATGGGATGTTATAGTAATATAGTTTTAGAAAAAGGACAACCTGCAGGACGGGCGACAGCTCATCGCGTCGGACAAGGCTGTGGGAATCGAACCCACAACGGAAGTGCGACTGGCATTTATCGCCTACCACTGGCCTACAGGAAGTCCCTAGTTAGTAGAAACTAGTTTTATTTTATTAAGCGGTATGATATATGAAGTATAAGTTCGTTTTTGGAACCATATATGATTAATCTAACCATAAGATGGACTTATAACTTTTGCTAACCTTTTGTTTGAAATATATGGAATGACCCATCATTCTATCACATGATCTGCTAACACATCACGAATAACAAATTCAACTTCATTTCTTTAAGGGATTAAGTGGAAATTGTTCAATTCACGAACAATAGTGAGATTGTACAAAAATAATTAAAGTATTTCTTTTAATTCATCAACTTTAGGGAAATGATCTTGAAAACCAAAAATGTTTCCCTAGTTCCCTTATATCCGATGAATCAGATGGTACCTTAGATCATCACAAATCTATAACTTTGTGATTGTTGGCTTTTTAATATCCATGTTCTCTACTACTCTCCATCAGAACACGATGGTTAGGTTTCTCTTCCATATCCATATTTTCACCTATGTTCTCCTATATGGAAACCAAGTGATTAGTTAATTTGGATAACCGTTATGTTTCATAATTTAGTTTTTAGATATTGGTTTTGGTATTCCTTTTTACAATGTGGGTTTCTATTAAATAATATTTCGAGTAGTAAACCATTTATAACCCCGATGAATTTCGAGGGCGAAATTCATTTTAAGGGGGGTAGAATGTAACACCCCGAGATTTTATGAGAAATTTTCTTTTTAATTTTATTGATGTCTTGTGTTTTACGTTACAACAAAGGAGTCTTTCATAACACGCAACCCTAACTTGGCTACATTACATGCAATCGCGACCTTCCTCGATAGCGTGTGTAGTACGCAATATCGAGTTTCACTAAACGAGATATTATTATAATATTATTATGAACTAGCCGTTATGAATAGTAATACCCACTTTTTAAAATTTTAAAATTTTATCTTTCAAAATAGACTTCATTTTTGGATTCGGAATTTCGAAATTAGCTTAGGGTGAAATTTTGGTACTTTTCGGATAACTTTCATATTATGATGAATAGTGGAAATTACTAAATTTTAATTAAAAACAACTTTTTTAATTGAAATAATTAATAGTGATAAATTATTAATTTGAGTGGTTTTAAAGTATATTTAGAATATATTTTTACAATTTAATACAATGTTGGTCATTGGATGTAATTTCACATTTAAACCAGACATAAACAAGTGTCAATCTTTTGATAGTTATTATCTCTTAAGAACACACTATTTGTTTTGACGACGAGAACTAATTTTCAAATTAATTAATGCAACTAATATGTTTTGAATTTGGTAAAATAGACATCATTTTTGAATTCATAATATCAAATATAGCTTAGGCCTAATTTTTGGTATTTTTCTGGAAACTTTCATTTTTTGATGAATAGTGAAACCACTAAGTGGTAGTTAAAAAAACTGATTTTTTCAGAAAACTTAATTTTACCGCTTCTATGAGTGGAATTTCAAAAATCCAAGAGACATGGTTAATATCAAGGACTAAAATGTGGTTCAATGAGATGAAAATAATTTTTGGTGAATAGTAACTTTTTACTTTTTTTTACCATGGTTAATAGTAAATAGGGTAATTAAGGGTAAAAATGATATTATTATTACCCTAACACATGTCCTAATTCTATTGGATAAGTGTAATTCGGCCAAAAACAACCTTAGGAATAAAATATGACCATTTAGGCCCACTTGGATTAGATTAGGATATTTATTATTAATTTATTTAAAGAAGGGTTAAAATAGTTAAAATCAAAGTTTAATAACTAAATCATTTTTAATACAGGGTTATACATAAGATAAATTCGACTATATATATTAATTATAAAGCTAAAAAGATTTCCTACATAATGGTATTTTATTTATAATTTTTAGACTTAAAATAATTTAATTTATTTATGAAACAATTATGATGCAGTAATTATCTTATTAATGATATCTTGAAATAATTGATGTAATAAATACCCAAATAAATGTAATTTCAGACTTTTTATGAATTAAAATAATTTTATATGTTAATATGACATGTTAGTATTGATTTAATTAACTTGTTTCGAACTAATAAGTCTGTTATGATTTTCACAAAAATCAATTACCAAATAGTGTCAAAATTGGCATAATATAGTTTTTAAAACAAATATTATATTAAGAATTTTTATTATATTCCTAAAAATCTAAGGTTAGGGAAATATACTTATATCATTATAGGTGTATCATTAATGGACCACTTGGGGGTCTCTTGGATGTATATGGTAAGTTTATTAACTATATAATATAAAAATACAAAGTGACTTGGTAAATGTCAATCTAATTAACTAAGAGTTAAAACTAAAAGTTAAGGTTAATATAATGACCTAAACTTGTCTAAATTCTATTGGATGAGAGGATTTCTACCTATACCCACCTTATATTCGAAATAAATCAATTTGGAGCTATTAAAAACCAAATATGACTTTATAATAAAATAATATTTTTAGTTATTCAAAAGGTGCCCCTCTCCTCCCTTATAAAAGGGCACCTCCTCCCTCTCTTCTTAACACCACTTTGAGCCTTCAATATTTGCCAACCCCTTCCAAATTCTCTTCTCCACTTCCCTAGAAACATCCTAGAGGTCCTGGTATTCTTCAAAGACCAATTTTAGTTCCCTAAGAGGAGGTCTCAAAGAGGCGCTTCAAAGAAGAGGTAATGCCCATTTCCGATTCTTTCATCTTTATTTCATCCTCCACTTCTTCTTCTTTAGTTGTTTCATTATGATGTAATAACATCAGTATCACTCATATACTGATATGTTATTATAAGTATGAAACAACCCTATTTTACCATCTATCCATCCTACGGAAAACAAAATCACCAAGCGTGTGTACGTACAGAATACCGTCTCCATGCCATGGTGTAATCTATTTTCCACCACCACCTTACTCAGATGGGTATAACAGTGTAAATAATAACTATATATGATTATTTTAAAGTGATATTTATTCTGTAATAGTATACACACACTCTAATAAAATTCCACGATCATGGGAACGATATCATCGCTCGTGCGTACGTACAGAATACCGTCTCCACGATGCGATGAGATTCATTCTCAATGATTAACCATTCGTAAATGATTATAAAGTATATATAATAAGTAATCATGAAATATATGACATAATAATGATACTTTATTTATGTATATATATATTTATGTCATTGAATTAATTCCATTCAATTCAATAAGGAAACAAAAACAACATTCATGCGTACGTATGATCTACCGTCTCCATGAACGTTGTATTTCTTTCTATTTATCGATCTATTATATATATATGTATATTATGAATATATATTATATATAAATCATGTTTTATATTCTGGAATTAATTAATCATGATCTAAATAATCATATGAATAATTACAAGTCAAAACACGAACGACAAATGAAACGATTTTACCCAAAACGCTCTTTAACATGGAATTTAAAAAAGAATGGGTAATTTAAAGTCATAAGTGAACCATATATGATATCATAACAATGAATATGATTCTTTAAAAAGTAAATGACATTATTTAAATCATTATACAAGATGTTCGGATACGTACAAAGCATATCCGACCTAAAGTAAGGGACAATTTTGCAAATCTCATTTTTATCCGGGATTGCTTATTCGTAAGTATTTACTGGGGTTATTTATATCATCCATGTACTCGTTTTATAAAATAGTTTTCATGTATGTTTAAATTCCTTTTTACCCATTTTTTACTTTTACTACATGGTATGTAAGGAATATTTCTTTTTTTTACGTTACAAGGTACTTTTTTGACTTTTCCGGCAAAAGTACGAGAAGAATGTTTTTTTAACTTATACGGCACGAACGGATTTTTACAGTTTTATAAAGACTTATTTTCATGAAGCTTCCTCCAAAAGATTTCATGACTATTTTCAAAAAAATCCCTTTCTTTTAAAACTGCATGATTTTTTTGAAAAGAAATTCATTTTGAAGAAGAAAGGATATTTTCCTCAAGAATTCATTTCAAGTGTTTTATTAAAATCATTTTCCATCTAAGATGACATTATTTCATATGTGTATGTTTCAAGTATAATGTCTCTATGATTTACATGGTTTCACTGTTATTATGATGAAATGATATCCATTTTTTATTGATTAGGTTATGATGGGATGATGTTTATGATACCCATTTTATTCTTTGGGTTATGATGAAAGATTTATGTTTATGTTGTGGAACAAGTAAGAATGATTTCATTATGAGATGGGTGGGACCTATATCTCCCTCCAATGAATTGGGTAAAGATTTATATTTCATGAGATAGACATGGCTGGAATGGTAAGTTAATCCGGTTTAGTGTTATAAGACTGAAACGAGGAGTGAACTCGATTCAGAAGGGGAATTTGTCCACTAAGATGGTCTTGGCAGCAATGCCTTGGCTACTATGGAAATCATTACATGTGCTTAATGGATTCCACAATTACATGTTTTATTCCCATGCTATGTTATCATTATTTATGTTCCATTATGATCTATTCCTTATTTACTTCCATGTTTTATGTCGTTGCTCAAGATTTTGATGTTTAAACATTATGTTAATGTTTTTAGGTTCAAATGTGTATGGTATGTTTTATTTTATACATGATTACCCTTACTGAGCATTTGAGCTCACACTTTTTATGTTTTATTTTCCCCCAGGATTAAAAGAAAGGTTTTAGGTAAGGAAACAAAAAGTGGAAGATCTTTATGGGAGATGTTGAAGATCTTTAACCACATTTATAAGATTACGTTCCATGTTTCCAAAGACACTAAACTATTACAATCCTTGTGTGTCTGTTTTTGTTATGTGTTATTTATTCCGCAAAATTAATGTAATATCTATGTATGTCAAGCTTCGGGTCTCTACAGGTATGATTTGGAATCCTTATTTTCCCTTTTCTTTCATCATACTTGCATCATAATTTCTCCATTAAACTAATGATTTATGTGCAATACAAATCATAAAACCATTATCAAATTTATTTTATCAAAATCATATAGACTATGATTCTACATAGAATACCACTTATTCCATCTTGCTTCTTCTCATTATACTAAATAAAGTGAGTCTAATTATTTTTAAAATGCGAGTCCGATTATTTTTCCAAAATGTTCGTGAGGTGATTTCCCTTTATTCAAAATATTTCATTGACAACAAATACACCATTTGAAAACAAACACCTTCATCATCATCTTGGTCCTAAAAATCTACCCCTTTGGATTTTTCTATAAACCAAGGTTCATAAATCAATGAATTTAGTATCTTCAAGAAATGGATTACCTGTCAAAAATTCTAAGCCTACATGAGATAACTCATTTTAGTAAATAATAATTATTGACCACAAAACCATGCTGTCCAAAGGTAGTGATTATGAAAACCTTATTCATCTTTATTCCTCAACTTTTTTTTCCTTAGATATTATTATTTATAGAAAAACTATGAAATTTTTTTCTACAACCACTCCAAAAAATAGTTAGAATAGTTCCCTAGTAATACAATATTGAATTCACAGCTTACCAACAACTCCCTCTTTTTATTTGAGATACAAAAGAATTGACTTGTGAAACAATTACCCCCATTGAAAATAAAAATCCAAAGGTAATATAAGATATGGGATAGAAACACATACATAAACATTGATGAGAAAGAGGTTGGAACCCCTTGTTCAACCATAATTTATAAAAGGATTCCTTCAGTAAAGGTTTTGTGAAAATGTCAGAAACTTGTTCCGATGTTGGAATATACTCTAACTTTAATTAATTCTTCTCCATATGCACTTTGATGAAATGAAATTTGATATCAATATGTTATTAATGGAAATGAGGAAATTTATTATCGGTGAGATTGATTGTACTTTGATTATCACAACACAAGAACAAGGGTAACTTCACTTAAAGAATTAAATCTTCCAATTGAGTTTTTATCCACATAAGTTGAGTAGTGGCTTGAATAAAAACAACATACTCAGCATCATCCATAATTATAGTTACTTAATTTTGTTTCATTTAATTCCAAATAACACAATTATTTCTTAGAAATAATTATCCACCAGATGTGGATCTTATATCATCAATATTTTCTTCCCAATCAACATTTGAATACCCAATCAAATAAATAATATCTGAGCTAGTATAACTTATTCCAAAATTAGTTGTTTATTTTATGTATATGATAATTATCTTTCCAAAAATTAAATTTTATTCTTTTATTGAACTATGAAATATTTCACATAGAGTAACAACATAAACAATGTCGGGTCTTGACACATTCAAATATAAAAAACTTCCAATCAGCTTTTGAAAATCATTCTGATCAAATTATTTTCCTTCCCCATCTTTAGACAACTTTGTTCCCATTAATATTGGTTTGGAAATAGGTTTTTAGTTTTCCATTCCAAACCACTTAAGAAGTTCCTTAGCATAATTTTCTTAAGAAATAAAAATGTATTCTTCCTTTATTTTATTTTTAACATAAGAAAGTCTTTCATTTCCCCCCGCATGGACATTTCAAAAAAGATTTCCATTTCCTAAAAAAACCATTCACAACTTTTTCAACATTACCATCACAGATAATGCTATAAAAATAAATAATTAAAATGAAGAAACACCCTTGACTTTATTTTATGTAAATATTTCTATCCAATCTTCCTTAAAACTCATCTTCCTTAAGAAAGTTTACAATTTGGAATACCATGCTCTCCGATCTTGTTTTCACCATACAAGGACTTTATTAATATACAAACATAACTGTCATCATTCCTAACAAAAAATCCTAAAGGTTATTCAATATAAACTTCCTCTTCAAGATCAGAATTCAGGAATGCATATTTAACATCCATTTTAAAGATCTTTTAGCCTCATTGTGTAGTAATAGAAAGAAAGATTTTTTTTTCATGTCTTGACACCATAGAAAATGATTCATCAAAATCAATACCTTCAATTTTTGAATACCATTTTTACACTAATAATTTTTTGTTTCTTATCTCTTCACCTTATTCATTCATCTTGTTTTGAAAAACCCAATTTGTAAAAATAATGTTTTTGTTTTCAGGATGGGGTATGAGTTCCCATGTATCATTCTTTTCAATTTGACCCAAATCTTTATTCATGGCATAAATCCATTCCGGATACTCAAAATCTTCTTTAACATTATTCGGCTCCAATTTTGAATCTAAAGAAGTATGTGTAATAGCAATTGTTGTTCTTCTGGTTTGAACCTTCTGTTTTTGATCAACAATTATATTATGAGATTCCACTTGCTTCCTCATCCTAAGATGTTATTTTTGAGTATCTTCCCCATCACTAGAAATGGTTTAGTATAATTATTATTCTTGAGAAGGATTAAAATTGTTTGTATCCTTATCAGTTTTTTTAAACTTTCTCAACATCCATTTCATCCTGAATAAGTTTTTCTTTCTCACCTCTTTCAATTACATTCACATCAATAGAGTCAAAAAATATTTATGTCTTTTTTGAATTATCTATATCCTCTTCCTTACAAATCATATTCAAGAAATATTTCATCTTCACCTTTCTTATTAAACTTTACTTAGTTTTCACCTTTCTTATTTATAATGCTTGGACTCTTGAAAACATTAAATTTTTTGAAACATGGAGTTTTTCCAAAAAACAATTCATATGAAGTCATATATAAATTTTTCCTATAGAAACAATTTTTCTGAATATAAATAGCCATACTCATGGTTTATCTCCAAAATTAATGAGAAATTCCATGTTCAAGTAACATTGTTCTTCCCATTTCCTTCAAACTTTTATTATTTATTTTATAAACTCAATTTTGTCAAGGTGTATATGGGTGAATATAATCATGAAGAATTATATGATTCTCAAGATAACATTCAAAATATTAACTTATATATTCACCACCGTTGTCGGTTATTAAATTCTTTACTAAATACTCATATTCCAATTCTTATTTCCTTCTAAATAATTTAAAATTTTTCAAAGATTTTGATTTTTGTTTCATATACATAACACAAGTAATGTGAGTAAAAAAATTAATGAATGTAATGAAGTAATTATCAATCTTTATTGATTAATTTATCAGTGACCCAAAAATATCATAATGAATTAGCTCAAGGGGTTTTCTTGAATAAATATCAACTTTATTGTGCACAACATTTATAATGTTTCATTTCCCACAAATAGTGCCACAACAATGTATTCTTCTTGGAAAATCTAGAAAGTCTCGGACACTATTTCTATTAGATAAATTTCTCATGTTTCTCTTCCCTATATATCCCAGACACTTATTCAATTATTGATTCTCTTCCACAAAACTCATATAACAAGATTTTTTTATTTCACTAACCTAAAACAACTTTCTTTTTGAATGTTTCCCTATTGTAACAATCATTCCATCATACCCACTTTTAAAAAAACCCATCTTTTTTAAATATAACTTTGTTACCCTTATCAAAAAATTGTGAAACACTTAGAAAAGTGTGTTTCACTCCATAAACATACAATGTTTTCTTTGATTTCATATTATATTTTCCAAAAATGGCTAATACAAAACCTTTGATTTTCCAGGATTCATCATTTCCAAATTGAAGTATTCCTTCCTTAAAATATTTCACATTCATAAAAAATTTCAAATCACCTGTCATTTGAGAAGAAAACCCATAATTAAGGATCCAAGTTCATTATCCTTTTATAGCTTTCAATGTTGTTTCATCAATAAGAGATTTTACTTATTACCTTTCCTTATTCACCTTCAACATTTTGTGAATTATTAATAATCTTTGGTTGTGATATAAGAAAAAAAAGATATACTTTTTCAAGGTGTCTAGGTTATTCATATCTGTCACAAATAGTTTCTATGGGTTGGAACCTATTTTCAATTTTCACTTCATAATTTTCAGGTTTCTTCACAACAACCTTATTAGAATAATTTCTTTGAGGATATTTAATTCCCCTCAACATTTCCCTTTCATAACTAGTGGGATAATAGAAATGTTGTTGGTTGAACCAACATATATTTTCTGTATGTATGAATCCTTCAAAATACAATCAATATCCATTGAAAGAGTATTTTCATTTGAATCTTACAAGCTGATTGGAATTATGAATTCTTTTCCCAGACACCTTATTGTATTTCATTTTTAGACCACCAAACATTCTATTATCAATATGACTCTTTATTTCCTTTTCATATTTATTGGAACTAGAAGTATTAGAAGCCTTTATGAATTCATAAATTTTAAAACATTTTTAGATTCAAGGTTCATTGAGTCTTATGAATTTCTAACATTGTTTATTTTAGATATATACATTACTTTACCGGATTTCTTAATAATTTCGTATTTCTTTTCTCCCTTTTAAGTTAAATTTTGTTAAACATTTTCAAGTTTCTCAATATGAGAACTTTGAACAACTTCAGTGATAGGGTTTTTGAATCTTGTACCTTTCTCATCAACATTAAAGAGATTTTGTTGGAAAAGTTACAATTCTTATTCTTTTACTTTTAGCATTACTTATAGATGCTCATTACGATTATTTTATTCCTTAATATATTTCTTCAAATCATTAATCTCTTTCATGAGCTTCACATTTTCTTCAACAAAACATTATTGATTAATTATTGAAGAACATTAATCTTCTAATTTTTTTTTCTTTTCATGTTTCAAGTTGAGTTCCATTTACATCAGAACCACTGCTTCTGAATTCTTCATCATTTAATATTGATATAATATTATTCTCAATACCATACTCAATTGAATTTATGGATTCAGAATCACTCTCTACTTCATCTTCATCTTTAGATAAGAAGCTTATTTTTTTTGGAATTGAAGAATTTTTTATCTTACGTTGTGGAACATGATTTTACATTGTCACCATGTTTATTGCGTTAACTTATAGTATTTATTTATTCTTTTTCACTATCATATTCTATATTTATTTTTGGAATATTGGAAAAAAAGTTCCCAACATCTCCACATTCAATGAATTTCAAGTGATGTTTCCCTTTTTATTTCCCTATACCTCTTTTCACATTTTTAAAAAACAAGGATAAATTATTAACAAGATTTTTATATAGCTCATATTCATAATCAAATTAAATAACTTTATTTTCAATATTAATCTTCATTGTATTTTATTTCTTGTATTCTTGAAAACATATTTCTCTACAATCTTTTGTTTTTCTTTTCATAGATTTCTCCCTTCTCATTTCATAAGTGATGAACGTGTTATGTAAATCATCAAGAGACAACGTTTCAGTATTTCTATCTTCTAGAGAAGAAACTTGTTCATCAAACTTGTTATGAAGGATTCTCAATATCAATTAAACAACTATAGAATCATATAACTTTTCACCAAGACATCTAATAGTGCTGATAATGTCATTTAACCTGGTAAATAAGTCACCAATAGATTCATACTGACCCATCTTCAAGTATTAATACATCAATATATACTTTCAACGTTTTCCTTATTTACTTTCATATTTCATTCATATATGTTTTTCAATTTATATCATATACCATTGGTTAGGAAAAAACATTCACCATTACTAATTATCTTTTATAATGTTATTATAATATACTAGTCTTGGCCTTTACATTATTCTCCAGATTCTTTTTATCTATAGATGTTAGAGAAAAATTATCATAAATGGGATGAAACCAAAATATTATAGCAAGAACATCATATCCAATAGACATAATATAGGGAAACATTGTATATTTACAGATATGATAATTCTTTCAATCAATGACCGGAATACTATTACTGTTCACATAATTCAAATTCTTCATCAATAAAGAATAAGAGAAGGGAACCTTCGACTCTGATACCATTTGTAAGTTCCCAGTTAGTGTAAATGTATCATGATAGGGGGAGAGGTTGAATTAGTGAAACTCTTTTATTTTATGTTTCCTTGAAATTGAAACAACATTTTCCTTTTGTTCAAGATTCTATTCCCTACAGTGAATAGTTCAAAAACACATACACAGGAACACAAGTATTTACAAGGATCATTATTCAATATGAATAGCTAATTCCTTGATATGGTTTGGAGAAAATCCAATACCACACAATACACTAGAAAAAAATCCTTGGATTACAATGATTAGGATATTACCTTTCACTAGTGTAGTACTTTTAAGACAATCCAAAATTACGTGTGCACTCTCTTAGCACAAATAGGATAAAATAATATTTGTGTAACAATGCATGCTACCTGTGCTTATTTTCAAATTCACAAATATATTATTTATAAAAATCTCTTCAATTTATTAGCTAGAATATGGTAAGAACATCCTAGAATTTGTTAAAGAAAATCTCAGTATGATTTTCAAAGTAAAATTTTTCCAGTCTGATTCCTTTGAGTACTATTATCACCGATATGATTCTTCTCGGTACAATTCTCTCAGCTCGATTCTTCTATGTCCAATTCTTCCCAATATAATTTATAAATAATAAAAGATATATAAATTTCAGAGTAAAATTGAGACAATTCAAAAATCATTCTTACTTAGTTTATAAATCCCAGTATAGAAATTCCAATTTGATAACCCAACCCGATATGATGATCAACCGAATAAGATTGACAAGCTGAATATTGTAAACAACTGAGTACAATTATCACTAAATTTGATAATCAACTAAATACAATGTTGCGATCTTGTATCTTCTTCTTTCACTTAATCATAAAAAAATATTCAAAAAAGGATCAATAAAAAATTTATTCTTCACTTTAATAACTTGTATCTTCTCTCCCTTCTTTAGTGAATAGTCTATCGATCATCATAAAATACAATATAATTTTTTTTCTTTTATAGGTGACCCATGAGAGGTTTTGGGAGGAATCTAAGAATATTTCCCGATCACATAAATTCACTCAAATATTGATTTCCCTTGAATCTCAAGTGCATTTATGACTTCTTGAATGATTCTCAATTCTTCTTGAATCTTCTATAATATTAACTTCTTCATGACACTTTCATTTAAATTAATAGTCTGATTTCAAATTCACAAGTCATATTTTCTAAATTCCATTTCTTCAATAAATACTTAGTACCAATTGAACATATAAATCTATGAAGAAATGGATACCACTCTAAATTTTTGAATACGATTCTATAAATTAATTGAATACAATAATTATTTTGAATGTCATGCTCCCCCTCGACAAAAAATTCAACAAACTCCATCGTCTCTGTTCTCAAACCACTTTTACTTATTCACATTTTCTCTTGAACCACTTGAAAATTAACATTGAAGAAAAAAAAAGCAATTTAACCCCTTCTGAAGGGTTTAATAAATTTTTGATCATTTTTATTCATAATGATTTTCATCAGCCTCTGCTCAATTATATTTCCATCAGTCTTTGTTGAAAATAATTTCTGGATAAGTATGATTGTCCAGAGTATGACATTTATGATTACTATTTCTCTATGTATGATTATCCATAGTATGATCTTAATATTCCTTTTTATTCTCTTCCACTTAGACACGATTATACTGGGCACAATTCCTTTTCGATTAGAAGCATCTATTTCTTCTCTGCCACCTAGATATGATAAATATGGGTATTATTTAGAATACATATATTCCCTTTTCTTTCATTAAGCATGAATCATAAGTTCTCCAATCAAATTATAAATTAGGGAAAAAAATCATCAAATCATCAAATCATCATCAAATTTATTTTATCGTAGTCATATAGACTTTAATTCTCCATCAAAACAATAACTTCTTCCACACAACTTCTTCTCATTACAATAAAAAAAGAGAGTCTAATTGGTTTGAAAATATGTGTACAATTCTTTTTATGAAAACAAAGTGTGGTGATTTTATTTTATTAAAAAAAGATCCTTAACAAAAAAATACAACATTTGAAAATGAAGCCATTTATCATCATCTTTTTCCTGACACATGATGTATTAAGTAAGATTAAAAAAGCAATTGGATAGTCCCATTTAGATAATCATGAGAATGAATCATTCACTAGGAACTATATGATTTTTACTAAATCCATTTTAAAATATTCTTTCCATTTCAATTGGATACTCAATCCAAATAAAATTTATGTGGTAAAAAATGTGGTCCATTTAATGTCTAAAGATAGTATTGGATATGTTTTAGTCTTCAAGTCAACATAAATAATTTAAACAAAGAGATTCCTAGGAGGAAACCTGGATTCTAAATTTTATTTATTGAAATATTTTATTTTGTGTGTTTGTTTGTTTTTTTGTTAAGGGAACCCCCCTGGGGATTCTAATGGGATATAATGACTCTTTTTTGTGAGATTTAGTAACTGAAGTATTTTTTTATATCCAAATAAAACCCATGAATTCTATTTTTTGAACCCAATTATCTATCATTCTTAATGAGTCTACTTTTGACATGAATATATAGTGATAAAATTCTTATTGATGGGTCATCAAATTCAAACCATGTTTTTTATCCATTATTTTATTTCAAATCACTACTCTCCATCTTTCTTACCAATAATAATCTCTCTCATCTCTTTTCATTAAAAAATGATGCCAGTTTCATTCTAATTTGGGGGGGGGAGTGAAAATTTTGAATGTTGATTTTTTTTATTTTATGATAACAATTCAATTCAATGAAAAAAATTCAATTAATTATCATTAGATGAATTAATGTACATTTTCAAACATGAAAATTGAATGTAAAATGATTTCAAATTCCTTGAATATGGTTTTAATTCATGTTTATATTGATGAGAAAGCAAAGTTATCCGATGATATTTTTAATGTTTATTTTCATTGTCTTAATAAAAATGACACAATGTATGTAAATTATATTTTGGGTGTAATTTTGAGTTCTTGTGCCCCTTTCACCACGGAATAGGGTTTTGGGAAACTTTTAGTTTAATTTGAGTATCCAATAAAAAAATTAAAATAAAATACTACATAGAGGAATATTTTGTCCAAATGTGTGGTATATAACACTTGGGGATCATGAATATATAGTTTCCTACATA
This sequence comes from Viscum album, assembly GCA_963277665.1. Taxonomy (NCBI): domain Eukaryota; kingdom Viridiplantae; phylum Streptophyta; class Magnoliopsida; order Santalales; family Viscaceae; genus Viscum; species Viscum album. The sequence continues at coordinate 1,576,656,438 of OY728146.1, read as the reverse complement.
TATTTAGGCTTTACAACTCTATTTTATTGCATGTAATTGACTAAATGTGTAGAATTAGGCACTTAGGGATCATGACTCCATAGGTTTTTTCAAAGTTGGACTTTTCAACTTTATTTTGGTACAAAAAAAAACAAATAAAAAAAAAACAGAAAAAATTGATAATAATCTTAAGTTTAAATGTGATTTACAACTAGTACATACATTTTTTCACATTTAAAAATAAAATTGGCCCCATGAATTTTGTGATACACAACACATCCCCATGCTTAATTGAAATTGGATGAAATGAGATAATAAATTTGACCAAAGTAATGGGATTGGGAATGGTATATTACTGTGAAATTGTCATGGGTGAAATTATTTTTATTGGTTTTATGATTTTTTGGAATGATGTCTAGTTGTGATAATTGTATGTTAAAATGGTTTTGATATAGGGAATTAAATTTCATATTTTTAAGACACTTTTTTTCTCAGGACTAGAAAAACTCAAGTTGGGGGTGTGATTAGACACTGTAAGAGGATAATATTCATGGATTATATTTTAATATATAATTGTTTCAAAGTACATAAAAATATATTTTAGTGCATATTATAAATTGAACTTCATTTCTCATCACATGTGCAATTAATGTTTAAAGTGAAAATTTGTGACCAATAAATCATATGTTTGATAAAAAAAAATTCATTATTTTAATTTGATAGTTCTGGATATTATTGATATCTTTTTGGAAATTTTTTTCTTTTAGGATAAATGGATTAATCGCATGGGAAGATAGACATTTTTGTCTTTGAATGAAAAAATATTTGTACAAAGCATAACATGCCTTTTGCTCAACAAATAACACTGGAGCCCACATTTTAGTTGAAACGAATCTCAGATTTTATATTTAGAAATTTAAAATTATGGGCATAATTTCATTCAAATGTAGTTAGAGCTAATTCAAAATTTATGATGGAGATCCAGGGAGATGAATTTGTTATTTAATTTGTGGGCCAGATTTGAAGGCCCATGAAGTCGTACCACCAATTTAATCATAAGTTACAAATGGATTATCCAATTGGAATGAAATTTTAAAATCTATTATTAAAAAACATGGAAGATAATATTTATCTTATATGAAAACTAATGATTGTACCTTCTCCAATGTAAAATTCAAATGTGAAATAGGGGGATAAATCTATTCTTATATTATATTCAAAGTTGAAAAGTACAATTTCCTTTGATTTCTCTCCCACATTTTATTATCCTAAATAAATGACAGAGAATTGAAAGATATAGTGTATAACTAAGGCTCTAATATTTCCTATTTATTGATCTTGTGGGGAATGGATTGGGAGATCCATGATATTCTTTCATTTGTAATGTTTAACTATCATTCTGAAATTGTTTGTTCATTTTTCTCCTGTAGGTTCTTTAAATATTATTTGTTTCATAATAAATATTTTTCATATTCCTCATATTATTCAATTTATCTATCATTTTTAAGACATTTATATCATTGAATGAAATTTTGAATTTATTCACAACAAACATTTTGAAATTCCTCACACAATGGTCGAGTGTCCGTTATTTCAGTGTTTTTCTTCTTTAATTCAATCCTCACAAGTCTACTTCCCACATCCATTTGTAAAATAAAATAAATGGAAGGATGAACATATTCTGGGTTGATCTAAGAGAGTATAAAGGTTATGCATTGGATTTTATTTTATTATCTTTAATTCTTAAATCAATTAATTATTTAAAAAGTTCTATTCAATGAGTTTCCATGTTCTTTATCTTAGTCAAATTTAACAATGAAACATTTTGAGTACTATTACAATCCAATTTTTTGGAGTTATCATTAATGTGATCCTATAAGTTAATTTGTGATTATCTTTAGAATTTTGTGGGGATTAAATTCAATATTTATGTTGGGTAATTATCTCCATGTGTGGATAGATATTTAATTAGTGATATGATATTATCTAAGAAAAAATAATTTCAATCTAACCCTAGATATAACCTAGTATAATCTCATATTATTTAATTATTTCCATTAAAATATTTATGTGTTTCATTATTTAATTCATTCCACTCTATTAAGTAATTTATTATTTAGGTTTAAAAATTGAAATCAACCCATGTTGGCCACTTCATAGCCATTCCCCCCCATGGAATGTATGTGTCTCTATGTTTCTTCTTCGGTACTTATAGATTCAATCCATACTTATACATCAAATACCACTTATAATAGTATGGAATATTTGGGAGAAACCACCCATTAATTATCCAATTCCATACTCACTACTTTCAAAAATTTCATTATCACATTAATCCACTAATTCCATAAGATCATTAATTAATTAACAAAATAATTAATTCAATTTAAGATTCAATTTATAAAAGTGTAAAATGATGTTCAAAAATTAAATACATGAAATTATAATTCAATAATACGGTAATTAAAATTTATACAACATTCATTAAGGTCATTGATGAGCATTTTCCAAATGGAAATCCCCAAATTGAAGCGGAACAATTGAATTCACAATGGTACAACAGATCTTTGACCAAATACTATGTTCAAGATTAAATAAATTAAGATCCATGAAAAACAAGATATAAACCACTCAAAAAGAGGATAAATCATTCGAATTCACCTAAAAATAGATACGAGAGAGAGTGAGAAATCCAAAATGAGAAGAAATTACATACCAATAGATAAATGATCCTTTAAACAGGTCATTGATTCATAAATAATGTGGTTTTAGGAAGCTTGAAACCCTCCCGGGAGATTCAAAATTCGAAGGAATAGGTTTAGGATCAAGATAGGTTGTTTAGGGGTCAAAATATAGGGGTTTGGGAATTTAATTATAATTTTTGGAGGAATAAAAGCTATTCACATGGTTTCCTGGGTTAGGGTGTATAATTTCTCAAAATGTGAACCTAGACCACATGAGTCACCATAGGGGTTTAAAGTTTATACCAATATGGAACATAGTTTGAAAAAATATGAACTAACCTTCTGATTCCAATTTATATGCTATTTCATGGTTTTTTAGGGTAGGTGCATGGTTTAGGAAAACCATACGCCAACCATGCACAACCCTTATTTCTTTCAAAATTCCAAAATATCACCCAAAACACCCCATAATCAAAACCCACATAATATATAAAAAAATTATAGTAAAAAAGTTACAATAAAATAGAATGATATGTCTCTATAAAATTTTAGTATCTTAAAAACCTAAAAATTAGTGAACATCTTATACTACAAAATCTGTAAAAATGTTTTTTGGTATTTTCATGTAAAATATTTCCTGAAATATGGATAAATTTTCGAGTCACTCACTTAGTTTAATATATGTTGAAAAGAAAGAAAATTTGTTTTCCAAGGTAAGGATATCATGTTTTTAATATGGGGTAGGAAAGAACTATGAATCTACAATTTTATAAATTTACTTTTATTATAAATTAAATGAGTTATTTTTTGCAAAAATTTGGATAATTCTATTCTTATTGAAAGAGTTTTAAGATAATTACCAAAAAAAATTCATAATAAAATTATTATAATTCATAAAAGAAAATATTTCAAGGAATATTATTTAAATGATATTATTGGTTCTTTGTTTCAATATGAGTTAGAACTCAAAAATATTTTATATGAAGAGATTTTGAATATAAAAGGAATTTCTTTTAAATCTAATGTTACTACTTGCACTTTTAACTTTGTACATCAGTCTAGTGAAAGAGATGGTGTTTATTTTATAGAAAAGGAAGGATATAAAATGAATAAAGTATTGTCTCAAATATTGAGAAAGTATCATTCTAAAAATGAATACAAAGATAAGAGAAAAGGTATTTATATTTCTAATGTTGATTCAAAAGTTATTTAATATGAGAGTAGAGAAAGTGGACACATCGAGCCAAATTTATTGATGCTTAATAATGATAATAAAAAGATAAATAGAAAAAAATGAAAGTAAACCAATGATATCTGGTTGGATTTACACATCAGAATAAAATTATAGTGATGAATCTAGTGAAAAAAATGAATAAAAAAACTTGTGTTTCATTGATTTCTCAAAATATCTAAGTGAATTAGATTGTAAATCATCATTGGAATTTTATTATAATAACAAAAAAATGAGTTATATGAGTATATTTATTGAATAAATAATTATATTAACTAGATTAAAATATTTATAAAAATATTAGGAGTAAACATAAGCAGGTTCTTTAAGAAAATGAAAAATAAAAAAATAACACTTCAATATACAATGATAAATTATCTGCTAAAATGGATAGTGTTAAAATTGAAAATGATAGGTTAAAGTATTATTAACCTAAATGTGATTAATATCAATGAATTATGTTTTATAATTTACAAGAAAATGATAATCTTATAAATGAAATTGAGAGTTTGAATGAAAATATACCCACTTTTGTTCAAGGAAGAAAAAGTTATTATTAAATGATGAGTATGAAAAAAATGAGCAATAATTTTTATTTCCTTGGATATGATGACATTTTACTAATATTCATAGTAAATTCTTCATAAAAATTTCAAATGTAATATCATCAATGACGAAATGATTTAGCTGTTGAATGAAGGGTCCATGTGAAAATGGATGTTCCTTGAGATTTAAAAATATCTTGGACACACCAATTCTTTTATTTATAAATCATTTTATTTTATATTTCTTGTGAATACATGCATCAAATTAGTTTGGGTTATGAATAAATCTTTTTAACCCAATTGGTCCTATTTCTTCTAATGTACTGATATTCTCTTGAATTTAGTTTTGTAAGAAATTTTTTATATACACATCCAAAAATACACATGGTATATGTATAGTGGATGTTTACGACATATGTCTTGTAATATATCTAAATTTATATATTTTAATAATTGTGATGGTGGAAGTTTTAATTTTTTTGTAAAATTGAATGTAAACATAAAAGGTGTTGGAGAAGATTAATTTTAAAATTCTTTTATTATTTCAATGGTTTTATTTATTGAAGGTTTAAAACATAATTGAGTAGTATATCATAGATTTGGGATGATAATAGGAAAATAAAATTTTAAATTGATAAGTGTATTGTTTTTAAAAATAATTATATCCAATTTTATGAAAATATAAAAAGGAATATTTGTTTAATATTTTTTACTGAATTAAACGATTAAAATGTAATATGTTTAAATGTTGCAGAATCTGAATATTTTTACGGAATATTTGATTGGATCATGAAAATTTCAATTTGCTACATAGTCTCTTCATAAATTAAATGGTGTTGGATATTCATAAGCTAAATATAGTAAACCCTTATATATAGGATTATTGCTTGAAAGGTAAGCAGTATTAAGAGTATTTTAAATTAGTTCATGAGGTAAGAACTTCTAGAACACTTTAACTTTTACATTTGGATCTATTCAGCCCCATGAAAAGTACTATTCGTAGAATTAATGGACAAGTATTAGTTATTATAAGTGACAATAATAGATTTACCAGGACTTATTTTTTTACACATAAATATTAGAATTTGTCTAAATTTATTATTTATTATAAATTCATTCAAAATGAAAAAGGTTATCTAATTTTTTTAAATAGAAGTGATAAAGGAGGTGATTTAAAAAATTTAGAATTTAATTTTTTTTGTAAATATAAGTGATTTAATATCAATTTATTAACATCTAGGATGCCACAAATAAATGGTTTGGTAAAGAGGAAAAATAGAACTATAAAAGAAATGGTCAGGATAATGATAAATGAATATATATTTACAAAATATATCTAGACATAAGTTATTAATATAAGTTTTCATGTATCAAATAAAATTAAAATCAAACCGTTCTTAATAAAAACACCTTATGAGATTTTTAAGGGAAGGAAATCTGAAAATTAGATACTTTAGAGTATTTAGTTTCAAAGTTTAAATTCATAATACCAAATATTCAATGGAATAGTTTAATTCAATGTATAATAAATGTAATTTTTAGGATATTATTACTCTAGTAAGGAATATTGAATTTAAAAACAAATAAAATTAATTATTCAATATTTTTTACATCTTAAATTTAAATAAAATCATTTAGAATAAAAAAATAATACCAGTTTGAGGAAGGTTTTAGAGATTTCAACATAATATAATTTAGACATTTGGACTTTCATGCATCAATTAAAGGTTTAGAGGTATTTTTATCATTAAAAAAAGATTAATATTACATAAATATCCTTTGATTGATAAAGTACTAAGTGATATATTAGCTATTGTTAAAACCATATATTCCTTAAGAAATGTTAATGATTATCAAGAATTTATTTCTAAATTTTCACCTTAAAATATTTGGAACATACTAAATCTTATGTTATTCCTTATACTATGATTTTTAAGATTTTTTTAATTTTTAATTAAAAGATTGAGGATTGTTATAGGTGTTTAGGAATCAGTTTTTTGAAATTCACGGAATGTGGCTTAGATTATTTTGGTTGCAAGATGTTATCATGGTTTTAATAGATGTTTTATATAATTAATAGATTCTAGTTAGATTCAAAGGAAATATGGGTTGAGGTTATTTTTGGAGTGAAATGAAATTCATGAAAGGAATGGGTTTTTGGACTTATAACATATATATTCCCTGAAAAGTGAAGGATATTTGACTCAGGGAGTTCATGTAAAGAACCAATCAATCTTGGGGTAAATTTTTGGGTTACATATGATTTCACAACATGAACTCCAAATTCTCACCATGAATGTGTTTTATTCTAAACAGTCTCACTTTAAATCTTGGTTATTCCTAGGAAGTTTTGGATCTTTCTATCTCCCTTATTCAATGCTCAATTTCAGATCGATCCTGTGTCTCTAAATTGGTAAGTTAATTTTTCTATAGCCCAATTATCTTAATTATATAAGGATAAAACCTTATATTATTTATTGTAAAAGCATATTTAATAGTTACACCTTGATATAATAATAGATTTTAGATTACTGATAAAAAAACTACTAGATTTTGATAATTGGTATCTACTTCACATTTAGACCAAGGCTGTTGATGATACTGCCTCTTCTCAGGAATCAAGGATGTAAAACATTACTTGTGTTGTTATTATTGACACATGAACTTCATTTAACTTTAGGTATGTATCCCTTACCATATTGGGAATATTTATAAGGGTGATTTACATGATATTTTGGTGTGAATATATAGCCCATGAGACCTATACGTGATATTATTCACATGTGGTGTGAATGTGTAGCCCCATGAGACCTATTCATGATATTATTTTCTTGTGGATTTGTTTTGGATATTTGACTATTGATTTACATAACATGGTTATGAACTTCCTTATTGTTTTATTGTGAGATACATTGTAGTTTCTCTATCTCTTCAATTGAGTTACTAGTCAATGTCTTGTGGTCTATTTTCTCCATTATAGGTGGAGTGGGGATGATGTCATGGATTATCACCAGTCCATGTGATTGGTTTGATGAGTGGAATATGTATTTCTATAGATACATGATATTAGGTCAATTTTGGGTATGTGAATTACCCTTGATCCATGGGATTGGGTTGAAGTGCGATATTTTGGATTTCCACAGAGTATTAAATTCGGTTGACATGAGTTATTACCTTAACAGAGGGTGTGATTATCACTAACAAGGGGATGTAGATAGATAATAGGTTGTACGAGTATACTAGATCATCATAAGAATTTCAATTTGGTATGTAGAAAAAGTAGGTAAATCCATTTTAAGGAACATGCTTATGTGTGCACATATGTGATTACTTTATCTTTACTTATGCATTGATTATTTCCATAGAATACACTTATATATATTGTGAACATATGTTAAGGACCATTGGAGGTGTCCTAATAGGTTTTATAATCACACCCTACTTTTGAATGCCAATGTGCATATAGATTTTTTTGTTCCGGAATCCATTTAAGGGAAATGGACTTGCAGTGTGTAGTTGAAATGGAGCTATAGGTTGGTGCGAGGAAATCTCAATGCAGACTCTCGGGCTTATATATTTTTACACATTATTTTTTTACTACTTTAATAATTTGATCCACCGTACACGGGGATCCATTATTTTTATTTGGATTTTATGAAAGAAATTCTATATTTTTATATTATAGGTCTGATAGTCTTACCCTTTATAATACTTTTCTATGGATGAATATTTTATTATTATTATTATTATTATTATTGTTATTAATTTTGTATTTTTATATGTTGTTTATTTGTTATTGAGTGAATAGTTCCCCCATGAAGCCTCTCAGGTCCCCATTTCTAGTTGTCGACTTCTTTTATATGGGAATTCACATATGTGATCATGTGTCACTCAAACCCAGACCCGATGATTCAGGTTAGAGTTTTACAAAATGGTATCATATTTTCCTATTTAATTTATTTTTCCATGATTTTGGGTATATAAGATAAGATTCTTCATGGTCGGGAATAAATTAAGTGAAATATATCACTTCCTTGCTAACACTATATAGTGGACCTTAGAGTTTCTAATAAAGTGGGATTTGTGTTCTTTTTTTTTCATTTTTATTTTTGATTTATCTTGTCTTGAGTGATGCACATGATGTAGATATTATAATTTATGGTATTTGGGGTTTTTAATGAATCTTGATTAAGAACTTAGGTTTACATGTAACATAAAAAATTCTTGCATTATATAGTGTTAAAATTAATTAAATTTCTATTGTAATTTTGGATTTGTGATTTAGTGGTATATTATTGGTTACATTTAATTACTTGGAATTGATAATATAATTATTTTGGTTTTAAATGGATGTGACTAATGTGTAGGTACATGAGACTAGGATTTGACCTTGAGTAGTGCGATGGGTGTTGCACCTAATGTTTGTGGGTAGCCTCTTAGTATGAGTGTCTCCTTGTATTTTATATTAGTGTAATAGTAGACTATTAAATAATCTTCTTAGAATGGTCGATTGAGATTTTTAAGAGTTTGTTTTGGTATTTCAGATAATTATACCCCAGAAAAATATTATGAAACCACTAAGGGAAGATGATCAGAACACTTCTATAATATAGGATACCCTATTGTACCACATATTGTTCATGAAGGTAAAACTGGGCATGCTCCAATAGATATCTCAGTAGTTTATTCCATAGAACTGATCCAACCTGAAATCTTTTAGTTAGTTTCTCTTTTTTGGGGAAGAGGTCAAAGATAAATGGTAAAATATAGCCATGAATCTTATCTCTAGTATTCCCCAAACTTTAAGGAAACTAGAGGCTTCTCTAATGATGATGACTAAATAAACATCATTTAGAAGATATTCGACATGGTGGAGACTTTAGCGGACCATAAGGTGAAAATTTATGCTTTTATGATTCAAGGACCAAGTAGTATGTTATGAGGTGTTATGAATCTGGTAAGATGTTTTGAGGAGCTAATATAGGAAATATTTAACGAATTCTTCTTCAAGTATTTAAACTTTGACACACTTAAACTGTGTTTCGCTCAAGAGTTCATGTATATTCAATAGTGGATGATGTTGGTAACATCTTATTATTCTTGGTTCACCAATCTACTTCATTTTTCTCACATGTAAGCAGGAAATGAGGCATATAAGCCTATGAAGTTTGAGATTAGTCTTCGAACCGATTTTAATTATTGGGCGAGAAATTATTATTTGATGAATTATGCTGAGGTTATTCATAAGGATTTATCTTTTGAGATGGGATTGGAGGAAGATAAATCAATAGGTGTAATTTTAGATTTCCTTGGACTAAAATGTGGATTTTTAAGTATATCTGAAGATACATTTTACAGAAATTAGAATATGAAAATAGAGTACATACATCAGGATGATTGAAAATAGTCAAAACAAAGAAAGGGTTATTGGATCCCTCAATGGGAGACAGATCTACGAGGTGGTATAATTGTGGATAGAAAGGAAAATATGTTAAATACTATCCTAACCCTATAAATAATATTCAATGGTCTAGAAATATAGGAAAACATTAGTGGTTTTGTTTTAAGGACTCTTTTATTGACTTAGTGAGGTCATTCCATGATGTGGGTAGAGTGTTTTAGAAGTAGGTGAAAACTCCACTAGGGTCAATGAGTTAGGTGACTCATGAGCTTCAGTAGTGAGGCTATGGATCTAACATAGTTAGATTTTATATGTCAGAACATGTTACAACAAATGGAAGAGAGGGACCGACGGTTCAAGGTATGAAAACGATTACTTCTATTCTGTCTTTTTCTTTGTTTGATATAATTTATTCTTATTCATTTATATATTCCCAAGAGGTTATTGGGTTATATTTTCTAGTTAAGTTTTCTTCTGAAATTATTTCTATTGATACAACTTTAACAAACAAAGTAGATTTCCTACATATTTGAAAAAATGTACCATAGATATCTATGGATATGACCATGTGTGGGATTTTAAAATAGGAGAGTTGTTTGGATTTAATGCGATCATTGACATGGACTGGTTGACTAGTTACCCTGAACACAATGACTATTACTGGAGATAGTTATCCTTTTAACTATTTAACCAAGAGTTAAATCTAAAATATAAATTTAATATGGTGACCTAAACCTATCTAAAACTTGTTGGGTGAGAGTTATTCAACCCATACCCACCTTAGCCTCTAAATAAATTGTTTTTGGAGCCATTATAAACCGAATATGATAGTATAATAAAATAATATTTCAAGGTTTTCTTAATGTTATCCTCACCTCTATTATAAAAGAGTACATCCCCTTATAAGAATTTCACACCTCGAAAACCATTTTGCTCACAAAACCCTACTAAAATATCCTCCCAAATTTCCTCACTTCAACCTAGAGTCCTTACTTTGATCAAAAAGACAACCTACAAATCCCTTTTGATCAAATCAAAATAAAGTACCTGAAGAAGAGGTAATAATTTCTTCACCTCTTTCAATGTTATTTTCTTCTTCCACGTCGTCTTTGTTTATTGTTTCTATTCCAAAATAATAACTCCAGTAACCTCTACATACTGTGATGTTATTACTAATATGTTACAACCATATTAATTATTATATCCATCTTATGAATTACAAAGTCACCATACGTGCGTACGTACGGCTTATCGTCTCCACATCATGGTGCAATTTGTTATTCATCACTCAATTATTTGGATGAGTATAATAATGAGTATAATTGATGTAAATAATAAATATAACATGTTAATTATTCTGTATATATGATATAACATCCAATTAAATATGATTCCTCCTTCAATAAAATGGTATTTTCGCTCGTGTGTACGTACGCATTACCGTATCCATGAATGTGATGAGATTCATTCTCTATCATAACCATTCAATAATAAATATCATTTTATGAATAGAAAATAATGGTCATGAACTTAATATCATTCTGAATATGAATCAAATACATCATATCCATAACAAACATGACATATGTAACAAAACATATAAAGGAAAATTAACCAGTTAACACCCGAAATGATGATACTACTAAAATATTATTAACAAAGAAATATTAAAAGATCATATATGATATCATATTTATATGGTTCTTGTATAATTTAAGAACAACGATATAACTATTAGATATGATGTTAACATACCCCCGACCAATGAAAAGTACAATGTAAGGGTTAATTATACATTCTCTTCATTTTCTGAGGTTGTTTATATGTGAGTATCTACTAGGACCTCTTTATCATCCACATCCGTGTTTCTTAAAAATGTATTTCAAAACGATTTAACTATTTCCTAGACTATGGGTTAAATTATTTTATACCCTTGTTTTACCTTTATAATTTTTTTGAAAGGAATCTTTCCATCGTTTTCCAAACATGGTTCTTTATGACCTTTTCAACAAATTAAGGTAAGAATGGGTTTTTAACTTATACGGTGGGTGAGGTTATTTTACGCCGTTATAACATCTTCAAAGCTTACCTTACAAGATTATAAGAATATTTTCAAAATAAATGTTTTCTTTTATAATCATGTTACTTTTATATTATTTCATAATAGAAAGATATATTTCTCTCAAATAGTTTTAATTTCATCTTTGTCAACATCCTTTGATGGATTTTACACTTGTTTGAAGTTGTTTTATTATGATACAATATTCCATATTTTATTGAAGGTTTTGTGATATATTTTACCGTGTATGTGTTATTTTTATACCATTTATGGTTTATGGTTAAAGTACCAACATTTATTATGCTAGTTTTAATGTGAATGATTATGTTATGTTTCAACCTTTTCATATGATGAATTCATTGGACTTAGTAAGTAATGGTTGGAGCTCGCTATAGATCCTCAATGCATCAGCATGTATCATTAGACAAACTAGTGTATTGGCATAATGGATTGAGAAAATATTATATCTAGTCTTGGCACGAGGCCTTAAATATGAGTTTATGATGTCCAGAATTATTCATTCCATCATTATAAAACTGACTATTGATATTACATGTGATTATTCTACTAATAGAATATCCATGTGAATAAATAAATGGAATTATTTGATTTATATTTTCCAAATGATGCTGAATTTTATGTTTAAAAGGATTGTGTTTTAGTATTATACATTGCCTTAAATGTTTATGCATATTTATGAATGTTTCCACTATATTGTTATCCTTAATGATCACCTATTCTCACCCCTTTCTATGTTTTATTTTTACCTGGATGCGAAAAATTATATTATGAATGACATGAAGGGATAGTCTAAGAGAGATAAATGTGTTAAAATGAGACACAATGTTGTTTTTTTTTCAGTTCATAATGTAATGTAAAACTTATGTTTGTATCCAGTACTTCCAAGGTGACTAAAGTGATCGGTCTTTCAAGATTTGATCCCTTGTGATCATGCCAATATTATGTAATAATGCACCGAATCTGGGTAACTAGGATCACAGTGTTATAGTTGGTATCAAAGTAAGTTTAGAACAATTATTTGAAGCTAGATTTAAAAAACTCTGATGAGAGAACATTATCTTAAGATAGACTTTGAGAATTAGTATAGAATAACTTCTTAGAATTTTGGTAATATAGATATTTTTTGAGTTTTCCAAGTAATAAATCCTAGCCTGGACATGAGCAGGTAGAGGTGGCTTTGGAACAGATATACCTAGGGGTGAAAACTCTAACAAGGTGTTTTGGGCTTGACCCGGGGTATCCCAGTACACGACAACGGGCATTACTGCACTCTTTGTTATGACACTCCTGAGAAATATTCTTAGGATAATTCACATATTCTTTACAAACCATTATAAAGGGTTTATGAGTATATTAATCCTCAAAGAAAACATTTTTTTTTATTTTTAATTATATCCATAAACTATTCAATTTGTTTTAAGTGTTTTACAAATTTGGAATTATATATTGCGATTCATAAACTAATCTAGTGTATGTGGTTGTTTTGAAATGGCACCTAGGGGAAGGAATGGAAACCATATCAATTCTTGTATTCCATGTAGGTATTTCCCTCCTACTTAGGATAATTATAGTGGAGTTGGTGATGCAACTGGTGCTGGTCAGCTTATCACCATACTGAAACAACTCACTCAGGTTATGAATAATAACCTTACCCGTATGAAGCACCCTAATCCACAAAACAGAGGATAAATGGTAGACCTATTCACGAGGAAACAAACACCAAAAATCATTGGGACTAAAAATAAATTTGTAAATGAGGAATGTATAAGTTCCTTAGTGAAAATATTTCATTCTTTTGGGAGTAGCGAAAGAGAAAAAGTTGTTATGGAAGTTTATTGCCTCATGGGAGATGCAGATCAATGGTGGTCATTAATTAAAAACAAAAAGAAAGATGAAAAAGTATCAATTATGGAATGGAGGGAGTTTAAAGAAATTTTTATAGAAAAATACTTTTCTCGTGACCGTCGAGTGGATATAAAAATACAATTTCAGAGTTTGAGGCAAAAGGAGGATGAGAATGTCGCAAAGTATGAGGCTAACTTTAAAAGGTTATAAAGACATTCAACAAATTATATATGTAACCCAAGGAGTAAAATTTATTGATTATTTGATGTGTTAAAACCATTTCTATATGAAGAATTAGTCTCATAATATTTTCCCATCATACGAAGATATTGTATCATGTGCTATCAAGACAAAAAAATAATTCTCCAAGTCTTACGACTTTAAAGAAAATCAAGATAAGAAGACATCCGCTGAACACTCTTGAAATGGAAATAAAGGGAAGAAGGGAAAATTTGAATTTCCATCTTGTGGTAAATTTGGGAAGAAACACCATGATAATTGCTTGAAGTGAATGTGAGTTTGTTAAAAGTTTGGTGAAAAAGGCCACCAAGTTCGTGATTGAAATGGAAAGAAAGAGGCTATTATTGCTGAATGCTAAAATTGTAGTGAAATAGGGAATTATGAAAATGAATTTCATAAGATCCAAGGAAACTTATCTCAGAAAATGCCAAGGGAGAAAGGCCGTGATTATGCGATCACTACTACTGAGGTTGAAGCTCCAAAAGTCAAGGTTGTAGGTAATTTAGTGTTTTCCTCAAGTTTAGCCAATTCTTTATTTGATTCTAGATCATTGAATTGTTTCATATCTTCCCAGTTCAGTAAGATGATCAGATATTTTCAATTTGATTTAAAAAAAGAGTTATCAGTCAAAAGTCCTAATAGAAGTATAATTGCAAACAAGTTTTGTGAATCAGTTCCCATTAGGGCGTATAAATATTCTTTATCTGCTGATCTCATTGTCATACCCATGATTTAATTTGATATAATACTCAGTATAGATTGTCTTTCATACCATGATTCAAATATTTATTGTAAGAAGAAGGAGGTTACAATTTTTGATGATGATAAGGAGTACCTTATATTTATAGTAGAAATGTCACCATCTGATTCTTATCTAGATCCTCCCCCTATAGCATTACAAAATTCAAATTTTGGGGAGGAATAGAGTGAAATAACTATGGTTTAGGAAAGGAATTTTCTAATAGAGGACATACCTATTTTGCATGAATATGTTGAGGTGTTTCTAAAGGAATTACCTGGAAATCCTCTAGAACAAGAAATTGAATTTTCTATTGATTTAATTCATAGTTCAAGGACCATATCAAAGACCCGTTATAGAATGAAAACTGTGGAATTAATGGAACTAATGAAACAACTAGATTAATTGAGTAATAATTGATTTATTTTCCCTAGTGTTTCTCCTTGTGGAGCTCCAGTTATTATTGTTAAGAATAAAGATGAATATTTGAGGTTGTGCATTCACTACAGGGAGATCAATGCTATAAAAATATAGAACAAGTATCACTTACTTCGCATTGATGATTTATTCGATCAATATCATGGAGAAAAATATTTTTCAAAGATTGACCTTCGATCTGGATATCATCAGATGTGTGTGAAGAAAGAAGACATTCCAAAGATAGCATTTCATACTAGGTACGAGAATTACAAGTTTATAGTAATGCCTTTTGGACTTATTAATACACCCTCTATTTTCATGGATCAAACAAATAGAGTTTTTAAGGAATATCTTGATGAATTTTTAGTGGTATTTATTGATGATATCTTGGTATTCTCCAAAATCTACAGAGATCATTAAAATAACTTGAGTATTATTCTAAATACTCTTAGATGAAATGAATTATATGGAATCTATAGAATGTGTGAATTCTGGATTCAGGAGATTTCTTTTCTTTTCTATATTGGCTCCAAGGATAGAATCTATATTGATACTTCTAAGACAAGAGAAATAAAAGAAGGGCCAGCACCGATGATTATAACTGAGGTACACATTTTTATTGGTTTAGTAGGTTATTATTGGCGTTTTGTCCAGAATTTTGCCAGATTAGAAAACCCATTAACCAAGCTCACACGTAAAGGGGTTAAATTTGTTTGGACAAAAGAGTGTGATGAATCTTTTGAAGAACTGAAGATTAGATTAGTCAATTCACTAATCATGACTCTCCCATCAGGGAATAATGGGTTTGTTATTTATAGTGATGCTTCCAATAATGGAATTGGTTGTGTCCATATGCAGAATGATAAATTTATTTCCAATGCATCACGATGGCTAAAAAGTCATGAACAAAACTATCATACACATGATCTTGTGTTAACAGATTTAATATTTTATTTGAAGATATGGAGACACTATCTCTATGTTGAAAAATACGTGATATATACTGATCAAAGGAGTTTGATGTATGTTTTATGACAGAAAGAACTCAACATGAGTCAAAGAGAATGGATTGAACTTCTCAAAGATAATGATTTTACTATACACTACCACCCGGGGAAACAAAATAATGTGGAAGATGATTTAAGCAGAAAGGATCATGGAGTTTTGAACAAGATGAGAGTTAAAAGGGATCCTATGTTCATGGATCTAGTAAATATGGATACGGTAACAATCATGGAAGGTGAAACATCAATAATTTTTAAAATTTTTTCCAATACAACTTTACTTGAAAGGATAAAATGTTCTCAGATTGATGATGAAGAGTTTCAAAATAAAATTAAGGCTGTGAATGATAGGAGATTGATTGAATTCGTTTATTAAGATGTAATTTTGAAATTTGGGAAGAGAATTTGTGTTCTTGATATAATTGATCTAAAAAGGGAATTGTTGGATGATGCTCATATATCCAATTTCACTATACACCCTGATAACACTAAGATGTATAGATATTTGAAGGAACATTTTTGGGGGGATAACATAAAGGGGGGGATTTCTGATTATGTGTAAAGATGTATGGTTTTTCAACAGGTCATGGTTCGAAGAAAACAACCTGGAGGAGTCATGAAATATCTTCCCATACCTAAGTAAAAATGAGTTGATATTATGATGGACTTTGTCATGGGGATACCAAATACTTCTAGAAGGAATGATGTAATATGGGTCATTGTTGATCGTCTTACCAAGTCAACACACTTTCTTGCTATAATAGAAGATTTACCACTTGAAATTTTATAAAGGCTATATATTAATGAATTTGTAAGACTTCATGAAGTACCCCTATCGATTGTTTCTGATCATGATCCGCGTTTTACATCAAGATTCTAGAAATTTCTTTAAAATGAATTGGATACTGAACTTCATTTGAGCACTGCCTACCAAACTCAAACTGATGGAAAATCAGAATGGAATATTCAAACCATAGAAGACATGTTGAGATCTTTCTCACTTGACTTTCACGGTATGCAGGATCAATATTTACCTATGGTAGAATTTTCCTATAACAATAGTTTCCATTCAAGTATTCAGATGTCACCATATAAAGAATTATATGGAAATAGAGGTCACACACCAACATGTTGGGATAATTACTGTGAAAGAAAACTCATAGGCCCAAAACATGTTGAGGAAAAAATGGAAAAGGTGAAGATTATCCAAACCCACATCAAAGCAGCTCAAACTAGGAAAAATAGCTATGATGATAACCGAAGGAAGGATTTGGAATTTCAAGTAGGTGATGATGTTTCCTTGAAATTACCTCCATGGAAGGGTGTTATACATTTCGGTAAAAAGGGTAAAGTAAGTCCCACGTACATCAGACCTTTTGAAATTCTAGAACGAATTGGAGTTATAACTTACTATTTGGAAATTCCTCCATGTATCTCCAAAGTTGATGAAGTGTTCCACATATCACTGTTGAGAAAAAACATGTTTTACCAACACATGTACTCACCTATGAAGAAATAGAATTGGAACCTGATCTCTCTTATTGTGAAGAGCCTATCAGGATTCTTGATACCAGAGAACAAGTGTAGAGAAACTGGATGACCCGTCTGGTAAAAGTTCTTTGGAGGAACCATAAGATGGGGGATGCAACATGGGAACTAGAGGAACTTAGGATGAAGAACCACCTAAATCTTTTTATCCAATAGTATTCTATAAATTTCAAGGATGAAATTATTTGAAGCGTGAAATAACGTAACACCCCAAGCTTCCACAATATGCTTCTCTTTGAATAATACAATAGCGTGCGCTGTACGCAACATCGAGTTATAGCACACCAAGATCAATCAAACTAGCCGTTATGAATAGTAATACCTAATTTTTAAAATTTTTTAAATTTTATTTTTCAAAATAGACTACATTTTTGGATTCAGAAAATCAAAATTAGCTCAGGGTGAATTTTTGGTACTTTTCTGAAAACATTCAATTTTTGATGAATAGTGAACAACACTACATTATTGTTTAAAATTGACTTTTTATTTAAATAATTATTTATTTTATTTAAATTTATTTTATGTAATAATAGATAAATAATACATATATTAGTTCAATTCAATTCATTGGAGTCATTTTATAATACAGTTAGAGGTATAAAATTTTATTGAATTTTTTAACGCATTTTACCCACCTTCAAGGGATGTTAGTAAATTTGCATAAAATGTAATTTTACTGCTTCTGTGAATTGAATTTAAAAAAATACAAGAGACATGGTTGATATTATTAAGTAAAATGTGGTTCAATAAGATGAAAATAATTTTTGGTGAATAGTAACTTTTGACTTTTTTTACCATGGATAAATGTAAATAGGGTAATTAAAGGTAAAAATTATATTTTTATTACCCTAACACATGCCCTAATTCTATTGGATAAGTTTTTTCGAAAAACATAAACCTTAGGAATAAAATATTATCTTTTGGTCCACTTGTATTAGATTAGAACTATTATTATTATTTTATTTAAAGAAGAGTTAAAACTGTTAAATTAAAATTTTCATAACTAAAACATTTTTAACATAGGGTTACACAGAAGATAAATTTGACAATAAATATTCATTATAAATCTCAAATTCTTTCCTACATAATGGAATTTTATTCATAATTTTTAGACATAAAATAGAAATTTATTTTTGACACAATAATGATGCAGTAATTACCTGATTAATCAAAGATTAAAATAATTGATATTATAAATATTCAAATAAATGTAAATTTACAGTTTTGATGAATTAAAATAATTTTATAGGTTAATATGACATGTTAGGGTTTATTAAATAAATTTTATTCAAATTAATCAAGTAGTTATGACTTTAACCAAAATCAAATATTAAATAGTGTCAAAATTGACATAAATGAGTTTTTAAAAGAAATACTATATTATTAAATGATATAATAATCATAAAAATATGATGTTTGTCCAAAGGACTTATAAAATAATATATATTTCATTAATTAACCACTTGGGATTCTCTTGGTATTTTATAGTAAGTTTATTAACCATATAATATAAAGATACAAAGAGACATGGTAAATGTTAAACTATTTAACCAAGAGTTAAATCTAAATGATAAGGTTTATATAATGACATAAACCTGTATAAATCCTATTATTTTATAGGTTTTTAATACATACCCACCTTAGCCTTGAAATAAATCCTTTTTGGAGCCATCATAAACATGATATTATTGTATAATAAAATAATATTTCTAAGTTTTCCTATAGTGACCCTCACCTATCTTATAAAAGGGTATATTCCCTTATATTAATTTCACACATCCAAAGCCATTTGACTCAGCCAACCCCTGCTCAAATATCCTCCCAAATTCCCTCACTTAAAACTAGAGGCCTTACTTTGATCAGAAATCCAACCTATGATCCCTTTTGATCAAATCAAAAGAAAGCACCCGAAGAAGAGGTAATAATTTCATCACCTCTTTCAATGTTCTTTTCTTCTTCAACTTCCTATTTCTTTGTTGTCTCCATACCAAAATAATAACTATAGTACCATATACATAATGTGATATTATTATAAATATGATACAACCATATTCATTATTATATCCATCCTATGAATGACAGAGTCACCATACCTGCATACTTACGACTTACCGTCTCCACGTCGTGGTGTAGGTTGTTATTCAACACTCCATTATTTGGATGGGGATAATAATGAGTATAATTGATGAAAATAATAAATATAACATGTTAATGATTCATTATATATGATACACCATCCAATTATATATGATTCCACCATCAATAGAATGGTATTCTCACTCGTGCATACGTACAGATTACCGTCTCCAAGAACTCGATGAGATTCATTCCCCATTTTAACCATTCAAGAATAAATTTTATTTTATGATTAAAAAATAATGTTTAAGAACTTTATATCATTCTGGATTTGAATCAAATACATCCTATCCATAAAAAATATGACTTATGTAACAAAACATATAAAGGAAAATGAATCAGTTAACACTCGAAATGATGATACTACTAAAATATTATTAACAAATAAATATTATAAGATCATATATTATTTAATATTTATATATATCTTGTATAATTTAATAACAATTATTTAACTATTATACAAGAGGTTAATGTACCCTCGACCAAGGAAAAGTAAAAGGTAAGGGTTAATTCTAACGTCTCTTCATTATCCGAGGTTGATTATATGTGAGTATCTACTGGGACGTATTTATCATCCACATCAGTGTTTCTTAAAAATGTATTTCAATTTTTTGTACTATTTCATAGAATATGGTTTAAATTCATTTATACCCTTGTTTTAATTTTATAATTTTTTTGAAAGGAATATTTACATCATTTCCCAAATGAGGTACTTTATGACCTTTTCGACGAACTAAGGTAAGAATGTTTCTTTAACTTATATGGTGGGTGCGGCTATTTTCCACCATTATAACATCTTCAAAGCTTAACTTACAAGATTATAATAATATTTTAGAAATAAATGTTTTATTTTATAATTATGTGACTTTTAAAATAATTCATAATAAAGAGATATATTTTTCTCAAATAGTTTTTATTTCATCTATGTCATCATCCTTTGATTTATTTTACACTTGTTTGAAGTTTATTAATTATGATACAATCTTCCATATTGTATTGAAGGATTTTGGATATTTTTGAATATGGATGTGTTAATTTTATACCATTCATGGTATATTATTAAATTATTTACATTTAATATGCTAGTTTTAATATGAATGTTTATGTTATGTTTCATCCTTTTCATATGAGGAATGCATTAGACTTAGTAAGTGACAGGTGGAGATCGTTATAGCTCCTCGATGCATTGGTAGGTATCATGAGACAAAATAGTGTCTTGGCACAAGAAATTGACAAAATCTTATTTTTATTATTGGCACGGGGCCTTGACTATGTGGTTATGATGTCCGACATTATTCATACCATCATTATGAAATTGGATATTGATATTACATGTGATTATTTGACTAGTGGAATATCCATGTGAATAAGTAAATGGAATTATTTGATTTATCTTTTGCATATTATACAGAAGTTTAAGTTTAAAAGGCTTGTGTTTTATTCTTATACATTGCCTTAAATGTTTATACTTATTTATGAATGTTTCCGCTATATTGTTATCCTTATTGAGCACTTGAGCTCACCCATTTATATGTTTTATTTTTCCCAGGATGCAAAAAAGTATATTATGACTGACCTACATGGATAGTCTAAGGGAGATGAATGTGTTAAGAAGAGACACAAGGTTATTTTTTTTAATTTCATAATGTAATGTAAAACTTATGTTTTCATCTAGTACTTCCAAGGCTACTAAATTGATCGGTCTTTCAAGATTTTATCCCATGTGATCATGCCAATGATATGTAATAATGCACAGACTCTAAGAGACTAGGGCCAGGGCATTACATTAGCTGTCATCATATTTCAATTAGGTAGGAGGACATAGAAAATATCATTTTTATAAGAAGATATGGGTTGTATGAGTATATTGTTTTGAGTTTTTGGTTGATGAATTTCTTAGTAGTGTTCATGGATCTCATAAATTATATATTTCACTTATGATTGAAATCATGATTTATTTTGTTCATATATGACATCGTGATATATTCGAAGACATCAGAATCACCTACTAAATACCTTGGTAATGTATTGTGTATTATTCGAACGCATAAGATTTATTCCATGTAGTCGAAGATTCACTATTAGATTTATTAGGTGTGTTTTCATAGGAACATTTTTTCTAAGGTGGGAATTTAAGTTAAACCATAAAAGGTAGAAAAAGAGATTTTTGGGGCATAGACTAAGGTTGTGGTCAAGATTTATAGTTTCCTTGGACTTTCTAGGTACTATAAGTGGTTCATTTTGGAAATGTTCCATTCAGAAGAACCCATGGATGGGCTCACTATGAAGGTGGTAAAGTTTTAATAGATATATGAGTGTGAAGATTCCTTCTTATAGTTGAAGAGAATATTTACATCAGCTTCTATTCTGATTTTACATGAACCTGGAACTGGGTACATAGTAGGGTTAGATTAGGAGCTATCTTGATGTAGAATGATCTTGTAGTTTCTTATGATTCTCACTAGACATGTCCTCATGATAATAACTACACTAATAATGATATAGAATTACTTGTTAGGTTTTTTAAATTAAAAGTTTGGAGAAATTACCTCTTCAATGAGATATTTTTTATATATAATGACTACCAGATCTTGTAGCATATCTTCTCCTTGTCGAAATTAAATTTTAATCACAGGATTTTGGTAGATTACTTATAGATTATAAAAATAATGTTGTTGTATTATATAATAAAATTGAATAGTTTCTCTTAGTATCAATCCATAGGAACTTTGAGAGGGAGCATCAGAAGTAGAGTAGAATCTAATGGCCTCACTTGAAGACTATCTGCTGGGCATCAGTATGGATCAAGGAAGAATGTATCTTTTATACATGGTGATTTCATACTCATTAGAATAACACGTACATTCTAATAAAGAGTGTGATATAGATTGTATCGTGATTTGTGAAAGGTTGTTAGTAGATGACTCTATTATGGGATGGACCATAGAAAAATATGATGTGATCTATATTCTTTTTGGAGTAGTGGTTCCTTCATCCATGATAACAGAGATTACGAGGGACTCTCATACCTCATAGTGGGAAGTGCACCAAGGTTAAACCAAGATGTATCATGATATCATAAGATGATTGAAGTTTCTTGATATTAAGAGGGACATTCTAGGCTTTATCTCTAAGTGTTTTACCTATCAGAGGATCAAGTCCAAGCATAAGTGATATGGGGTGTTACTTTAGACACTCTTGGTGACTCTATGGAGGTAGGATGAGTGGTGATGGATTTAATCATAGCATTTCATATGAATCCAAAAGTATGGTATGTGATATTGATTATAGTTCATTAGTTAACCAAAGTGGATCATTTCTTTTCGATTCGGGAGACTCAGTTGATAAATGATATAAAAAAACCCTATATTTGAGTGATTTTATAGATACATGGAGTTTTTTATGCATAGTTATATATATATAGATATATATTATTTTACTTCAAAATTTTTTAGAGGATTATATAAGTCTATGGAGAGTTAGTTTAATTTGAGAATGACACATCATCTACAGGTCGGTGGATACTCCGAGACAATGATCTATACGTTACAGTATAAACTATAGGCACATATTATATATTTTAATTGAGTATAATATGATCATTTAACCTTAACCAACTTCACCTTCAATAATAGTTTCTACTCCATGATTCAGATGGATTTATTTTTTACTCTCTAGGGTTGGCCATGTCTTTCACAAGTAAATGGGTATGAGTTAGGCCGGTCATCAGTTTTTGGTCCAAGTATGGTTCGAGAGACATAAAAATGGCTGAAATTAATTTATAAGATACTAGTTACTACTTATAATATATAACAATAATTTTTTACTATTGGATATGACAATTTTAGTTTTCTGTAGGTGACCATGTCTTTTCTTGGGTTTCCCCTCTGTTAGGACATCGAATATTAAGAAGGTAGAGGAAATTTTCATTGTGGTTTGTTGGAAAATTAAAAACAATAAAAATCATCTGGATAGTGCCATATTTATTAGAACTTACTCCACATTATTAAGGCGTAAATAACATGTTCCATGTGTCTTATATTGAAACATATAATCTTGATCCCACACAAGTGTTCGATAATGACGATAATGAGTTGGAACCATATGCATATTATGTGGAATGACCAATTCATATTGTTGATTGAAGTGAGATTGTTCTTTGAGGGAAAATTATTCCTATAATTCAGTTTCTATGGAATCATGGGTGTATCCAAGATGAGACCGGGGAGTGGGAATCATACATACTTGCACAATGGAATTTTTTGTTCCAATAGGCCTCTAGAGATACTTTTAAGGGATGAAAATTTATTAGAGGGGGATATTTATAACATCCTCATCTTAAGTTACAACTTGTTTTAAGATTGAATGTATCATTAAAATTTTTAATTAAATGGGTGAGGTATCTTATAGGTGTTCTAGAATGGGAGTTTATAAATTCAAGGAAGGTGGAACATTTTTCTGGCTATTAGAAGATTTCATTGTCTGAATAGATGTTTCATAGCACGATTGGATTCTAGTTATATTACAAGGAAATATGGGATATAGTGGTTCATGTTGTGAAATACCATTCACAACATGAATGGGGTTCTATCCTTGTAATATAAAAGTTCCTTAAAATTCAGTGGATGTTTGACTCAAGGGGTTTTTAGTGTGAACCAATTGATCATGACATGAATGTTTTTGTGCAAGATGATTTCATTGTCTGAACTCAACCTTCATTCCATGAATGTGACATATTCTTTATTACGTATAAATCATATATCCCCTATAACTTCCTAATATTTCTCTCTCTTTCACCAAAAACATAGGCGATTCTTAGGTGGTTTTGGCTCTCTCCATCTCACTTTTTCAAAACCCAAAGCTCAGATTGATCTTTTGTTTTCAAATGAATAATTTCCATCCATTATATATTAATTATATTATTTATATTTGAAAAAAACATAGTTTAATGATTATAAATTAAATATAAGAGTTATTTTATTATTTAATAGGAGAATCATCAATTGTTGAAAGAAATGGAAACCATATTTTGAGAATTGGCATTTGATTCTCATTTGGGATTAGGTTGTTGATGATAGAAACTATTCTCAGGGAATGTTTTTGTAAAACATGGATAGACTAGTGATTTATGAGACTGAAAAATCTTGTTTATCGAGTTAGGGAGTCCTTACCATATTGGGCATATTTATAGAGAAGTTTTTTGATGGTTTTGTGGTGTGAATGTGTCACTTGTGGGACCTATAATTGATATGATTCAGATATGGTGTGTGTGTTTGTAGCCTCATTAATCCTTTCATTGATATTATTTACATGTGGATATATTTTTTGGATATATGAATATTTTTTTTACATAACATGGTTATGATTTTCCTTCTTGTATCATGGTGTGCTACATGTGTACTTTCTATATCTTTACAACTGAGTGGCCAGGTTGATCCCTAAATGAAAGTTTTTCCATTTGAAAGGTAGTGTGGATGATGTAATGGATTTACATGGGTCTATTATATTTGTTTGATGTATGTTATATGGCTTACCCTGATCCATGAGATTGGGTCGACGCATGGTATGTGGATTTCCCTATAGACGTGAGATTAAATTAATTCATGGTGTTGTGGATTTCCCCAAATTTTTAAATTGGGATGACATAAATACCCCTATAAAATGAGAGCATGGATATCTATTCAAGGTGTATGTGGATATATGATAGGTTTTTTGAGAATTTTGGGTCATCATATGACTTTCCCTATGGCATGGAGCTTAGATATGTAGAGTTGATCTTCATGACCTGATATATGTGTGCACATGTGTGATTACTTATGTTTTACTTACAAAATGGTTATTGTGATGGAATCCAATTATGTATATTGTGCACTTATGTTAAGGATCATTGGTGGTGTCCTACTGGATTTTGTACTAATACCTTATACAATCATATCAACGCATGTGTATATTTTAGGATTAGGGATCCAATTAAGTGAAAGGGAACTATAGTGTGTAGTTGATCATAAATTGGAGGATGGTGTAAGGTGATTTTATAGAAGAATCTAAGACTTATATGTTATTCATATGTTACTTAGTTTTTTTTACCTAATTTAGTATATTGATCTTTCATATACGAGGATCCTTTATTTTTATTTGGATATTTTGATTGATATTTCATTTTGTTATATCATTGGTTGGATACTCTTATCCTTTATGCTGTTGTATTTCATATTACTATTTCCCTTAATTATTTTTATTTATTCCATCGTATAACCTATTTGTTTTCTGTTACTGAGGTCATAGTCTCCCCACGATGCCTCTTAGGACCTCATCACCAGTTGGAAACCTCTTGTGTATAGGGGTTCACACATCAGGTCATGTGGCCTTCTAGAACAGACCTAATGATTCAGACCAGGGTGTAATAATATCAATGAATATTTATCTAATTCAAATTGAAATATGAAAATTCATAAAGAGTTTAATTAATTTAAATGAAATAAATTATGGACCGTAGTTGAACCCCCTAAGGATCAAAATATTATTGAAACCAAAACAGATATTTATAAATAAATTAAATGAAACTTGTGAAATAATTTGAGATAAAGAAGAATTGGTGGATCAAGGTTAAAAAAAGAAAAAGGAATTTATTTTAAATCATAATTTTATATGGTTATAATATTAGAATCTATAATAATTCCTTTAGAATGAGATCATTATTTTATAATTGTAATTATTTAAATATATGAAAAAGTACATTTATATATATATATATATATCTAAATAAGTGTTTTTAAAATATTACATAGGTTTTGAGAATTAATATAAACCTAACAATGTTTTGAAACATACAGAAGTAGTTTATCGTCAAAAACACGCACATAGATCTTCGTACGAAAGGTTGTAATTATATATTTTAAATAATGATTTATAAAGGGAAAATTTGATCTAAATTTGTCATTAAAAATAATTAAAAATATATTTTAATAATTAAAATATATTTTTATGATATAATATTTTTATATTCATATGAAAAACCTTCTAATGAATTCCTAGATTTAATGACAAGTTAATTTGAAATCAGTATAATGGGTCAACTTAAATTCTTTGTTGGTCATCAAATTTATCAAATGGATGATGCTATTTTTATTAATTAATCCATGTATGATAACTATATGATCAAAATATTTTTCTTAGATTCAATTAAAAGTAGTTATATTATCATGAGTATATTTTTTAAACATGACAGGGATGAATCTAGAAAATCTGCTGATATAAAACATTTTAGAGCATGATTGGTAGCATGTCGTACTAGACTACTTCTAGGACTAATTTTTTTTTAGTATTTTCATGTGTGATAGATTGTAATTTAATCCTAAAGAAAATAATTTAAATTCTATTAAATGGATTATAATTTATTCTAATGGGGTTTTTAATATAGGTTAATTTTAAAATTTTACACCTTTTTTGATTTAATCAGTTATAATGATTATGATTTTGGTGGATGCATGATTGATAAAAAAGCACAACTAGTATGTGTAATTTTCATGATTTTTTTAGTTTCATGGAGTTTTATGAAAAAAATTAAATATAATTATCAATTAATGAAAGGGAATTTTTTGTTGTTACATCAAGTATTTGAAAGTCTTTATGGATTAAACATATGTTTCCTAATTTTAGATTTAATTTTGAAATGATCACTTTTTATTGAGATAATAACTCTATGATTACTATTTCTAAAGATCCCATAAAACATTTTATGAATTAACACATCGATGTAAAATTTACCATATTTTGAGGTCATTTTAAAAAAATTATAAATTTGAAATTTATTTCTATTGAAAATCATCTTTTTAACATTTTTCTTAATAATTTGGATTCAATTAAATTTGAGAAAATTATAATTAATATTGGTGTTATGGAATTGTAATTAATTTTTACATAACTATATTTAGGGGAAGTTTTGAATTATGAATATATGAATATGTAAATTCTTGTATATCATAGAAATTAATCTATGAACCTCGCCGTTAACATAAATTATTACATTGTAGTGTCTTCTTAACACATGTTTTGAAAGATAATACTTTAGGAATGTTTTATAAATTTTTTTATTAAATATTTGTATCATTTTTTTCTAGTTTATTTCATTTTTATCTTCTCAAATATTCTTCTAACATGAAATATTATTTCATTTGTTCAATGTTTTTCTGTTATTTAAAAATAATTATACATAGGGAGAGCATAAATTTTTTGATGTAACTTTGAGAAGAGATATTTTCTTTCCTTGTAATATTTTTCTGTACTAGAGGGATCATGTGTACCCATATTCTATTGGTACATTAAATGGGGATAATTTTTGTAAATTTAATATTTTTGATCAATTTTAGAAGGGGTGCTAAATTTTTGAATTTTCATTTGATTTGTAATTATAAAAAAGTGGGATAATGTTGAAGTGAATCATAAAGAATTTTTTTATTAATGTTTATATAATTACAGAACCTATTTATTACATAATTAAAATATTTAAAATCTTATATTTTATTATTTATTCTTTCTAACAAGAGAAAAGACTAGTGTTTTATTATCTCACAACTTATTCTATTCTTGATATTTTCATTATTGTTTAATAATTTAATATTCATGTTTGTTATATATTTTATAAACTAATTTTATAGAAAAATACATCATTATATGGGATGGTATGTCATATGTTTTATGTTTTTTATTAGTCTATTTTGAAAAATATTCCTAATTACTGGATCACCCATGGATGAAAGGTGACCTAGAGGCATGTATCATGGCTGAATGTGAGTTAAGAAATTCATCGACTGCATGTAAAATATATATATCAAAAGAAGCAACTAATGACTGTGGATCAGTATTTTTTATGACTTTAATCAATCACATGAATAAATTGATATATTATAAGTCTTTATTTAACTTGAATAATAAATATATTGACCACATGAATTAGCTGCATGTTAAATTCAGCTGAACATATTATGGAATTTATCACACATTGAATCCGATCAACCATGATTGGCATTTTTATAAATCTCTAGATTGACTGTATGATCATTTCCATTGCCCAAATATTCAATCATAACAACCACATGTTGAAATCAACTTATCATAAAGGATAGATATATCACAATGAGTAACCTATAACATGTTCTGACCTTCCAAAAGAAATAAATCATACCTTAAAGTGATTTTATTTCAATGGTCCTCTATTATTATTAATAATTCATAATTCTATTGGCTATAAGATTTTGGGAAATTTATCATCAAATTAATTATTCCTTAATTACATACAAATTATCTCAATGATAAGAAATTTAATTTAGAATAATATTTGATAGGTTTAATTGGTCATCATGAGGGATGAATACTCATGCCTCTATCTTTGGAAACTGTGACTTTCAAATTAATTAATTTATTTTCAATTTTAATATTTTAACTCTAATGATTTAAGAGAGTATCCCAATATTTTTTTTTATTTTTTGTGTCTATTTTAATGTTTTATTCACTTATAATAAACAACCCACTATGCAGTTTGATTTATCTTTTGTATATTAAATGAACTCTTATGATATTTTTTTCCCTATACATTTAATTAAGAAATAATGGGAATCGTTTCTATAAAAGATACCCCAAATAACTCTGATGTAGTTTATTAAATTCATATGTGCATAATACTTTGGAAAAGAAAAAATGCAATATATTTTATATTTTGAATCTATTTTTCTTATCAAAAGTTGATATAAATATTTTGATACATTAATTTAAAATTTATAGAGGTTTAGGATATTTTTTAAGATATATTGTGCGATAAAAGTATTCAATCATTCACCGATACTCTCTCCTCCAAATATATATGCTTTTGATCCTTTTCTTCCTGGAGATAAATTTGTTTCCTCGACAATCCAATTTTAATTGTCCAATTGGTTATATAGTTCCCAATTATTTATACCTTTTTATTTGTTCATAATTTTCCTAGTTTATAGTACCCATAAATGTTAGGTCCATTAGGTTATACCACCCCTAAAAAAGAGCATGTGGGTTACTTCTAACCAGTAAAAGGAAAATGGAATCCCATTGATCCTTGTTCTATATAATGTTATGATTGGTTTATAACACCACAAAAAAGGAAGCAAGAACGGTTACGAATCCAGGTTAGAAAATTTTATTCTTGGGTTGTGCCTCCACATTTTAAAGGGAATTGAAAAGGGTTGTGACTCCCCATCCAAACCAGGAGATTCCTATATAGTGGGTGTCATTTATCTTTATGTTTCAGATGAGTGAAGGGTAAATGAAAACTAAATTAGATATAAACTACTATAAAAAATCATTTTGTTCATATTATTTTTATTTCCATTAGATTAATATTTATCTTTGATAATAAATATTAAAAATAATTTTAAATGGTATGTTCACCCCCTCTTAACTATTTATCCATTTTTACATTGTGAAAGAATAAAAAAGCCTCTTTATAGTGGGCTAATAAACAAAACCATAAATAATATATTAGGTATACCCAAAATATTAAATAAACATATCAACCATAATATGATTAAGCAAGAATGCCAATACCATACCCCTTGTAACCATGAATTCCAAATGAAAAGGTTTTCATGGCTCACCAGTTTGAGGTCCATCATAACCTCTACCAAATTACTCGGCCACATGTTTACCATCTCCCCAAATCATAAAGAAAACAAAATATCGAATACCACTATTTAATTCCTAGGTATATAACTCATGTATAATCCATATCATGTGACACTCACCATGTCTCTATGGTGTTTATTTTGTGTTATATTTACATGATATTGGGTAACACAAGTTCCTGAGAAGTTTCATCCTGAAAATTTTTCATTTTGAAACATATCCTTATATAAACTATTTTCACACATGTTTTAGGGGAAACTACGTGGTTACCCATACATATGGGATTTTTCTATTCATTTTTTCCATTAATAGTTGTTCCTTATGAGAAGTGAATGATTCTGTACAAAACTTGTAGAGGCTAGAGGAAATCATGTAGTTACATTTAGGGCTTGGATTATTGGTGCATTGATTGTGCACTATTATAGGAAATTGTTTAATGAGAGTGTGAGCATGTATTTAGTTTTAATATAAGTTTTTTTCATGGTTGGTGCACAATTAGTAAATGTTTTTGGAAAACCATGAATTTTTTTAGGCAATTCCATCCTCATAGTTGGCACAATGTTTAATAAACTATGAAACCAATATTTACGGACTACCCAGGGTTTTTAATGTGTAGAATTACCATTCCACCACACTTTATTTTAACCATCCATCCCTCAATTTCTTCTTCCTCTCACTCGAAGAGATCAGGAATACATAGGGATCTCCCTAAATTTCATGTTCTTCTATTTTCAGGGATTTCTAACATGGATCGAAGTGGGCTTTTCCTTAGAATTCCCCATTAAACCCATTCCTTTATTAAATTCTTCATTTTCACTTGATTATTATTCCTCCCTCTAACCCTAAAAGTATTTTTCTCTAGATTTAGGCTAGGAGTTGGACATAATCCTGATACTTTGTTCATGTAGAGGTCACAGAGGGAATCTCTTGGCATAGTTAAGCATTTTACATTGAGGGAAACAATTTCCAATATCTTATCACTTGAGTGAGGTAGGTTTTTTATTCCATCACATTATATTCAATTATATCAGATTCTTGTCTATTTTAAGGTTGTTCTTTATCAAAATTATGATAATAAATGGGTATCATGGTGGATGGATAATTATTTTAAAATGGTTTCAAACATCAGCATGAAATGGGTTCCATGATAAGTGGCTATAATAATTTATATATGGGTTTTAAAGGACAAAAATGGTTTTAAAAGTAGATGGGATCATAGGTTTGAGGTTTTGAAATGGGTTTTTTATATAAATTTATTTCAAATTTTTTTTTGTGGTGCTAAAATTATTTAATGTGTTTTACATGGGTTTTTTTTATTTGAAAGGTATGTGTTAACCCATGTGAGTGATATTTTGAAAATTTTTTACTCCTTTGAATGATTTCAAAGGTGGATTTTAAAGAAGTTTGAGTTCGCAAATGAATTTAAAGAAATGGTTAAATAAAATTGGTCTCAAGTGATGATTGAGATTATGTTTAAAATAATGCATTGGATTAGAATTTGAAAGATGTTTTAAAAAAGGGTTATTTGTCACTTTAGGATAAATAGTTTTCAAATAAAATATTTGTGACCCTATAGACAGCCTTGTTATTTTTACCATTTATTAGTGGTTCCTCATGCATGTGGTGTTCGGGTGGTGATGGAAGGGATAATTTCATGTGAAGGTGTTAGAGGTGACGTGAGGATTTATTTATAAATGTATTAAATGTGATTAATTCTTATGGATTTAATTGAATTAAACTTATTACTAAACTTCTTGTTTTATGTCATATGATTCTTAGAAGATAATGGGTGAAGTGTATGTGTGTAATAACTATCATAGAGTATACTTCCTAGGGTAAGGTCTTGGTTAGACTGAGTGAGCTAATAGGATATTCAGCATGGTCCTAGAGTTTAGTGGAAGGACCTAAGGATGTATCTTAATCCCCCTTATTTTGAAAAAGATGAATTATTTTTGTAGGAACTATTTAATTTATTTTTATTGGATTTATCCTTTTTTTTTGATTTCATAATGTGTTTATTGTATAATTGTATAGACCTAATTACATGATTTTTCCTTTTTTTATTCTTGATTATTTAATGTTTCCTTCTTGTGTTTTTCCCTTTCGGGCTATAATTTTGTTTATTTTACAAAATTTTTTACAAATGGGTTTTGAAACTTATAATTAAATTAAAGGAATTGGTGTTTTACAAATGGTTTTTAAAAATTTTATCATGAAAAGGGATGAAGATGGTTTTGTTTTGAGAACTCAAGTGTTTGTGAGTTTTTAAAACATGGTTTTAAGCTATCATGCCTAGTTTTTCTCATGAATCAGTGGTTAGGGTTGTTTTATAAAACTATTTAAAATTTAAAAAATTTATTTTCGATTTAATTTTTTTTAAATTGGTGTTTTTTATGGAATTTATATTGGATTTTTAAATTTATGTTTGATAAAATAATCATTGGTTGAGAAAAGTGTTTTCCAAGATATTGTTTTCATTTAAAGGAAATAAGAAATGGGAAATTTTAACAAAAAGTTGATGTTTTTTTGTTTATGTGTGTAAATAATTATGGAAAAAATATATTTTTTATTTATTTTAAACTAGAATTTATGAAATGTTATTTGAATGATATTTCATAATATTATTAGGTGGTGACCTATTGGAAAATTTATATAATAGATATATTTTTCAATTTTAGGTGTGTTCCAATTTGATTTATTGTTTTTGGTCTACTAGGGGAGACATGTTGGGTTTGGATGGTGAATTAAGGTCACATAGAGGTGTATTGGAGAAATTTTGGGTTTCCTTTTGGTTTTTAGAATTTTATCAATCTGGTTCACCTGGTGTTCATTTAATCTATGGATTTAATTTTATTTTATTCTATTTTGAATTTTTTTATGATTCATTTTATATTTTGTAATTGATGCATGGGGGTTATTATATCATGTATTTTTGGATTATTTATTTCATTTCCACTGCTTATTTATGTTATATATGATGGAGGAATCATTCCATAGGTGTGTCCTATGATTCCCAGGTACTAGTTTCCAATCTATGGGGATCAAGAATTCCCTTCGGTCCGGTGGTGGTATACGTTAGGTACTATGTCAAACGGTTTCCTAGGACAGTTCTCTATAAAATGGTATGATATCCTAGATTCTAATTAGGGCATAGGATATGGAAGAAATCTATTATTATTTGGGGTGTCGGTAAATTGGATTTGAGGAAGTCGAGAATCAAGTGGTAGGTATAGGATGAGTTCATTGATATATTTCTCACCTTGATCCTGAAAATTTATTGGGTGGTTAGGATTATATCTTTAATATTGGCTCTACATTTAATGGATTAATTGTATTATGGTTTAATTTTTATGGTCGTGGTACTTTGGTCCTCATTTTTATAGATTATGTTTCCATGGGGGTTGTATTTGTTTGTTTAAGATGGAAATGTAAGGGGTAATCAAGGAGTTAGGTTGGTTAAAAGGTCATGAAAACCCATGTGACCACCCAAAAATTAAATCTATACCCATTATTTGGATGATTTACTGATTGGAAAAATGATGTTAATCATGTGTCCACATTATGAAAGGTTTAAAATATTGATCAGTTTTTCTATTTAGACCCCTTGTGACTTGGATTTACAAGTGTAGTTAGTTTAATGGGAAAAGATTCAAAGAGGTTATTTTTATTATTGGAGTTTTTTTATTATATTTTTATTAAGTATCATGTTTCTACCTTTACTATAATATTTAATGTGTGATGTGAAATCAAATATGTGTGCGTGAAATGCAGATTTTATGAGAAAAATAGATTTGGTTTGAAATAATGCCTTAGTGTTTTTTATATAAAAAGAAATTTTGTTTCATGAGAAGTTATTAATTGATTGATTTCATTATTAAATTTGGGATGTGTTTTAGCTTTAAAAAATGTTAAATGTTCTTTTGAATCAGAAAAGGAATGGGATACCATTTTAATAGAAGCTGGTGATTTTTGGAACCAATATTGTGATTTGTCTATATTTTATCCTTAGCACATGTTTAAAAAGGGTGGATGATTTCAAATTATTTGAAATTATAAGTGTTTGTTTTATCATTAAATACAAAAGCTATTTTGGTTTTAAAATTTATTTGTTTTTATTTTGATATAATTTGAAGAAACATTTTGCGTTGATTGAATCTGGTTTTTTCTTGGGGTTGAAAATGAAAAATGTATTTAATTAGATTTTTAAAATATGGATAAATGATTAAAATTGATTGGTTTATATTAAAATGGTTATTTATTTAGAGGTTAGTTTTAATATTTTTACTAAGGATACCTTGATTTTAAAGTGATATGTTTTAAATGTGCTTTTTCTTATTTTAGAATGTTTCGTGACATGATTTATCCCTTATTTTATTTAGTAACTTTTTAATATGATTTTGTTGACATTAATGTGTAACTTTTTGTGCATAATATTATCCAAGTAAGCCTACATTAATGGTCTAGTGTAATGTTATAGTGCTTATGTTTAGTGGATGTTCCTACTTTTAATTTTAACACTTCATAGACTCAGAATAGAGTGGCATGTGTTGTATATGTTTATTGGTTTGAAACCATTAATCTTGACTTGACATTTGGATAAATACGAATCATTAATCTTGGAGAGGTTTGACGTTGATGTGGTACTCTTCTATTGTTGTATTCTTCAGATTCTTGGTTGGATATCTTTTGTATTATGACTATTTCTGGTATTTTTTTTGAGTTTGGATAAATTTCTTTGAAGGAAATTATTACTTGATGCTTTATTTGGGTTCCTTTTTGGCTTTCCTAAATGAGTGGTGGTTTTTTAATGTAATTTTTATGCCTTATTATTTTATGGTTCTTATTTATTCTTGAGAATGGTGTATAACATAGTTTCGATCATTAGTTGATTTTTTTGGACATGGGGAAACCTAGGGTGTGTATATAGGTGACATGGAGTGTCGTTTTATTCTTGTTGGACCAAGGGAGCCTTTGGGTTGATTTTTTCTATCAACATCCCTAAGGGATGGTCTTATGTGGGTTTAGAACAAGTATCCTTTTATTAAAATAATTAATTTAGAGTTAGAACTATTTTATTTCCTAATGTTTCATGCTTCAGTTTGATCTTCTCCTTAGTTTCAAGGTTGATATGTATTTAGTGATATGGTCTTATATTTCATTAGAATGATTCTTATTTTAGTGCTTCATTGTTTTTTAAAAGTTTATGATTTATGGTTGTATATGGCTTAATTTGTTTTTGATTAATTTTTAAATATTTTTGGGATTTGGTTTTTTGGTGATTCTCTCTTTTAATAGGTAAGATATTTCTTATTTTTAAACCAGTGTAGATCAGTTATAAATGGTGGGGATTCTTATTCTTGGTCTTTGTATCCCCATAACATCAATTTAATTAACCATATATTATTTTATACTTATGGTTTCATGAATTTAATTTAGGATTTATCTTATTTCTTGAGGATTTTTTTGTTCCAAGGGTTCATTTTGTCTCTGGTAATTTATCTTATCCACCCTTGAATGTTTTTTTCTTATAACCTCTTCATTTACCAGAGTAATTCCAGGGGTTAAAAGTGGAATTGTGTGGATAATTTTAACACCCTCGAAGTCACTTTGGAGTTTATTTTGTGTTATCTTATCTTGATGTAGTGTAATTCAGAAACATATTAATTATTTACCCAAAGCAATAAGGATTAAGGTTTTTTTACTTCTATACATGGTTTACAGTTATGATTTATAAGAAATCATGTGTTTATCCTTATGTAGGGAATTTTTTAGTTCATTTTTAGGGAATGGTTTGCCTAAGTGGGTAGCACATACTTCGATCCAAACTGTGAAATGCCTATGGGAAACTATGTGGGTCCCTAGGGATATTTTAGTAATATTTTACAACTTTAACAAAGTTATAGGAAACCATGAGATAAGAATTAATGTTGGATTGTAGTTTTAATGATTTTTTTACATTTAGTGATCCATTAGTAAATCAGGTGACCCAAACATGAAAGGCCATTTTTATTAATCAGTTCTATCCTAATGGTTGGAAAAATGTTTAAAAAACCATGCATCCAAATAATGTGGATGAGCTAGGTTTTTTTAAGTGTGAAATTTCTTTTCTGCCACTAATTTATTTTAAAATTCTATCCCTAGATTTTGACTCTCTCCTGCTTGAACGGAACATGAATTCATGGGGATCCCCCATTCTCTTATTCTATTTTTGGTTTTATACCATGTGTTTATGTGTATCTTTCCTTAGTAAATCTATATAAACCCATTATCTTTTATATTATTTATTTTATATTGATTTTTCTTCCTCCCATTTACTTTAAAAGTCATGTTGTCCAATTTTAGGGTAGGTTTTGGAACGAATGCCATGAATTTGTTCA
This sequence comes from Viscum album, assembly GCA_963277665.1. Taxonomy (NCBI): domain Eukaryota; kingdom Viridiplantae; phylum Streptophyta; class Magnoliopsida; order Santalales; family Viscaceae; genus Viscum; species Viscum album. The sequence goes on along the minus strand of OY728146.1, from coordinate 1,576,619,553 downwards.
TGTAGGGTTATAAAGGAAATTTATTGGCTCAATTAAAATTTCTCTATTGAGGGTAATGATATATAGTTAGTTTACACTTGAATGAGGTAGGTGTATATTTATGACTTCCCTTTATAGTCCATGATACAAGATTCTTGTTTGTTTTAAAGTTGTTATACATAAAATTATGCTTTTATATGTGTCCTATAGGGGTTGAATAATGATTTTCAAATTGTTTTAAAACTATTCATGGAATGGGTACCATATCCAGTTGTTGTATAGACACGTAAATGATTTTCAAAGGATAAAAATAGTTTTAAAAGAAATGGCGAGCATCAAATAAAGGGCTTTAAATCGTTTTTTTACATCAATTGATTTTAAAAAATGTTTTTTTGGGCTATTTAATGTGATTTAAATGAGTTATTTGATTATAAATGGGTGTGTTAAACCATGTGAGTGATATTTTGACACCATATTACATTTTTTAAATACTTACATGCTGATTTTAAGAAAAGTGTGAGTTCTTAAATGAGTTTAATGAAATGTTTTAAAAAAATTGGTCTCAAGAGTTTAATGATTCAAGGTTTCAAATGGTGAGAATTGTCTTGGAATTTCACATTTGTTTTTAAAAATCCATATTTGACACTTCATGAATGATGGTTTTTAAAATAAATCTTTATGACCATCTAGACAACTTAGTATTTTGTTTCCATTTATGGGTGGTGCCTCATGTATTTTATGTTTTGGTTATAATGAAAGTTTATATTTTATGAAATGTATATGGAGGTGAAGTTATAATTTATTTATAAATTTATTGAATGTGACTGATTATTATTGAATTAATCATATTGATTTCTTAGCTCCTTGTTGGATGTAATGGTATTATTAAGAGGATAATAGGTGACGTTTATGAGTACGATCCCTTGGATAGAGTGTGTTTCCAAGTGTTTGGACCTAATTGTATTGAGTGATCAAACAAGATGTTCTCCAGGGTCCTAGAGAAAAGTTGAAGGTACCATGGATTTCTATTGATCTCCATAATCATGATACATCCTGATTAGTTATACATGGCTACCAGGACATGACTAGAATAATAGTGTTGACCTAGGTTCATCATCACCGGTTATAGTCTTTTTTTATAAAATCTTGTGGATTTTTCCATGATGTGAGGATTTTATTTAAGAAATTTTTTAGGATTTCTATTTTCTATTGGATTATATCCCATATTTATTATGTGATTCTATGTCACCAACTTCATGGTTATTCTTTTTTCCTTCTTAATGATTTGATGGATGTTTCTTGTGTTTTTTTCCCATTTTTGTAATTATTTTGGTTATTTTACATGATGTTTTACCAATGGGTTTTGAAAGGTGTAGTACCATGAAAGGAATTAGTGTTTTAGAAAGAGTGCTTGGCAATATTTTGTCACAAAATGGGAGGGAAATTGTTTTTTGAGAAATATAGTGTGTGTGAGTTTTTAAACTTGGTTTTAGGCTATAGTTTATTGTTTTACTTATAAATCTGTTATTAAGGATGTTATAGAAAACCATTTAAAATTGAAAAACCTTATTTTGTGTTTGAAAGTGTATTTAAAAATGGATTTTTATCTAGGGATTTTATAGTGTATTTTTAAATGGTGGTTTGATTATAGAGGCTTTATCCAGATAAAAGTGTTTTCCAATTTATTGTTTTCATTTAATGGAAATATGAAAAAGGGAGTTTTAACACATATTTTATGTGTTTGTTTCTTCATGTAATCTATTCTAAAAAAATTATATTTTTATTTTGTGTTTCAAACTATAATTTAAGAATTGTAACATGGAATTGATTTTTTAGTCTCATCGGGTAGTGACCTATAGATAGTTTAGTATACACCTATATTTTTCAGGTCTAGGAATATTCTAGTTTTATTATTTTCTTTTGTTCCATATAGGGAGACATTTTAGTTTTGGATGGTGAATGTGAGTCACGCATAAGATTTTTGGAGCATGTTGGTGTTTCGTTTTGGTTTTAAAAATTATATCATCCTCTTTGTCCTATTATTTTTTTATGTTTTCAATTTTTTATGTTTTTTATTCTATTATAAATTCATTTATGATTGGGTTGTTCTTTTAATGAAACAAATATTTTATAAATGAAATTATATTTTGAATGGATAAATAGTTATAGAAAACACTTGCACTACTTTGGTTATTTTGGATCAATTATAAAATATTTCTTGTCATGTTTAAAAGAATGTTAATCATATTAAATGTTGATAATATAGTTATTTCAGAGATATCAATAAGATTAGTGTATATTAAGGGTTATGATAAAGTTTAATTTTTATATAGGAAAGAATAGATGACCTCAACCAATAGGATTGTATCCTATGATGACCATTTATCCGAGCTCCCAAGGGAGATGAAATCACTAGGATTTTACCTTTAATAATTCTATGATGAAATTCAAAAAATGAAGCATGTATAATACTTTTTACCAGAGAAGTCCACGCTTATCAAGATCACAACCCCCAATGTTCGTCGAACCACCTTGAGAAATCCCTAACATTATACACCTTACCTTTAGGGCATACTCTCGTTTAATAAAGATTTATGTATCTGGACCCTAGTATTATGAATTTTTATATTTTCTTTTTTAATTAAATAATTATTATATTATCCGTTTTAGTTATCACAATTTTATATTCATTGGTGAAAATTATATTTTGATACAAAGAAAAAAAATTATTTTTTTAGAAAATATAAAGTCTTAATTAAAAAAATATTGTTGGTAACTTCATGAATTTTTAAATAAATATTAATTTATAATTATAATGTTACTAAAAAGTATTTATTTAAATTAAAATGGTAAAATAATTTATTGAAGTCAAATATAATATTTATAAGGGATAGAAAAGTGTTAATGTCATAAAAAATAGTATTTTTCAGTAAATGAGAATTTTGATTTAAAAGTGTAAATTCAAATATTTAGATAAATATTTTAATAAAATAAATATTATTTTTCATATTATCATTTCATAATTTTCCAATGGTTACTTTTTCAAAAATATTCTGAGCAACGATTTTTTGGCTAAAAAATTAATACAGTATATATATATATGGTATGTATTCTGAAATTATAAAAATATAAAAGTGATTCAATAAATAAAATAAATAGTATTAATTACCAAAATTATGTTTAAATTTTAAAATAATATGATTTATAATTTATTTTATTAATTTTATAAACCCTTAATGAATCCTCTAAAACCTATATTATTTTTTACAATTTTAAAATCTATTTTTTATAAACATGTCTCACTTTAACATTGCTAATGGTATTGTTTTATTGACTTATATTCTTATCATTATGAAATATTGAAAAAATACTCTTTTTTAGAAACCATTGGAAAAGGATAGTGGATAGTTTGTGGTTTTGATTATTTTAGCCTATAGAGTCCAAAACATATGTTTAGAAATTAATAAATAATCCCACCATATTTTTTAAAAAACTACCCATAATCTTTCAAATATTCACTAAAAATCCATTTATAAGAAATTTACTTTCTTATCTCCCTCCAAATCCCTCCCTAGACATTCCTAATCTATTAAGAATTTCCTCCCACGTTTTTAGAAGTACTGTCTCAAGGTTAAAGATCCTCTCCTTCTCCTACTTATTCATGAAACTTATTTATATTATACATTTTTATTTTCAATTGTTCATGTTAAAATATATTTTAAAGAATACCTATTAATATAATTGATATATAAAAGTTATTAGAGACTCATATCATTGTCATTTAATTCTTCTATGAATCTTTACGTGCCACTTTTATGTTACCAAAATTATCCTATGATTTTCCAAGCTAAACAGTTCATATTAAATACCCATACCAATTTATACTCAATGGTATTAAACTAGATTTAAATTTCCTTAATTTATTAGGGACATCCATGTATGTAACCCACACTCTTTAATCATTAGATTAAAATTTATTTAATACATCCTTATGTTGTATGATCTATGTGGATCACTTATAGATATAAAGGATATAAATTTTATGGGTTGAATAAGAATTTCATAGCCCTAAAATGCATTTGGAATTGTTTTATCTCACAAGATAACAAGTATTGTGAAAAAGAGGTTATCCCATTAACACTAGGTTGTGAATTTTTGGAGGTTTTTGTTGACTTATATTAATAATGTCATGTTTTATGTCATCACCACATTTCCAAGTTACATTTATGTTTTCAACTTATATCATGCTTAAATATTCATGTTTATGATTGTCAACACTCTTATGTTACCAAGGTATTTCCCTTGAATTACATGTATTGATTTACCATATTCTATTATTATATTATTTACTTATTAGCATTTAAAGATCACCAATTTCTTATGTACGCCCCCAATTTTCCCCATACAATTTTACAAGAGAAATGAAATTTTAAGGTCATGCTGTAGTGTTCTTAAATAATGTTTTTATACCCATGTTTCAGGTTATTATACTATTCACCTAATTTCCCTAAGACACTAGACTGCATAACCTTCTAAGATTGTATTATATGAATATTTATCCAATAAATCTTGACATGTGGTGTTTAAAATATATAAGATGTCATAGTTGTTATTATAGGGAAGTATAGTCATTTTTCTGGATTAGGATTATAAAAAATTGGTGAAAACTATAGGGATAATAATAATCATAAGAAAACATCACTAAATTATAGTAAATTATAGAGTAAGTTGTTTCCATGAAAAAAATACATCTATAGATCTATAAGTGGATATGGATCTGACAGAGTTGTACTTAGGGGTAATAACCCCAAAAAGGGAACATTAGGATTTGAATTTATTTTCACCTAGTGCATTAAAAAGGTATTTGTGTAGAATTATTTTGACACACATGAGAAATATGATTTGTAAAATTTATATGATCCTAAAAAACCATTACAAAGGAAATAAAAATTCCTACAAGATTTCTTGTTAGGAAGTAGACCATGGAAAACATAGATTGAAACCTAGAAATTCATAGGTTAAGGAATATATTTATTTTAGGTTTTACCCCTTCAATGTTTATGGTTTCTCATTTCTATGTTTAGTAATTTTAAAATTCTCATACCTATGTATATTTTGGATGATATAAATTATTTGAACCAAAATAAAATAGTTAATGGTAGGCTTATCATCCATTCATGAACAAAAAATGTCCTATGTGAATTTGGTTATTTTCATTCTTTCATGTGATGCATGTTTAGTGGGACTATTAAAAAAAACATCAAAACATGTTAGTGGAGCTATACATGATAATTGAAAAATGGAAAATAATTAAATACCCAATATATAACTTACCCTCTATCTATATTTGTAGGATGAACTTCTTAGAAAACCTTGTGATACTCCCTTTAGTGTAATTCTATGAAATTATAGGCAGGGATTGAATTTACTTATATAGAGCCAACTTACATTTATATGAAAAGGAAATCACCCTCCATACCATAAATCTTCTTATGATTTTATGAAATTTCAAGGAGGAGGATGAATCTCCTTTAGTATCATCATCTCAAGGATGGATATTATTACAATATGATTAAGTGTATCTAGATCAAAGGATTGAGATGATGGAATATATAATCCTTGATGACATTCCCATTTTTAGGGAATATTATGATCTATTTCCTAAATAATATCTTGGTCTTCCTCTAAGTCTTAAGGATTAGTTCTCACTCGATATTATACATGGATATTTCAAATATCCAAGACTCTATATTTAATGAATACTATTTTACATGGAGAGATGAAGAAGATACTATAATAAACTCTGGATAAAGTTTGTATACATCTAATTTATTTTCCTGGGGGTGCACCGATCCTCTTTATAAAGAAAAAGGACGGGTCAATACCCTATATAATGATTATCCTAATCTTAATAATATCATGATAAATAACAAGTATCATTTTACATAGATTTATTGTTTGTTTTATTAGGTAAATGAAGTTTAGTACTTATCTAAGATGAATATTTGGATGGGATAATATCAGGTATAAGTGAAGAAGATGAATATCCCCAAGACTAGTTTTTTGTATAAGGTAAATTCACTACGAGTTCATAATGATGCCATTTAGGCACACTAATACTCCAACTATCTTAATGTACTTAATTAATATGGTCTTTATTAATTACATAAACAAACTTGTGGTAGTCTTTATATATTATATTCTTATATAATCCAATAGAAAGGAGGACCATGAAGAGTATTTGAGCACTATACTAAAGAACTTTCAAAATACAAAGTTATACAAAAAGTATAATAAATTCATTTTTTGTATGGAGAAAGTAACATTCTTAGGGTATTTTATCACTAGAAAAGGGATATATTTGGATCCTTAAAACATAAATGAAATTGAATGATGTTATATATCAATATCTATAGAATTGATCAATTTTTTACATTGATTATTTGGGTATTATCATTTATTTTTGAGAAAATTATCATGATTTTCAATCCTAATAACTAAACTAACTCTTATGGGGGATAAATTTTTATTGAATGATGAATGTGATAAAATATTCAAAGAGTTAAATAAGAGGATAATCACTAAAACTGTACTCACATTACCTTTTAAAGAGGAAATACTTGTAATCTAAAACCGTGTGTCCAAAAAGGGATTGAGTTATGTAATCATGCATGATGAAAAAGTGGTAGAATATTCCTCCCACTAATTAAAAAACCATTTATAGAAGTACCCCACACATGATCTAGAATATGAAAAAGTGATATTATCATTGAAGATTTTTTGAAATTATCTTAAAAGAGAGAAGTGTGAAAAATATATGTGTCATAAAAGCCACAAGTGTATATTCACACAAAAGGATCACAATATGTGAAAGTGAAGGTGGTTATATCTGATTAAGGATTATGATTGTTTTATCCATTATCATCATGGGAAGGTAGAAAGATTGAAATATTATCTATGTAGAATGTTTCATCCAACCCTATCCCTGATGATGATTGAAAGGGATCCAATCTTATTATACATGAAATGGATGGCTGTGGGAATAATAAAAGGAAATTCATCCTTCCTTTATCAAACAACTTCTCAAACATACATTTTTTAAAGGATCAAGGAGGCCCTAAAATATGATGATTTTCTATAGGAAAAGGTATCAAATATTTGAGAGTTAAACTTTATAAAAGATGAACTTATAATTTATGGAACCTAGATATATATCTAATGAAAACCTGAAATGAAGAAGTAACTTCTAAATGATTAAAAAATCACATCTTTCCCAATTCATCCAGAAATCACTTCAAATTTATAAGTATCTGATGAAAAAATTATGGCGGGAAAACATAAAGAGGGATATTGAAGAATTTTTATCCCAATGATTGGTATGCCACCAAGTTAAGGATTAATTAAATAAGTCTAAGGGTGTAATGAAACCATTTCCCATAATTGTATGGAAATGGTAAAACATAACCATGGATTTCATCATAGGAATTACTAATATATATAAAGATAATAATTCCATCTATGTGGTAGTTGATCACCTTACGAAGTCGGTGAATTTCATTTCTATTAAGGAATATTTATCTCTTGAACAAATATCCAAGATATATATAATGGAAGTGGAAATACCATATGGATTTCCGCTCTAAACATTATTTGATTGAGATATAAGGTTCAGATCAATGTTTTGGATAATCCTTCAATAAGAATTGGATCAAAGATGACTTTTAGCACTTATTATCACCCTCAAAAGGGTGGTAAGTTTGAGAGATCCATTTTAAATCTGGAGGATATTTTGAGATTGTGGTCAATGTATTGAAAAGTATGTTGGGATAAAAAATTACCCCTAGGGGATTTCACATATAAAAATAACTTCTATTATAAAATTAAAATGGAACCTTATGAGTCTCTTTATGGGAAGTAATTTTAGACACCAATATGTTGGGATAAAGTAGGAGAGAAGAATATGATGGGACCTAATATTGTATAATAGATAACACATATGGTTCAAAGTATTCAATTTCATATTAAATACATGAAAAGTAGAAACAAATCTGTGTAAACAATCATCAATGTGACCTAGAGTTTGAGGTTATAGATATGTTTTTTCTTCATATATCAGTGTCGAAATAAATGAGGTTTGTAAAGTAGGGATATATTATTCCATGATACATATATCCCTTTGATATCTATTATTTGATTATATTTGGGTCATATTTACTATAACTCCCACCTAAACTATCAATAATACATGATGTGTTTCATTTATCCCTCTTGAATATGTACATACCCGGCCCCTCACATGTACTAAATATGAAGGTGGTACAATTTTAGAATGATCTTTTAAACATGGGGTAGCCAATGAAGATCTTAGAGAGTAGATAAAATGTTCTATGAAAAGAGACAACACACCTAGTAAAAGTACTATGAGGAAACCACAAGTTTTAGGAATCAACTTGGGAACCGAAGGATGCAATGAAACAAAAGTACCCTTATCTTTTTTAGTGTATGAAATGAAAATTTGGAGGGTGAAATTTCTGAATGGTGGAAGCATGTAATGACCCATTTTTTTAAATGAAAATCTCTTTCTAATGAATAAATAATTATAGAAAATATATACACTACTTTTGTTATTTAGGACAAATTTTAAAATACAGACTCTTAGACTTAAAACACCATTAATCATATTAACCATGGTTAATGTAGATAATGTACTTTGACCAATATTATTGATATATATATATATTAATGGGCATGGTAAAGTCTAATTGAAATAGATTAAAGGAGTTATGACCTCAGCAAGTAGGATTATACTTTATGAAGCTCAATTATCTGAGAATCCAAGGTAGATTGAATTATTGAGATTTTCCCATGATCAAGGGCATTATGAAATTCAATAAATAAAGCATCAAAGATACTATTTATACAACAATTACAAGATTATTGATATTATGACTCAAACCATGTTATCAAACAACCCTAGGAAAGCCACACGATCATACACCATACCCTTAGGGCATATTCTAGTGTAATAAAGGAATATGTATCTAGAACATAGTTGTATGAATTTTTATATTTTTATTTTTAATGAAGTAATAATTATATTTATCCCATTTCATTATTACAGTTTATATGATTTTATGAAAATAATATTTTGATATAATGAAACCAAAATTGAATTTTTGGAAAATATATGGTTTTATTTAAAATAATTTTTTTGATAAATTCATGAATTTTAAAATAAATATTTCTTTCATATAATATCATTATTAAATAGTTTTTATTTATATAAAAATGATTATATATTTTAGTGTATCCCAATATAATATTTATAAGGGTCAGAAAGTATTTTTCCCTTAAAAACTAATATTTTCAAATAAATTAAAATTTTGATTTAAAATTTTAAATAATCATACATATAGAATAATTTAAATAAAATAACTATTATTTTTGAAATTATTATTTCAAAACTATAAAATTGTTAATTTTTCATATTTTTCTCACTCATTTAATTTTTTTGGGTAAAAATTAAATATGGTATAAAAATAAAGTATTTATTATGACAACATAAAATACAATAAATAATGTATTAATTATAATAAAGAGTATAAGTAACTAAAAATATGTTTAACTTTTAAGATGATGTGTTTTTAATTTATTTTATTAATTTTATAAACCCCTAATGAATCATACAAAACCTAAATTATATTTTACAATTTTAAAATAAATTCATTATAAACATGACCCACTTCAACATAACCAGTGGTATTATTTTATTTAATTGGGTTGTTATAATTATAAAATATTTAATAAACTAATATTTTTTTAGAAATTATGGGTATAAACTATGGAAAGTTTTGTGGTTTTTATTATTTTATCATATAGAATCCAAAACATATTGTTAGAAATTAATAAATATTTCACCCCCTTTAATATAACCACCCACCCATAATATCACACATATTCACTAAAAACAAATTTATTAAAAACACAATATTCTTATACCATTATAAATCCTTCCAAAGGTGTTAATAATATCTTCAGAATCTCTACACAAGCTCTTAGAAGCTCCCTACCAAGGTGAGGGACTATCTTCTTCTCCTCCTTATTCAAGCACCTTTTTATATTATGCCTTTTTTATTTAAAATTATTCATGTTGAATAATTTTTTTACACATCCATATTATTTTAATTATTATTTACCATTGATGAGAAACTAATTTCAATCTCATTAAACCCTTCCATTAATCTTTATTTAACCTCGCTATCTACCAAAATTACCTTGTGACTTTCCATGAATTTTTTTTAGAGAACACACATCCCATTTTCCACTATATGGTATTGCTTAAGATGTAATAATCCCTAATTTATCATGTCAATCCATGTATTAAATCGAAAATACTTAATCAGTGGATTAAAAGTGATGAAATAAATATTTATGAAGTATGATCTATGTGGGAAACATATACATGTTCATTATATAAATGTAAAGGGTGTTAATAGAATTATATAGCCCTTAATGCTTTAGGCAATGTTTCAATATCATTAGATACCATGTATGGTGGAATAGTGGTTTTCTTAAGCACACTATGTTTTAATTTCTTAGTGGTTTTCCATTAAATATGTTCATGATTTCATTTTTTATGTTGTTCGCACATTCCCATTTTACCTTCATGTTGACATCTTATATCATACTTTAATGTTCAAGTTTATTATTCTAGCCTCTCTTATGTTACCTTTATATACATATTTACTCACATTTACTAATTTATATTATGATATTCATTCATTATTATATTACTAGGATTTATAGTTCACTCATTTCTTATGTACATCCCCTGATTAGTCCATGTATTAATAGAATAGAATTAGAATTTTAAGGACATGTTATGGTGTTTTTAAATAATGTTTTTGTACCAATGTTTCATGTTATTGTGAAATGTTACGAATTTTACAAATACATTAGGCCTAATGATCATATGGTGTTATATTATGTGAATCTTGATATAATAAATCATGAAATAATGTTTTTAACAGATACGGGTTGTCATATATTTTGTATTGGATAATTAGAGTTTCTTATCTCATGTACAATTGCATTATTTATTTTGTTTCATCTGCATATTTATATTTTTTAGAAAGGGATGAGTTGTTTCTGATTTTTGTTTTTTATTCCTAGGGGAATATTTTCTATCCCATTGGCATCAAGAATAACCTTCAGACTAGTGGCGAGCTTGGATAGGTTCTAGGATAGATGGTAGACCAATCCTATTTTATACAAAGTTCCATATGCTGTCAAGTGTGTCTTCCCATTTTATAGAGCCTGCTGGTTAGAGGAAAGGGCCTAATCCCTAAAATGGAGAGACTATTCCCTCTAATGAGATTAAATGATAGTTTAAATTACTTAAATATCCATCACCTAATCATAATATGAATAATACAATAAAACAGAATTCTATATAAAAATATAAGGTTTTGATATTGACCCATGGCCATACAAACATACATAGTTCTCCACCTAGTTTAACCCTGTTGAAAAAAAAAACTAAATATACAAAAATCCCTACTTCCATAAGAAATATTCATCAACCATATGTCTACACACCTCTCGATATTCCCTATCTCTATCCACTGCACAACCTGTGATGATACTGAAAAAAAATACATAAAGCATACATGCACACCAGGGTTCCCATGAAAGGTATGAGGAATACATCTTAGCAGGATATAACCAAGTTCCCTAATTATATGGTATCATATACAGGTATGTATAAGTAAAAGTAAAAATGTCTTGAACGTTTTTTGGATGTTATGTGATAACTATTACACCTTGACTACCTTTGAATTAGGTCATTATGTGCGCACCAGGACAATATATTACTTGATTTTCATGAACAGATCCCAGCTATCCTTGAGCTAGACTCTTGATTAATTCTTTAGAAAGGTCTAAAGGGAATTCCTAATCCCCATTGGCTGGTAAAAAGTACCAAGGTATTAAGAACTACCTTTGAGAATGATTTTACCAACACATATATAACCATAGGAGACAACAATGTCATATATAAAAGAGTGAAAATATTCCAAAATAGAGTTAGAAAATGGAAGACAAAAGAATATAATTAAAAACATGTTCCAACCAAAAAAAGTCAAACCAAAGTACATGTAACTAAAGGCAAAAAATCTCTATGTGATACATGGGTCACAATTCTTCCATGTCACTCTCAAACTACCACACCCCATTAACACAAATACCCACCACCACCATGAAGTGCCTTGTCTTTTCCCATGTTAGTTAAAACAAGATCCATACACATCCAAAGGTATATGTAGGGTGTGATCAAATAAGTCTGGTAAGATACCACTATGTGTTCTATATGAATAATTTATTAGATAAAATAATTATGATCACTTAAGAAAAATAAATGTATGAAAAACATTTTAAAAATATATATCAAAAACTAGAAATAGAACCTTTTTAAATAGTTCAAAAAACCATTCAAAATAAACTAATTTTAAAATAACATTTAATGAAATTTTTCTCCTTTTAAATCATTGAATTTATTTTAAACATCACTAATATTCAATGCATGAATAAATAACCATTTCATAAATATATGTAACTTGGAAACTAAATACTAGGGTAGTTTAGTGTGAGGATAAATAGTATCATCACATAATCTCAATGATCACATAAAACATGGTGCACACATTACCATATGACAATGGTACTAGGGGGTAACATTTAACTCCTACAATTATTGTTCTACCTCAAAAATTATTTAGTTACAGTTGTAATATTTCATTTAAACTAGACAATGTTAGAGTTTTTATCCTAGAACCAACTATTTTTACTTTGATTACATGAATATTTGATATATAAAATATTAAATTAAACATCTTATTACATATTGTTCATTGTTTTGTATGACTTTAATGTAATAATGTCCTAGAGTATTTGTTGCATTGATAATGTCATAGCAGTTCCCCGTTATGATTAGAACCTTTATGTGTTATGACAATATTTTTAATATAGTTATGTGGTTGGATAACATAATATGATGGGACACATAGTATATATACTGTAATATGTGAGTACTCATAAGCAGATGAGACTTCTAATCATGATGTTTGAACTTGGTAATCTCAAATATGGGAGATTCTGAGAACAGTCCCACCGATAGGAATTCCGCATGTTTTGGGGTACTCATATATTTCTATTTACGATCAAGTGTAATGGTCCTTAGACTTTAATATTATCATTTATTCATGTTATGACTCATGAACTTATATTTTTTGATGAAAATCACCACTCCATATGTTGGAGGGAAGTATGGTACGTTGGGTGCATCAAAAATGACATGTTATTAATGGATAAGTCAATTAATAAATTTTACCTTAAATATTTATGGAAGTTGATATCTCAGCCCATTGATTGAAATAGAACCATTGGCTTAAATTCCATGGCCATTGTAACACCCGAGACTTTTATAAGAAATATTTTGTTTTTATTTTATATAAATCATCAAAGGAATATTTCACTACACACAACACTAGCTTGGATTTCTTTACACGCAATCGCAACCTTCCTTGATAGCTTGCATCGTACGCAATATCGAGTTTCACTAAACAACGATATGCTATTAAAATATTATTAAAACTAGCCGTTATGAATAGTAATAACAATTTTTTTGAAATTTTTTAAATTTTATTTTTCAAAATGGACTTCCTTTTTGGATTTGGAATATCGAAATTAGCCTAGGGTGAAATTTTGGTATTTTTCTGGAAACTTTCAATTTTTGATGAATAGTGAAAACACTGGGTTACTATTTAAAAACCGACTTTTTATTTAAATAATTATTTATTTTATTTAAATTTATTTTAGGTCAAAATGGATACATAATAAATATATATGTTCAATGTAATTCATTGGAGTAATTTTATAATAATTTTAGATATATAAAAATTTTAATGAACTTTTCACCGTCTTTTACCCACCTCCTAGGAAAATTTTCAAATTTACATAAAACTTAATTTTACCACTTCTGTGAGTGGAATTTAAAAAATATGAGAGACACAGTTGATGTCACTAAGTAAAATGTGGTTCAATGAGATGAAAATAATATTTGGTGAATAATAACTTTTTACTTTTATTTAGCACGGTTAAAAGTAAATAGGGTAATTAAGGGTAAAAATGATATTATTATTACCCTAACACATGTCCTAATTCTATTGGATAAGTTTAATTCTACCAAAAACAAAATTTGGAATAAAATATGACCATTTAGCCCCACTTGGATTAGATTAGGACATTTATTATTAATTTATTTAAAGAAGGGTTAAAATAGTTAAAATCAAAGTTTAATAAGTAAATAATTTTTAATATTGGGTTATACATAAGATATATTGGACTATAAATATTCATTATAAATAGAAAAATATTTCCTACATAATGGTATTTTATTTTTAATTTTTAGACATTAAATAATTTAATTTATTTATGACACAAAGATGACGCAATAATTATCTTATTAATGAAATATTGACATAATTGATGTTATAAATACCCAAATAAATGTAATTTAGACTTTTTATGAATTATACTAATTATATAGGTTAATATTACATGTTATTATTGATTTAATAAACTTTTTTAGAACTAATAATTCTGTTATGATTTTCACAAAAATCAATTACTAAATAGTGTCAAAATTGACATAAAATAGTTTTTAAAACAAATATTATATTATTAATTGTTATTTTATTCCTAAAAATCTAAGGTTCGGACAAATGACTTAGATAAGGTTATATATATTAATAATAAAAAACTTGGGGTTCTTTTGGCTTGTTATAGTATGTTTATTAACCTTATAGTGTAAGAACACAAAAAGACACGGTAAAAGTAAAATTATATATCTTAAGGTTAAATCTAAATGATAAGGTTAAAATAGTAAAATAAACTTGTCCAAATTCTATTGGATGAGAGTATTTCGACCCATCCCCACCTTATATTCTAAATAAATAAATTTGGGGCTATTTAGAACCGAATATGTCTTTATAATAAAATAATATTTTTAGTTTTTCCAAAGGTGCCCCTCTCCTCCCTTATAAAAGGGAACCTCCTCCCTCTCTTCCTCACACCACTCCGAGCCTTCATGCTCGTCCAAACCCTACCAATTTATCCTCTCCACTTCACTAGAAATATCCTAGAGGTCCTGGTCTTCTTCAAAGACCAATTTTAGTTTCCTAAAAAAAGGTCTCAAAGAGGCGCTTCAAAGAAGAGGTAATGTCCGTTACCGATTCATTCAACTTTATTTCTTCTTAAACTTCTTCTTCTTTAGTTGTTTAATTATTAATTAATAACATAAGTATCAATAATATACTGATATGTTATTATAAGCATTAAACAACCCTATTTCACCATCTATCCATCCTACGGAAAACGAAATCACCGCGCGTGCGTACGTACGGAATACCGTCTCCACGCCGTGGTGTAATCTATTTTCCACCACCAACTTACTTGGATGGGTATAATGGTGTAAAGAATGAATATATATGATTATTTTAAAGTGATATTGATTCTGAAATAGTATACATACACTCCAATACAATTCTACGATCATGGGAATGATATCATCGCTCGTGCATACGTACGGAATACCGTCTCCACGATGTGATGCGACTCATTCTACATGATTTTAATTGCATAATGATTAAATAAATGAATTGAGTGAATAAATATGATATATATTACACTAATACCATTCTGTAAATGAGGAATATATAACCTAAAATGAATAATTAGAATTTATTCGACAAAACACGCATAAGAACAAAAAGTAATAAACACCCGAATAACAAGTAGCAATGAAATATTACTAATAATAAGCTGAGAATATGACCATATATGATATCATAACAATTATTATGATTCTGGAATAAGTCAATGACATTATTTAAATCATTATACAGGAGGTTCGGACACTTACGAAGCAAATCAGACCTAAGGTAAGGGAAAATATCACAATCTCATTTTTATCTGAGATTGTTTATACTTTGGTATTTACTGGGGTGTATTTTATCATCCACATCCATGTTTCCTCAATATTTAATATTATTTACATCCACCTACAATTTTTTAAATCCAATTTTACCCTTCGGTGAGTTTTTAGTAAATGATATGAAGGGAATCTTTTGTCGTTTTTCGTATGAGGTACTTTTTGACTTTTCTGACAAAAGTACAAGAAGAATGTTTTTTTAACTTATACGGCATGAATGGATTTTTAAAAAATTATTTACAAGAAGATTCCTTTACAAGTTTTAATTTTAATTTTTAATCAAATTATTTTAGTTTATAATTGTATGACATGTTAAGAAAGGAAGAGTGTTTTTGAAGTAGAAAAGATATTTTCCTCAAGAATGGAGTTCAAGTGTTTTATCAAAATTATTTTCCATATAAGATAATATAGGGTTCTATTTTTATCCTTATTATAACATTGATTTGATTATGTTGTGATGGAATTATTTTTTATGAATTCCTTTTTCTTATATGAATTGTTTTATGAAGTCACGATGTTTAAGAATCCCATTTTTATTACATGGGTTATGCAATGATGTATGATTTTATGATTTTGTGGCACACATAAGAATGATATCATAATGAGATGGGTGGGACCTATATCTCACTCCAATGCATTGGGTAAAGATTTTATATCTCATGAGATAGACATGTCTGGAACGACAGGTTAAACCGGTTAAGTGAAACAGGACTGAAATGAGGAATGGACTCGGTTTAGAAATTGACTTTGTCCACTAAGATAGTCTTGGAAATGAGTCTTTACTAATAATAAATGATTCTCTATGATAATGTGTGTATGCCACAAAGCTTCATGTTTTATGTTATGATTATTGTGATTACATTTCACTACCATGATTTATCCCATGTTATGAAATTTTGATCTCTTTTGCAGGGTAAGATTTCCAAAATGTTATGTTCTTATGAATATTATGTGATTGATATTTCTTTTTTTTACCCTTACTAAGCATTTGAGCTCACCCTTTTGTATGTTTTCTTTCCCCAGGTCAGGGATAAGGTTATTAAGTAAGATATTCCAAAAGGGACTATAGATATGACGAAATAAATGGGAGACATTGTAGACACTTTATGAACCAGTTGTTTATGTTTCCCAGTTTCTAAAGACACTATTTCTATACGGTCCTTTCATGGTTTTGTTATATGTTGTAATAAGTGTACTTCAATTTTGAAGTACTAAAAATGTCTGTAAAGTATGGGTTGTTATATCCATGGTGTAATGAAAAGATTATTTCATATAGTCAATGAATGATGTATTGAGAATATAGGTTGATGACACCATCGTGCAACCTTCTTGATGAGATAATGTGACAAAGGTATTATATTACATAGTAAGTGTTCATATGTGGTCATCATAGTTGTGGCTTTAAGTTATTTCCCTTAGGTTACTTAACCCATTTCTAGATAGTAATCTTAGACATTAATCAACCCACCTAATACCAACGAGAAATAATCCAAGAGAGTCACACACTATGTTTTTCTTTTGGTCTCGATTAATTTTTTTTGAAATTTAATTAATGGAATACATATTATTCTCAAGACTAAAGAATAATTTTATTCAAGTTAAGTTGATCACATAATTTAAATTAATTTTTACTCACCATATTATTAATAAATATTATTTATTTATTTTATTAAATATTCAAGAAATATTTATTTTCTAGTTTGTGAATAAAATATTAATTTAATAGAATATAATAATTATTTGGGTGTTAAAAAAAGTAAGAGTATTTCAAATAGACCAAGACCATTTCAGGTGATAAAGTAATTATTTGTGAGCTGGTAAATATTATTTACCCATTTTGAACAAGTTGTTGAACCAAATAATAAAAATTATAATAATAATAATAATAATATTATTTTGTGTCATGAGATTTATTTAATGGTTTTAATTATATTTAATGGATATTATGAAATTAAATTTTATAACTGAAATACCAGCTCTATAAATATAATACTATGTCAATTTTGTATAATATTTGAAACCAATTCAATTTTTAGAAATAGATAATTGTTGCGCACAACAAATTATCTCTTGAATCCTCCTCCTCCCTCCCTATAAATAATTATAATCCCAAGATATAATTTATTTAATACCGAAGAACATGTTCTCAATATTGAACAACACAAGACATTCGATTCACCATGCTAGGACCCAGACAATGAGTGGCATTTCTCGGAGACCATTAGTGCTTCTGTGGATCCCCACTAGATGGATTTTATCCATTGATTCTCATAAGTGCAATGAAGGAAATCCAGAAAGACCTTTCTGGAACATCAAAAATCTTTAACAAAGAATGTTTCTAAGACCAGGTATTTATTTATCCTGATATTATATAAATTAGTTTTAAATTTTACATGCAAGATTCCAAAACTTGGTTCCGAGTAATGATTATTAAAATAAAATTCAATATATTTACATCCACTACAACGCTTTTGTTGTTCCTGGAACCAACAAGTGGTCTTAGAGAGGTCACATTTAAATTTATAATTATTTATTTGATTGTTGATATATGTGAAATCCTTTTTATATTTTCATTTAATGTTATTTGTTGTTTAATTGGATTCGAATTAACATTTTATCTACAAATTAATCATGTATTCAAAGTGTTTTATTTTCTTATAGATTTAATAACAGATAAAGAATGATCTAATATTCCATCGGGAAGTTCCAAATCTTTAGCCGGTACAGTTGTGTTACACGATGGGTGGTCAGAGAAAATGTTATATAACAATGTTCATTGTATAAAGATATTCTAGGACAATAAAAACACATGGTGATTTTATAGCACACTGTGTTTTGACTGAGCCAACCTGGCATGCGATAAGTGAAAATGGGGTGTTTAGCCGACATGTACACACTGTGAAGTCTGGACGAGTTAACACATTGATGCACTGGGAATGTGACTTAGATATATGAAAACCGAGGTACATGGTGTGGAACTAGATATACACGCCATGTAGTCACCCATTAATGGAAAAAAATTTAAAATTACATTAAATTTAAAAAATTGAAGTATTAGAACCATATTTAATGGACTACCACACTATTGTGTGTCTATCAATTTAATAATGGTTTTAAGGAATTTTACATGCTTAATCAATTACTGTAATAAATATATCATTAATGGATCTTCCATTTATTTTCCATGAATTCCAAATTGGTGAATGTATATAATTAAGTTCGGATTATTGTTCAGATGAAATGGAATTGATTAATTTATTAATTAATTAATATAAACATTTTCATATAAATAATAATTAATTAATTAAAAAATTAATGATTGTCAATTATTTTTTGAATTTTCATTGCATGTAAGACCGATCGTGAGCTTGACCAAGACCAACATATATGTTTCAATTTATTTAATTAAATTTAATTCATGGATTTTCAATTATTTAATATCAAATTAAAAGATGGTCTAGGAGTCATCCCTCCCTCCATTATTATGTAGGACATGCATGTCTAAGGATATTTATGTAATTCCATTTAACCAATCATTTGGTTTCCCTCACCTGTATGTGAGTAATAAAAATATGTAGTTAATGGTGCATCCCATTGCATGTGGGGATGGTTCAAGACTAAATCATAATAGAACCAACTTGATGATACATAGGTGGATATATAGAATGTTGTAGCTCATCCCAAGTCAAACATAAGGAGTTATTTCGCCTAGTTTATAGGTTGATTTAATGTCAGGTCATTAAATCAACCCATATATAAGCTCATGATCAGTTCATTTAATTAATTACTTATTTTATGTCTAATTACTTTAAATTATATTTACTAATGCGATACTACCATTATATAAATGAATTATTATGAAAATATGAAATATAAATATAATTTATTATGCATAAATGTTTTATCGTAAAATGGTTAATTAATTAAAAAAATGCTCTTAAATATTAACAAGACATGTAAAGGATAAAACAAGATAAAAATTTATTCCTAATAAAATAAAATCACTCAATCTAATATTATGTCAGAATAATCCATCCATTACATGACTTGGAATAAAACTCTATAGAACTATTTGTTGGACCAACCATTATTGGGACACTTAATTTTATAAGGAACGTTCTTATAAAGGTTTCTATTTGACCTATCCATCTTACATAAAATAGGAGTATCCATTTCAAGACTGGGTGTAACTTGAATACATGATTTTCAAAAATCCAAGTCAGGATTTATATATTAGGGGGTCCACTCAATAGATCAAGGAGCATCAAGCCCACAGTTGGCAAAGACATTCCAACCTAAATACCTTTAAAATAGTTTGACCAAACCTTTTTGGGGTTTTGAGAAGTGGAATATAAATCCTTTTCGCAAAAATATTCTAGAAACTAGACATTCCAACTTCAATGGTGAGGGAAATTGGGACTTCCTAAAATAATGGGAGATTCAATAAAATCATTTAATTTATTATTTCCCACAAATTTTGTAATCAAGAAAGCTAATAATTATATGATCTTTTAATTGTAAAATAAAATGAAAATATCACCATCAACACTGTCTCTAAAATATATATTGGATAAATATAATCTCCTCATATGCAGTAACATCCATGAGTAGTTTATATTCTTTTAGGTTTCTCTACGCCATGAAAGGAAATATTATGTTCCAGAATCCTTAATGACTAGTCCTCATTCTCAAGAGGCGAGTAATGAAAAGTTATTAGTATATGAAAAACATATTAATGACATGTCAATATTTAATTTATGATTCTTTCATCTATGTCTAGTGAACTAATGAAGTCTCATGAGGACATGGATGTGTATAGAATTCTTTAGAACCACCATAGTTTTTACCATGAGATATCTTGACAGGAATAGTTTGATATTTCCAAGGCACTCTTTTAGAGTAAGATTGGAGAGGGTTCCCCAACTAGACCTCACATATTCAAGATCATTGGCTACATTGAGTTCCTAGTGGTTATAAATTTTATAATCCCTAATGAATTAGAAACTGATATCATTTTGGAATCACTCCCTCAAAGAGTCTTCAACTTTGTTAAGAATTTTAATAAGGAAAACATTGATAAGTCTCTACTAGATCTTCTTATCATCCATTGCTAAGTAGCCCGAATGGCCCGAAGGCGTTTATTATTATTGATTTTTGATAACCACCCTTTCAAGGGATGAGGCGGAACCCTTACAAGGCCCGTAGGCTCAGAGATTACATGGCCTGTAGGCTTAGGAGATTACATGACCCGAAGGTCTTAGGGAATTCAACCAGACTGTCTACAATGAACTGCCCCTCCCTAGAATCTGCATCATGATAGTATCTCTCCACCTTCTCATGGCCATCTGGCTATGCTTCCCGTGAAAGCACAGACTGGTCTCGATGGCATAGCCATACCCTCTCATTCGGACAAATCCATTTGGTTCCATCCATCACCAATTAGAAAAATTAATGATGCGTGGAAATCCTTATATCCAGTTGGTGAAAAAAAGGAATTAAAATAACATTCAACCTAAAACTTCTTCACACCCATAAAAAAAGAATAAGATCAAATGGGAAGCAAGGGAACATGATGCTGTCTGTTTCAGATGTGGCAAGAAGGGACATTGGAAGAAAAATTACACCCTGTTAGAGAGTTATGTGGAAGCTTTAGGTGCAATTTTTATCGAGTGAAATTTATCTAATTATAATAATTGGGTATTAGATATAGATTTAGGTTCTCACATATTAATTAAAATACACAAACTAATCAGATTTAGAAAAATTGACTAGGGGAGGCAGCTTTACTAGAAAGCAATAGAGCTAAACTTGCTGTTGTAGCTATCAGGGACTATAACCTCACATTTCTGACCAGAATTACCTAGGTTTTAATGGGTTTTTATTATGTTACTTTATTTACCAAAAACATTATTTCTATATCCAGGACAGATACAAATATATTCATTTTCAAATTTGGAAACAAATGTTTCTTATTTTATAAAGATAGCATTTGTTATGGTAAGGAACAATTTTATAATGGTATTTACGTGTTGTATTACATGATCCAAGTAATAATGATTGATATAGATGTTACTTCACATGAATCATACCACACCAAACATTGGCATCATCATATAGGTCATGTAATTACAATACTCTTTACAAAATTATATCAAGATGGATATTTAGATTCATTCAATCTAAAACCACATAGTGTGTGTCACACATGTTTACAAGAAAATATGACCAAATCCCCATTTTTTAGAAATGGGATAGGGCTAAATATCTTAATTAATTAGTTTATATCGATGTGTGTGGACCATTTCATATTGAAGCAAGGGGTGTGTAATCATACATCACAACCTTTACAGACGAGTTTAGTATATTTGTATATTTTTAATTAATGATGTACAAGTTAGATTCTTTTGATAAATTAAAGGAATACAATAATGAATTTTAGAATGATCTTCGTTAAATGATTATGAAACTCTACTCAGACTATGGTGGATAATATCATAATCAAAACTTCATTGATTATTGATGAGATTTTGTGATACTATCCCAAATCAATCCTCCTTACATGCCTCACTAAAATAGTGTAAGAAAAAGGAGGAACCACACCTTTCTAGACATGGTGAGATCAAAGATGAGTCATATAAGTAGTCCATTATTAGTTTGGGGATATACATTACAAACAAAGACACACATACTAAACCAAGTACCAACTAAATCGATAAATGGTATTCTATTTGAATTATTGATAGGAAGAAAAACCATGTTATTAAATTTATATGTGTGGTGAGGTGAATCATTTTAAGGCCACTTTATGTAGAAAACATTCACCCCGAGGACCAAAGTGTACCTTTATATGATACCATAACGAAATAAGGGTATATTACATATATTAACCCTCATACAAAAAGGTTATAGTGAAAAGACACACCATATTACTTGAGAGGGAGAAAATATCCAAAAGAGATAGTGTGAGTGAGAAAATATTTGACAAAGTTGAGGCTCAAGTCATATAAGAGTTGGTATAGAATCAGATTCCACAAAGCCCCATGGACGAAGAAACTATTCTAGAGATACAGAAACTGCGTAGGAGTACAATAGAGGTCAGATAACCACAACGTTATTGTTTTCTAGTTAATGGGGACGATGACTCACTATTAGTGGATAATAATGATCTTCTAACCTACAAAGGTGCAGTTACTGGAACAGATGTTTACAAGTGGAAAGAATCCAATAATTATGAAATGGATTCCATGTACCAAAACAAAGTTTATATTTTAGTAGATCCTCTGGGGATGTACATCCTATTGGTTGAAAATGGGTTTTAAAGAATTAACAGGACATAGAAGGACAAGACAGTGCCTATATTGCATGACTGGTTGCAAAAGAGTTTAAATTGTGTTATGGGATTGACTAAGACAAAAACATTTCACCAGTTTCAGGGATAAAATCCATCAGAATTATAATTTCCATTACGACGTACCACAAAAATTATATTTGTCAAATGAATTTCAAAATTGACTTCCTTAATTGAAACCTTAAAGAAGAACTCTACATGACACAACCTAAAGTGTTTGTGACTCCAAATGATAGGAATAAGATATGAAAGTTTGAAAAAAACATCCATTTATGGATTAAAATAAGCATCAATGTCATGGAACATTCATTTTGAGGAAGCCATAGTGGAATTTGATTTCAAAAAGAATGAATGTGAGAGTTATGTCAACAAATGGTTTAATGGGAGTGTAGTTGTTTTAATAATACTATATGGTGATGAAATATTACATATTGGAAATGATATACTAGTATTATAGTCTATTAAGGCATGGTTGAATAAATTATTTCCCATGAAATACTTGGGTGAGCAAAAAAATTTTACTGGAATCAAGATCCCTCGTGATAGATCCAAGAGGTTTCTGGTCCTAAGTAAAAGTATATACATTGAAAAAATACTAAAGAGATTCAGTATGGAACAATACACGAGGGTTTTTTTCCAGCATCACAAGGAATTAATCTTTCCATGAAAATGTGTCCTTAGACCCATGGTGAAATAAATATAATGTAAAGGATTCCATACACATCGACAATAGGGTCATTCATGTATGATATGATGTGTACTAGGATAGATGTTTCCTACTCATTAAGTGAAGTAGAAAGATATCAAGCTGATCAAGGTGACCACCATTAGAAGACAGTCAAGACAATCTTTAAGTATATGAGGTGTACTAAGGATATGTTATTCGTTTATGGGGAAGATGATGAACTAGTCATCGAAAGATATGAATATTATAGTTTTCCAACTGATCAAGATGAGATGAAGTCACAAACGGGTTACATATTCACTTTGAATGGAGGTGAGTGAGATGGAAGAGATCGAAGGAGTTTATGGTCACAAATTATATAGTAGAGTCCAAGTATATTTTGACTTATGAAGTAGCTAAAGAAGCATTTTGGTTGCACAATTGCATTAAAGAACATGATGTTGTACCTAGCAGTACATATCCCATCACAATGTATTTTGATAACACTGAAGCGGTGAATCTCACAAAAGAGCCAATGTAACATTAGAGGATAAAGCACATGCATCAGAAGTATCATATCTTGATGAAATTTTCTTAGAGATGTGAGGTTGCAGTGAGTAGTATTTCCAAGAAATTAAATGTGGAAGACCCCTTGAATAAATCATTGACTCAGTGGAAACATGATTATCATGTTAGGGCTAGCATATTGAGAGTCGTAGGCAGTTGTCTCTAGTCCATGTGGGAGTTTTTTAGAGTTTTTTTCCTAGAACTATCTGTTTGTACATTGATTACATGAATATTTGGAGTATTATACATTAAATTAAACATCTTATTGCATATTATCATTTTTTTGCATGAATATAATGTAATAATGTCCTATATTATTTGTTTCATTGATAATATCATAGTAGCTCCTCACTATGATGAGAACATTTAAGTGCTATGATAATATTATTAATATTATTCTGTGGTTGGATAACATACTATGATAGTACACATAGTATATAGACCATCAGGTGAGAGTACTCATAAGAAGACAAGACTTCTTCTCATGAAATTTGAACTTAGTAATCTCCAATATGAGAGATTATGAGAACATATCTACTAGCAGGAATTTTGTATGTTTTTGTTTAATTACATATTCCTCTCTGCATGAATGTTTAATGGACATTAGACTTTAAGATTATCATTAATTCATGTCACGACTCATACACTTATATTTTCTAATGAAAACTATCATACCATATGTTGGATGGAAGTAGGGTATGTTGGGTGTGACATTAATGGAATTTTATTAATGTATAAGTCAGTGAAGGATTTTACTATCCATATTTATGGAATTTGATATCTCGACACTTTGATTTAAATAGAATAATCACTCTAAATTCCATTTAAAAGGTGTAATGATGATTTTATTTCGGATAGTCAAAGAACGATTTATCATGCATATTGGATGATGACACCGTCATATAAATTGTTTAATCAGATATTGTGAAAAAGGGATTATATTACATAGTGAGTATTCTCAGGTGCTTGTCTTCATTGTAAAATTAATTTCATTCTATTAGGTTCCTTGACTCATTGTCAAAATGTAATCTTGGACATTAGTCAAGCCCATATAACTCCACTGAGAACGAATCCTCAAGATTCACACACTAAGTGTTTCTATTGGTCGCAATTAAATTATATTTTAATTTAATTAATAGAATTTATATTATTCTCAAGACTTTGGAATAATTTTATTCAGATTATATTGATCTCATAAATTAATTAAATATTTATTAAACGGGTTGTGAATAAAATATATTTATTTATTTTATTAAATATTTTATAAATATTTATTTACTAGTTTTGAATAAAATATTTAATTAAAGGAATAAAATATTTATTTGGGTGTTCAATAAATTTAAGAGGTGTTTGAACATACCAATACCTTGTCCAATGATAAAATAATTTTTTAAGATCCACTATGTATTATTTACCCATTTTACGCAAGTCGAAAGACCAAAAAATAGTAATAATAAGATTATTATTATGTGTCATGGGATTTCATTAATGGTTATAGTTGTATTTAACTGTATTTATGCAATTAAATTTTGTAACTGAAATACCAACACTATAAATTGATAGCTATGTCTATTTTTTAAATCATTTAAAACTAATTCTTTGTCTGGGAATAGAGAGTTGTTGTGCACAAAAAATTCACTCTCAAATTCTCCTCCTCTCTCCCACCTAAGAACGATAATCCCAAGTGGGAATTTCATAAAGAATAAAGAATGATCAATCAATAACAAACAATGAAATATTTTTGATTTATCATGCTAGAACCAATATAATGAGTTTCACTGCTCAGAGACCATTGGAACACATGCGGATCACCTCTAAAGTGATTCTATCCTTGGATCCTCACAAGTGCAATGAAGGCAATCCAGAAGGAATTTTTTTAGACGATCAAAAATAATAAATGAAGAAAGTTCTTAATACCATGTATTTATTTCCATAGCTATAAAATAAATTAATTATAAACTTTATGTGCAAGATCCTTATTCTTGGTTTCGAGAAGCAATTATTGAAATAAATTTTAATATATCGCCTTCCAATGCAATGCTTCCATTGTTCTTATAACTAATAGAAAAAAACAACTATGCATGGAATTATTTCCCCAACTATAGCCCCCTCTTAAGGACCTTTGGATACCATTTCCCACAACCAATACTTGGGGATATTAATTTCTCATTTCAAAAATATTCAGGATTTACACTTTTTACAATTGGAGTCATTCCAATTTCAAAATTGAAAACGATTTCATTCTTTGAAATCATTCATGTAACAAAATAAGGGTGATTTGAAACCATATATTAATTTACAAGATAATGGGAGAAAAACTATTTTATCATTGGTAGCCAAAATCTTGGTATTTCAAGAATTATCAAATATTTCTTTCAATAACCTAAAAATACAATGAAATACAAGAAAAACCAATCACCCAAAAACACATGGTTTTCAACTACAATATGGGATCCACTGACCAAGAAGAATCATGGAATCTAAGAAATAAGTAGGAAACCTATATAATTAATTCCCATTTATGAATCTATAATTCATAAATTTATTGAATAAATAAAATTAGTAGAATCACATAAACCCGTGATACTTTAAGAGTGTACCTTGAGGACTAAAGATATAAACAAAAAATTCCAATATTATGATAGATCTAATAGAGTTATAATGATATATTAACACAAACACTATATTTTGAGATTAATTCCCCAATCTAATATTTTTTTGACAAAAAAGATAAGAGATCATAAAAAAATATGAATAATGAGGAGAAGGTCTATTCCATGTGTCTCCTAGATAACATTCCAATTAATCCACTAGAATAAATCTTCAAAAGGGATGGGATCACCAAAATCATTATGAAGAATCACTAAATTTGATATACTAGGTTGTGGGAGGAACAATGAAGTCAACAAGGGATGTATTGAGTCTTAAAATAAATTTTAAAATTAATTAATTTATATCCCAGGATTTGGTTGCAAGGATTGGAAAACCATGCGCCCATTTTTGGGTTACTAGAGGTGACATGTTGTTTTGAAAAATATATTGACTAAGCTTATTACAACCATTAAAAACTCTTGTATCCCATGATTTTTGGATTGAGGTTAAGGCCATATGGTTTGTATTAATCATGAACAAACCATGAACCCTCATTTGGGATAACAAAACATGTTTCATTGTTACCTGGGAATGATGCACTATTTATCTAACCATGCGTCAAACATGTATATTCCAAAAAAACATCATAAAATAAAAAAGACCAGCAAGAACATCCAAAAAATGGTCAAAATTAATGATTGTTTAATAATGGAATTTATGTACTTGAAAGTGGCATCATGGTGTGAGAATCCCCCCAACCATTTCACTTTCTATCACTAAAACATTAAGATAACGAATAATAATAAATGAAAATATAATTCCAATACTCCCTAATAAAAAATTATCATTCCCACATCTCATGAGAATATATTCTTTGACACCACAATTATTAGAAAAATAGAATAGATTTTCCATTGAATAATTTCCCTCAAGAATCAACAATCAGGATCGACTACTCAATAATCAATGTATTCAGTTTCAAATTAAGATCCTCCCAATTCAGAATGTGGATAGGTTATGGTGATATTTATTAATCCAAGACACATGAATTCCATCATATATATAAGTAAATGGAGACGATAAATTCAATTTATAATCCAACCTTCCAATAATCTCAGTGATCTCAAATTGTCCAACATATCTCAGAACTAACATCCTCAATTTCCCAAGATCAAGGTGACCCAACCAAGTGAATATTATCCAAAAATTCAGTCACCTATAGATAATTATAAATGAATACACCAACAAAACATATAATATTTATACTAAATATATGAAGTCACCAACTATCTACATATAAAATGACCCTTCTCTATTTCTCCTAAACAGTTCATTGTCTAATAAGAGAATATTAGCCCACATTATTCCAAAAAATAGGTAATTTCAAATGGTGGCCCTAAAGACCCTTAAATGGAGATATTTATATGGATAAATGATATCAATTTTTGTATGGAAACTCAACCAATCCTAAGAGGATACCCTAAAAATATCTAAAGTTTATGACCCAAGAATAAGTCACATCCTCTAAAATCTAAATTTCATGTTCCGTCTTGCCATCCTTCCATGGGTGGTAATCCACACTCAGCCTGAATATATAACTGATCACATCTATGAGTAATTTGAAAAACATATGGATAAACTGTGGGACCCTATCCAAGATAATAAAATACCACACCCCGTGAAACCTCATGATATCTTACATGTATAATTTTTTTAAATATTTAACTCTATTGGGATCATAAAACATATTGAAATGGTACAATCGATCAACCAATTTATTACCAAACCATAAGGAATTATTTCCTCAATGGGTCCATGGTATTCCAAAAATAAAACCCATGGAAATATAATCTCACTTCCATAATGGTATAAAAATAGGCTGAGGTAAACTATAAGTCGTTTGGTGATCAAACTTTATTTTATTGAAAGAGTAGAAATGAGACAAAACAATTAACTATTTCGTGCTTCATACATAGTCACTAGAACTGAAATTTCATATCATAATAAATATTATTAGTTTTTGGATTGATTACCCACTAAGAGAAATCTTGCATCAAAACATTTCTCGTATATATTGGGATAAAAAATTGGCTCCTAAAGAAAAGAAAACCTTTTGAAGGGAGTGAAAATTTTCTGATGGTCTCACCATGATATAATTAATTATTGATACTCCTAAACTCATAATACCATGGTTTATCTTGATGAGTATAATTAATAATATATTATTTCAACTATGTTCTATCCATAATAACACCAATCTCTTATTCGATCAAATTAAAGTATATATGAGAAATGAATTTCATGAGTTCCCCTTCAGTCTTCTACTTTATCACAGTTTGAGATGGAAATTTACTACTAAGATAATTAATAATAAAATTCCTATTTTTTTGGATATAATAGATGTCAAAGTCAATGGTATAAAGTTACTCCACTAGTCAACTCTTCCTTAGGTTTAGTCCCTTCTAAGAAAATATATAACATAGAGTCTTATGATAATAATGGACTATGAAAATTTCCCTAAAATCTAATGTCACTAATACCTAATAGGATGTATAAATAATGTGAGTTCAAGGTAATCAGTGGGTTAATTCTTCTTAGGATGATGAAGTTGATGAGATCCATATTCCACCACATGATCTCCCCACATCAAAACACATCCTAATACATATCTTAAGGAATAAAAATAAACTACATATCTCTATTTGGATTCTAGAAAGGTAAAAATAAGATTTCAGGTCAGATGCTATTTTAATTCATTAATTAAAGTCTAAAAATTAGAATCCCAAAATAATTTTACCCCTTTATGGGTTAGATAAGTTAATGGTTAATGATTTTTTGATATATCCTTCACAAACTATCAATATTATCCTACCAAACCTATTAATTTTCTAATATAAAATATGTTTCGTGACTCTTTAAATAAAACATTCACCTTATTGTAAATAACCAAGATTTATTATTATGAAATCAAATGTTCCAAGATAATAAATTCTTGAACGTAGAAATAAAATTTAGATAATTTATCAAAAAGGATGAGATCCATCATGTTTCTTAAAAAAAAAACTATTAGAGCCCTTGATATCCATCATATATTGGAAAATATAGAGTTTCAAATATGTATACCACAAAAAATTAATCATGTCACTGGTGGAATATCTTATTCATAAAATCAATGTTTCCCTGAAACCCTACTCACTGATTTAGTGCTCATAGATACATAATTTTTATATTTCTCTCATATTAGCTATAAAATTATGCATATAACTATCCTTAATTACAAAATAAAAACAATTACTACATCTCTCACATATAAAGCATCTTTTCATGTTTGGAGATTTAAAAAAGTTGTATAAAACAATAACTATCAAAGATCAAGTCCATTTTATCAAATTGAAATTAGTTTTATCTTTATATATGTAACTAGTTAATACATAATGTGTCTTCAAAATATCCTATTAATTAATTAAAATGTGTTGTCCTTCTAAAAATGTCACATTTAATACTTTTTTTAAAACCTAGGGAAAGAAATGCCTAATATGGGGTGATATCAAACACCTAATAAGGGAATAATATAATTGAACTAATCATGGAATAAAAATGGAATTAATATTATTGAAGGAAATGGTAAAAATCGTGATTCTATAATAAAGATAAAAGAGGGATCATGATATATCCATGATAATAATTGAAAACATGGGTATCAATAACATTGATCTTATACTAATGGAATGCGTAATGTGGTATCTCAAAAACCTACTATCAAGGCAATGCGAAAAGACATTTACTTTTTATCAATAACAAAGATAATAAATATTGTTGAATTGGGATGAAATAAATCAAATACATAAACCTATTTTTACTCATGAGACTTGTCATTGTATTTAGGGGATATACAATTCAAAGCCCCAACTGTCACCTAATTAAGTCTAATGCATTCACCATAATAGTCAAAAATACATTTCATACAATTCCCTAAAGAAAATTTGGATGAATAAAAATATGGATATCTATATAATGAAAAATACGAAATATCAATACATGATAAATATACATTAGAAACCAATAATTATTAAGAATCAAAATACTTCCCCCCATTCAAATAAAGGGATAACATGATCATAAACCATCCTGAGAAAGAAGGTAGATGGTCAAAAGATTCATACATTACCTTCTAATAATCATCCATATTAGAATAAAATTATATCATACTCTAATAATTTTACCCATGTAAATAAAGGGGACAACATGGTCATAACCCATCTAGAGAAAGAAGGTGTATGGTCAAACAATACATAGTCAAATTTCCATCAATCGTCCATTTTGGAATAACAATATACGTAATTCTAGTACATTTCTCTATGTCAATATAATAACATTCATTCTAGGTGAAAATATTCCAATCTTAATTATTTAAAATGTGATGTTCACACTATATAGAGTTATGATTATATGACTAATTCAATATTATAATAACATGATCATAACCCATCCAAAGAAGAATGGTATATGGTTATGAAAGAATATAACTAACATCTTCCATGTTGTGACGATAGTTTAAGATTCAATAATAGAACCCAAGATATAACATAGTGGATAAACTTTGGGTTGCTCTCTAAGAAGAAGTGCCAAATTCCCTAGTGGTCTTTCTGAAAATAATTTTAGGTTTTTAAATATATAAAAACCATCAAACCGAATCATTATGGAACAATCTAGAAAAACATAGTGAGAGTGATGAAATAGTGAATGAACAAAAAATAGATGAAACAAAACAACATGAATAATTAGAAAATATAAAAATAAAGATAAGGGAGTCATATAGAATAAGGCCAAATCTAGGTTGATCCACCCTAAGATTCCTTTATTAGATATTCTAAATGATACAATCAACTATCAATTTACTCAATGTATGATCAATGACTCAGATCACACACATATCATACTAGAATACAGATCACATGAAAATTGAATTTCATTAGTGGTCGAGCTCTCCTCTATAATGAAAAATTAATTACTTAATATACTCATTCTAGATAGGAATTCTTAAAATCCATAATGGCCAAACAGAGATCATCAGATCACACAACCAAACTCAAAATTCTTAGTCGAGAAAATGAAAGTGGAAGCGAAAAATAATTGAGGCAGAAGAGTAAAAAATTGTTCCAGTGCATATGCATTCTCTCACACACCCCTAGACCACCTTCACAATCTATTAATGTGAAAAAGGAGTTCTGATGATCATCATGAAGCATGGATATCTAAGAAGCACTGAGTTTCACTTCTCGAATCTAGCCCCATAAATTAGCCCTCAATTTCTAGTGAATCAAGATTAGAACATAGGTAGGGAAAGAACAAATATAAAAACTTCAAAATTTTCATAATGAAATTTAAGAAACAACATGATAATATTTACAATGTTAAATGAAAATGAATACAATTAAATTGGGAAGACGAAGCGGATCTGCTTACCCATCTCCAAGTATCCGAGATGGTTTAGTGTTCAGGGGTTACTCCTAAATAGAGGATGATCTCCTCTTATTTGAAAACTAAACTAAAACGAAATAATGAAATACTAATAGGAAGTAGAAGTATCCACATGGCTTTCCCTCACATGCTCATCACCTGCTTCTTAAGTGAACTCTATGTGAAAATAGTCAATCTCTTGCAATGACCCATGTTTCCCCTTGAATTTGCGATGCAATGACCCACAATCCCATCACCCATAATCACCTTGAATGATCACCTTCATTGATCACTTCTAGACAAAAAAAATAATGAAAAAGAAGTCAAGCACCCATAAGGTTACTATTGTTATTATTAGAAATATATTATTATTATTTTTATTATAGAAATAAAAAATTATTAACAAAAAAAATAATTATCAATAAATAAATATATTTTCATACAACCTATTTTTAATAATATTAAAATATAAAAATATACATTTTTTAATTATTACTTATTATTATTAATATATATGTATATAATTATTAAAAATTATAAAATTAAAATAAATATTTAGAAGAAAATATATTTTAAAATTTAAATTATGTGTATATGTATTCATTATTAATACAATTATAACTTTTATTACTTATATTATATATATTTAAATTATTATTATTTTTATATTATTATTTTATTGTTTATTTATTATTTACGCCTCGACCTTCTTTCATGGAGGGGGTGGGTTTGGGTCATCATCATGAAATCAAGGCCTAGCTCGGTGGTCCTTGTGAACTATGGCAGTACGAGATGTGAATTGGTTGGGATTTGTTCGGATCAGTGGTTATCATCTGCTTCGGTTGCCGTGACTAGAGATTTAGCATGGGTTAACATTGTTGGCTATACATGACATAAATTATGAGAAAGACAAATGAGATAAAAAAACACCAATGGATATTTCAAGCTTTCATATATATCAACAGATTACATTTGAACCATATTTATAGGCTATTAAAAGACACCAAAAAGGAAAACACAAAACATTTAATAAAGGATCAAAGTACAAAGAAAACAATATTAAATGACTCTCTTGGGAGATGCAGATGCATGGGGAAATGTGGAGTCACATGGGAAAGTGTCAGTTCATGGGGATGATATGATGCATGGGCTGCTTTGGAAAACCAATGGATTGGTTTGAAATTTCCCACACTCTCTTTCAAACCAAGATCAACTTCATCCTAAGCATTGCTCTTAATTTTCAGAATGCATATATCGGTAGTTACTTCGTAAAAATATATGACACCTACTCCATAGTATGGAATTTTTTCCAATTTTACCATTTTCTGCTTCACACAGTCTTTTAGAAAATGGAATTGGGTATCAATGTGTTTTCTTCTTCCATGATGCACTGGATTTTTTCAGGTTCAATTACCGACTTATTATCCACATATATCACTGTGGTTCCATCCTGTGAATGCTTCATCTACTTCAGAAAATTTCCCATACATATTCACTCACAAATAGTGGATAATTCCACCATGTACTCTGCTTCACATGTGGATAAGGAGACCACACTCTTCTTCCATGAATTCCATGTGATAGTATTCGATCCAAGAAAAAATACATACCCCCTGGTGATTTTCCTTTCATCTTGGTCACCTACTCAATAACTATCCGAGAAACCAAATAGCTTTGCTTCTTCATTATATGGATAAAAAATACCAATAAATACCGTCCCTTTGACATAATCGATGATTTGTTTGGCTGCTAGCTAGTGTGACACTTTTGGTGCTTCTATGTACCTTCTTAGATGCACAACACTATAGACAATATTAGACCTTATGATTGTGAGATACCCTAGGATTCCAATTTTACTCTTAAGTAAAGTCGATTCAATTCTTCTTCTTTCTCTATCTTTTATTAGTTTTAATCCTATTGCCACATGTGTGTTTACATTATTGCAATTTTCCATCTTGAATATTTCAAGTAACTCCTTGGAATACATTTCCTCAGATATATAGATGCCTCCATGTTGTTTCGTTACTTATATTCCCAGAAAAAGGACACGAGACCTCTATCAATCATCTCGAAGTACTTGAACATGGCCCCCTTGAATTCATCGAACATAAATCGAATGTTCTTTTTAAACATCAAATCATCCCCATATAATCCTGAAATCAATATATCACTATAATAGTTCCTCTTGATGTAAAATAAATTTTTATATGAACATTGGGAGAAGTTTTTCTCTCGAATATATTTGTTGATTTGTGCATTCCGAGAACATAGAGCTTAAATCAACCCATAGAAAACATTCTTCAGATGATACACGTTTTCTTCCTCTCCTTTCATAACAAAGCATTGAGGCTAGTCAAAATAGACCTCTTCTTCCAGAATTCCATTTTGGAACATAGAATTCATATGTAGTTGGAAGATCATCCAACTATGATGGACAACAAGGGAGATTATCATCATTACAGTGTCATGAAGAGCAAGAGGAGCGAAAAATTATTCATAGTGCACCATGTACTTCTGTTTACAAACATTTTCTACAGGCCTAGACTTTTAGAAATCGATATCTCCAACATCATTTCACTTGATCCTGTACACCCCTTTGATGCTAACAATCTTAGGAATTTTTGGGAGTGTAGTCAGATCCCATGTGTCATTTTTCTATCTATAATGAATTTCTTCTTCTATAGAAATTATCCAACATCCTTCCATCATGGCTTTCTAAAATGGAAGAGGCTCATGATCTGCATATAGGCAAAAAATATTTACCTCTTCAGTTTTCTCATATACATAACATAAGTTTTTCATCTACATAGGCACCATAGGGGTGGAAGAGATGGAAAAATTATGACTTGATGTATTTTTTCAGGAGTGATGAAATGTAGAACTTGACTCTTTTTTACTGACAATGATCCCATGTAAGGTATTGCAGGATTTTTCTCTTGATGATTATTTCTTTCATTCGGATCTTCAGTTTAAACTGTAATTTCATTGTTAGATTCTTCATCGTTCAATTTCCATGCTTCTTCCTCACTAAAAAGAACATCTCTACTCACCACTACTTTATTGGTTAGTTTATTGTAGAGAATGCAGGCTTTAGAGGCATCACTATAGCTGATGAAGATGATATTTTCAACACGATCATCAAGATTATTTCATCTAGTTTCAGGAACTTGAGCATAGGTGACCCACCTGAAGATTATTAGCTTTTACATGCTTGGTTTATATCCACTTCATGCCTATTTTGATTTCATGTTTATAACTCTCTTGATTGGACAACAATTGAGCAGGTAGGAAGTACATGCCACTACCTCTTCTCAGAAGCTATTCGGAAACTCTTTCTCCGTCAGCGTGGTCCTATTCATGTTGAGGATGGTGCAATTATTCCTTTATTGAGGGCCACTATATTCTTGTGTGTAGGATACAATATACTTTTTTTTGATTCCTTGTTCCCTTAAAAAATCATAAAATTAATTTGAAGGGTATTATCCACCTTAATCTGATCTGAGTACTTTGATTTTGTAACCACTTTCATCTTCAACACAATCTTGGAAAATTCTAAAAATATTGAATGCGAATGATTTTTATTTGATGAAATACACCCAAAGACTTATTCTGAAATCATAAATGATTGTAATAAAGTACTTATTACCTCCATGTGATGGTGTTTCATGTGGTCCACAAATATGAGTTTGAACCAACTAAAGTGGTTCATATTCTCTTCTAGACACTATACTTGGGAAAGAGTTCCTTTGTTGCTTAATGAGTGTAAACACCTAACATACGTGATCTGGAACTCCAATATTTGGTAATACACACACCATTCTTAATGAGGATAAAATTTATGCCTACTAAAATGCAGATGCAAAAAGCGTAGATTCCATCTCCATGATTCATTCTTCATGAGTCCAAAGAGACAATCCTCGAAATTTTTGTTTATATGAAACAAAACATGCGATTCATCCCCATTTGGACTTGAGAATCAAATTTTTCATGAGAATCCCTTATATACAATGAATAATTCTCCATGTGTATAACATACCCCTTATCAAGGAGTTGGCTGAGACTAATGATATTTTTTTTCATGTTTGGTACATAATACAGATTAGAGATGTAATTTGGCTCACCATTATTATAATAAATTTTGGTTTTACATCTTCCAATCACAGGTACCTTTGATGATTCACCCGAAATCTTGTCCCCTTGAACTTACTCATTTATTTCCTCAAATAATTATTTGCTACCACTCATGTGGTTGCTTGCACCCATGTCCAAGTACCACATATCAGGCCATTCACATGACTTTTATTGTGCGAGGATAAGTGTGGTTCCATCTTCTTCATAGTGAGATGATTCAATATAGTTGGTTTGCTCATCTTGACATATTTTTCTCCAAAAACCAGAAGCATAATAACTTAATTTCTTAAAATTGTGACATTAAAATTTTTTTATGTTTCCACACCCACGTGTGAATCAGACTCCACCATTTTCTCTTCCACGAAAGCAAGTAAAATTGTGTTACTTTTGTTGATGTCTTTGAAAATATCCACTCCTTCTCCCTCTTTCATGATGACCACCTCATTGTGATTGGCCATTATTTGGTTCTTTTAGAGTCAACATGGACTCTAAAGAATGATCCATCATTGAAACCACATTCTTTTTCATTTGTTTCTCATATACTTGAAACATCCCACAATCAATTATTCAATGGAAAGAGTTTCCAAATCCATTGATTCTTTGACATCCAGAAAAACATACTCGAACATTGTTGTGAGAGATCAAAGTGATTTTTTCAATGAAACTAATATCCCTTATTTTTTCACTATTTCTTTTCAAATTTATAACAATGACAATTAGGCATGATAAGTTATCAGAGATACTCCCACCTTCCATTATGTGTTCCGCTTCAAACTATGCTCTTTGTGTTTGAAGATGAAGCTGCTTCACTCAATAAAAATATTGAATATGGTGTCATGGGTATCCCAATATTTCTTTCTTAATGTTTCTTCAATAATATTTTCGAAGGTTGATTCATCTATCCCTTAATAAAGGAGAAAAAATGCCTTTTTTTCTTTATTTCTTAGATTTTTTAGGGACAACTATTCTTCATTCGTAAAGGTTGTTTATTATTACATAGTGGGTAATATATATCAGTCTGTGATTATATCCACTAATTATTTTGATTGAAAAAATGAAATCATTTGGATGCACCACCTTTCATAGTTTTCCTTAGACAACTTCAGATCATGTGGTCGGATTGTGGTGGCCATCTTCAAAAATTGGAGAATGCCTTGATACCAGATATGATACTAGTATGTTGGCTATACATGCTTGAAATTATGAGAAAGAAAAATGGGATAAGAAAAAACACCAAAGGAGCTTTCAATAGTTCATATATATCAACAAATTACATTTGAACCATATTTATAGTCTATTAAAAGGCACCAAATGGATAGTTTAATACATTTAATGAAGGACCCAAATAAAAAGAAAACAATATTAAATGACTCACTTTGGAGAAGTGGATGCACGGGGAAATGAGGAGTCACATGAGAAAGTGGTGCTGTATGGGGAAGATATGATGCATGGCCTTATTTGGAATTCCAATGGATTGGTTTAAAATTTCCAACAAAAATCCAGTGGATCTCATTCTTGGCAAGGTGACTGGTCAACATTGCAGTGGGTCTTTGGTCTAGGTGGGTTGTCTTGTGGTCTGAAACTCTTCCCCGAGGAAGTGGTGGAGACCTAGTCCTTCAACAATGTGGCTATGCTCATCTTTATTAAATAGTTGGTTTTGATTTCTTTAGGATTGATGGTGGGTTAAGGGTTGTGTTACTTATTTTCAGATATAAAAAAAGTATCATTTTGGTGCAATTCAAATTCAGGTTTGGGTGTTGGTCGGGATATTCTTTTTCTTCTGTAGGCGGAGGCTTCAGATGGTTTGGGAGACACCAGTACCAGCTTTGGGTTATTGTTGGGCATAGATCCGGGCTGCCGATGGAGCTTGGTCCTACTTGTGAGTTGAAGGATCAATGGGATGGGGGGGGGGTACTATCATTGGCAGATCTTAGATATACCGTTGGCATGTTGAGAGTAATCAACTTTAAATGGTGGATGATTAGTGCTTCCAGTTGATTGAAAATAGAACCAGCGATATCTTAATGCTATCTATGAGGATATTCTATCTTCAGGGGTGGTGTTTAGGAGAGAAAAGGTGTTCTCCTACCGGTGGAGGCTGACGATGGATGGGGTTGGCAGAAGCAGGTTGGTAGACGGTGGTGGTAATAGTGTGAGAAGGCTAGTAGTGATAGTGTAGAGGGATGGTGGTAGAAACACCTTGGAGATGGTAGGCTAGAGGTGGCATGGTGTTTTTGGTGGAGACTCTATTCTAGAATTGGATGATCACAATTGAAATAGGATAAAAATGGATTGGCTAAGGAGGCTAGTGGCATCATGATTCATATGAAAATACTTAATAACTTAATTTTAAAAAATACCATTACAAAAATAAAAAAACACAACACATTATGATTAAAAATCTATTATCTTAAAATTATTTATCATTAAATGAAAAGAATGAAATAAATCAATTTGTGAATCAAATGAAAGTAATAAGAAATAAAAAAGATAAATTAATTAAACAACTGATGAAAATTAATAAATCAAAAAATATAAATTATTAATTATACAAGTTAAAATTTGTTAAATTGAAAATTAATTACATAAATAATTAATCAAATAAAGAAATTATATTAAATAAATAAAATAGTTATTAAAAAAAAACATAAAAATGAAATAATAAACAAATTAAAAGAAGGTAAACAATAATAATAATAATTTAAACAAAAAAACCAGAATAATCAAAATGGAGGTCATGAAATAATTAATTAATTAATTTTAAATTATTCAAAATGACTAAAAAAATAATAAAATACATACTTTCACAAAAAATCAGTGTTTTAACTATTTAATATGAAAAATAAAATAATTTATTAATATTAAAAAATCGATTAATTTAAAAATTAAAAGTAAATTAATTATAATAAATGATGTGGAAAAGTTCTTTAAAAAACAACCACCTCAAAGCCCCCACTCATAAATATTTATTTATCCACAAACAATTTCATGTTTTTGTCTTTTTAAAATAGAAGAATTGATTTCTCATAGTCAGCTCCAAAAGAAGATTGTCATTTTTTTTAGTTACATAAGAGACAAATTTTGATCGGGCATTTCAATGAATGCTCAATAAAGGTCCATTGAAAAATCAAATATACATTAGAAATCACAGGAATAGTGACACATTCACTTTCGAAGTTATCATGCCTCTTATATGAAGTCACCTACTACCCTACTTCAATTCCGATTCTAGTGCCAATAATAAGAGTGATGACTGATTAGATATAAGTGTAGGATCAAAATAATGATGTAGATTCTCAATATACAAGAGGGGGGGGGGGTGAATTGTATACTTTAAAAATTCTTTTGGAACCTTTAAAGTTGGTTATGGATAACTATGTTTTACTTAGACAAGGAAAGTTCTAAGTTTATCGAAGTCAAACTAAGCAGATTCACAACACCTCTAACAATAATTGGAGAATTTGAACTAAGGTTTAGAAAACGAGATTCTACCTTAAAGCTTATAGAATCTAAACTTATCAGAGTACAATCGTAAGGAAATATAAGAAGTTTATACTTTTTTTACAATACAATATGCAGCGGAAACAAATAAGTAGTAAAACTACAAGTAACAAGATATAAGTCTTTTAACCCAAAGAGAAGGGTATCCAACAACCTTGGATAATGGTCCCTTGATTTATACTTTCAAGCAAGTCTGCCTTACCCACACCAGGGTAAGCCCTCGATATGAAGATCAGATTCTCTGTCTTGCTATCCCCACAAGCCCTCAACTTCAAGGTAGTTGGAACCTCTGTCTTCCTCAGCTAGGAATCCCTCGAACTTCAAGGTTGTCGGCACCTCTGTCTCTTATCCCCGGAAGTCCTCGAATGTAATCACCAACATTCGGAGTCGCACAAAACAATCTGAACGAGTAGTTCAGTATGAACAAGACATGAAAAGATTCTCTCTCTAGAAATCACCTTAACATCGTGTGTTCTCTAGATTGATCAACTTTTTTCTTCTTTTGAGCTCTTTCAAATGAGTTCCTATTTATAGGCAAAATTCCAACGGTCGGCTCCCTCCTCCAACGATCATATTTTCCATGAAATTCGGAGGGACCTATACACGTGTAACTCAACCAACAGTTAATTAGAAACAGAATAGACGACATTGTTTTATAACAAACCATGTATAAATGAATGCATGACATCATTTTGAAATGAAGCATATGTAAGTAAAAGATAATCAATATTTCAGAGTGTAAGCAAGTAAAAAGTTAAGAGCCTAACTAAAATGAAATTCAGATTCTATGTTAAGAAATGTTCGGATTCTGATTTATAGGAATTCGGAGTCTGGTTTCACCAGAGATCGAAATCTGAACTTGCAGAGTTCGGAGTCGAACGGTTTAAGAGTTTGTAGTCGAACTGCTTAATAGTTAGGAGTGAAACTTCCTAAGAGTTTGGAGTCTAACTGCTTAAGAGTTCGGAGTCGAACTTCATAAGAGTTTAGAGTCGAACTTTATAAGAGTTCGGAGTCGGACATCATAATAATTAATAGTCGAACTTCATAAGAGTTCAGAGTCGAACTTCATAAGAGTTCGGAGTCAAACATCATAAGAGTTCGGAGTCGAACTGCTTAAGAGTTCGGAGTCGAACTGCTTAAGAGTTCGGAGTCGAACTGCTTAAGAGTTCGGAGTCGAACTGCTTAAGAGTTCAGAGTCGAACTGCTTAAGAATTCGGATGCTAAAAACAGAATGCTCCAAATAATTACATTATATGATTCCGGGATTTTGGTTAAGTATCCGGTTTTTTAAACTTAAGAAAAATATTTCTTTTTATAAAAAAATTTAGGTTAGGTTAAATTTCCCTAAAGAAGTAAATTTTCCTTATGAAGGTAAAACATACATTTGCTTATGTATAAGGTGTTTGTGATTTTCAAAACAAGAAGGAATGGAAAAGTCATAAGGAAAACCTTATTGACTCAACAATAAGTGGAAATAAAATATCAATAAAAGGCACATTCAATTTTCACTTTCTCATAGCTTCCAAAAAATAAATGTTCAATTTTCATCGCTATATTAATATAATTAATTTTTTTACATGTTAGGAGGTTGTTCCCTTCTTTATCTAGGTTCAAAATTCCACTCATTTTAATGAACTCAATTTTTACTAACAGGCACTTTATTTTTTATCCGCTTTGTTTTTTTTTGAATTTTACAAAGCCACGTATCATGTGAAAGAAACTATTCAAGGACACTTATTTGATATGTACAAAGAAAATAAAAACACACACCCAGTTTCTATAGTCATAGATGTTCACCATGGAATCATATGTTGTCATTTTCTCTAGTTTCAAGGAATTCTATGATTATCATTAGAGTTTGATCCCTAAAATGATTACTTTTGAAAATTTTATTATGCTATGTTCAAGTTAAAATTTTTAGTTTCTTAAATTTACAATCATGAGTCCAAAAATATCTATCCTATGTCACTCCCTTTATCATTTCCTAAACAGACAATTTATAAAAAGAGTATGAAACTTCACTCCTCAATTATACATTCTAAAAATGTCAAAATCAATGAAACCCTTAACTCACAACATGTTGTTATTCACTAGTTATGAAATAATTCAGGATCATATTGAAGCCTACGACCCTCATGTAGTGAAATAATTTTAAAACATTTGACGATTTTTTTGATAGGGGGATTTTGATGTGGCCAAAATTTAAAGAAATACTTTGCACAAAAACCCCCTTTCACCCACACTTAAAAATCCAAAATATCCCCTTTATTGAATCTTAGAGTGTGAAAAGCAATGAAAAGGTTTGAAATAGATTTATAAATTCAGCATTGTTAAACGAAGCATGGATGGTAAATAGGGAATCAAAAACAATTCCACACAAAAATTAGTTATATACAAAGTAAATATAAATATGATCACTACCATCCACAAAAAAAAAGTGATATTGTTTTTATTTTTCAAAAATATCATTCTATTAGTTGTTATAAACAGAAAAATTATTTTTTCAAGTCAATTCAAATAGAATCATGGTAATCAATGACCCATCAGAAAACCACATTCTGAATTCAAACACAAATAGGGGATGCTATCCATATTTCAAATGCATCTCAACTTGATTGTCAATTTTCTAAATATTAGCATTCTAATTACCAATGTAAGAAGAATATATTTAGTGCTTTGACTTAAAAAACAAGGGGTATTCCCCCACGCATAGAAAAAGAAAGCATGAAAAGAATAAAAAGGTAAAAATTAAAAACAAACACACCCCTAATGTATAAGCTTATGAATTTTATGTTCACCTATAGGAAGACTCCCTATTATAATTAAAATGATTCCTATGTACAATCTATTCAAGTCCCTACATATGAAAATATATTAACATTAGAGTTAAATGTTTAAATCTCAAATTAAAACGAAGCTATTTTAGAGTTAGGGAGTTTTGTTTTTGTAAATTTCAGTGTGTTGTTTACTTTGACATTTATTGACTGCCACATGGAATTTATATATGGTTGTTATCCTACAAAAAGCACCACAAAACATAAAATATAATTTAGGAAATAAAAAAATAAAATAAATAATATAATCTTGGGATAACCCCCAAGGGGTGATATGTTTTGAATATCCATAATTGGAGATTCTTTGGGTCAACCAATGTCAGATGGTCGTTGTGGGTTATTTATTATGAACCACCAGATGCGATTCTTTCCAACTTCCGGGATTTTCCAATGGTGGAGTAACACATGCACATTTACCTCCAAATAACTATCCTTAACAGTTGAGTAACTCTTATAGAGTGATGAAGGGGAAAAAAGATATAGGAGTTCTAATATCCTTCTTCAACATGAGTTTGGGAGTAACATGTTGGTACAAAAGAATTATAGGATGATATTTTTAAATAGGTTCAAATTGAACATGGAATAATTCATGAAAAACTAAATAATGTCATCATCCTCTTCTAAACCTATGCACATATCTAGAACCTCCTCTTCAATAATAGGGAGTTCATAATGTTCTAACTCAAGTTCATGTTTATTTCCTTCAAGGTTGTCCAGGATTTCACAAAATGAATTTGATTATTCAATATCTAAATAAAGAAAATCATTATATTTAACTTAAAAAAGAACAGTATTTAAACTATTGAAAATTTTTTCCATAAAATTATCAACTCCCTCAATACATTCACCATATTCTTATCGAATAGTAACTAGTGCTCCTAGAATTATTTATGGGTCAAGATAAAGGTAATCAACCTCATCCAGCCTCTATTAATAAATTACCGCCTATGATGTGGTGTGATCTAAGGAAATGGACAACGTGTTTGATGATAGTTCGGCCCATTTAATTATTGAAAATCATTTATTAAATCGAAACACAAAATATCATCAAATTTTGTGCTAGAAATAAAAGGATCTCCCATATTGTGACCATCCTTTACAATGGTCTCATCTCTTGTTATCCCTTTAAATAAGATTTTGAATTTATCTCTTGAATTTCTAGAATAAAAATGGAGGGTTTTTCAAACTAAAAAAATTAGGGAACTCCAAGTTTTTATTTCTTCTTATTTTCTTTTTTAACCTAATTTGTTTTCCAGAATTTGAAACTTTTGTGGGTTGTTGAAGTACATCTATTCTATTTTGGTCCTCCTAATCTAGGTAGGTAATTCCAAGTAAGTCCATGATTCTTTTTGTAGCTAATATATCCTTCTTGGTAGGTTCCTTTACGACTTGACACATTTTGATTTGATTTAATTTTTATGAATATTACTAATTAGTTTAATGAGAGATAACCATTGTCACATCTGATATCTCTCTATATTATTGTCTTTGTAAAAAATTTGGAAAATTAAACATTGTTTTAAAGTAATTTTACATGATAGAAATCAAATAGCGAATCTGAAAAAATAGGCAATGTCCATTTTTTTATTTTTTTTATTTATTTTTTGTGTTTTTTAGTTTGGTTTTTATAAAAGTTGAAAAACCCCTAGGAAAATGTTTCTTCCATGGAAATGGATCCAAAATTTCATGTTGTCCTTATCACGTAGATGGTCAAAGGTACATTTATAAAACCCAATATATAGAAAAATGATAAACCATAGTGTATATATCAAGAAAGAAGTGTTGAATTCCCAAGTGGAATTTCTAAAAATATTTTT
The DNA here is from genome assembly GCA_963277665.1 of Viscum album. NCBI lineage: Eukaryota > Viridiplantae > Streptophyta > Magnoliopsida > Santalales > Viscaceae > Viscum > Viscum album. Next base: position 1,576,574,612 of record OY728146.1, on the reverse strand, counting down.
TGTTATTAAATATATTAAAACATCAAACAAAAACTACAAGAAGCAATGCTAAAAAAATGACAGTGACGAAAAACTGAATGAAAAAATAGGGGAAACAAAAAGGAAATAGAGAATGATTAAAGAGAGAAATACAATGATTAAATTCATCAAGAATAAGGAGAGATCTTAGTTTAACCAACCTTATATTCCATTCATATATCTTATGATGAATATAAGAAAATATCAATTCACCTAATGCACGACTGATGACTCAATTCACAAACCTTTCTTACAAGAATAATGATCACATGATGATATAAGTTTTTCAATGATCGGTCAATCCTGTAGAATAAAAAATGAATTACTTGATAAACTCATTCAAGATAGAAAATCTCACAAGACAGAGTGGTCTAGCCGAGATCATAAAGTCAAACAACCAAACTCAGAATGCATAATTTAGAAAATGAGAGTGTAAGGAGAAAAAATTGAGAAAAAGAGTAAAAAACTTTACCAGTGCATAAGTTCACTCTTCCACACCACCAGATAACCATTACAATATTCTAAGAGGATGAAAAGTGGTGATTATGGTCTTCATGACATGGGGATATCGGGGAAACATCATGTTTTAATTCCTAAATCTAGCCCCAAAAATTAACTATCCATTTCTGGAGAATTGGGATCACAACCCATGTTGGGGAAGAAAAAATATAAAACATTCCAATTATATTTAAAAAATTAAATAAATAACACAACGATATTTACGAAGATAAATGAAAATGAAAACAATGAAAATGGGAAGAAGAATAAGAGTGCAGTACCAATCTTTATGTATCCAATCAGATTTCTATGTTTGGGGGTTACTCAAAAATATAAATGGATGAAGTCCAATTATTAGAAAAACTATACTAAAAAAATGATATAATAACTGGGATCAAAGGTATCCACTTGGCATACCCTTATGTGCTATTATTTTGCTTCTTTAACAAGATCCGTTTGAAAATAGCCAATCTCCTACAATGATCACTTCTTTCTCTTTAATATGCAATTCAATGCCCCATGATCTTTTCTCCCAAAACCACATTTAATGATCACCTTCAATGATGAATTCTAAACAACAAAAATAAATAAAAAATAGGCAGACACTTAAAATGTTACTATTATTATTACAAATATCTATTGATATCATTATTGATATTACTATTATAGAAATACAAAAATTCTTACAAAAAAATCATTATAAAAAAATTGTTTATTTTCATAAACCTATTATTATTAATAATAATATATAAAAATATGTATTTTTATATTTAATATTTATTGTTATTAAAACATGAATGGTAGATGTAAGAGATGAAAATCAACTGGGATCAGTTTATCTCAGCGGTCCTCATTTGCTACAGTTGTGGCAACATGCTATTCGACATAGGCCAGCATTCAGTGGATTTCATACTTGGTAAGGTGAAAGTTCAGCATCGTGGAAAGTCTTCAGTCTTGTTTGTTTTTTGGTGGTCTTTTCTTCTTCCTTTATGTGGCGATGTATGCCTCTACCTTCAACAGTATGGTGGTGTTCAACTTTCTTCAATAGTGGGTTTTAATTTCTTTAGGTTCGATGGGGGGGGGGCAGGGGGTGGTTTCTATTTTTCATATCTGAAAAAAAGTATTTTTATGGTTCTTTGGCTTCAATATATGGTGAATAGTTTGACAACTGGTTGAGATATTATTTTTATTTGATAGGCAGTGGCTTAATCTTGTCTAGGAGGCACATGTAGTGGATTTTTTTCGTGGCTGGGTGTAGATGTATTTTTGAAGGGGATGGTTACACTGACAGAAGGTGACTGGTGGATTGGCTAAGGAGGTTAGCAAGAGCATGATTCATCTGATAAAAACTTAATTAACTAATTTTACAAAATACCAGTACAAAATAAAATAAAACACAAAAAAATAAAATTTTAAAATCATTTATGTTAAAAATATTTTATTTTCAAATAAAAATAATGAAATAATTTAAATTATGAATTAAATTAAGTAAATATAAATAAAATAAATAGTCAAATTATTTACAAAATTAAATAAAATGAATAAATTAGTGAAATAAGATGATTAATTACAACAATTAATATGTATTAAATTTAAAAAATATATAAAAAAGTAATAAAATAAAAGAATGATATTAAAAAAATGAAATAATTATTTTTAAAAACATAAGAAATGAAATAATTAAAAAATTAAGAGAATGGAAATAAAATAATAATAATAAATAAAATATCACAAGAAGAAAAAATGGTGGTCAAAACAAAATTAATTAATTTTAAATTATTCAAAATGACTAAAAATAATAAAATACATACTTTAACAAAAAAATGTTTTTACAATTTAATAAAAAACACACAACATTTGATAAATACTAAAAAATATTTTCTTTTAGAATTAAAAATATGATGAATTATAATAAATGATGTGACAACATGTGTTTCAAAATAGCCACATCAATTAGCCAAGAAGTGAGAAATATTTGTCCAAGGGTTTATGTGGTAGGAATGTATATCCCAAAAAAAGAGACAATACCATATAATACAATATAGAATGTAACCAACTTATATTAAATAATTTCCAGAGAATGATCATAACTCAAATAAAGAAATTTGAGTTACGAAAAATACATACTATTAGGGAAACAATTGAATGAAAAAAAATTTGAATAAGGGAACATGAGTAAATCCCATGAAATAAAAAAATGATGAAAATATATCCATTGATAGTGATTAAACCATACAAAGAAGACATGGTGCACAAAATGTATTATGTCTCAATGAATGAGAACTGAGACAAATAAAACCCTTATGACTTTAGAAACATCCAAATAAAAAAACTTTCAAGTGTATGGATTATAATTTTACTTAAAATACAATAATTAAAATATAATTCATTATATTATATCTCAAATATGTACTATATACACCACATAAATGAAATTTTGAATAGAAAAGAAAACAGATCTTAATGAGATGGATTTGAGATGAAAAATATTACCTTGTCATAATTTGTTTTTCACCTTCACTAAAAATCTATATTAATTTAACTATGTTTATTAAAAAAATACTAATTAAAATAATTCATAACATTTACCATTTATAGTCCTCATTTATAATCATCTTATATATACATATTGACTAGTTTTTACCAATTTTCAAAATTGGCTGTAGGTAATCTTTTATCACATTGAACATGTTTCATAAAATTCATTTGGGTAACTATTATTATTTCAAATTGAAAAAATATTAGATAATTTAAGTTATTGTAATTGATTTTAAAATATGTTTTATAAATCTATAGTTTCATTTCATGTTAGTTTTGGTTAGAAACTGTGAAGATGAAATCAGCAAAGATCTTATTTCAGTGATTATTACTAAACCTAATGTGTTTTTTAATTATTGAGTTAAATATTAATATAACCTTACTAGATCCAAAAAATAAACTTATTTAAATATTTATATCATATTACACTAGTAAATAAGTCCTCATAGTCATCTGTGACATAAATATATAGTATTTTTTTAATGTAATTGGACTAGCCGAAATAAACATGAACCTACCATCATTAACGAATGATTACGAGATGGTTTAGTTGTAATATAGTTATACCAAAATAATTATTATCTTATTTATTTTTTATTAGTGTGATATATCATAATTATAAGTAGGTATAATAATATATGGTGGACATGAAAATATTACACAATTTGAATAAAGAATTATCCTCTTTGTATGCTTATTTTAAATGATTAAATCAATGATGTTTGTTTGTTGATCATATAATTAATAGATTTTCTATTTTATCTCAATATAACGTTGATTATATTGTAAAAATCATATTTATCCTTTAACACCATCCCTATATCCAACCTTGTATTGTTGTTATGGAAAATGAAACATGTTGTATTATGGTGGTGGTAGCCTCGACGACACATGAACATTGATTTTTTTTCTTAATGGATGGGTAATAAGAATAAAAAATAATAATAAAGTAAATATAGTAGAATTAAAAAAATAAAAATTTAACTAACATAATTATATTAGTGTTTATAGAATAAATTTTGAAATAATATAATTAATGAGAAAATCTATGTAGTTGATAAAACTCATGTTGGGGACATGAATATTCTATGGAAGTTAACGTGGAAATAAAGGCATTATGTTAAATAATGGTGATTCAATGTTTTTGAATGTGGAAGAGGGTTCTAGGATGATAAAATTGGTATATTTTAATGTTTGTATTTTAAGCATAGGCGAGTCTTGACGTGGTGAAGATGTAACCCTTTTATAATCCCAAGGAAAGATAGTTTTAGAAGTAACCCTTACATTTTCAATAATTTAAAGTTACAATTCAGGTAAAAAAGGATAATAAGTGGACATGTGAAAATATTAAAATTAGTGTGGTTCAAAAATCAGCAAAAAAACTCATTTCGGAGAAAAATTTGTGTGACCTTGGGATTTTTTCCCTTTTTAACATTTACAATATTTTACTTTTACATTGTAATTGATTTTTAACATTATTAATTAATTTCAATGAAAAATATTTTGATTTAATTATGTAAATAATTTGATACACATAATTTAACAATTCAAATTCATTTTATAAACTAAATTTCTAATGGTTTGAAAAGTTAATTTTAAAATAAATACACTTAATCAAATAAAAATAAATTTTATAGGAATACCATTTTTAATATTAAAATTTATATAAAAAATAAAATCATTATGGATACTGATTTTAATGAAATAATGTTATTCATTATAAAAATAATTTAAATTTGGATTTAAAGGTAACAAAAAAAAATATCCCTTGAAAGTACCTAATTAATATAAAAGACTGAAAGTTAATTTTTTGAAGTAACATTCTAATTAGTTTTAAAAATGTTTATTATAGGGTTTATATGATAAAATAATATTAAAAATATAATATTGTTATCCCTTAAATAAATATTATATTAGTAAAATGATATTTTAAACTTCTTTTTTGTTCTTATATGATAATAAAGTCATGCACTTTGAAAGTTTCCTCAAAATTGTATTTTTCAACTAAAAAACAATGTTTTCAGAAAAAACTAAAAATTTCATAAAAAGTTAATTTTGATATGAGGAATTCCAAAATTAAGTTTATTTTTATTAATTTCAAATTATAAAATGTATACGTTCTGGTTTATAATAAAATCATAAAATCGAATGAAAAATAGTTTTTATTGGAAAATGAAATTTTCAAATATTAAATGTAATTATTCTTGTTTTATTTCATTTACAAACTAAATTAATTTTAACCCATTATTAATATAAATCATAATTTATCATTAATAATATTACTATTTCAATATAAATTTTTATTTCATAAAATCGAATTTTTTAGAAAAATTATTTTCTAAAAAATAAATGATATAATTAATCATTTAAGGTAAACTAATTGAAATTAATTAATTTTAAAAGGAGATATTATATTTTATATACATATATTTTAAAAATTAGTAATAGATATTCATTCATTATAATTTTATTACTAGGTTTTTAAAGTTATAATCATATAAAATTTTCATTTTAATTCTGGTTTGTGTGTAAAACAAGCTATTAAACACATTGAATTATTAAAATGTAATCATATATTATAATTTTAGGTTGTTATATTCACCCCCTTAAATACATTTTTTCCTCATAATTTGATTCGTAAGATCAGAGTAATTTCTATAGGGAACTCATAATTAACTATTCATCTCTAGATGATCATGTGTTTATTTAGGATAAGGAATGAGATTTATCTATAAGAAAAATCATTATAAGTGATTTATACTGAGAGATAACCAAGTAATAATTTCACATATAATTACAATGAGGTATTTAGATCTATATCTATATGAAAATAATTCTTATAAACCCTAATTTTTTAATATGATAATCATACCACTAGTATTTTTTATTTATAAATAAATATCAAGAAGTTGGTGAAAACTTATAAAACATATGATAGTAGAAAATATATAGTGAAACCTCACCATCTGATACACTAATATTAGTTTCATAGGATTTTCCTTATTATATGATTATTAGTGACTATCTCCCCTATTTTTTCATGGATTAAGACATTGATTCAAATAATTCTTAACTATGATGAAAGTTAAGCAACATATTTTTATTGCTTCTCTATTTTCCAAACACTTGTGAGGTTGATGGAATTAATCTCCACACTTATTGAATTTAAAACAATATCTCTGTTAAACATATATAATTATTGGTTTAACCTAGGTTATGTTGATTTGAGTTCTCTAATATTTATTAACATAATCCTTAAAACAGAGATCCCAAATTTTAAAGAATGTTTTAATATACTATAGACCCAATTTTCTGTGGATTATATGGTCTAAAAATCCAACTTATCCTTCCTTAAAAATAAATAATAATTATTTTAATAATATATCCATGTATTTTTATACTATAAACATATATAAAAAATAAAATACCTTTCAAAAAACTCTTTGGATCTTCAAGACACTAACCAAAAAATATTATTTATTACTCTAAAAAATAATTCAACATTTACCCATAAAATAGTGTTAACCACCAGTCCATAAGTTCACACACTTGTCACTAGATATCATAATCATAAAAATATCATCAATCAATTATAAATCCCAACATTACCAATAACTATATAAATTAATTCACTCCAATATAATCAAATATTTTTTTATCTCAACATCAAGAGTATGTTAAACATAAGATTTATCTATCACACAATCACATCTTCTCCAATAATTATCTCTAAAATCATAATTATCATAAAATACATTCTCAAGGTAATTTATACCATTTAACATGTGTTTAAAATCCATTATATAAAAATACTATTATTATAGAAAAGTATTTATATATTTCAAAAAATCTTTATAACTTTTAGAATATAATATAATATCATTGATAAATGTCACTCAATAGTGAAAATACATAATATTTTCAAGGAATAATCAATGATACTATCATAGGTAAGACCAGAAAACTCAATTTTCCCATCATAACATGCATATAATAATATTCCAAAACCATTTAATTATGCTCCCTTATTCGGTTATAAGACATATTGATTTCCAGGTATATACTTTTCTCATCTTAATTTCCATGATCTGATTTCAAAATAATACTAAAATAAAAATTTTCTTGATAATACCTAAAATATTTATATGGAAACATCAATATGAATAGTTATTACTTTATGGAAACTTTTTTTAACATATGATTCATTCATAAAACTTATGACTCTATTTGTTCAATCCTTTATTAACCATGATCGTTTTTCTGTTAGTTTTTCTAACAAAATAAGTTAAAATTATTATTAAATCCTTCATAATGGTTCTCAAATAGAATGTGATGAACCAAATCATATCCATTAAGAGTGCCTCATTAGGTGTGATGTCTTAAGTCCACTCATCTTTCATTAGAGTGATAATGGATTCAATGCTCAACCAACCAGTTTAGGGTGATTAATCTATGGTTCATCTATGCCAAAAATACTTCCACTTTCTAGTATCTAGATAGGGATTCATTTCTATAGAAAATAACATAATCTATACTTGCACAAAACATCAAAATGATATGTGATTCTTAAGATTATTCCTAAATTTCTCTCACCCTAATACACTAATAATATGTGAATTATTCACTTAGCATGAAATCATATACTATTTGAGAGGGTTATCTAAACCATTGAAAATATGATCAATGGCAACTTATCAAACCTTAAATTATCCTTAAAAACATCCAAATCTAAAATTTTATATAAACCTTCCTTTGATTCCAATTTTGATTCCCCATACCTACACTCTAAGATCTGATGATCATAGGCACATACTTTAAAATATTTCTTTGAAACCAGGTATAAAATACTAGGTATAACTATCATTAATTACAAAATCAAAATGATTATTTCATCTCTTGCATATAAAGGACCCTTTCAGGTTTATAAATTAGATAATTAGGATAAAACATTAACAATTAAATCTCATGTTCTTTGTATAAAATAGATTTTTTTTCATTATATGTGAAAACACTTAATTCATAATGCATCTTAAACATCTCATAAAAATTATTTCACATGTTCTATCCTTACAAACATTTAACATGAAATAATATTATTCAGAACCTATTAAAATGTAAACACAATAAGGGGTGAGCTCAGATGATCAATAAGAAAAATGTAAAATAGATTCAATCATATCATAAACTTGTCATAAATAATATGGTAGGAATAAGTAAAAAACATTAATCCATAACATATTTTAAACAAGGATAATGATATATCCATGAAAATAAACTAAAATAAGTAAATCAGTAACACTGATATCATACTGATGGAATGAATAATGTTGGATATAAAAAACATTTTGTTAATGACTTGGTCATAGACCATAACTTATCATTCAGCCTGAAGTTAAGACATATTGTAGAATTGGGCATGTATACACCAAATAAACAAATGAATTTTTTTATTGTGATGATTAGAGATACATCAATGAGCTATACAATTTTGGTCCCCACCCAACACATGATTAAGTCCAATGTATTTACAAAAATAATCTACAATAAATCTTATACCATTCTCTAGGGAACCTTTGGTTAAATAAAAAACAACTATATATATAATGATGAATAAGAAATATAAATACATGATCAACCTAAATTAGAAACCAATAATCATGAAGAATTTGAATAAGTTTTAACATTATAATAAAGGGATAACATGATCATAACCCATCCTCATAAAGAAGGGGGATGGTTAAACAATACACATTCAACTTTCCAATAATCGTCCATATTGGAATAAAGATATATGGTACACAAATACATTTATCTATGTAAAAATAGGATAATATAATCATAACCCATCTAGATAATGAAGGTGGATGGTAAAAAATATATTTTATCAACTTAAAAATAACATTTCATATTAGAATAACAACATAATGAATACCGATAATTTTCTCCTTGTCAATAGAATAAAATTATTTCTAGGTGAACATAATCCAATAAGAATTATAAAAAATACGATGTTCACACTATAGAAAAATGAGTATTTGTCTAAGTCAATTCTAGAATAACATGATCATAAGAAATACATAGAAAGAAGGTGTATGTTTGCGAATAAAAATTACCCAAGAAGTGAGAAGTATTTATCAAAGGGTTTATGTGGTAGGAATGTATATCCCTATAAAATATTTATTGAATTACACATACTAAAATAAAATAAAATAATTTATCCAACTTATAAGAAATAGGTTAAAGATAATGATCATAACACAATGAATGAAATTTGAGTTTCCAAAAATTCTCACTACTCAGGAAAGAAATGAATAAATACATACTTGAATATGAAAATATGATTAGGTCTGTAAATCACATGAAATAAAAATATTATGACAAAAGTATATCCATATGAAGTGAATTCACCATACATAGATGACATTGTGCACAAAAGGTATTGTGTCTCAAAAAATGAGAATTTAGACCAAGGAAACCCTTATAAATTTGGAAACATTAAAAATAAAAACCCTTTTAAAGGGAGGTGTTAAAAATTAACTTAAAATAAAATTATTAAATGAAAATTAATTTTATTGTATCTCAAATAGGTAGGATACAGACCCCATAAATGAAATTAGGTTCATAATACCAAACATGTCTCAAAGAGTTGAATTTTTGATGGAGACCCTTACCATGTACCAATCCATACTACAATTGAAACAAAAGTGATGAATAATTAAATTAAGTTCATTAAATACATACCTAAGAACCTTATTCACAACTATAATAATTTATAATCCAAATTTATAATCATTATATATATAATTCCTAGTTATTACCAATTTGCATCACTGAGTATAAGTAATATTTTATCATTATGAACTAATTTCATAAAATACATGTTGGTAAATATTATTTTTTTCAAATTACATCACAACTAGATCATCTGAGGTACTATAATTTTTTATCCATGATAGTTTAGAAAACCAAAATTTCATTTCATGTTAGTTTTATTATTGAACTTTGAAGTTGAAATTGACAATGATCATGTTTGGGTAATTCATAACAAAAAAATTGTTTTCTGAATTAATGAGTTATATATTGATACAACCATGAAAAATAAAAAAATATTATTTATATATTTATATCATATTACTCCAGAAATTAATTTCTCATAGTTATCCCTAATATAAATATTGAGTATTGTTCATGTAGGTTTTTAAACTGACCTAAGCAAGAACCTACCATGATCAATGGATGATTATGAGATGGTTTAGTTGTAATATCTATATAATAGATGAATAATGAAATTATTTAGTGTTTATTAGTGATATATATATAAAAATTATAATTAATTAAAATATCAATTAAGAGATATGATAATATTACAAATTTTGAGTAAACAGTTCTCCTCTTAGCACGCTTATTTTAAATGATTAAAGTAATGATGATAATTTATTTATTATGTAATTAATAGGTTCTAATAATTGTCATACGATAACATTGAGGGTATAATAAAAACAATATATACCCTTTTACACCATCATTATATCCATCTTTGTAAGATAGTGACAGAAAATAAAACACACAGTGTCTTGATGGTTCTAGTCTGTACAATTCATGAATGAAATTTATTTTTATTAATGGATGGGGTATATGAATAAAAAATGACAATACCAATAATATATTAACATTAAATTATATAAATTATACCAATTTCGTTATATTATTATAGATATAATAAATTTTAAAGAATAAAACTAAGGATAAATGATAATTAGTTGAAAATACTCACGTTGGGGACTTGAATTTTCCTTAGAAGCCTAATTGGAAATGAGGACCTTATACTAAATAATGGTCACCATAAGATTTTGAAAGTGGTATATAGTTATAGGAAGATAATTTATTTGGATATTAAATAAAAAATTGTAAATATTGGTGAGTATTGAAGTGGTGAAGTTGTTACCCTTTTATAAATGAAGTGAAGGGTAGTTTTGGGATATTCCATCAAATTTTGAGTAATGTATGGTTACTATTCATATAAAAAATTGAAAAAAATAAAAAATTGTATAGAAAAATTAGCGTGGTTCGAAACTCACCTCATTCACTCATTATAGACAACTTTGAGTGTTTTAGGGATTTTTTTTTTAATTTTTTAACTTTTACACTAATTTACTTTTACCATGTTTATTAATTTTTTAACCTAGTAATTAATTTTAATGACAAAAGTTAATATTAAACCTTATTTATATTTTAATACATATAATTTAATATTTTAAAATCATTTAATCAAATAAAATATCTAATGGAGTAAAAATTAAATTTTTAAATAAACACAATTAATCATTTAAAAACTATTTTTAGATAAATAACATTTCAATGAATTAAAGTATATATATGATAAAATTATTTTGGAGAATAATTTTAATTAAAATAATTCATTTAATATAAAAAATAAATGATATGAGGCTTTCACGATAATCCAATAATGAATTTCATTAGTAAATACTTAAATAAAAGAAAATACTGAAAGTGTTTTTCAAATTAATGTAACATTTTAATTAGTAAAAAATATATTGAATATAAGATTTATAAGTTCAAAGAATATTTTATAATGCATTTTTTTATTCCTAATATTCATATTTTATTACATAAAAGGTTTTCTAAATTACCAGTTAATTTTTATTTAATGATAAATCCATACATATTTCATGTTTTTGAAAAATCATATTTTTTAGAAAAAACCAAAATTTGTAGAAAAAGATCAAAAATTAAAACTATGACCATTTTTATATGTTAAATTTAAAAATAAAGGTCATTTTAATTAATTTCAAATACAAAAATTTATAAATTCATTTTTTGAATTTTTTTCTGACACTTTCATAAGGGCCCACCTGTGCATCGTAGTTGCACTGCGCTGGCTACCTATAACCACTCATTACCACTTTACAATGGTGGGTGACATTCAGCACATTCATCAATGATATTTGATTCTTGATTGAAATGGATTATGTGATATTAGTTCATACTTCTTCTATGTATTTCTCCTTTGAGCTCATTTACTAGTCTGGGTCTCCCTCATAGATTAAGTCATGTTCTGTGAACTCATTATCGATGCCATAAATTTGTGGACGTAAGCTAACTACACTGATTCAGTATTGAAAGGTAAGAAACCTTTTTTATGAGAGTAGTCATGTTAAGAATCACTAGGCATGTCGGGATATTGGGTGCACTGGTCACCTGTGAATCTTCCTCATGGGATAGAATCTCATAAGAGGAATATTTGGCACAGAACCTGAGGCATAACATGTAAATAATGAGGTAATGAATTTCAGAGGTTTAATAATTCTAGGGAATTCACCTGAGAAATCCCATACTTATGAATAGGTTAGGTGTTTTAGTTCAAGTCACTAGTTCTACATCTTGAGGAGACAGATCAGAACACCTGGTTGATAATGGTCGAGGCATGGGTTTAATGTCTTGTGGAGATGGATTGGTTGATCAGAATGACTCACGGAGGTTGATAAGGGGGTGTATCCATATAAGAGAAGATGCCATAGATTAATAGTTTACCAATGGATTAAGAATCCATATGGAAGTAGATTTAGAAGTTGAATCAACAATAGGGATGACCTGTATAGTTTACCACTTTGGATTGAATTCCCTGTGGAGGTGGATCTTGGATGAGTGGATCAAACGCCCCATGGGGACAGACCTAGGAAGTGCATCCCTAGGATGGAATATATCAAACTTGAATTTTACATTGTCAGGATCGAAACTCAGAGTGGTATCTTATGAAACCTTATTAAAATAAATGGAAAAAAACTATGTAGATTGATATTGTAGTTTTAGGTATTATGACAGGATAGATCTATAAAGTTCAATGATGTGTGGGATGGCCACTCGTGTCCTGAAAGGTGGTTCAATGAGTGATATTGTGGGTATTACACATTGAATATTCATTTTGCATGAGGATTTATTTTGGGAGAATGGTGTGGGTCTTGGACAAGTAAGGTTCCAATGGCATGGGTTTTATCCTACCTGGAGAGATGGAAATTTGGTGCTTGTACACGGGTTTTCTCTATAGTGTGTGTGTCATCCCCCGATGGGGATGAATGGTGTGAGGATTATGAATGGAAGCTACCAAGATTAGGTGGCTTGTTTAATTAAATATGAGGCTTGTTCTTTATGGTGGGAGATTGTGGCATCCCATGATGATCATACATGGGGAATCCCATGCCTAACACATGATGTATGACTATTTTCTCATCATGTACTAAAGGCGTTGTCATGTAGTTTAATTTTGTATGAATAGGATGAAAACCCAGGATTTTTTCCATGTAGATAGGGAATGGGGGAACACAAGATTTACCCCTAGGTCTTATGTAACCATCACTCATTTTTCTTTGAGTGGGGAATAGAGTTTTCACTCCCATGGAGGAGTGGTCAATCATGATGTCTATGTTATTGTACCTATGTTTAGATGAAAAATAGGATACAATAAAAAAGCATATAAGAAACAAAAATGGATGTACTACAGTCATAAAGGATATCATGTAGGGTACCATGATGTTATTTCACACAATTGGGTTGGGTTTCATGAAAGAATTGTGAAAGCAGGGGTCTCTATCACCAAGGAAAACAGTGGAATCAAGAGGAAAAATTGTGCACATGTTTTTTCAAATTGTGTGAAAATCAAGGTTATGTACATGTATATTCATCAAGGGCACCTAAACGGACTTATATGTAGTTGTATATGGATCAATCTATAGTAGGTAAAGTCATGTTTGGGCCAACATGAAGTTTTTTCATGAAAACAAACTATTATTTAAGATCCATGATCGATGTATTTGAATGTTATCATAGAATAATGAGAATTTTGAACAATAGATAATCACTTTTTAATGACCCAAACTTTTACCAATATAATTTCTCCCTTCTTATAGAAATTTCATATAATATAAATCACATAAAATAACTTATATACCATATTAAAAACTGTACAAATGAATAATTAATGAAATAAAAAGTATTTCTAGATGATAAGGAACCAATAGTGATGAAATATTAACTTAAACTGAGGAATAGTAATACGACCCTTATGAATAGTACACTGGCCAAATGAATAGTAAAATCACTTACTAGAGTATAAATAAAACTTATGTATCTTATAAGTTAAATTATGATATAATTATATCAAATTATAACTAAATACATGTTTTAAAAATTATGAAATAAGTACTCATATTTATGTAAATACTAAATATATAATTAAAATTTTATTATTAATTTAGTAATATAAATGAAAAATTATTTTTTAAAAATTTATTAGTAAATAAATATTTTTATATATTATGGTTTTAAGATAATTTTATGAGATCGTAAGTAAATATTCAAAGTGTTATACAATCAATTATAATTTTAAAGATGTATTTTCCCATGTAAATGATTATTTTCATTAAAAATAAAATTACTCATATTTAGAAAATTGTTTTCAAAAAATTGTGTTCATTTTTTAATTCTACACATCTTAAAATGTATAGGGTGAAGTTTTTGTAATTTTTTTAAATACCTAAAATTTTTGGAATAGTAAAAAATAGTAATTTACAGTATTAATACATTATAAGTTAAATAAAAATTTCCTTGAGTCATAGATGATACAATCCCCATAATCTCAAAACCCCCTTAATTATTTTAACACGTTTATAGATATTTCACAAACTATTCATAGTCTTGATCCAAAAATAACAACTAATGAATATAATAGTGAGGAAAGACACCTATCTTCCAATATAAATACCACACTCACCCCCTCTTCTCCTCACAACTCTCAAGATTTGTGCCCTACCTAAATATTCAAACACTCTTCCCCATTCCCTTCCCCATGTTTAGTAGCTCTTGGTTTCATCAAAAGGACAAAACATTTCCCTAAGGCAGTTCTCAAGGAGAAGCGATTTAAGAGGTAAAACCATATTCCTTTTTCTTTTAATTTATTTTAATTCATTTTTATTTTCTTATTCTATCCTCCCATTCCATCATCTAAATATAATGAAAAATCTAGTACCCAAAATACACTAGAATTATATCATTCTAATGGTATATCAATCATTAAACTCCTCCCTCTCTCTCTTTTATTCAAAAAATGAAATCATCACCCGTGATGTTTTATATTATCGACATCATGGGTGATGCACTTACATTTTCATATAACATATTCAAATATGTTAATAAAAACATTATAATTTACGAAACTTCTTTAAAAGTTATGTCACAACCCTATTTATGTTATTAACTAACATGATAACATAATACTAAATGATAAAACAAAATGAGTTCATTGTGATTGAAAACTACCAAAAGTAAATGGAAATGATCATCATTAACTTTTATCTAAGGATTTATCCTCATACCATATAACCAAATTCAATGTAATATCATTTAAAATTATGGAATATCATTAATCAAATATAATAAAAATTTTGTATATTTACCTGAATTTTACATGAACTTACAATCATGTATTCAAGTGAATCGATCATAAAATCTAAGAAAACAAAAAATCCTGAATGATGAAATTAAATTCCATAAATCAAATAGAATGACATAAATGAACATTATAAAACTATATAACAAATGTAAAAATGTTATCGATTTGTTAATTTATAAATCTAAATTTATTATACTAGATATTAAAGTAAATAAATAACCCTGACATAAGGTACAAGGAATTCACGAACCCCACTCTCTTTCTTTGGGGTTTCCCTCTTTCACCCCATTTCATTATGGATATTCATTAAATATCATTAATTCATCATTATATTACCTTTTATGTGATATAAATTATTTTTACTTGAATTTATAAAAAATACAATATTTTATAAGAGAACTTTTCTTTCAAAAAAATACACAATTTACTTATTGAGATAGTTTCTTCTTCACTCATGGTTGAGGATTATTATACCATGTATTTTATTCCTATTTCATTTGGAAACCCAATGATTAAAAATTTATTCTTTATGAAATTAATCCAATTCCTTTACATGGGTTATTTTATGTCCAATATTGAAATAAATTCTATGTGGAATGCATGATAATGTAAATGTTATGATGTGATGGGTGAACTTGTAATTGTATAACGCAATATAAATTTTAGGATGTGAGGTGTGTGTTTAGAATTATGTAGGGGATCCAATTAATTGTGTAATGTTATGTATATCATGAGAAAATTGAAATATGTGTTAACATGATGCTATATTGTTTCACAATAATGTCTAGTAGTTTACCACTAAGGCATGATGTTTCATTTTATGCATTACCAAATTCCATGCCTTAATCTAATGCTTCCTCTCAGGATTATGGTGATGATGTTATGATTGTTCTCACCCCATGTTATGTTGTTTCATGTTATTTTCTATCCTCTTATATGAATTTTAGATCACACCTTTCTTTTATTTATATTCTAAGGTGACTATATGTATTATGTAGAATTAAATTGCTGATAAGAAGGTAGAGAATAAATAATTAAATAAATATATATGTTTTATTTTATAAATGTTATGTATGGTCCCAATTTTCCCAAAACACTAAATGTTATGTTCTTGTTCATGTAATTATTTTATGTTTTTTATCATTAAAATAATGTAATAGTAATTTTAGAAAAACAAGGGTCTTTATAGTAGGTATCGGAGCCAGATATATTAAATTTAGGAAATGGGATTAGAGAAAATTATTGAAAAAACCATAGTATGAGACTAAGTATATGTATGCACACAAGAATATTTAATAAACATAGGGATAAGATATGATATTCCTTTAGTTTTAATTTCACAATGGGAAATATTGTTGATGACTTGTTGACTTATTTTTTTAACCTTATCTAGTTTCTAAAATGACGAGAACAACGAGAAACCTATCCATGAACTCGTGCAAGGGAAAATGAAGTGGTTTCCCGAATAACATCCCCAATGCTTTGAGAGGTGAAGATAAAAATTTCGTGGTGATTCGTACCCATATATCTTTGTTTATGAAAAATAACATGAATAATGTGGAAGATATTCCTTCACTTACTAGGGAGAAATAGGTTATCAAGTGTTTTATTAGGAAACGATCCCTGATGTTTAGTGGATCCTTCAATCCACTAGTCATGAAACAATGGTTCAACTCAATGGAGAAGATATTTTAAGTGATTCACTATTTTGATATGGAGAAGGTGAATCTGGTTGTTTACCGTTTGGTTGGGGAGGCCGATTAATGGTGGAATTTGATGAAGAACACCAAGCTGAAAGATGAAATTGAAGAAATGGAGTAAGAAGAATTAAAGATAATGTTTCTTAATATGTATTTTCCATAAAATCTGTATACAAATATGGAGAGATAATTCGTAGATCTTAAGAAAATGGAATGTGAATCTGTCATAGATTACAATATAAAATTTCACAAGTCATTCAAGGTATGATTTTTTTTTTGTATCCACAATGATAGAAAAGTTTATAGATTCTTTAGTGGTTTAAAACCAAACCTTATAAAGGTTCTAGAATTTCAATAATTTGGGTGGTATGAATAATTTGTTTTATATGCACAGAAAGTGGAGAAGGTGTTTGGAGAATGGTCTCATGGCTATGGAGATAAAAAACAAAACATATAATTTCAAGCTGGAGGATCTAATGAGAAATGTGGAAAGAAATCTCAACCACCCACATGTCAAAAATGTGGAAAGAAGCATAATTTTAATTGAATTAATGGGATGGGGAAATGCTTTAATTTTGGGAGAGAATGCCACCAGGATTATGATTGTCTAAAAGACAAGGGGAAGTAGGAAAATGTGGTGGAGGAAAGGAGAGGACCACCCATGGTCCAATGCTTCAACTGTAGTGAGAAAGGGAACTATGATGGCTAGTGCTATAAACCTCGAGTCCTCTAGGGTAATCAACGTCATCATCCACCTTACCCAAAGCATCCATTCAAGGCTTATGCAATCACTATTTATGAAGTGAAGTAAGAAAAAAATTCATACAAAGGACAATTATTATTCACTAAGGAATGGAAAAAGTATTATTTTATTCTAGTTCTAAACATTCTTTTATTTCTCATAGGTTTTCTGGAACTATTTAATTGATGCCCTAAAACCTTGAAGTAGAGATATCTGTAAAAAACATAGTTGGGAAATCATGAAACCCAAGCGATGAACTCTTATCTTGTTGGAATATGTGGGAATATTATTCTATAAAATCTTGTGATACTCCACTAAGTGGAATTTGATACTTTAATGGTAATAGATTGACTCTTATTATATAGAGCACTTATACCTGTCATGAAAAAAAAATAACTTTTCAAATTCGGAATCATCCCATGATCCTCTAAATATTCAAGCTAGATCATGAATATCCTTTGGAAAACCCTTCAATAGTGTGGGTGGTGATTTCCTATGAGGAAGAAAAACTTTCTCAAATGGTTGATTTAATGTGAGGTATCAACCTAGGAGAAATTCCAATTGTGAGGGAATACAGTGATGTATTTCTAGAATAGTTACTCTAACTTGCCCCGTATTGTGCGGTAGTGTTCTCAACAAAACTCATACCCTAAGATAATCCTAAATAGAAGTTTCCCAGTATGATGGATCCTATTGAACTAGAGGAGTTAAAGAAGAAACTACAGGAGAATTTGGAAAAAGGGTTTATACACCCTAGTGCATCACCTTAGGGTGATCCCGTCCTCATTTTCATGAAGAAGTTTGAATCAATATTACTTTGTATTGATTATTGGGAACTCAACAATATCACTATAAAGAAAAATTATCCTCTACTAAGGATTAATGATTTTTTTGGTTAGTTGTGAAGAGATTAGTACATATCAAAGGCGGATATTCATTCTGGATATCATCAAATAAATGTGAAGAAGGAAGATACTCAGAAGGCCCCCTTCCATAGATAGTATGGTCACTAGGAGTTTCTAGTGATTCAATTCATACAAACTAATGCCCATGCATTCTTCATGGATATGATGAAGAGAGTCTTTAGATAATACTTGAATTTTTTTTTGTAGTTTTCATCAATGATATTATCATATACACTAATAGAAAAGAGGAACATGGGTAACATATAATTATTGTGTTAGTGACATTAAGAAAGGATAATTTGTACACCAAGTTTAGAATGTGTTAATTTTGGATACAACAAGCCACATTCTTGGGACATGTGATCACATGTGAGGTAATTGTCATTGACACTTAAAAAAATACAATTGAGGAATTTAAAAGACCCTATATTTTCATGGTAATCCACATTTTTCATAGATTAGTTGAGTAATACCAACTTTTTGTGATAAATTTTCACTGATTTTCTCTCCTACTAACTATGTTAAAAAGGAAAGGGGTGAATTATGTCTGGACAGATGAATGTGAGGAAAGATTCAAGAAGCTAAAGAAAAGATTGATCACTACACCTACACTCACATTACAAAAACATGGAGATTGATTTTTGATATACAATTATGATTTAAAGAAAGGATTGTGTTTTGTAATCATGAAAATTGATAAAGTGATATCCTATGCCTCACGATTGTTAAAGATCCATGAGAAGAACTACCCGATGCATGATCTAGAGTTTGCAGGTTTGATTGTTTCCTTAATGATCTGGCAACACTGTCATTATGGTGATATGTGTGAAATATATACCGATCATAAGAGACTAAGGTATATATTCACACAAAAATATCTTAACATGCACCAAAAGAGATGGTTAGATCTAATCAAGGACTATTATTTCTCTTCTCTCTGTCATCTTGGAAAGGAAAACAATGTAGCCAATTCTCTAAGAAGAAATGAACCTTATACTCTATCCATGTTGTAGTTTGAGAAAGACCCTATATTAATGGATATATAAAGGATTTATTTGGAAGTCATGATGGCTATAAATGCATCCTACCTTTCCAAAATTATTTTCCAACCATCTATCCAAGATAAGTTTAAGGAATCACAAAGGGATAATCCTGAGTTATAAAAGAAGGTGAATGCAATACAGGAAAGGATGCTACAAGAGTTCCATATCTACGATGATGATGTGATTTTTTTTGGAACATGGATTTTTATTCCTTAATCACCTAGGATAAATAAGGATCTATTTTATAATGTACATAGCTCAAAATTATTTATACACACATGGAATACCAAGATATACATTGATATTTGAGAACACTTATGGTAGGATAACATGAAGAAGGAGATTGTGGATTATATCTCAAGGTGATTGATATATCATAAAGTTAAATAAGGGAAATAAAAGTACAAAGGGATGATGAAACCATTTCATATACCCATATAGAAATGGGATAATGTCACTATGGACTCAGTCATGGATCTGTTGAAGACATCCAAAGGAAATAATGAGATATGTGTTTTTGTGGATAGACTCACCAAGACTTCCCAATTTATCACTATCAGGGAAGATATATAACTTGAAAAACATGAAAATATATATGTGAATGAAGTGGTGAGACTTCATGGGGGTTCACTGACAATTTTCTATGATCATGATCCCATGATCAAATCTAAATTATGGAGGAGTCTTCAATATTATGGGAGTACTGAATTAAATTTTATCATAACCTATAACCCCCAAACCGATGGCTAATCTGAAAAGGATATTCATATGCACGATGATATTCTAATACCCTACTCATTATAATTCAAATATTTATGGGATAAATATATCACAATGGTTGAGTTCTCATAAAAAAATATATTGTACAAGAGTATTTAGATGGATCCATATGAATCTCTCTATGGAAAATGATGTAGAACTCTAAATTATTTTCTTGAAGTTGGAAAAAGAAAGATACATGGAGCTGATATTATGAAAGAGATGACAGAGAATGTTCAATCCATCCAACAATATATCAAATATTCTAAGAGTCGACAAAAGAGATATGCTGAAAACCATCGAAGGGACTTGAAGTTAGACATTGTAGATAATGTATTCTTTAAAATATCACTATGGAAGAGATTCACACTATTTGGAAATAAAGAGAAGATAATCCCAAGGTAAATTGGAACCTTTGAGATCCTTAATCACATAGGATCCATGTCTTATTGGCTTTAACATCCATTGAATAATTCTTCAGTTCAAGATGTTTTCCACATATCACTCGTGAGGATGCACATAATAGATCACTCACATGAAATAAACATAGAGGTGTTACATCTGGAAGATGATATCTCTTTTGAGAAGAGTCTAGTAGAGATTATAAAATAGAGAGATAAGGTTCTATGCAATAATAAAACCCCCATTTTCAATGTATAATAGAGGAACCAAAAGTATGAAGAAGAATCTTGGGAACCATAGGAGGTGATGAAGGAGAAGTCCGCTTATCTGTTTATGTAAAACAAAATCTAAAAGGAGAAATTTCAAAAAGGGGGAAGAATGTAATGACCCAACCTTTAATCAATGTAATTTATCACTTTTTATAATAATTTCATATAGTATAAATCATATAAAATCACTTATAGGCCATAATTAAAACTTAATAAATGAATAATCAGTGAAATAATAAGTATTTCTTAAAGTTAATGAACCAATATCGATAAAACAATAACGTAACCTTAGGAATAGTAATATGAACCTTATTAATAACAAACCAATAAAATGAATAGTAACCACACTAATGAAAGTATAAATAAAATTTAGGCATCTTATAAATTAATTTATAATATAATTATATTATAGTCAAGGTTAATAAATATTTAATTTTATTTAATTAATTGTTGGTATTTTTGTACGTCATAAATATTTAATTAAAATTTTCTTATTAATTTAGTAATTTAAAAGAAAATTTATTTTCTTAAAATGTATCAAAAAATTAATATTTTTATGTCTTATGATTTGAAGATAATTTTATGATACCTGAAGTGATTTTTCAAAGTTTTATAAAATCATTTGTAATTTTAAAATTTGTATTATCCATGTAAATGATGATTTTCATTAAGAATTTCACTACTAATATTTAGAAAATAGTTTTTATAAAATGGATTTAATATTTAAATTATACATTTTAAAAATTGGTTTGGTTGAATTTTTAAGATTTTTATGAAATACTTGGATTTTTGGTGAATAGTAAAATGCAACAATTTAGAGTATAAATACATTTTTAATTAATTACATTATTCCTTGATTAATATTGGATGTAACCACTATAATCTCTAAATCCCCATAATTATTTTAATATGTTCAGATATAATTCTCAAACAATTCATTTTCTTGATCCAAAACAATAAAATAATGAATATAATAATGGGAAAACACCACTCCTCCATTGTAAATACCACCCCTATCCCCCTTTTATCCTCACACCTCTCATTCTTTGAGCCTTTCCAAAATTATTCTCAATAATCTTCCATATCACATCCCTTATTTTAAGGATATCTTGGGCTCATCAAAATACCAAAACCTTTTCCTTAAAGAGGTTCTCAATGTGGAGATGTTTAAGAGGTAAAATAATATTCCTTTTTTTTTAATTTCCATTATTTTCTTTTTCATTTCTTATTATATCCTCACCTACCCTCATCCAAATGGAATAATAATTCTAGTTCCACTCAGTCATAAGGTAAGTGGAATTCTCAAACCCAACTCTCTTCTTAAGGGTTTCCATCTTATACCCCATTTTTATTATGTATATTCCTTTAATTTTATTTATTCATCATTAGCTAAACTTTTTTTGGATATACATGTTTTATAATTGAGATTATAAAAAACTCAATGTTTTCCAAAATAACTCTTCATAAAAAAACACACCTTTTACTTCTTTAGAATATTTATTTTTCACTCAAGGTTGATGATTCTTATATCAAGTATGTTATTCCCCCTTTCATTTGGGAAAACAATGTATATTAATTCATTCATTAAGAAATCAAACCAATTAATTTCCATTGTTTATTTTATTTCCAATTTTGATACACTTTATATGTGTCATGCATGATAAAGTAATGTAATGATGTGATGAGTGAAACCAAAATTATATAGTGCAATGTAAATGTTAGGATGTGACGGGTGAGCCAAAAATTATATATAGATCCAATGCATTGGGTAGTGTAATGTATTTGATGAGAAAAGTGAAATATGAATGAAAATGATTCCAGATGATTTCAGAAATATGTGGGGTAGTTGATCAATATGACATAATGATTCATTTTTATGCATTTTTACATTCCATGCCTCTATCTAATACATCCTCTCAAGATTATGATGATGATGTTATGACTATTCTCACCCCTTGTTATATTGTCACATGTTCTTTTATATCATTTTACTGGGATTTTATCTCACTCCTTTCTTTGATGTATATCCTAAGGTGACTAATGATACTAAGGATAATTTATAGGACAATAAGAATATATAGAAGAAAGAATTAAATCGATGTTTATGTTTTATTTTGTTAATGTTATGTAGAGTTATAATTTTTCCAAGACACTAAACCTTTGGATCCTGATCTTATAATGCTTTAATGTTTATTATCATTAAAATTATTTAATAGTAATTTACATAAAATTAGGGTCTCTATAGTTGGCATCAGATCAAGGTACCTTTAATTTGGGAATTAGGATTAGAGAACCTTACTGAAAACCCATACTATGAGACTATGTATATGTAAGCACAGAAGAAGCTTTCCTAAACATAGGGATCCCATAATATATTCTTTTAGAGTTAATTTCAAAAAGTGATAAATTATTTATGATTTGTTAACTTATGTTCGATTATCCTTTTATATTTTATAAAATGTTGAGAACTAGGAGAAACTGTGTTAACAACCCATGTGAGGTAAATTGCAGTGATTTCCTGAATGACATACCCAATGCTTTGTGAGGTAGAGATAAAACTTTCATGGATATCCTTACCCATGTATCTCTAGTTAGGAACAATAACTTGAATAATTTGGAACATACAACATCACCTAAGAGGGAGAAAATTTATATTGAGTGTTTTATGTGATAATGAACACAAATATTTAGTGGATAATTTGATCCACTAGTCCTGTAATAGTGGTTCAAATCAATAAAGAAGATATTTTTGTGCTTCACTGTTTTGAGATAGAGAAGGTGACTCTGTCGATTTATTATTTGGATGGATAGGATAATCAACGGTGGGATTTGATTAAGAACACCATGCCAAAGTATGATATTAGATATATGGATTAAGAAGACTTTAAGATAATGTTTCCTAACAAGTATTTCTTTTTAAATATTTTTACAAATGTAGAGAGTGAATTAATAGAGCTTAAGAAAAAGTATGATGAATCTTTCACAACCTATAATGAAAATTTCAAAAGGATTACAAAGAAAACTTTGGATTTTTTCATAAAAAATGATAGATTATTTAGTGGTTTAAAACCACACCATCGAAAGGATCTAGAAATTATTGACATTGGGAATTATGAAGAAGTTGTTTGATGTGCTCTCAATGTGGAGATTAGTTTTGTAAAATGGTCCCATGCCTATGGTGATAAGAAATTAAATATATAATTTCAATATGCAGGATCTAATGATAAATGTGGAATGAAAACTCAGCCACAAACATGTCAAAAATGTGGGAAGAATAATCATGGTAACTACCTCAAAGGGATGGGGAAATGGTTCAAGTGTGGTAGAAAATTCCACCGAGCTCATGAATGTCAAAAATTCATGAGTAAGTAGGAAAATGTGGTGGTGAAATAAGATCACCAACCAAGGTCCAATGATAAAACTATAGGGGAGAAAGGGCACTATCATGCCAGTGAACTAAACCTTGAGTCCTTGAGGGTAATTAACATCATCAGCCACCAAATCATAAGGATCATGGCAATGATTATTCCATCACTTCTACTAAAGTGGAGAAAGAAAACAAAGTTTTACAAGGTACAATTTTCTTCACTCATGAATGGAAGATGTCTTACTGGATTCGGGTACTAATCATTTCTTTTATATCTTGCATGTTTTCTTGAACTACTGAATCAAAGCCATGAAACCTTGAAGTTGAGATATATATAAAAAAACTATGTGTTTCAATAATTTCTACCCAAGTTATATATGCTTCTTATATTTTAATATGTGGTAATAATCTTGTAATGATTATAAGGATACTTTATGTGGTGGAATTTTATGCTATAATAGGAATTTATTAGCTCTCGTTATATAGAGAACATATAAATTTTTCGAAAAAGTAAATATATTTTCCAATTTTGAACTATCCCATGCTTCTTTACTAATAAAATTAATATCATAAATATCCTTTTAAAAGTCCTTCAATAGTCTTGGTGTTGATTCCTTCTAAAGAATCATATCTCACTCAAATGGTTGATTCAAAGAAAGGTATCCACCTAGGGGAAATGCCCATTGTGATGGAATACAATGATGTATTTCCTGAAGAGTTACATGGACTTACCCTGGATGATGAGGTATATTTTTCAATAGAAATATTACCCAAAGATACTCCTATCTCAAAATGTCCCTATATTATGGTTCCTATTTAACTAGAAGAGTTAAAGAATCAGCTCCATGAGAATTTGAAAAAATGACTCATACCCCCTAGTGCATCACATTAAGGTGCACTGACGCTCTTTGTTAAGAAGAAGGATGGATTAATGTGGTTGTGTATCATTTGTTGAGAACTCAACAGGATCAACATAAATATAAATAATCCTTTTACAAGGATTGATGATTTGTTCGATCAGTTGTGAGGAGCTCAATACTTCTCAAAGGTGGATATTCATTTGTGATATCATCTTCCAAAGGTAAAGAAGGAAGATATTCACAGGACTTCATTCCATACATGGTATGGGCACTAACAGTTTCTAGATATTCCCTTATAACTTACTAATGATCCTGTGATCTTTGCGGATCTGATGAATAGGGTCTTTAGACATTTCCTCAATAAATTTGTGGTAGTGTATATCGATGATATTTTCATCTACTCCAAGGGTAAGGAGGAACATAAAGAACATATAAGTGTTGTTTTGGTGACATTAATGAAGAGGAAGTTTCATGCCATGTTTAAAAACATTGAATTTTGGATGCAACAAGTCACATTCTTGGGACATGTGATCCCACGTGAGGGAATTTCTGTTGACCCTTAAAAAATTGGAAACTGAGGAATAGCCCAGACCCTCTTTTGTCACAAAAATTAACAGTTATCATAGATTAGCTAGGTAATACCTATGTTTTTTTAGATTTTTTTCATGATTGTCTAGTTTTATATCTAAGTTAACAAGGAAATGGGTAAAGTATGTCTGGACGGAAGAATTTGAGGAAAAAATCAAGGAACTAATGAGAAGATTGATCACTGCACCTGCACTCACATTACCAAAACAGGGAGAAAGTATTTTTATATACAATTATGATTAAAATAAAGCATTCAGTTGTGTACTCATGACAAATGATAAACTGATAGCCTACATGCCACAATATTTGAATATTCATGATAAGAACCACCTAATGCCTTATCTGGAGTAAGAAGTTGTGATTTTAGCCTCGATAATATGGAGACACTACCTCTATAGTGAGATGTTTGATATATATACTGATGACAAGAGCCTAAAATATATATTCAAGAAAATATCTTGACATGAGACAAAAGATATGGTTATATCTAATCAAGGTCTATAATTTCTCTATTCACTATCATCCTGGAATGGAAAACAAGGTAGATGATTCTCTTAGAAGAAAAGAACCTACTACTCCATCCATTTTATATATTGAGAAAGACCTTATCTTCATGGATATAAAAGGGATGGAATTGGAAATCAAAATGGTAGGGAATTAATCATACATTTCCAAATGATTTCCCAAACATCTATCAAAGAGAATATTAAGTAAGCATAAAGGGATGATCCATTTTTACAAATGAAGGTGAATGAATCAAAGGAAAAGATGTTATAAGAGTTCCATATCAATTATGAGATTATGATTTAATTTGGAACAAGTATTTATGTTCCATTATCACCTGGAAATAAGGAAGGAGATATTGGGTAATGCACATATTGCAACTTTATTTATTTATCTTAGGAGTACCATAATGTATTGTGACCTTCGAGAACACTTTTGATAAAAAACATGAAGAGGGAGATTGTAGAGTATATCTCACGGTGCTTGATATGTCATAATGTTAAAGAAAAGTATAAAAAGTAAAATTAGATGATCCAAAAATTTCTTATACGCATGTGGAAATGGGAGAATGTCACTTTGGACATTCTCATTAGACTCCTAATGAAATCAAAAGGAATTAATGTGATATGGGTTGTTGTGGACCGACTCACTAAGAAGTCCCAATCTATCTATATATGGTAAAACCCAAATCCATTGAATTAAAAGGTTGATGGTATTAGAATCTCCTATTGGTTTCATTCTCATACAACAATATCTTCCACTCATGTATTCAATTGGATCCATATGAAGATCTGTATAGAATGCGATGTAGAACTCTGACCTATTGGGATGATTTTGGAGAACAATAGCTACTTGGACATGATATTATGCAATAGATGAAGAATAAGGTTCATTCTATCCAAAACAATATCAGTGCTTTTTAGAGATAGAAAAGTATATATGTTGAAAACCATTGATGGGGCTTGAAGTTTGATGTTGGAGATAAAGTCTTCCTTTAAATATCACCATGGAAGAGAGTCACATGGTTTGGAAAGAAAGAGAAACTAATCCCAAGGTACATTGAAAAAATTGATAACATTGATCATAAAGGAGTTGTGGCCTATAATCTTTCACCTCCACTAAATATCGATAAAGTTCGTGATGTGTTCCACATATCACTCCTGATGATGTACATACTAGATCCCTCACACATACTGAACATAGAGGTGGTACAACTGGATGATGATCTCACTTATGAGGAGAAGCGAGTAAAGATTCTGGACTAGATATATAAGGTTCCGCACAATTGGAAAACCCATAATATTAAAGTGTCATGGAGGATCCATAATTATGAATAAGAAACTTGGGAATTATATGAGGTAATGTAGGAGAAGTGCCTTCATCTATTTAGGTAAAACAAAATTTTTAGGGATAAATTTCAAAAGGTGGGAAGAATGTGATGACCCAAACTTTTATCAATGTAATTTCTCAATTTTTATAGAAATTTAATATAGTATATATTACATAAAATCACATATAGAACATAAAAAAACTTTATAAATGATTAATTAATGAAATAAAACATATTTGTAGAAGATAAGGAACCAATACTGATAAAATAGCAACTTGACTTAAAAAATAGTAATACGACCCTTATGAATAGTAAACTAGAAAATTTAATAGTAACCTCATAAATTTAAGTGTAAATAAAATCTAGGAATCTTATAAATGAATATATGATATAATTATATCATTGTATCAATAAAAAAGTGTTCTAAAAATTATTAATTAATTGTTGGAATTTTTGTAAGTTATAAATATTTAATTACGGTTTTATTATTAATTTTATAATTTAAAAGAAAATTTATTTTCATAAAATGTATAAATAAATATTTTTTTTATGTATTATGGTTTTAATATAATTTTATGAGACTTTAGGTAATTTTTCAAAGTGTTTTAAATTCACTAATAATTTTAAAATCCTTATTTTCCCAGTTAAAGATATTTTTAATAAGAAATTAAATTACTCATATTTAGAAAATTAATTTCATAAAATGTATTTATTTTTTTGAATTATACACATTTAAAAATTCATAGGTTTAATTTTTGGGATTTTTCTCAAATACTGGAATTTTTTATGAATAAAAAAATATAGTAATTTATAGTATAAATACATTATAAGTTCAATAAACTAGTCCTTGAGTTATCGCCGATATAATTACCATAATTTAAACCAACATTAATTATTTTAATATATTTATAGGTTATTCTCAAACTACTCACAATGTTGTTCCAAAATTATAAACTAATGAATATAGTAATGAGATATCACCCCTCTTCTCCACTATAAATACCACCCCTCGCCCCCACTTCTCCTCACACCTCTCAAGCTTTGAGCCTTGCCCAAATTGTACCCAATAATCCTCCATATCCCCTTACCCATTTTAATATGCTCTTACTCTCTTAAAAATACCCAAACATTTTCCCTAATGATGTTCTCAAGGAGGAGAGATTTAAGCGTTATAATCCTGTTACTCTTCCTTTTAATTTATTTTAATTTGTTTTTATTTTCTTGTTATATACTCAAATAAACTCATACAAATTTCATGATAACTATACTGACAAAAATATAATAGAATTATATCATGTTAATGGAATATCCATCATTAAACACTTCCATCTATCTCATTTATTTAAATAATTAAATTGTCACCCATGATGTGTCAATTTACCGACATCATTGGCGATGCACTAACATTTTCATTTAACGAATTCATGGATGTTAAAAAAATTATAATTATTGAAAGATATTTTAAAATTTATTTTAAAACCCTCTTTATTTTCTATAATTAACATATATACATAATATTGAATGATAAAATAAAACAAGTTTGTTGTGATTGAAAAACTGCCAAAATTAACCTAAAACGATCATCATTAAATATTATGTAACGATTCATCCTCATACCATATAACCAAATTATTTATATGGTAATTGAAACTTATATAATATCATTAATGAAAAATAATAAAAATTCCAAACACTTTCCCTCACTTTACAGGAACTTCTATTCATTTATACTAGTGTACTGATCACAAAAACTAGGAAAACTAATGCTCCCAAATGATGAAATTAAACTATATAACTCATATAAAAGTATATAAATGAACGTAAAAAATTATCTAATGAATGTATTAAAGGTTTTAAATTTTGTAATTAATTAATTTAATATGATTATATAGGATACTTAATTGAATAAACCATTCAGACATATGGCAAGGGGAATTCTTAAACCAAACTCTCATTCTTTGGGTTTTCCTTTTTTCACCCGATTTTTGTTATGAATATTCCCAAAATATCATTTGTTTATAATTATATGACGTTTTTTGAGATTTAAATGTTTTCTACTTGAGTTTATTTTAAACTCAATGTTTTCCAAAAGAACTCTTCTTAAAAAAAACTCACGTTTTACATCCCTAGATTATTTATTCTTCACTCAAGGTTGATTTTTATTATGTTAAGTATGTTACTCACTATTTCATTTGGGAAACAAGATTTTATGAATGTATGATTTATGAAATGAATCCCATTCATTTCTATGGGTTATTTTATATCCATAATTTATATTATTTCTATGTGTCATGTATGATAATATAAATGTGATAATGTGATAGGTGCACCCAGATTTATATAGCGTAATGTAAATGTTTTGATGTGATGGGTGAACCTGAAATTATATAGAACTCCAATGAAATATGTAATATGTTTTTTCTCATGATAAAAGTAAAATATGCATGAAGATGATTCTATATTTGTTCATAAATATGTTTGGTATTTGACCACTAAGACATGATGTTTCATTTTTACTCATTGCCCCATTCAATGCTGTTATATAATGCATCCTATTAGGAATATAATGATGAAGATATGATTATTATCACCCCATGATATGTTGTTTCATGTTATTATCTCCCCTCTCATTTGGATTTTTCTCACCCATTTCTTTAATGCATATCCTCAGGTGACTACTTGTATTAAGAATAATTAAAGGGCCAATATGAATATAGAGAAGAAGGAACTAAATAAATGATTATGTTTTATTTTTTTAATTCTATGTGTGGTTGTACTTTTTTCTAGAAACTAAATATTTGGATCTCGGTCATTTAATTATTTTATATTGTTTATCATTAAAATGATGTGATAGTAATTTAAGAAAAAGTAGGGTCTCTATACACTTCATCTTCTAGAGAGCCTCCTATAAGAAGTGGAAAGCTCCAATTTATAGTTTAAATCCACTACTATTGGTACATAATTTCATTGGAATGTGACTTGAGTTTCATGTGTCTCCTTCCTTTGTCGGTGTGTCTTATGCATCAAAAATTTCCGAATCAAATTATATGTTAGTAAAAAAAGGAATACAAGTGTGTGAAGGTGCATGAAAAACATAATTCTTACATGAATAATATATATATTGTGTGTAGAGTCCTTTATCATGTCATCGGTCTCTCATGTATTCAAATAATGATCTGTCACCTTTTGCAATCAAACCTATTGTGTATAGAATTTCTTCTTTGCCCGGACCTACTGAAACATGTACAAGACCATTTTCATCTATTTTGGGATGGTCTTTATGGGTTAATTTTATGTTTTATTTACTAAAAACTAACTATTTGAGAGATCAGGTGAGATTTCAGTGCCAAAAGTGCCCCTCTTAGAATTTGAACCGAAAGGGGACTAGATGCTTGGGTTCTGAGGGTCACGCCAAATATATGGGCTTCTATTTGTTAATGCATTCTACTATAATGATTATTTGAGCAAATGGGATTGTGTACTATGAACTACTGACAGTTATTTCATATAAATAGGTTGTGGGGTGGGGGACCTTATGCAATACTTAGACTTATTACATGATATGACATCACTATCATGCACATAATTACCCCTTTTCATGAAAATCCATGACTTTGGCCTCAGTTCCACAAAATCTAACCTTTCAAGCATCATTTTTGTGCGAGAGCAGACATTTTTTTGGGCACCTCCAAAGTTGCATGTAGAACCACCTTTTGTGTGTCTGAGTATAGAATTTACAGACACTTTCATTTGCACATCCAAATTCCTATGAACTGGAAAATTAACCAAATTAGTTGGAGATTAGAGTTTCTATAGCTACTGCTTCCTAGAGGTCTGAAATGGTGGAGAACCTAGAGATTCATCGAGTACATAGGATTGTTTCCAACTAACATGCACTCATGGGCAAGCTGATTGAGGCTCAATGAAACTTCCCACTGAGAAACCAGCTCCCTCTATGAAATTTTGGATTGATTGAAAAAAGTTAACGTTTCATGCATTCAATCAGAGACCCCAATCTTTTTGTTCACACCTAAAGACGAGCTAAATCACTATTACATTACTATCCATGGTCACCCTACTTGTGAACATGAGGATATTTCTATCTAAAGAATGAGTGGGAAGACAAATATATTCATTAGACAGAAACCGTTGGATGAATAAATTATTTCTTGAAAAGAAATCATTCTCAAGAATAGAATTCAAGATAATAAAAAGGGATGTAATAAAGACTAGGACTTTACTCCAGGAGGAAACTGCACCGATGAATGGGCCTTAACATACTAGTCATGGTACACCTACATCAGATATGGGGATGATCTACCCAAAATTGTACTATTCAAAGTAGTGTAGATATCCAATTGTATTTCAACTATCAATAGGAGCTGCTACCAAATATTTTGAGCCATTTTTCTATAGACATCAACATGTAACACTGTCATCATGTGGCGATGAACTTAATTTTGCAGGATGTGCAATGCTTTGGTGGAATCCCATTCGATGGGTTCCAATATGGAAAATTCCGTTTAGCATCACATATCCAGTGTGATAGGAAGTATACCCCTCTCCTGGTTATTAAGTCAAAATGTGTTTCGACATTCCCATTGATCATTTTTTTTGGAAATTGAAAATTACTTTTTTTTCATATATGTTGTATTCTAATCATAATCACATACATCATAACCACACATGCTGTTGTTCTACATCATAATCATATGCAATTTTTTTCAATTGTAATCACAAATATTATTTCTCATTGTAACCTCATAAATTCTTTTTACAATTATAATCACATTTTATGCTTTCATAACCATAAGAATCGTACCCAGTTTATGTATCATATTCATATGATGTATCGTAACCATATGCATTGTAACCAGGTTATACATCATAATCATGTCATGCATCGTAACCACATGAATCATTAATAAGATATACATTAAAATAACACAGTGCATCATTACCATTTCATGTCTTGTAACCATGATATGAATCGTAACCACAATATGAATCGTAACCGTGATATGAATCGTAACATTGATATGCATCTTATCCTTGTTAAGCATTGTAACCATATATTGTATCAGACCCATGATACACAATATAATTATAATATCTGTTGTAACCATGTTAGGCATTGTAACCAACTTATGTATCGTACTCATGTAATGCATTATACTCTTTTCTTACTCCAATACCATTTACATCATTCACATACTCATTATTTCTTTATTTTTTACTTACTATCTTCTAACCAAAAAGATGTCGTGAAGTTAGTTTTATACCAATCAAAACAATGTTGTGTATTCTATTTTTTTGACTGTTTTAATGCAAGGTGTCTAAGTCCCTCTGAAATTTCTGAAAAAATATGATCGTTGGAGGAAATATGACCATTGGAACATAATGCCTATAAATAAGAGGTAATTTGAACTAGAGTGGAAGAATTTTGATCTTCTGTGTTCTAGAGAGAGACCACATGAAATCTCTCTTTCTTCATGTGAAATCCTAGAAGATACAAGATGTTAAAGACTTGTTCCATGTTCTTATACTTCTATAAGTTATTTATTTTTCTTTGTGTGTGTGATCACTATGATGATGATCGAGGAATTTTGTGGAAAAGAAGATGGTGCTACTGATCATTGTATTGAGGGATTTCAAGTGTTTGAAAGACAGAGGTTCCAATTACCTTTTAATCGAGGGCTTCTGGGGCTAGGAATACAGTTGTGCCAATCATCATATTGAGGGCTTACTAGGGTGGTGGTAAGACCAAACTTTTATCCGAGGTGAAAGGATACCCTATTCGTTTAGACAAAAGAATTGTAATACCTTCAATTTTCCACTGCATTTTATAATCAAAAGTTAATCACTTTTTCTTCTTCATTATATTCATATTTTTATTATTGTAATTATTTAAATTACAATTCATTCATTACATATTTTATTGATATATTATATACGTTTTATGGTAGAATCATTTACATTTGTATTAATCCAATCATTGTATTAAATTCAAATAAAATTGTTTTTCTTTACTTGTGATATCTCATCATATCATATCCATCGGATCCAGGACCCGTATGGTCATTTGTATTGATTTTGAATTGTATTAGTTTAAGAACACTTTAACTAAGTTCATTATTAATAGTTTAAATACAAAGTTTTTAAACCTAAAATTCACCCCTCTTATATTGTGTCATCTCATATACATTTACATTTACATTAAAATCTAACAATTGGTATCAGAGGAAGTTTCTACTGATATTTTTTAGTTGATTTATTTATTTCTATTATTCTATTGTATTTATTTTATAAACTATTTGTTTATAATTAATTACTACACTAATGTGTGGAGTGGAATATTATTGTTTTATAATATGGTAGGAAAGACTATTAGATTAATTGACAATCTGAACCCAACCAGACCGCCTGTTTTTTATGGGAATGATTATAAGTATTTGAGATATCGAATGAAGACTTTTGTTATTAATACTAGAGTATATAATTTTTTGATTCTCATTTGAGATTACAAAATCCCTGACATGGAAGCCAGAACCTTCACCAACCAAGAGAAAATAGAATATCAACTGAATTATAAGGTACACAATACATTGTTATGTTATATGACTAGGAATATATATAGTTATATATCTTAATCTGTAGCAGTTCAATATATCTGTAAGAAATTGGATGTCACACATTTTGGTACATCTAAAGTAATAGAAACAAGAAGAGACATTATTCATGCTTAATATCATTGTTTTGTTTTTTCCTTACGAATAACTGGTATGCAAGATTCAAAATAGATTCAAGAAAATAATCAATAGTCTTTAATCCATGGGAGAAAAGGGTCTTTATGATGAAGTGCTTGTGGAAAAGATAATCAATATAATTCCAAATGAGTGGTAATAAAAATGGATAGCTATATATGAGAACATGAAACTTACTCAAATCACTCTTGATGAATTATTTGGTACTCTCTTACAAAACAAGACAAGAATGAAAAGATATACATATTATAATAGAAAGAAGAATGGAAATGTAAATGTATGTTTTACTACTACATTTAAAGCTAAGAAACTATAAAGGGTAACAAGATACAATGCTAAGAAAGATGCTGTTATATTAGAATCTAGTGAAAGTGATGATTCAGTGAAGGAATTAGCCAATCTTTCTTAAAGAATGAACATGATTTTGGGAAATAAATATTTTTAATATAGATTAAAAAATAAATATATAAAGGAAATGAATGAATCTGAAGTAATTATTTATGAATGTAAAAGAGGAGGTCATATCAGACCTGATTTTTCTTTTTTTAAAATAAAATACAAGAAGAAGAAAAATTCTTAAAGAAAAATAAAAATTATTACAAGTCAAAGACTAAGAATTTTATTAAAGAGAATGATACATGGAGTGAAATTGGTAGTGATTCATCACATGAATCTTTAGAATATAAATCTTCTGGTCAGAAGAATATAGAACTTATAGCCATACTACCTATTGAAAATAAATTTTTCATTGATAACGTACACAATGTCGAATCTATAACAAATTCATCTTTAAAGGAAAATTACTCTGATGAGAAATATTATTACTCTTTGGATGAAGAATCTTCATCAGTATATGATAATTTACCTTCTTTTGAAGAAGTATCCTGATTTTCAAAACTAATTGAGAATAAAAATTCCAAACTCAAGAAAGAACATGATTAGGAAAATTCTAGAATATCTATCCTTACAAATAAAGTATATGAACTTTGAAAATATATCGATATGAAAACTCTAATTTTTTATAATATTGCTAAAAATGTTATGGAAGTGAATTCCTAGAAGTTTATACATTCTATGGACTTTAAAGAATTGTTTTTAAAGAGAAATGTTTTTGAGAAAAAACCAATCCCAAAACAATTTCATGTGAGAATGATAATTTTGTCATTAGACTAAAATCTGAAATTTTTTCCTTAAATAAACTTTATCAAATTTCAATTCTCGAAGAAAAGAATTTGATAAAATGTTTTCTAAATTTTTTCTTATAAGGAATAGTTTGGTAATTTGTTATACTCATTCACAAGTTGTTATTAGTCATAACTATTTTTTTCCCTAAAGTGCTCCATTCTGCACTAAATGTCAATGTGGCGGAAATGGAAAAATAAATTATTCTCTTAATAAAAATCAATCTTTTGGATTTCAGGAAGCTCATTTTGAAAAAAATGTGGATTCAAAAAGTTATTTTATCTAACATTAATAGATCAAATTTTTTTTGGTTTTCTAAAATCTAATTGTTTCTTTGTCTGGAAAACAAAACATATACCAACAACAATAATATCTAGTACATTGATAGTGGTTATTCTTGACATATGACTAGAAACAAATATTTCTTTGAAAATATAATTGAAATTAAAGGAGGAAGAGTGACCTTCATAGATAATTTTCAAGGAAAGAACCTTGGTATATGTAATATTTTTCTTTTAGGAAAAGTTTAAATTTGAATGTTTTGGTCATTAAATGTTTTAAGCACAACCTTATAAGCATAAGTAAATTATGTGATGAAGACTACCTTTTGAATTTTAGGAATGATAAATGTTTAGTTTACAATTCTAAGTATACTCATAGGCTTGATAATATATACACACATGACTTAGAAGACCTTAGGAGCAAAGTCTTACCTTGCTTAAGTGAAATGGAAGACCAATCATGGTTATGGAATAGAAGGTAAACAAGCTTTAAATCAGTTAATTAAGTTTCATATTATTTTGAATTATAGTTAGTGAACAAGGACCTTTTCAGTCCTATACAGTCTCGAAGCATTGGAGAAAAATACTATGAATTTTTTTAGTTATTGATAACACTAGCTTTACATGGGTCTATTTTCTAGAAAGAAATCTGAATCATTTTTCTATTTCAAAACCTTTAGATCCCAAGTTAAAAATGAGAAAAACCAACCACTGATAACAATTAATAGTGATCATGGTGAAGAATTTCAAAATTCAGATTTTGAAATTTTTTGTAGTAAGAAATGTATTACTCAGAACTTTTCAACTCCAAGAACCCCTTAGAAAAATGGTGTTATTGATAGATGAAATTGTATTCTTCAAGAAATAAATAGAACCATGTCAATTGAATACTCAATTTCTAAGTATTTCTAGGCTGAATCGGTAAGTCCTTCATGTTATACTGTAAATAGAGTTTTAACTAGAGATTTTATTAATAAAACACCTTATAAATAATGGACTAGAAAAAAACTAATGTTTCTTACTTCAGAGTATTTGGATGCTATGTATTCATATTGAATACTAAAGTTAATCTACAAAATTTCGCACCCAAATTCGATGAAGTAATCTTTATAGGTTATTACACCACTTCTATGAATAATAGAGTTTTTAACAAAAACTTTTATACTGTTGAGGAAACAATTCATTTCAAGTTTGATGAAACTAATCCTTTTGTTTTTAAACAACCCTACCTCCATCAACAGATGTGTTTTCACAAACTAATTATCAAACTTTGATTGAAAACTCTTATGAAAAGGATAATACAAAATAAAATGGTTCTGAAATATTTACCAAAGAATACTATCTATCTTATGATGATGAACCAGTTTTACAAAACCCAATTCAATTGTTTCTTAGGAAACATCCCGGTGATAATATCATTGGTGATTTAAATCAACCTGTAAAGACTATAAATTCTTTGAGAAATGAAATATAACATCTTTCTTTTTCATCTCTATTTGAACCTGAAACATCGAATGAGGCCTTAGGTGATGAATATTGGATTAAAACTATGTAAGATGAACTAAACATATTTGAAAGGAATAAATTCTAGAATGTGGTTGAAAGACCTAAAGAAACAACTGTAATCGGTGTAAAATGGGTTTTCAAACTCAAATTTGACGAAAATGGAGTCATTATAAGAAATAAAGTAATACTTTTTTCAAAAATCTATAATAAATAAGATGGAATAGACTATGAATAATCCTATGATCTGATAGCTATAGTTTAATCTATTCATATTATATTATCCTTTGTAGCATTATTTAACTTATATTTTTTATAAAATGGATGTAGAACTTTAATTTCTAAATGGATATAGAAAGAAGAAGTTTTTTTAAACAACCTCTCAGTTTTATAGACATAAAACATCATGATCAGGTTTTAAAACATACCAGAGCTATACAGGTCCTTAAAAAAGACCCTAGATCTTGGTATGATAGACCTGTAGGAATTATTTTACAACAAAATTATGAAAAAGGTAGGAAAAATACAACTCTTTTTAAAAAAATGAAAAGAAATTTTTATTGTTCAAATCTATATTGATGAAATTATATTTGGATCAACTCAGCAATACCTAACTGGTTCTTTTTCTAATATTATGATATCTTAGTTTGAAATGAGTATGAGGGGTTGGTTAACTTCTTATTTAGCTTTTCAAATCTCTCAAAAACCAGAAGGAACCTATATATCCCAGCATAAGTATATCAAAGAATTACATTAAAAGTATGGATATGACAACACTGAAAGTATAAGAACTCCAATCAGTACCTCAAATACACATGATTTTGATGATGTTGGGAAACTAGTAGATCAACCATATTTTAGAGGTATGATAGAAAGTTAGTTGTACTTAACATCTAGTCATCCGGAAATAATGTTTTCAGTATTCTTATGTGTAAGATATCACTCTAATCCAAATTACTGTCATCTAAAAGTAGTGAAAATATTTTTTTCTACTTAATGTAAATTATGGATTTAGTACTATTCTATTTTTATGTAAATTATTTTGTTTTAAATTTTTTTTAGATACTAAATTTTGGGGTTGTATAATGGATAAAGAAAGTAAATACGGAACATGTATTTTATTAGGAGATTCATTAGTCTCTTGGTCATGAAAAAAGAAACATTCAGTATCAACTTCCACTATTGAAGCTGAATATGTATCATATTGAAGATGTTGTGCTCAAGTGTAGTGGATTCATCACACACTCATAGACTATTGCATGTGTTTTTCCAATAATCAAATACTATGTGATAATACTAGTTCCATTTATCTTAGTAAACACCTTGCACATCACTTATGTAAAAAACACATAGATATTAGGCATCTCTTTCTTAGATATCACACACAAAAAACGAGTTATTATTTTACAATTAATTAGAATGAAAGAACAACATGCATACATTTTCACAAAAAAAATAATCTTCCGATAGATTGGAATATAATAGCCAAAAACTAGAAATAATCACTATAAGGTAATCATTCACATTTATTTTTGTTTAAACCATATCCTTATATTAAGTTACTTATTTTCAACGGGGGAGTAAACATATCTTTTATCAGGTTTTCACTTTTATTAGTTTCACATTGTATTAGTTTTAGTATTTATTTGTTGTAATTTTTCGGTTTTACATTTTAATCAATTTCATTTTAATCGATTTCACATTTATCTATTTTTCACTTTTATCAATTTCACTTTTATCTATTAAACTTCTTTCACTTTTATAAATTTTACTTTTTAATCGATTTCACCTTTATCAGTTTCATAATTATCAGTTTCATGTTTATCTGTTCATGTTATCAATGTTAGATTATTTTTTCGGTTCTAGATTTTTGGTATTATAATTTTATATCAATACTAGATTTTCTGTATTATTATTTTCTATCAGTACTAGATTATCGATATGATAATTTTCTATTGGTACTAGATTATTGATATTATAATTTTTTATCGGTACTAGTTTATCAGTATTATAATATTTTATCTTTACCAGATTATTTTATTTTATCAGTTTTAGAATTCTTATCAGTTTTATTTATTTTTCGGTATTACAATTTTGTTTGTATTATTATCATATGAAAATTATAATGAAACCAATATATCTATCCTGATACTCTGATAGGTATAAACTCTTAAACTATACATTGTTCATTATATTTCAAATATTTGTTTTTCAATTATTTCTTTTAACTCCTAATAAGATTCATTTTGAATAATATTTTATTTTAAGGAAAAACTCAAGAGTTCAAATTCATTACCAACCATTGGATCTTTAAGATCAAATCCTAATCATCAAATACTTTTTAAAAGAACCCCTTTCGAATTATCTCATATCGAATTCCTCTAAATTTTTCTCTAGTATTGATGCTCTATAAATACCCAGTAAGGTTCGTAATCAATGTTTACCTTAGTTTTTGTAATTAGAGAACTACACAACCTTTGTAACCAGAAAATATTCAGGGATCAATATAGTCTTCCATGTCTGAGTGAAATGCTTCTTCTCCAAAGAAAATTTCTCCAAAATATTTATCTTCCAGGAATTTTTGAGGTGAAAGGTTAGTCTCTTGAGTAATTTATGAGACGTTTGATTCATCATTGAAAAGGATAATAAGTCTCCAAGGGTGGTAATCCTTTTGTGTTGAATGACTATATTTGGATCAGGACATTGTGTTATATGAGGAGGTGTTATAATTTTATCAAATAATGGAGATAGACAGTGATATGAATATATAATATATGATGTATTATAATAAGTATACAACCTCTAAAAAACATGTATCTACATTCCTAAGTGTTCCATGTGAGGGTAATGCGTTATGTACTTCCCACAAACTACTAAAACTTGATGGGTCTTTTGATAAGATCAAAGTTGAATAATCTCTTTTTTAGATTCATGTGGACAAGAGAAAGGTAATTCATTTATCAGGAGATAGTCAACTTATAGTCCCATGGATTCAAGGTTTTTTAGTACCGATAATGGGTGATAATGGAACTTTGAAAGTTTCAGATTTTTATGTTCTTGATAATTTGGTGAATATTAGGAAGTTCAATCTAATGGGATTCATTTTCTTAACAATCAAGGATATTGATGACGGTTCTATAAAGTCTCAATAATTCATGTTTCCCACCATTCTAATTATGTTTTTGAATGAATTCCCAAGTTTATGTAATTCTTTAATCAAGCCAGATCTGACATCCTTTAAGGAGCCTCTCATTAACATGGATAACATAATGAGACTTATGTTATGATTCAATCCTGAATTAAAAATGTTTGAGAAAGATATATAAGCTGAGAAAGGAATGTAAGTAGCTAAAGTAAGTGAAAAAACTTCTAATCCATGAAAGACATATTAAAGAAAAATAAAGGTAGTTAAGACTATAAACCAAAAAAATTAAAAAAGAAGAAGTTTTAGATGAGTTTGTGACTAAGTGGAAAAAGAAGAAGGAAGAAAGGAAAGAAAGGGATTCTTAGTTTGGTTTTGATCTATATGAAGCTCTAGCTCTGAAAATAAGATTATAAGAACCATTAAAAGAAGAAGAAATAAAGAAGATATTGAAGAAGACAATGGAAAAATCTATTGACATTGATAATATTCTCAAAATATCTGAACAAGCCAAAACCAGAATTTTAATATGAGAACAACCTATTAAGACTCAATCAAATCTAGGAGATAAAGGAAATGAGATAAAAGCATATGATTAATCGACTACCAAAAGTATCATTCATGAATAAAAAGAATAAGAAGAACATGAAAAACATGTGGAATAAGAAAAAATTCAATAATAAAAAAAGTGGATGATAAAGAGAATAAAAACAAGAGCAATCATTTAGTAGATTTTTCAGAAGTTCCATCATTTTATTTTCCTTCTCTATATCCTCAGTGATAAAAAAGATTCTCTCAAAAGTGTTCTTCCAAGATAGCGATTCAAATTCTAGATAAATAAGAATAATAAGAATCTAATAAGAAACAGATTTATCCATCTCATTTTATCAGTATTGAAAATCATTTTTAAGATCTACCATAATACACTGAATATATGGATTTTTAAAGGACAATAACACTGAAGGAAAGTCAATACATCGAACATACTTTGAATAGATTAGAAAATATTACACCATTCAATCCAAAAATTTAATCTAGGCTAGAAATCCTTTCCAATAGTCATAATTAATGAATAGAATCTATAAAGATACCTATGGACATGTTTCTGAATCTTGATGATGATTTCAAGATATTCTTGGAACATGAAACTTTGAATAGTAAGGATTTTAACATAGTTTTCAAGTGGTCATACAACATTGATGATAATATGAAGTATCACGTGGATAATTTTAAAGAGTTGTTGAAGAGGGTAAGTGATCTCAATTTAGTCTACCAAATGATGGAAGCTGATTTGACTGAAAATCATGAAGTATTTCAAAGAGAGGGTACCTAAAAAATAATTGCCTCTGAATAGATCTAAAATATTAAGGAAAAATTGGAAGATGGTTGTCATGAAATTTTTTTTCTCTCGAATAGAGTTGTAATTTTAGAGAAGGCCCACAGACATAGAGTAGATGATTTTAATGCTCAGGAACCAGGGCTCAAAACTCAAGAAGAAATTAATTAGCTTCTAGAACAAAGGATCTTGAAGCAAGAAAAGATTATTGAGGAACAATATGTGAAGTTGAAGGCTAAGTAATAATATCTTGATAAATTTATGGAAGATAGAAAATAGTTCAAGAAGATGAAGGTTTTGATGTTCACACTCTTGGGAAAAAAGGGAAAAGAATGAATTTTTGAACTCTTGTTGTAATTAGACATTATTTTATTCCATGTAATTTCTATTGTTTCTTACTGTATTTCACTAACCCTTTGTAGGATATGAATTTTTTCCCTTATTCTTTTTGAAAATCTCCAAAGGGGAGAATAATTTGGAAATGAAGATGTTGCTTTCATAAAAAGGAAAAATAGTGAATACCTTATTAAGGGGAGAAATCATAAGTAAAAATAAAATGAATATGATATTTAGTGATATTTTTATCCTAGAGTGTAATTATTTATATTCACTACTACATTTAGAAGAGTTTCTAAACTCAAGGGGAGATAAGACTTTATTTTGTTTTGTTTTGTGCTTTCTAAAAAGGGGAGATTGTTGAGTCAAAACATGTTTCGACTTGTCCATTGATCTGTTGGTTTTTGAAATCACAAATTACTACTTGTTTGTCATATATGT
This sequence comes from Viscum album, assembly GCA_963277665.1. NCBI lineage: Eukaryota > Viridiplantae > Streptophyta > Magnoliopsida > Santalales > Viscaceae > Viscum > Viscum album. The sequence continues at coordinate 1,576,531,638 of OY728146.1, read as the reverse complement.
TATATTATAATCATAATCACATACATAGTAACCACACATGATGTTGTTCTACATCATAATCAAATATTGTTTGTTTGCAATAATAATCCCATATATTGTTTCTCATCGTAACCACATAAATTGTTTTACAATCGTAATAACATTTGATGCTTTCGGAACACTATGCTTCATAACCAGGTTATGTATTGTATTCATATTGTGCATCGTAACCATATGCATCATAACCATGTTATACATCATAATCATTTTATGCATCATAATCACATGTATCATAACCAAGATATGCATCGTAACAACATCGTGCATGGAAACCCTGTTATGTTTCGTAACCACGATATGAATCATAACTATGATATTAATCATAACCATGATATGAATCATAACCACGATATGAATCATAACCATGATATGAATCTTATCCATGTTAAGCATCGTAACTATATTATGTATCATAACCATGATATGCATCATAATCACAATATGCATCATAACCATGATAAGCATCGTAAAGAACTTATGTATCATACCCATGTAATGCATTATATTCTTTTCGTACTAAAATACTATTTAGATGTTTCTCAAACTCATTGTTTCATAATTTTGTACTAAATATTTTCTAACCAAAATGATTTCATGAAGAAAGTTTTATACCAATCAAAAGGATGTTGTGTATTCGGTTTGTTTTGACTGTTATAATGCCATGTGTCTAAGTCCCTTTGAATTTTCAAGAGAAATATGACCATTGGAAGAGATATAACCGTTGGAACCTGAGGCCTATAAATAAGTGTCCCTTCATACAAGAGTGTAATACTTTTGATCATCCATGTTATAGAGACAGACTATGTGAAATATCTCTTGTTTCATGTGAAAGCCTTGAAGATACAAGACTTGAATTGCTTGTTCCAAGTTCTTGTATTTCTATAAGTTATTTATTTTTCATTGTGCCTTTTTTCATTGTGATAACGATTGAGGGATTCCAAGGATATAGTGATTGTACTATTGATCATCATATTGAGGGCCTTCAATTTTTTGAATGACATAGGTGTCAATTACCTTCTTAATAGAGGGATTACTAGGATACTGAGACAATCGTTCCAATCATCATATTGAGGGATTACCAGTGTGGTGGTAAGATAGACCATTTATCCTAGGTGAAAGGATACCCTACACTTGGGGATAAAATAATTGTGATACCTTAACTTTTCCACTACATTCTGTAATAGGAAGGGAATAATTTTGTTTATTCTTTCTATTCATATTCTTTTCTATTGTAATTGTTTCAATTACGATTCATTGATTACATATTTTATTTAGAGATTCTATAAACTATTTTGTAGAATCATTTACATTTGTATTACTCTTATCATTGTATTAAATTAGAATACAATTATGTTTCATTACTTTTGATATCACAACATATCATATCAATCAGATATAAGACCTATATGGTCATTTGTATTGATTTTGAATTGTATTATTTTAAGACCTCCTAAACTATATTCATTATTAAGAGTCTGAATACAATGTTTTCAAACCTAATATTCACCCCCTATTGTATTGTGTAAACTCACATACATTTACATCTATATTACGATCCAACACCAGCATATTACATACTGGATGAATTAATTGGGGGTGTTGAAGAATTATCCTCCATTTCACAATGATATAGCATTCAAGACAGCGATTAAGAAGAAGTTAAAGAAGTAACTGAATGTGAATATGTCAGGGATCCCAAAGCGAAATCTGGTGAAGCCGCAATGGAAGATGTTAGGCATGTATCTGATGTTTTAGAATGAGGGAGATTATGATCTTGGGTGTTCAACATGGTAGAAGGTTGGATTCTTCTCATTCACTACACTCAATTCCTCGTGACATTCCTTAGTGGTTGGATGTTTCTAGTCAGAGATGCCCACATGGGTCTGTTCCTAGAGATTTTATAGATGGATTCAATCATAGAAGATGGTAATAGGCTGAACATGGGAATGATAGTGTTGGAATAACTCTATATTCATCTAGATAATTTGGAATGGGGAGATAAGACCAATAGGACATATGGCCTATTCCAATTTATTCAAGGCTAGATTGTGACACAAATTAGAGGCTACGAATTTTTTAATTCCATCATCCTGCCAAAAAATACCCTACAATCCTCTCTACCCAAAATTGATGGGATCAGGATATTGAAGATTAGTGATACTAGTGTCAACATTGACATTGGGAATATTAAAAAGTTATCTTCCACCCCTTCTCGATCCCAAATTTCATAATGGTAGATAACCTACAATGGACCCAGGAGAAGAGGGAGTACTTGTAGTCTTTCTAGGGTGGTGTGTTGGTGGATATAGTTGATGAAAACACCTATTGTGAGTCATACACTGTGTCACAATTCTCTATAAAGTTTGGATTGATCCTACAGCTGATGAGGATAGTTTACATAGGGGTTCATGAATAGAGGAATCCCTATATCCTTCTTATTATTTGGTGGATGCTAATAGGTTAAGGATCAAGGGAAATGATCATGCTACCACCCACCAAAGCGAAAATCAACCTATCTCAGGACTATTCCATCCACTAGGTAAAAACATATCCAGGTGAAATATTACATCACATCCTCAGAGTGATCACACCTAAGGGAAATGATTAAGAGCATCAATGAAGTAAGTGGGATACTCTCTGTGGGGAGAGTCAGAATTTGGGAGCATCTCAATATGGAGTTGTGGTGGGGGGGGGCATAAAGAACTACTGCATCCCCACCAGCTAGAGGGGAAATGTCCCAAAATTTGTATTGGGATAAAAAAGAGGCTCACTGGTCCATAATTGTAGAGTTAGGGGGAATCCTAGGAAGAAGATAAAGTACTTGATGCAGCGAGCTGTTGATGATATATTTACCACCCTTAAGATGTATTAGAGGATTCAATGATATTATATATCAATGGAGGACCTATGGAGAAATATGATTCAATATGGGGTCATGTTTTCATAGGTTGGGATTTTTCAGATAATGGAAAAGGTCTCCTTTCTTGAAAATAATGCATACCTGATGTCTACGGATGTATTTTTAAGACAACGAGGGTAAAACAATCTCTCTTACACCCATGTGTGGGTGATGTTTAGAGGAAATCAAATATGTGAGTAGACATTACCTATTGATGGATCATCTAAGGAGGAATCAACAGACGAAGATGTACATGGCTTATGTTATGGAGAATCTAGGGGATCAACTTCAAATTAGGAAAGACATTGATTGATTGGTGAAATTGTGGCCTCTGATGATGATTTATTCATACTTCATGAGGTAATCCTATATACCTACCCTCCTTTTTATGTTTCCCCCCTTTGTATTCAGAATCTTTAACTAAATCTTATCGTACTCCATCATATGATAATGAGCGCACTAGTTTCCCCATTGAGGTGGTCTGAGTGGCAACCTCAGAGCCCCAGGTCCTCGTTTTTCATTATGGGGGACCACACTCGAGCATTATAATGATTGAATACACTATTGTGGATGTGGCTCAACTAGGGTGACTTATCATTGAGATCCCTCTACCCTAAGTTAAGACTTAATCTCAATTACCATGGCCCCTGGCAAAAATTCATGAATTTTTTTTCATTAACTTGTTTATTTGAACTCACGAAGATCCCATTGATCCTAATATATGGGAACTAGCATCAAACATTGAAGTGTCGAGTATAATTGAGGGGTCTCCCATAGTGGAAATAAATTTTGAGACTCATGGACTAAATCTGCATATGATCAGCCTCTGTAATTATTTTTTTATATAATGATCTCAACATGACATTTGATGGTCAATTTGACTGATGTTCTTTTATTTAATATAGTAATTGAAAGGGTACTTACCTATAAAGTGGCTATGGTTGTATCATCTGGGCCCCTTTACCTGATTATTGCGCTAAACTTTGAGGAGCTGATCATTCAAGATGAACCAGCCTCAATCCTCGGTGAATAGTATCATGTGTTCATGGGTGATTCCACTAGTGGAGAGAAGCACGAGGCTAAAATAGGCAATACCGAAAAGGTATGGTCTGATGAAGACAACTGAACTCCTGATTTTGGGCCTGAATTGACCGAGAAGATCCTTGAGGAGTAACCTTCAACTACAATTCTATTGGACTTCCCTGAGTATGATCTTTCAACACCTAAGGATCATGAATATTTTGGCTCTGATATGTTTTGATAGAATCACATATTCTAGTGTAGGTTGTCGAGGAGCTTATAAAATTTCCTCAACTAGACCCATGAACTATATTTAGATTTCCAAATGGGGACCCACCACTATTTCCCATGTAACATGGGCACTGAAGGGGTGGACACTCATGCTACTCATTCTTAGATCCACGACATGTTGAGTGGGTTCATGAGGGAAGAAAGTATTTGGATGTCTCCTAGAATATGAAAAAAACATACAACACCCAGAACATCCATGTGGAAAACTTTGAAATTTATTACCTGAAGAAGTAGACAAATGAGCATGCTTATTTCCTCAATTCTCAAGTGGAGGTTGTCAACGAATTAAGGGATCAAATTGAGGTTGATGATTATAAAATAAAGTAGGTGATATCTCAGATATAAGAGAACCATGATTAGGGGTGCCAGGTTTAGATTAGGGACGATGAGCTTTATTCTATGAGAGACGAAAAGGAAGCTAAGCTCGGGAGTTGGCAGAAGGTCCCTGAATCCACACTCTAGAAGCTATAAAAACTCAAGCGTTCAATATCTATGGTGAAAACTGAGGGACTATTTTTTCTTGGAATTAAAGAGGTTCTAGTATTTTAATGACACTTTCCTATAATTACAGTTTTCTATTTAAATTTTTTTGCATGAATGGACATATTTTTTCATCATATTTAATTATCACACTGGAATAATATTTGTAAAACAAATAAAGACCAATACCTAAGATCAAATGAGTCATTATTAGAGAGAGATATAAGATATGAATATAATATTTCTCATTTATTTAAGAGTTTCATATAATAATTGAACACTTGGTGGTCTTATATTATTGATTGTCCATTGAATGAGTTATAGATGAGATGAGCTATGGATGTATAAAGGGGCTCTTTGAATAGATGACTTTTTTCATTTCAATGTGTATTAATAAATGAATGGGGTAACACCGGGGGATTTGAGTTCTACTTAAGAAAAATGGAATGAATAGTGTAAATCAATATGGAAAAAATTCCAAACACAAGGAACATTCTAGGTGGGTTTCATGATTTTTTTGATAAGGCTCGATGTCTAGAAGAATCCATTGAGTGGGCCAGACAGTCTCGCTTGTTTCCTCTACTAGACTCCTCAAGGAGGTGTTCCAAAGTAGATATATCTGCCACTATATAGGTATAGATCGATGATACGGTTGATTTATTGGACCCTTTTACAAAGGATCCTCATAGAGTGCAACCTTACCAAATGTAGCATTGTCTAGTAAATCATTATCAGCTACAGCCTTACCCAGCATAGAACTGTCCAGCACCACCTCACCAATTGATTACTTCTAGATAATATAATGTATTTTTATAAAATCATCATGTCTAGGCATTTAGAGTTACCTTTATAGACAAAATTAACCATACCTATTCTTTTAAATATGTATAGGTTCTAGGCTATTTCATCTGTTCCATAGAAAAAGGTATTCTAAAGTATCTAGAGTTGATGAATCCAAAAGAAGTAAGAATCACTAACAACCAAAACCATTTCACGCACCACATGATACTCATACATACCATCGAGGAATTATATGTGTTCAAGGATTGGGTCTAAGACCATTTTGATCATGTCTTGGTTAAATTGGATGGATTTACAGTGTAGGTAACACATATCTCCACCGACCTCGAATGTGATAACAAGGTTTTGGGTGAATGGAAGCAGGATTCTAGCCATGGGACCTAGAAATTTGATGATTGGTTGACTTTTATAGCTGTTTTCCATTACTATGGTGTCATATGAGCCCTTTTATAAAGGGTATAACTTCCTATGGTCATTGACCATCCTCCAACTACTACCTCTGCAAACACATTATAGCCTTCCAAATACTAGAAAAGTACATTATTATAGATTAAAAGAAATCCAATTCCCCAAATGATTCCAAATCAATCTCACACCCTCATTGATTTCATGCCACTTGAATTAGGAATCACCATAAGGGTATTCATAACATTGGTTGATCTCATTAGCGAGGACTGGGGGTATTCTTTATGACTATCATCAAAATGAATGAAAAATTCATTGTGAAAAATGGTGTGGAATACCTTTTAAACCCCCTAGACACCTCTGGATGATGATGTTGAAGTAAGTACCAAGGACATGAAAACTGTTATAATTCTTAGGTTAACTCCTAAAATTGACCAATTAAGTAAATTGATCCTAACAAGTAGTTTCTGCAATGATCCTATCTAGAACAGTTCTCCCAACCCACTTCTTCAGATATGGATCTTTAATCTACTATATTAATAGACTAAGTAGACCAACTGTGATCACACCCTGATCGACCCCATGCAGTCAGTTATAGGTCATATATTAATGACATCCTTTTGATGGTTCATAACAGGCTAGCCAATTAGAAAAAAGACATTTCCATTACTAGCCACGCCCTAGCAATTGGACTAGTATTTCTTGTTTCACCTCCATCCAATGATCCCCCTACTGGTACAATCATTCCATTGGAAAAAATGTTTGATGTGTTGAATCTTATCATTTTCATACCTATAAGGATATCAATCTTTGAGTTCCTCTAATTTTCAAAATAAATTTTTGAGTCCCTTGAAAAATCATTGAAAACTCCCCTTTAATTTTTGGCAGAGGTAGCGTCCACAATGACCTACTATGCATAAGAGGTTGAGCAAGATGAATTCAAATCCATCATCTTGTTCTCTGGGAAAGATGAGGGAACCATCATATAAGGGAATGTATTTCTATAGTACATTATAGGAAAATTCAATGTCATGGAGGTTAGCCGATATTTGGATGACACAGGTTCTAGGATTAATCTCATCCTGACCAAATCACTCAACAAGTTATGTCCGAAAAATGTTGATCAGACTCCTTATGACCTGAAATTCTAGGTTATGATAGGAATGAGTCGAAACTATGTGGAAATGTTTGTTTGAAAGACTTGTTAGGTTTATTGATATAATTTACCAAATATATAGTAGTCTCATAGGATACCACCTATAATGTTCTTCTGGGCAGTCCCTAGATTTATCTGCATGTAGAAGTCCCCTTCTTATATCACCAGTGCCTCAAGTACTCCCTTAATGGTCGGGTAGGGTTACTCTAAGGTGATGTGTCCTCCTTAAACCCCTACTAGGCTCTCTACCTAGACACCTTCTACTAGAAGGGGGAGGGTAATCATGTTCAGAATGATTGGATTGAGAACACCAATGATCTGTCATCCACTGTAGCTAATCTATGGGAATACATGGACAAAGATTACATTCTCATGATTTGTTAGATGGAGGAAAAAAATTTAGGCCTAAGGAGCTACTTCTCTATCTCTATAAATAATGGTTTTCATTTCCCTAAAATGAAGTAATGTCCACAGATTACCCCTTACTCTTACACCTGATAGGATTGAGTGACACTAGAGGCCCCCACTCATATGTTGTACCTAGATGTTCACCAAATTTACACCATTCCATGTAATTGCTTTTTATTTCATAGGTTATGGTTTAATATATGGAAACCAACCCACCACCAATTCTTTGGAATCAAGCATATAGTCGCGGTTGAAGACCAGAAGGAATTGGTTTGAAAACTTATATAGTTTTCATGTCTACTGGACTGGAATCCCTTAGTAAAGATTCAATGTCCTCTCAAGTAGGCACCAATGCTACCCCTAAGTCGACTAACTTGGGAGAGAAAACTCCACCTATTGATTATCCTACCTTAGATGATGAAGGGGATTTTAATGACACTACATCAGCATTTGAGGATTGTGTCTCTACCACCATCGATGATTTGATTAAGGTGAACCAGGGTACCAAGGTAGATCTGAGGATGAAGATAATCAGTGTATCCATGTCACCACTGAAGAAGTAGCTGTATGTGGACTTCTTGAAGAAGCACAGTGATGACCTTTCCTAGAGCTATGATGAGATGATAAAGATATACCTTCAAGTTTACATCCACCATCTTTGACTCCCTGTGAGTCATCTAGGGTTCAAGAAACCTACTAGAAAAATTCATCCCTCACATGATGCTATGGTGGATGTGGTGGTTGAAAAGATTATAAAATACAAATTCTTCAAGGAATTCCAATACTCCAAATGTCTACCCAACACCATACCATTCAAAAATAAGAATTAGCATATCATAGTATGATTCGAATTCTGATACCACAGTCATAATTTCATAGAGTATGATGTTTCACTTCTGTTAACATAGATTTTGATCAATTCTACAACCCGGATCCAAGCCCACTACTTTCGGGATGGGTATTCCAGGTACAACCAGATCTGAATAGTCACTAATAATGAGTCATATACCACCTTTAGGGTTCCACAAGGGACTTTATGCTATTAAGTGATGCATTTTGGCCTATATAATGAAGGACCCACATATAAATGGTCTATGAATTACATCTTCATGTTAATTCTCTAGACGTTGGTGGACTATTATGTGGAAAAAGTGGTAGTAAAATCTAGGCAGTGCCAAGACAATCTTAGGGAAAATGAGAATGTGTTAATTTTCCTTCTCTCCTGACACTTGAATATGAACCACTTGAAGTTTTTATTTTGGATTACTTCTAGGGTGTTTCTTAACTTCATTTTCAGATACATAGGGATTGAGATCAACCTAGATAAGATCAAATCTATCAGCGAGCTGCCTCTCCCAAGAGACATCTAGGAGTCATGAGGCCTCCAATTATAGATAGCCTATATACATTGATTCTTCATGAACCTATCTTTCAATGTGTAATTCCTTTTCAAGGATCATGAATAAAGGAACCTTCTACCAGTGGGGTTGAGGAGTTTTAAATGATTTTGAGGAAATCAAATGGTATCTGCTACAACATCATGTTCTGATGCCACTTATCTTAGTAAATTTTTTGTTCTTTTATGTGACCCTCCTATAATAGTCCCTCAGTTCCCTTATAACCCAAAATAATAATGAGGTAAGAGAAAAAAGTTTTTACTATCTCATTTTTATGATCCTTGACATAGATTCCATACACTCCCTTGTCTAGAAGAGCTTCATCACAATGGTTTTCATAGTGTAAAAGATTTGGAATTATATAAAGAATCATGAGATATAGATGTATTCTCCCTTATACCTGATAAAGAATATCCTGAATCTCCCCATGATGACAGGATGCTTGGCATGATGGGAAGTGATCTTTTAGCGGATCGATATTAGACGGATTCTATAGACAGTCATCAAGGATCATGCATTTATAGATTTTATAGCTACCCATCCATCCACTAAGGATCTTCCTCTAGATATTGATTTTTGATATGAGTCTATCCTCTTAGTGGATAATTTTATGCCATGTGTGGAAGATGAATTTTTATAGTCCCTGATAGAGCCTAACCGATAAAAGGATCAACAATCTAAATCTTCATAGAGTGGGTCTGTGGATCGTATTCATCACCCTTACACAGGTTATTCTTCCATAATCATTCTGGTTGTTGGAAGGTAGAACCAATAAGGAGTCATAGTATCAATATATCTTCATTGTCATCGATATGCCTCTATATATTGATTTCACCCCACATACATGTGAAGGGAGGCTCCATGCTAGTCATCAAATATATTAATGGTGACTACATCGTTAAAAAATCAGAGCTCATGCCCCTACTAGAGAGTAATATCTAATTAATGGAAGAGATTAATTCTATATAAGAATTTAATCATGTCCCTTAGCCATTGAATGGTCAATTCAAAACCTTATCTAGTCTAGTCGCATCTCTTGCAGATCCTGACCAAGATGACATGTTCATTCATGTGGAACATCCTAGGGTCATCACTCTTATCATTTTGGAAGATTATGACAACTAAGAAGTAAATTAGCTGGTTTTCGGTGATTCTACATCATGACCCTTAGGTTCCCCTTTAGTAATGGAATCACTCGATTCAACAACCCCATTCATCGAGTATCTCCAATGTGGCACTCTCCCACTAGACAAAGCTGAGCGCGAGAACATCTATCGATGTGTAACACAATATACCCACTAGAGTAGGCTTAACCTTGAGAAAAATAAATAAAAAAGTGGGTTTGATTCAATTACACACCATTTCAACCAAGGATATGAGATTCCCTAGGTTATACAAGAAGTTTATGTGGGGTCCAGTGGCACCCATTAAGAAGGATTGAAGCTCTCCCACCTGATTTAGATACCAAGCTACTTCTGGCCCACCATATTTCCCAACTACATCATGTATTCCAAGAGGTGTTTTCCATGTCATATCCTTGAAAACTTTGTGCATTGACCACTGGTGCTCATCCACACCACCATGCATTCTTAACCCTTTTCAATATGGGGACTCAATGTTGTGGGGTCCTACCTACCAGCAACATCTCATCAATACTGGTTTCTCCTAAACATGAAAAAATTGTTCTCTATGTTTAAATAATCTATTAACCTAATGGAACTCAAGACCATATGTATGATCAAATTCATGATCTCCCACACCATGCAATGATTCAATGTTTCTCATTATATTCTCACAGATAATGACACAAACTTCCAGGATACAAAGATGAAAATATTGTATGACAAGTATAGAATCTATTCAAACCATACTTATTGCTGTAATTCACAAGAAAATAGGAAAATCCATGAATTAAATAAGGGAATATATTACATACTATAGAAGTTAGTAGGGCCCGAACAAGTTGATTTTTTTGGAAAATATCCCTAACTCCCTCTAGTCCTAGATAACTATAACTCATAATTCCATCCAAGTGACCCCATTTTCCATATATTTTGAAACATTGGTAGTCCTACGCATCAAGGTTTAGTTTCCATTGATCTAAACTATTTTCTATGACCAGAAGACGTCTTAAAAATGGTATAATTCCATCTAGCTAATCTATAATCTCTCGACGAGATTAAACTTCAACCTAACATTATCTATAGAGGAACCTGAACAAGATAGTGAGAGCTTTAAAAAGAAGGTTCACCTTTAATACATCCTCCAGGGTGACATGGTATAGTCTCTTAGAACACCCTTGATACCCTGTATGAATCCACCAATGTTGGATCCCTAGTGGGAAGGATCATACACCATTAATAATTTCTATTCTAATAGACAATACTATTTTATTACCATGGACAGAGAGCATACTACAATTCCCACTAATTCCAAGTTTCTCATGTTTACTTTTTATTAGGAGGCCTGGGTATGAACTTTATGACCATAAAAAATGATCTTAAGTCTAAGAGTCATGACTTTAAACATTTTGAATGTCTCATTAGTAATATGTTGTGTGGATAATGGTCTCTTTGGCCTTCATTCATTTCAGGTTTTTCATTCCAATGCACTACATACATCCATTTGGGAAGCTTAACCCTCAGTCTAAAATTTATGACCTTAAACTAAGATCCAATTGTATGATATTTGAGAACTAAAACTAATATCTCCCATATAATCCATGAAATACGAACTTATTCTATTTTCATCAAGTCTAAGAATTATAACCTTAAACTATTTACAGCCCCTATAGTTTGAGTTGTATATCTTTAGACTAAAAATTCCAAATTTCTCTAAAGCTTGATGTTAAACTATGGTTTTAACCCATCTGAAATCGATATGCATCTTAAATATGAGATGATATTTACCATGTCTAAAACTGGTATGCCGTATACAATAATTATGGTTAGAGAACCTTACCCCATATCCCAAACATAACATTCCCAATGGAATTTTTAAGGTTCTTCAATTCCATCACTAGATAGGATTTCCCCTACGAGTGTTGGTCTTGTACCACATCACATTCATAAACTATGTGTGGCTTGATTACCATACTAATGGGATACGTAGAGATGTCTGAACTTATTATATTTGGTCTCATTTACAAAATCATAAACCCACCATCCCCTTCGCCCAATTTTTTGTCCATGCTTTATGACCCAAAACTATGCTTAGTTTGTCTCAATGTTTATATGTTGTATGTGGGAATATTTGGATCCAATCACATTGGGTACTTATTCCATGCCGCATAAATACCCTTGAGACCAACATTTCCCTTAGTACAAAAAAATGACTTTAAACTATTTTCCACAGTCTATAATGTATTACATTAAACTACATATGGAAGACACCATGATTACTTCATTTAGTGTTGGGAATCCATTCAACTAATTCACATCAGTTTTAAACTCTTTTATTCCATACTAGTATCCTTGGAGCACCATCATCATGGTATAATCATCATGACCTTAAACTATTTTTAGTTAGTCCAAGCACTATGAACTCAAACTAGGAGGCATGGATGAATCTATGTGATCTTAAACCAGATATTTTCCTTATAGTCCAATCATTATTACTGTAAACTATTTTAATCCCCTATAGTTTGAGTTTAATTACATTAAACTACAATTACCAATGTCCCCAACTCATTATGTTAAACTATGGTTTTACCTCATCTAATTCCAGGATTCCTCTTAAATAAGGGATTGTATTACCCCGACTAAACTATCATGTCTCATGCACTATGTATGAGATGAATTTTAATTTACCCTATATAAATTTAGTATGCCTCGTATATAAGAATGAGATGATTCAATACCATCATTCAAGAGGGTATCCCCCTATTGGTATCTGTCTCTGACCATGATATTTTCCATAACTATGTTTTGCATGATTCCCATCCTCTCGGGATACAAAGTGACACCTGAATATTTGGTATTGGGTATATCCCCTCCACTGACTCACTATGGGGCCTCTTCCTCCCTAGTTTCATAACGACAACCCATGATTACAAGTTTTCTTTAGGAATGTGTTGTTTGGTGTTTTCCCCCCATGGACCACTTTTCGCATCAGCTTTTTCACCCTGCTACACCATGCATATCTGTTTAAGATGCTCAACCCTAAGGCCCAGAAATTACTGCCTTAGAATAAAATTCATGGACCAAGAATTATGAACTTAAACTGAAATTCTTGGTCCTTTGTTTACTACAATAAACTATTTTCAATAGTTTTGAGCTTCACGACATTAAAATATGTGAAAAATAGTTGTCTCCATGATGTATTGTGTGGAAGGGTATCCCAACCTCTCCATTCGCATCTACAAATCACATCCATTCACATGATGTTAAACTATAACCCTACCCTATTCAGTGGAAATAGGATTGCCTATTGAACTAACATGAGGAATTTATGATGTTCATCTCAGTCCATAAGTCCCACATACTGTGTCTCGTTCACATGACATAAAACAATACAATTTATCATCATCACTGTAATATGTTATATTGTGTCTCCAATGTTCTCCCCATATGATGCTAAACTGTATTTTTTTTTCTCATTACATGATGTGAAACTACATGGAATCAAAGTTCCATTCCTGGGAAACCCTTTATTTAAGTTTTAATCATCTACCACATCATTTATGTTCTTCAACCATCATTCTACTTCTGAGATAATCATCCCCTGGAAGATGAGTTTGACTTTCCTTCAGACCATTATTCCTACCCAATGTTCTACAAGTCTTGGTGGAACAATTCTTGGAGGGGTGGAATCCATTTGAACATTTCATTACATCATTTCCACACTTCACCTTCCCCTTATTTGGATCCAAATCCTCTTCTACATCCAAATTTACCCCCTAATAGAAATGGTTTTTGGACAAAATGGTCACCTCTCATCCTGGGAAAGCATCATAAAATAATTTTGGACAACATTCTAAGATAGGTTCCATATTTTGAACATGGTGAATTTTTGACCATCAATTGTCCATCCCCATCACAAGCTAATGGTATAGATGCTATTCTTCAAACTTGGTCACTAAATCCATATTGAAATTCCTCAACCACATCATAAAAAACTAATCACGAGTTAAAAAATGTCAAGAGAGTATGTAAGTCATTTCTACTGAGTGATAAAGTCTGAGACATGCTCATCGGGCCTTTTTTTACTTAAAGAGGTTGGAAATAATTTTACTGCACATGGTGGAGATAAACTAGTCAAGAAAGTATTTTTGAATCTCTTCCTAGCTAGTGATGGACTCTATGAGAGTACAGATGTACATGAAAAACACAGATCCCACCAGTGTATGAATGGAGCTCCAAATCCAAGTGGCATATTACCTACTTAGATCTGCACCTTGAGATGAAGTGATCCAATTGCTATACAGGGTCACCCATCTTGTTGAACAATAAAAAAATAGGGTTACGAATCTTTTGTGGTTCTTGAGTAGCATCCACCCATTCTGAGTATAGCTCCCAATTAGGTGGGATTTACACCTGTCTTGTTTCCAGGGCCTCAAGGAGAGCAGTGAGAGAGGCTATCAAATCATCATGGTGAGACTATATGTCTTGAAGATGATTCCTGAACAATGATGCATTTAAATTATCCTAAACTCAGTAAGAAGGATCAATGGCTTGTGGAGATACCTGACCTAGATCCAAAGGATGATAATTATAGTACTCATATGGGTTCAACGACTCATATCTTAGTAGAATTCTATATGATCCTTCATATGTTCTATTTGGATGTGTAGGATTACCAAGATCAAATAGGAACATCTGGACATGAAGTACATGAAAATTTTCTATAGTAGAAATGGGATACTATTGGGCATCTCTATAATCTAGGTTTCAATCAACAGGGATCTTAAAGATGTTTTTTTCGGCTCTTTGAGTTTCTAGAGCAAGGCGACCACCATGGGGTCTACCACTATTTTTGGTGCCACCTAGGATGGAATAGAGTGTCTAATATGATCCATAACCATGCTAATGTTACAGTGGGTAGGAAAATATTCCTCATTAGAGGGATCCCTTGGGATGAGTGCCATAATTTTCAAGAGGGTGAGGATACATACCAGAGGGTATAAATGGTACTTCCCTACCCCTAATGGTGGGTTTCCCCAGTTTTTCCCTTTGTTAGAGCCCCTTTTCTCTGGAAGCTCGCTAATGACCTTGTTTACCGTAATGATACCCAGAGTATAACCATCATCATTGGTGGATAGGTCATGATGTTGTAGGAAATGGATGAATTAGAGAGGAGTATATTGTCCCCAACCCCTAATTTCCACATGTATAGATGATTTTTCAATAAACTAACGATGCACTAAGAGGATTTTGAAGTAGGACAATTGAAGTGTTTGGCAGTAGCCCAGTGAAGTGGGAAACTAATCCACTAGGATTTACATGATATAAACACATAATCACTATTGGTAAATGGCATATAGGTGCTACAATATTTTTTTATAGGCCAACTAATTATAACAGATGTGGTGAAATGTCGCCCATATAATCTGGAGGAAAACATGGATTGAACCTCAGTAAGGGACTCCAAGATTTCAAAGTTTGTAGTTGAAGGAAACCAAAACACCACAGAAATATGGCCATCTTCTAGAACCCCCAATATGTCTTCTTGCTTAGGGGAAGGGTCATGCACTTGGTCGGCCTGGGATTCGATCAGTGTTGGCTAATTGATAGGTGGAGAAACTGGTGTGGATTAGTTCGGTGGATGGTTGGACAATATAGGAGACACTAAATGAGTAAAATGCTCACTAAAACATGGTACATATAATAGGAGTGGTAACAACCAAATCATTATATCCCTATAAGATGGGGTGTTCACCACTACCTCTTGTGAAAGGGATAAAACAATCATCTGTGGCTTAGGAGAGTTATTACCATCCAAAGGTGCCAATCCTGACCCTAACATCTCACTAAATTGTTGGTTGGATGTACAGAGGGAGGAAGTTGGTGTCACTGGGAACTACACCATGAAATCCTAGAAGAGAGCTATAATTTCCTCCACTTATAGTTACCTACAGAGGGATATGGGAATCCTATGGAACCCAGCTTCTAGGATGTTGAAATTAAGCTGTCATAATTAGACCCCAAACTATTTAAATCATGGAGAATACTCTATTTTGAAGTCTTCTATCCTCTAATAGTCTAAAACATCAAAAAGTTCAATGACTACATCATTTCACAAGATTTCACATTTTACCACAAGTGTTCTCCCTTCCTCCCTAGGATATTTATTCAAGGGTGGTTACCTATATGGCATTGGGGGGTCCTCAAAACTGGTGGGTGGTATCATAGGTAGTACTCACACTTTGGTTGGTGAAGTAGTGGAGAGGGCCTCTACTTTGGTTGGTAGGAACATCTATAAGAAATGCATGTTGGTTAATGGTGGAATGGGTAGGTAATCCTTGATGAGAATCAGGAGTACATGGAGGGCCCCTTTACTTGTTGTTTAAATAATGGTGAGGACCTATAATATAATTTTTAGTGAATTAGGGACTGACTTCTCTTAATTTAGTGATAGAGTGAGGATGACCTCTACTATGGATGGTGAAGGCACAAGGATGAAATCCATTTTGATTTTTGAAAAAGTTGGGGGGGGGATCCACTTGGTTTGATGACGTTGTGAGGATGACCTCATCACTATGTCTCCTCATCATGGGTTGGCCGGTAATTTCTATCTATGGAACCAGAGATTGAATGGGTCAACATAGATTTCCTATGAGGTAGCTGGGGTCTTGATCAAAATCAGGAAAAGATAGATATCCGTTCACCTATTTTAGGGATATTGAAGAATGTTATGGTGGTGTAAGGGACCAATAGTTTAATGTAAGATTCCCTATGTTGAGAATTATCCTGATCTTACCCCCACTGTTAGTGTACGATGTGCTAAGTTCGGGACGGTGGAGTTTGGGTGAAGTACACTTCTTCTACAGTCTGGAGGACTGGTCATTGATGGCATTGATGGGGCATAATGTTAGCCCTATTATGTGTCTCCTAGTAAGTAGTAATGACTTAGGTCACTAGAAAATCCCATAACTCCTTGAAATAGGGTAGTGAGTTGTTAGAGTAATATGGTGAGAGACTCCCAAAGTGGTTCATTGTCAGAACGAGGGGTGGTTTCCCCCTATATAACCCTTGGAGGAGGTGCTCTAATTGAGGCACTAATGCCTCTAGGTCTTGGAGGGACATTTACCTTATGGGAATGACCCCATACTTCTTGTACTAGCATATAAGGGAATCAGTCAACCTCCTATGGATGATCTCAGAGGGTGATACATGGAATGATATCCCTACTATTGAGGTCATGGCAGAAGTCATGCAAGATGTAGAGTCATGTGAAATTTCCACGTCAATGTTTCTATGGCCTTGGAACGTGTAGGCACTAGGATACTGATTTCCTTATGTTGGGGTCCTATAAGGTAGGTGTATTCAAATATTAGTATACATACAAGGATAATGATTCCCAATTACCAGAATCATCCACTCTTTCGAAGTAAAGATGGATCCGTGTTGACAATGTCACAGACCAATAATATTCCACATTTATTAACCTAATGCATAATTTTTTTATATGTTGGGCCCACTAATTTTCATGGTGGGATTTAGTGCTAGATTTTTGAATTTGGTGACATTATAATCTATTATTTCTTCGAATAATACTAGTCTTGATTGTTTAAGAGAAGTGTTTCACGTCAGGTTTTCCATTTCTATTTTCGATGCTTTCTCTGGGGCCCTGCCTATGCATCATGGTTATACCACACTATATTCTTGTAGACTTGTATTCCCACTTTCCAAAGGTGGGTTCATTTCATCAGATTCATTGGTGATTTATGATCCTTTAATGAAATGGAATAAGGATATATTAGTTCATATAACATTGGATTCCTCCATGGAGCTCGTTTCCTAGACCAGGGCCCCCTCATAGATTAAGATGTGATTTTAGAAGTTATTCCTAGTGACATATATTTTTTTATTCTGGTTAATTACATTCATTATATCATAACAGGGAAACAAACTTCAGTTAGGAATGTAGTCATGTTGGGAATCATCTGGAATATTGGATGTTTGGTGCATTGGTCATCTATGAATCTTCCACATGAAAGGGAATGTCATATGAGGCATCTTAAGAAATTAAACCATGGAAGCACATGTCTATAAAAAGGTAATTAATGCTGGGAGAATAGTTGTTCCATAAATTTTTACCTGATTCATACCAAACATATGAATAGGGTAGGTTTTTTAGTTTTGGTCACATGTTATACATCCAGTGAAGACAAATTTCAACTTCTAATTGAGATGGATGTGGGCACGAGTTTAAAGCCTTATGAATATATATTGGTTGAGAAGAAGGAATCAATAAGGTGGATCCGGGGTGTGTTTTCAAAGGAGGGAATATTTAACACCTGAATAGTTTACCAATGGATTAGGACTCCCTATGGGAGTTGATCCAAAATGTACACCCCTAAGAGGGAAGGCTTGGATTGTTTACAACTGTGGATTTAACACCATATAAAGGTAAATATAGGATGAATGGATTGAACACCCCATGGAATTAGATTTGGGAGGTTCATCTATATGAGGGAAAAATTTAAACCTGAGTTTACCAACATCAGGATTGAGCCTCAAATCGGTGTCTTACATACCCTTATTAGAATGAAGGGATTAAAACACATGTAGTTTATTTACACAGTTTAATTCCATGTGATATGATTTATCTGAGTAGTTTAGTATCGTGAAATAAGGACTCTCATGTCCTGAAAGAAGGGTCAACGATTATTGGTGTGGGGATTACACATTGAAGCTTCATTTTAAAAGTGGATTTCTCTTTGAGGAATGGTGTGGTTGTTAAGAATGGAAATTAACCATGGAATGGGTTTCATACCACCTGTATAGAGGGTAATTTTTGGCTACACATTGGTGCTACCCATTTCACATGTCTCATCCCATGATGCAGACTAATGGTGTGGGGATTATTCAAAGAAGATACCCAGAATGGGAGGCCCATTCCCTTGAATGGGAGGATTATTCCCCATTAGGGAAGTGGTTGGAATCAAATGATGATCATACATGGGTCATACCACACATAACACATGAGTTAATATCACATGTTTAAGTCATGCGATGAGGGAATTGTCATATTGTTTAATGCTGTATGACTAGGACATGGTACTAGGTAGTTTTATGTCATGTAGCTTGGATGTGGGGGGTCATTCTTTACCCTTATGGATTATCTTATCACCACTCATGTTCCTTTGAGTGGGTCATGGAATTGTCATTGGTGTGCATGACTGGTCAGTTATGAGGTCCATGGGACGATCCCTATACTTAGAAGAAAAAGGGGTTATAATTCCTATTCATAGAAGGAATAGGTAAGGATGAGCTAGAGGCATAGGGGACGTCAATTAAGGGTCTATGAATTTATTATTTGAAATTGGGTTGGGTTTAATTAAATAATTTCATGAGAAGTTGGATCTAAAATAAAGGGAATGGGTTGTATCAAGATGCATAGTTGTGTGCAAGTTTTTGGGTAATGCATGTAAATCAGTGTTGAAAGATGGCATGTTCATTGTGCGCAACTAACTAAACATTAAGGTAGTTTTAAAAGGATCACTTTATAGTAGGAAAAGTCAAGGTGGGCCCCATAAATGGTTTGTCACACAAATACACTACCTTTGAAAATCCATGATTGATGGATTTGAGAGTTGTTACGGAAGAACAAGAATTCCACGCAGTAGAGAATCAATTCATATTCCCAAGATATTCCTAGAGTATGGGTGTGGTATTTTATTTATATTTTATATCCTCAACTACGGGGGCATAATTCCTTGTTCATGATATTTGAGTTACATATGCCTCTTTCCTTTACCATCGTGGATTGTGTGCATGCAATTTCCTAATTAACACCGTCTTTGGGGTAAAAAATGAATATTTTTTTGTGAAGGTGTCCAAAAAAACATCATTATTGCTCATAAATGGATTTATTTCATGAATGGTAATATTTAAGTGTCTTCATCCTATCATGC
This sequence comes from Viscum album, assembly GCA_963277665.1. NCBI lineage: Eukaryota > Viridiplantae > Streptophyta > Magnoliopsida > Santalales > Viscaceae > Viscum > Viscum album. The sequence goes on along the minus strand of OY728146.1, from coordinate 1,576,511,665 downwards.
ATTTGTGGAATGATTTGTCTCATTTGTCACATAGACCTATTGTGCAGGAAATTTCATCTATGCACACACCTTCCAAAACTTGTGCATAACCCCTTAATATTCCATAGGATGTCCTTTCAATGTGGTTTGAATGATTTATTTATCTAAAACTATCTGTTCAATTCCTCTAGTGATATTTTGGTACTAACATGAATATAATCACAAAATATAATGAAAAACTATTTTTATTGTAAAATGACATTTTCAAATTCTAAGTTTTATTATTATTATTTATTATCATTTAATAACTATATTATAGTAAATAAATTATTAATATAAAACATGATTTATCATTAATCATATGTTTCTTTAAATAGAAATTCATGTTGAATGAAAAGCATATTTTTAGAAAAATGAAGTTCTAAACAACAAATGATCGAAGTAGTCATTTTGGGTTTACTATATTGAATTTATTTCCTATTAAAATAATAAATTATTTTATATATGAATATAATTCCTATGGTAGGTATTTTTATTTATTACCACTACTTAAATGAATTGGTTTTTAATGGTGTAATAATATCACTATTTCAATTTGGTTTGGTGTTGTTTGTAGAGGAAGCTGTCAAACACATTGAATTATTTAAAAGTAATCATATATTATAATTTTAGGGTGATTGAAAAGTCCTTAAAACTAATGGAGAATTATTAATTACAAATTACATCATATTATATTCAATGTTACAAAACCTTCTCCTGAATTGGTCTTTGGAGTATCTAACTCTTTGATTATGAGAGAGTGATATCCATATTGAAGTCCGATTTTTAATTTTTTACTGTTTTCAAATGGATAAAAAGTTATTGATATGAGGAAAGTGTTATTAATTTTTATTTTTATCTAGATAAGATTCTAATAATATACAAAAAAAATATTTCCTTTATCCTTCATAGAAAAAAAGTAAAGGATATTTCCATAGAGACAAACATGGATGAAGGAGACATTTCACATTTAAAATTTCCAACTAAATCTTCAAATATTTTAATTCATCCAGTTATATTAGATAAGATGTAATGGTAACTATTTGATTTTGAAAAACTAAATAAATCAAGAATTATACCTCTATTTATAGAGGAAAACCAAAAAATTCATTAGGAAGCATGTCAATAAATTCCTTGAATACTAAAGGAAGCTCACAAATTGGAAGACCATCTCCATGTTCAGTCAGGAAATAAGATATCAATCTTCTATGATATATAAGAGGAGTTCCCAATATACTAGAACTCAGGTACCACTCCCCCTAAAATATATAGGATCTCCCATAGGAAGTGATAAATGAGATCTTCTAATGATAATAGTCAATATTTTATTTGTGGACAATAAAATAGTTCATTTTAATAATAACCTTGAAGAGGTTTAATTTGGGTACTGAGAAGTCCCAACATAGCACAAATTTGGATATAGAGAAACAACATGCAGGACATCATAGACCCCACTCCCTCTTCTTTCGAATAGGAATCACAAAATCTATTACATTAGGCCGGATTTTCATTGGATGTTTTAAAATATTCAAAAATTAGGTCAATTTGAAAGAGTTGTATAGTCTGATGTCAAATAAATTAGTTTCTAAAGATAAATCAATTAATATAGTACATATCACCATAAGTTGACCTAAATCTTCTTTCATTAGATACCCTTCCACCATATGTAGCTGATTTGTTCTGCAGGCCTATGGCTAGACCCCTATTGACTTTGAAGCATCAGACCACACCAAAAACCCTTTAGAGGTTGAAAAACACAATTGCTAACTAGGAGTATGGAGTTCATGATATAATTTATACTAGTGAACATATATTAGACATGAATTATTGAGATTCATAGGGGTGGGTAAAAATCATCTAATGTTCTCGACCATTCCTCACTGGTATCATGTCAATGAAAAAATAATAGCTACTACTGAAGGTGTAGAGAAAAATCATTTCAGAGAGCCACTAACACCTCCCTTGAAAGTTTGTTTACACATTATATTTATTCCATGGTCTCCACTAAAACTATCATTAAGTATAGGATGAATTACAATAATCTTTAACTTCCTTCTTGTCCAATCTACACCATCTATTCTCTATCAACCACATCATCATATGAGGTAATCTTTAGCATAAAAACTTGTGAGTGGACATCTTCTAATAGGACCATCTGGAACATCTAGGCCTTTAAATTATCATTCGATACCACCCAATGATAAAAATAATACATTTCAGAAAAATGGTTTGTATAATCAATGATTGGGGATATAACTGTTGAAAAAATGCATTCCTTAAGTATCTTTAGACAAAAGGATAATGATTATTTTCTCAAATGACAATGTCTCATCATCTTCTGCCGGGACCTCAACATTAAAGATAGAACACTTTACCATATAAGAATATGAATTTTATAAAAATTTGAAAATCCATTTGATATTACCAAAATATTATTTTTCCTCTTTAGGATCATTTTTCCCTTGGATGAGTGATGGTTTCTAGTGAAGAAACTATTGAGATGAATATTTATCTCCCCCAATTCCCAATTGTACATATCTATCTTGAGTGGGGTTAGGGGGAATGTTTTGGTCCATGGAGTAGACTACTATCACTATCTATTCAACAAGATTCTGATCAACTGTAGGGTTTCCTCATGATACATCTTCTGCAATGCCCTCCTAAGGAACTCTAGAAAGTATTTTATAGGGAATTATACTAAATCAAATATAGAAATGAGACTATAATTTAAATTAATAATCTCTATTTGAGTCAAGTGGACACACTCATGTAACTGGGATAAGATTAGTACTCAACACGAGAGACATAGTTCTCAACATACCTTGAGACTTTAGTCTTGTTATGATAAGAACTGGAAAGGAAATTACTCATAAACTACCTCATAAGCCTGGATAATCCTATCTTGTATCTACCAAAACTTCCTGAGACAAGAACATTATGGTCATTAAATAGAACATCCCTTTTATACCAATTTTTCATGAATCAATCTATTTCATCCCTAAACCGAAAACCCTAGAAAACCTATGGAAATGCCTAAACGGTGTTAGTGATCCTGATGGGATAACAACAAGATACTAGGAATCAATAACTACCTATGGGGATGGTTTATACAAAAAATATACAACCAATTGAGAATAAAATGACATATATAAAATGGATTAAACCTTCCAAAATAATTTCAACTATTGGAAGACAAATGTGTAAAAGGAAGAACATGTGCCATGGAAAAAAGGAAAAAAGTACTTAAAAATAAATAACAGCCATCTCCATTTGATATTTGGGTCAACATACCACTATTTAACCTCCTAACTCCCATACCAATCTAAAATTACTACTTGATTCCACTATAAAATGCCTTTATTTTTCTTGTATCTAATAAAAGATGATATACTCACACTTAAAGGTTTGTGCTGTGTTTGATAAAACTATAATATTAGGATCCAAAAAAGTGTTACATAAGCACTCATTATAAATTAAATCAATTAAGATCATCTGAAAAAACTAATTGAATGTAATGAATTTTCAAAAAAAAATTAAAAAAAGGGAAATTTTCTTTTATAAATAGCTTACAAAACCTATCAAAAAACCAATATTTGTAGCCCATTTAATGAAACCATTTAAATTTAATATAATTAAAAGAATTAAAAGCATTTATCATATTTATAGAATGAATAATAAACTAATTTAAAAATGTTATCACCATGGAAACTAAATCATTGGATATTTTAGGTCTTAGATAGAATGAATCCTCATAAGATCTCAGTGACTGAAGGCCACCTATTGTGGATATTAGCCAAGGAAATCAGGACTAGGGGTATGATCCCCATACAATAAGTGTCTACCTACTTCAGAAATGTTCATATTTTGTTTTAATCATGTATCAATGATATAAAAAGAAAACAATACCTTTCATTATTGCCCGAATCTATACCTCTTCTACAAACACGAGGTTCCCATGTTCCAGAACCCACAATTAAGGATTTCACTTATTCATTTCAAATGAATTTAGACACTAAACTCCCTACAATGGATGGAATTCCAATTTCAAAATTAAAAAAAATTCGATGCTTTGAAATCACTCATATAGATGACCCATGGTTCTTTGAAACAAAAAAGAAATTATTTATAAAATAAAGGGAGAAAACCATTTTATCAAAGGTAGAAAAAATGATTCCATTTTAATAATAATAAATCATGAATTTGAAAAAATTATAAAAACAATTTAAAACGACTATTCATGTATAAATAATAAATAAATGACTTTATATGAAACCACTCACCTCAAAACCCTTGGGTTTAAACACCCACATGGGATCCATAGGCTAATAATAAATATGGGATAGATAAAAAATGGAATAAACCTATATCATGAATTACCAATAAATAATTACAAATTAATCAATTTTGGGAACATGTAAAATGCGATGAATCACTTACAACAATTATTCTTGAAGAGTTCACCTTAAAGAATGAATATTTGATCAATAACCCCCATTTAAATGAAGGATATATTAAAATTCTCATGTTATCATGACAAAAACCATATATTAGGTGATAACATCCCCGCTATATTCATCCTTTCATGAAAAGAGAGAAGATCTTAGAAAATGAGTAAGTAAAATGAGGAAAGGATCCCACCTCGAGTTTTCTAGATCTAATAATAATTAATCCATAAGAACCAATTTCAAGAAGGTATGAGATCATAAAAATTTCAAAGAGGAATCCCTAGGTTCAGGATACTATGTTTTGGGTTGAATACTGAAGTCTAGAAGATAATATCATGTCTAGAAATCAATTTTTTAATTAATTAATTTACATTCCATTGTTTGATGCACAGTTTAGAAAACTGTGTGAAAACTAGGCTCCCGTTTCATGATTACAGATGGATCCACATGGTTTGGATAAATGGTTTGACCAACCATGCAATAAACATAGAAAAAAAACTATCCCATTATACATGGTATGATGAGAAGGTTTCATGGTTTTGATTAATCATGCACCCACCATACACCATCCTGTAGGATAACAAAATAAGGTGAATTTTTATATGATAATGTGACATAGGTTTCCTTAACTATCTATAAACCATGAAAAATATCCCCAAAAAACTCCCAAAAATCATACAAAAACCCTAATAAATGTTTAAAATGAATGATGGAAGGAAAATAGTTTAAGTAACCTAACGTATTATACTAACATCAAGTGTAACATTGATCATACTTGATTTAGTGGCATTCTAGAATCCACTAGTCACCTTGTGTCATCACCCACATATCCCAACTCATATGAATGCCTCTGTGTAGGGAATCATCGAAATCCTGATCACTATTACCTCATAGTTGGTTCCTGTTTCAAACCATGGAAGTAACTTTCTCAAAAATGGTGGCCCATATCCAAAGATTTACCATTATAATCTCACTCATGGTAGGGTCCTTCCATTTAATTCTTCATAATATCTAGACCCCTACTCAATGATCGAAATACCATCATCCAATCCATAATTACATCATATCTTAGAACCCATCTCATTTATGGTGTTCTAATCATCTGATCTTTCTCCACCATGCCCCTACTGGGGACCCCATCACATTTATGGAAGTCCTTCCAATTTTATCTCATTCATAGGGAGGCCCAAATGATTCCCATGATTTGAAATATCACTCAGGGTTAGTTCATACTTCACATATGTATCAATTAATCCATCTTACCATGATACTCACACCCATGCTATTTCACTCATTGTAGAGAAAGGCCTTAGAATCCACCCACCAAATAATGATCTATTACAGGAAAAAAATATACAAAATAAATTAGAAACAAGGTTTCATACTATCCTACAACACATTAGATCATCACATTATCATCAAGGTACTATTTACACTTGACCTAGCCCCTTTTCAATATCACATCTCAACTCGTGCATCAGAGCATCCACTGGGGTCCTCCAAACCCCTCTCGATATTTTATCATTCATACCAACCCAATTTTCTTACCCCTAAGTGACACCATATCCCATAGGGTCATCATATTTTAGACATAAAGGACTAGTCCTACCTCATCAAGGACTCTCAACACTCTTAGTAACACTTTTCATGGACCATTACCAGATGATTATCTCTAATCCCTCTTGTCATACTTATTCTAAGTCTTGAAAAACTCCCATAAAACCCACTTGCGTCCTGTATCACATATCCCAAGGAATATCCCTTAACATGTAACTCAAATTTAATCCTTATATTTCACACATCAGCTCATCTGAAAAAACTCATCCCACCCACAACACTCACTGAGTCCCAGACAACCTTAAGAGGTTGTAAGTCATTATGGATAAGACTTATGACCTATCACCTATTGTCACATGGATTTAGACTCTTAAACAATCCCACATGGCCCTATGAAAACCATAATAGTCTAAGAACACCATATCTCACACCCTAATATCTACTTAAATCCTATCATCAACTGAAACTACAATCCCACCCCCTGGAGACATAGGCATTGGTTTATTTTTTTCACCAAATTGCTATAGAGAACATATTACAAGAAAGGAAGGAATAGAACCCTAATATATCTTATAATCAAGTAACCCTTAGTCCCTTAAACCCATTCCCAAACCTATGAAACATGCATAAAATATGAAATCATTAATAAATAAACATACAGTCTTACATCAAATGCACCACATACCTTTAAAATTAAGTTAACATCCATTCCGAACATTATTTATCCCCACCCAATCCCATATATGCTTCATCCAAGCTCATCGAGCACCATCCATGATCCAAAGTATCTATCACATTCCAAAATTACACAATAATTAATTATAAATAATAATTATTAATTATTTAAAACATTTGTAAATGATTATTCCATAGAAAACTCACCACACAACATCTTCACATTGAAAATAACTATAATGACATTCAATGAAACACACAAGTGATCCTCTAGAAACTACACATTAAATCGCCATAATCCTGGATGATTTTTACCATGTTCTGGTAGAAACCATCAATAAACAGTTAAAAAATGAAATGAAGTTCAAGGAAAGTCGAATGATAACCAAAAATAAAATAAAACAAAAGAATTTACATATAATTGGAATCTAAATTCAACAAAATCTATTTCCACTAAATGGGGAACGAAGGAGGGATGTTGGAGGGGAGAACTGCTAGAAAATTAACTATATTGATTCCCCAAACCTCTTAAACCCTAAATCTATATAACATGAAAATGTTCTAAATATCCTCATGTAAAAGATCCTCCCATGACTTGTTCGTGGAACTACCATGTGGGTCATGGGATGCCCATAATTTGCACAACATTCCCATTGATAAACTACATGCCATGATAAAAACACCCACAATTGAAATTCCCATCACAGAATGAAACCTACGTCCAACAAATTTCTTGATGAAAATCTACAAGGCACTAATACCAACCCATCAACAAGACTCATTTAATTCACATGCAATCTAGGCCATAACATACTACCACATTTGATAAAATTTGATTCGTTTTATACTCCAGACCTTCTTTAACACCCACCTGAGAACCTAAAACACAAAAAATTCCTTATTACATTTAAAAAAAATCATATCATAATGATGTTACAATTCTCAAAATAACAATCTAACTACCAATTCAAGAAAAAACCCCTCTCTTAGACAAAAATTAAATTTTCCTCTCAAAATAATGACCAGAAAATATATTTTCCATTACCAAAATAACTTTGGTTTTAAAAGTGAATATTTTACTAATCATTTTAAAAAATATATAAATCACATAATAGACTCAAAAACCTCTAATATCTTAGTATAATAAATTATCAAATTTTATTTGTAAAATAGTTTTTTAAATGGAAAGGTAGATCCAACATTGTATGTAAATGAACATTCTAACGAAATATTGATTGTTCAAATATATGTGGGTGATATCATTTCAAGATATTAAAATGATTATTTACATAACGAATAATTAATGAGACATGATTATGGAATGAGTGTTATGGGAGAAATAAAATTCTTACTTAGAATTATAATATATCAAAAAAATGATGGAATATTTTTTATTAAACTTTATATAATAAAGAATCAGGTAAAATAGTTTTTATGTAGTCGTAAAATATCAAATAATACCACGAGTGCTTCATGTATATTTTATGATGATGAGTTTTTAAAATCTATTGATAATAAAATTTATATAATAATTAGTAGAATTTTATTATATTTAACTACTTCTCATATTGATTTAATGTTTTCAATTTTTATCGTGCTATATAAAAACGTGACCCTAAATATTAAAGGTTGTAAAAATAATAATAAAATATGTTAAAGGTTTCATAATCCATGGTCTACTTTATTAAAATAAATATTTTTAGATAAAAGGATATACAAATTTTGATTTTTGTGTTTGAAAAATAAATATATAAATCACAAGTAATATGTTTTATTCTTTTAGACAAACCTGAGTAAGTTGAAATTCTTTGAAACAAAATTATGTTTCTTTATCTTCTGTATAAGAAAAAAAATCATTTATGTATATATCTATGATTTATCAAATTGGATTGAACAAAAATTTTCTGACATTGATGAATTCTTTTGTAAATTTTCTTATTTTATGTGACCATTTTCTATTAATAAAAAATTAAGTAGTACTTTAAATAATTCCAGAATAAGTAATATATAAGTAGATACAATTTTATTAAATATTAATTTAAAAAGTGATATTTTTTTAAATATTTTTCAATAGATGATAAAAATACATATGTATTCACTAAAACATTTTATTCAATTAAGCTTGAGAAAATAAAAATTGAACATGGAATGATAGAAATTTTATATAAATGTTTTCATTAAATATGTTCATTGATAGATAATGATTTTGATTGAAAACATAATTACTCATTGTTAATAAAAAATCATGTTAAATTTATTTGGTTTGAATTCATAATTCTGTAATGTTAATTGGCTAAGAATAATACTTAATCTTCTTGAATTTATGGTATTCTGACATGATTTTAAATATGTTTTTCTTGGAAAGTTAACAAATAACAAGATTACATTTTCTATTTCATTGGAATATTAATTCACTAATGGTTAATTTTTGATTTATTTAAAGTATTTTTATAACATTCCTTGAATATAATGACTTTTTTTCATGGACCATTAAGGTTTTAGAGTATATTTAGAAGACATTTTCACTAATTCATTTGAGAAGATTTTAAATTCTGCAGGCACGAACAATTTTGAAGATGGATATTTTCTAAATATTATAAACATATTTTAGGGGGAATCACTATTTTTATTATCCACATCCTATATTTACATAAATATAAGTTAATTCTATGTTTAAAATCCTAAATATAGGGGTGAATTTCATGGTTAAATATGAAATTACTTTACATATATTGCTAAATTTTTTTAAACTTATTTGTACTATTATTTATCTCTATAAGAGGTAGATTCATTATTCTAGGAATAATAAATTATTTATCAATTACATAATAAATTGGATAGATTGTTTTAAACATAGGGAGACATGTTTCATAAACTGATTTGTTTTTTTGAGTATAAAAGGGAGATATGTCTTAACAAAACTTATTTATTTTTGATAATTTCAAAAAGGGGGATACATTTTATAATTATATTGGTTTTTTATTTATAAAAATAGAAGAGGCAATTTATTTAATGTGTAATAAATTCAATATAATTTTTTGGTTTTGTGTTACAACTTTTACACTAAAGAATTAAAAATATAAAAATCATAATTTCCAATATCATAATTTTCTTATTTCTTAAATATTGTTTATGGTTTTTAGATTAATATTTATGGTTTTATAAAATCACCCCGGCACATTTTAGTCCAAAAATAATGATATTTGTGGTATATATTTCCATACTTATGAATATTTGATTTTTAAAAATTAAAGATGCTAACGATGTAGAAGAATGTCATTTACATAGAACAAAAAATGATGTCTATTCTATAAAGAATAATTATTATCAAACATATAATAATTATTATGAAAATTAGGATGATTCTTATGAAATAAAATATTATGTTAATGTGTGAAATAAAATGATTCATTCACAAACTCATGTTTATATAGAACACTAATATTATGCTTATATAAAAATAAAGTTTACACAGAATTCCAAAAGTATGTTTGTACACATTAATGGTTACACAGAATAGTAATTATGCTAAAATTATTCTTATGTATACTTCAATGGTTTGTTTTTTTAATGTTGAAAATATTATTTATTTTAAATATCTTTATATATATATCGATTCACCACATGTTTATATTTATTGTAATAATTGATTTAATTATTTCATAATTTTTGTAATTATTAAGATCCTATGAAAACTATTTTGGAAATTTTTTATGCATGATTAAGTGAAGATCATCTGGGTATATACGTGTTACACACACATATATATTAATATTTGATTGGAACATTTTTTTGACTAAAATATTATAGGATAAATTTTAAATAAGAATCAAATTAAGTTCTCATGTGTATTAAAAGGATAAATAAATGTGAATCATTATCTGGGGAATATACATTGTATAAATTTGAAGTAGTTTTCTAGATTTAAATCTCCAACTGTATCTTTAGAAGAAGATGAAATGTAATGAATCGAATATTCACATTTCCATACATCTAGATTATAATTATTAAATATCATTATGTATAAATAAACTATTTTATTTTTTAAAAAACTAACATAAAGAACTAAAATGATAGAATTTTCTAGGATACTCAAATTGTATTATGATACACACTTTTTTATTTATCATTTCGACACTATAGACTAAAAATAATCATTAAAAGAACTTTATTATAAAGTGGTCTTTGTTTTTTTGACATTTAGAGAATCATTTTTATAGGTTTATATAGTTATTAATTAACTCTATATTTTATATGTATTTTATTTCTGGATTATGATTTTACATATAAAAGAAGGACCATATTGACTTGGTTATAATAACCCAAAAGAAGGTACATCATGTTTTTCCATATCCAGTAAAAATTATGGGATTTAGTTGCACCTTTTTCCAAATAATGGAAAGGTTGGTTCTTCCTTATATTCAAAATGATGGATATCGACGATTCCACCATGAGAAAAAATGGTAAATTTTAGGATGTGCCTATATGGGTTAAAAATAATGTTATAAAATGATGTGAATCCTTTTAAAATACATTTCACTATATTAGTGGGTGTCATACTCTCTCATTGAGAGGTAAAATAAAAGATGTATGTTCACTTTGATCTAAAATAATCTAAAAATACTTATGTTAATAATTTAATTTCTACTATAAATTAAATTAACTCTAATAAGTATTGAAATATTTTAAAGTTATTAATTAAATCCACTCTTGAACAATTGAAAATCTCACCTATAATAGTAAACAAGTACCCTCGATGCATTTTATATAGTCTAAAACTCTCTTCATTATCAAATCACCACTTTTCATTGGAATATGTAATAAGAAACCCTTTGGTTATTTAATGTATTCCTGATACATTTTTTGATCTAAATATTGATAAAATTGATCTGTTATGGGTGGATTTTGGTTGCTAATAAGACGATCATGATCAAGATCATTACATCAAAGAGTAAAAAATGGAAGTCACCACAGTGAAGGTATGTTTTGTTTAAGTTATTTACATTCTTTCAATTTTTTTTGAAGATAAATCAATCATTTTATGGGTTTATTTTTTTACTTCCAAATTTCATAGGATTAAAACCCTAAAACAATAAGTGGTCTTAAGATCTTTTTTAGAAATAGATAAAGAAGTTTTTACTATTATATTTTAAAGAACATCCCATCCAAATTGTTTATGGGTTCATACTGTAATGTATGATATGATCAATTTATTCTATTTTTCTCAGTAGTAGAGTATGATCTCTGTATATCATAAAGTTTGATATGATTGAAACCCATGGATTTTTTTATGACATTAGATATGATATGATATATCATAAGATATAATCTAATTCATTTTTTTCAAAACAGATCATTATCTCATATTTTTTATATACATGATATCATTAGATATGATAGGTTTCTTACAACTATACTTATCATAATCCATGATATAGATCATTGATTATAACTAAGGATCCTATTTTTATACATAAAATACCAAAAAGGTAAAAGATGTGAACTTTTCCCCTATATTTACTTATAGTTTATAAATTATTTATAAATTATAAGCTTATTTCCATTTAAAATGAGAGTTTTTATACCTAAATTAAATATGAAAAGTTAATATTTGTATATAATATGTTGGAAATAAATAAAGTGTTTACTTATTTATTAAAAGAGGGATGAATAAACATTTCCATCAAAACTGAAATGAGAAAAACATTTCATATCACTAGAATGTAAAATCATTTTCAATCATTGAAACTTGGTTATGATACATAGGGGTATGTTTATTTAGGTATTCTAACACATTATAATTATGTATGTCTTCCAGTTTTTACAAATTCATATGCCTATCCTTGGGGAACTAGTTTTTAGATTATGGAAAAAATGAGAATATCCCTAGGGGAAAATCTCCCTAACATATGGATGTTTAGTTAGTTCTGTCATCATCAATCCATTTTTAGTAAGATCTAATACATGAATAGTGTGTGTTATACCTTTCTGACTACCTATTATTACATTTAATTCAAGGTAGATAAAAAATTACAAGTATTATCATTCATTCAAACATTCCTAAATAATTTCAACCAAAATTTCATTCATCCATAATTCCATGTTTCAAAACCTGAATTTCATTCCGAAAACCAAGATTAGTGGATTTTAATCAAGAACTAATGTCATTAATTTCAACAAACAACATTAATAGGTTTTAATAAAAAGTCACGCCTTTTATTTCATGAACCAGTCATAAATTTTTATCAATAATCTTTAATCATATCATTTGAAATCATAAAATATCTCATGTACTTTCATTTCATCAAAGTACTACTAAAATTATTCATTTCAATTCAATAAATTTTTTTGGTGAAGCGAAAACTAATTTTCAACATTTAATTTTTTGATGTACCAACCCAGATGCCACATACTGATTCCCCAAGCTAGTTGGACACATGACATCAAACCCACCATATACATCATAAGTTGTCGACTATAAGAAGGGGTATACTATAGATAGTGTGGAGACTATACCCTCTTTATCAATGAATCACAACATTGAAAATAAAAACCAATATCCAAAAGATAAAAAATCAACAACAAGAATAATACCATGACCAAAACAGACTAGTACCACATGATAAAAAAACAAGAAAACAATATCCAAACCTTAGGCAGTAGAAATATCAGTACATATACATGTTAGGTGTCAATTGAAAAACCAAAATAAATTCACTGAAAACTCCCAAGTGGATCCTCACATAGTGCCTAGTTCCCTAATCCATTTTACATCCCAACTCATCCATATAATATAAAGATATTTCCGTTTTCCTATCCTCCAAACATAATGTCTATTGAGGTACCGATTAGGTAGCCTAAGTAGGTTGTGAGTACAACCCAACATGCCATCACCAATGACCTCTATAATAATAACCAGTCTATAATAATGAATTAAATAATGTAAATAATAAAGAATAATACAAATAAATAGGTATCACATTTTAATATTATTTAATTATCCACATAAATATACAACTTCATGATGACACCCAAACCAATAATACCTACTTTGGCCCATTCTAGAGTCTGAACCATCCACCAAGGGATATCAGATTTCATTACATTATGGATTTCCATTATTTATTTAATTTCCGTTTCACATTCAAATAATGGGGGCCTATATTAGAAATCTAGAACCCCATGGGTATTTGGAGTATCAGCTGCTGTTTCATAACTTAGTGATCACATGTATACATAAATATATATTGGGCCTAAAGTATTAGTCTGGAACCCAATGGGTATTTGGAGAAGTAATCCGTTTTCCACAAATCTTTCCCTAATATCACATCTCATGGTTCCAAATTCTTAATCATATTTGAATCATTTCCATACTTCATTATTCAACCTATTTCAAAAATCCTTTTACCATATTTCATAATTTTTACATCATCATTTCAATCATATATGCACACGCCATGGGTCTCAATCAATCCCATAATGCCATTAATCAGTCAATTCCATAAATTCAATTATCAACCAATTTCATAATCCCATTATTCATCAATTTCATAATCACATGGTAAATCAATTAATCAATTTAATTTGACTGCGATTATGTAATGTTGAAATTGAAATTACACAATTACATACACTAAATTATAATCAATACTATGGGATTTGATAATTAGACCACCTATGTCATGCTTGTTGATGGGAAGTCACCAAACCAAAATCCCCAAATTGAAGCAGAACTATAAAAATTACAATGACACATAAGATCAAGGACCGAAACCTAAGATCAAGATAAAATAGTAAAAAACCATGAAAACCGAGATCCAAACCCATCGCCAATAAGAGATAAATTAGTCTGCTACATTAGGAAAGATATAAATGAGAGAGATTGCCTATTGAGGAAGAAAACATACATATTTAAGGAGATAATCCTTCAATCAGATATTCAATTAATCATGAAAATGGTTTTTGGAACCATGGAATCCTCATATAAGCCTCCCAAAATTAAAGAAATAGGTTTAGGCTCAGCTGAGGTGATTTTGGGTTAAAACCAGGGGATCAAGGTTTTTTTAAAAAATTAGATAAATTAAATCCCACGTGCACAATTCCTGGTAAGGGGAGAAAATTTTTCATAACCATGAATGTTATCCATACACCACATCTTAGGGGGTCACATTGTTTCTCCTAAGTGGAACACAATTTGAAAAACAGTGCACCAACCATGAAAACCACCATTGTTTTGCAGTGCATAGATTGGGAGGGTTTCCACATAGTTTTTCTAAATCATACGCCAATCATGAACCAAATATTTTCTCTCCAAATTAAGGTAGGTGGTTTCTTGGAGAATCCACACAGTTTTACCAAACTATGAATCGACCATTCACAGCCCCTTGGGCTTATGAACTTATCAAATTTTTCCCAAAAAAACTCCAAATAATAAAACTTTTACTCTATATGCCAAATGAGGTAAAAGAGTTCCTAAAACCAAGTACAAGGTATTTTCAAATTGGGTGGTATCTTTTAATATCTCCACCTTATAACATCCCATCCTCATGCTATATTACCAAGAATATCAAAGATTCTAATTTAAAAAGATCAACCCACATAGCCTACATATCTACTTCCCTCTCCCATGTTTCCTCCTAAACATGACTCTATTTCAATAATACACAAACTATTAGAATATTATTTACTAGAAACACATTCTCATTTTGATCCATAAAAGTATAAAAATCTCCTCAAAGGATGCATAAATCTCAAGATTTACATTATCAACATAGATCACATGAGATGGTTCATGGTGATACTACCGAAGTTGTGACAAATGAAAAACATCATAAAAGCACTATAACTCTATTTAAGATCAAATTGCTACACCATTGGACTAATTATCTCCACAATATCTAAAGGTCCAACAAATCTAAGCACCCAATTTTCCGACCTTTGAATTCAACGGTGACCAAATCTTGGTGACACCCAATAGAATACACGATCACCCGCTGTAAACTTAAGGGGTCATAAACAGAAATCAACATTTGAATTATTACTACATATAGTCATATCCATATGTTCTTGAATCAACTGAACCAGTTATGATATCTCCTGCATGAGACATTTTCCCAACAACTCCGACTCAACCACCTCAATCTGGCATAGAGTTTATCTACATGGACTACCATAAAGTGCCTCATATGGTTTCATCTGAATAGTCACCTAATAACTATTATTATAAGTGAAATTAATGAGTTCTAACTATTTATCCAAAGACCAACCATAGTTTATAATGTGTCACAATATCATATACTCTAATACTTATAAGGTACATTCCCAATTCCCAGATTTTTAGGGATGGTAAAGCCATAATAAAAATATATATATATGTACCAAGAATCTTCAATTAGAATTGTGTGAAGCGTGCAGTGGAACATGAGTAATAGTATGAAACAATGATTAGTGGCAAGCCATGCAGATGGACTATCTTTTGAAATTACATGTCCCCCAACTAATCCAGTAATAAATTCTTCTAGATATGTAAGAAATGCACTAACATCATCATTCAGTCCACAATCACCCAAATAAACTCATTATTCTGAGTCATCATCGGGAGACCCCCCATGAAGTCCATGGAAACGTTGCACCACTTAAATTATGGAATGGTAAATGGATATAGTAAATTTATAGGTCATTAAAGCTTAGCCTTAACCTTCTGAAAGGTGAAACATCATGTTATGAAACTAGCAATATCCCATTTCACTGTTGACCAAAAATACCATTGATGAAGTTATCAGTGCGTTTTGGTCAAGCCAGAATGCTCTTCCCACTTCAAATCGAGAAACTCATGCATTATCTCATTGAACATACTCATAGAAACAATAACAATATCCAAAACATAGATGATCTCTTCCTTATCTATAGTCCAATCTTAAGGTGACTCACTATCTTTAAGGATTTCCCTCAAGGTCAAACACTTTGGATCCTCATATTTCTTCACATTGATACAAATAAAAATAATGAAATTAAATAATACTAATAGAAGTTTCATCTGATCATGGACTTACCGAACCATAGTATGCATCTCAGCCAGCAAGGTTATCATCTTCCACATAGAACTAGAATCTTGAACTACCAAAGACAGTGTGTTCCTTCATAATGTGTGTAGAACACTATTTCCATTTCCATGTGTATATTCCAATTCAAAATAAAATGACTTCATGTAATCAACCCTCCTATTCTATCCAATATTCAAAACTAATCAGGAAAAGATATACTTCATGCTTTTGTGGTTGGTATACACCGTAAGCCTTTATACCAATAGATAATTCCACCAATAATTGAAATCATGAACCAAAATAGCTAATTTTATGCTGCTAATAGAGTAATTTGATTCATGTGGCCTCAACTCCCATGACCCATATTCCATAACTCAATCCCCCATGAATCAACACATCTTTAATCACAATCCAAGAAACATAAAAAATCATTATATAATTATGACCTGACTCAGGTATGATCAAAATCAATGGGTATTTAGATGCATATTCAACTCTTATAAATAATTATCATATGGTCCAAACCATACAATATTTTTCCCTTTCTAGTTCAATCATGAAATTTGTACTGTCAAGAATGACGATTCATAGATGAACCTCCGTTAATATCCCAGTTACCTGAGAATTCTTGGATATAAAAAACATTATTGGGATTCTGCCACGAAGCAACTACATACTCTTTATCTGGGTCCACTAACACACCTTACTATGTGATGATGTGACCCAAGAAATGTACTCGGTTGATCCAAAATTGAATATTATATAGCTTGGTGTATATTTGATGCTCTATCATTGTACTCAAGATGATGTCAAGATGTTGAACATCATCATAATGTGTCTTGGAGTAAACCAAAATGTCATCTACAAAAAAACCACAAACTAATATAGGAATGGGTGTAAAATTTGGTTCATTATGGCCATAAGCATAGAAGGAGAATTTTTAGCCTGAACAACCTCACAATGAACTCATATACGACATATATAATTCTAAAATCAATTCGTGGTATATCATAAGGTCTTATACTCAACTATTGATACCATGATCTCTATTCAATTTGGTATAAAATAAAAGCTTCTATGAATTTTCCAAATAAACCGTCGATACATGGAAGAGGATACTGGTTAATAACTATCATCTAATTCAAATTTATGTAATCAACACATAAAAACAAGGTTTCTTCATCCTTTTTTGAAAACAAGGATAGATAACCCCAATGCTATGTACTCAACCATATAAATTTTTCTCCACTAACTCTTCTGGCTGTGTCTTAAGATCCTGAAGCTTTGTGCGTGCGATTCTATAAGGTGGAATGGAACCTAACTCAGATATAATAACGAGCTCAGTTGTAAACTCAACACCCATCTCATGTGGAATCTCTAATAATCCCTCATGAAATACATCCTAGAACCAGTATACTATGGGTAGAAATTCACCATGACTTTCACCCCTATCATCTAAAAAGGACTTGAATCATGGGCAGTAAGCTTCCCCATTTGCGGATGTACTATCCCTACATGGCCTTCCTGGATATCCCACACTCTATGATGAACATAAATGTTACTCTCAAGAGACATTAAGTTCACTCTCCTATGGTAAAAATCAATGTGAGATCAGAACACTACTAACCAATCAATACCCCATCACATGTTAGAACCTCACATGTAAATTATGTAATGATCCAAATAGAAATCATACTATACAACCTCTATAAAACACACCTTGAATAATAAAATCTCCCTCAACTGTATCATAATAGTTTTTTGATCTTTATAACCCCCTCACAAAATCCAACAATAGAATTAAACCATTTATAAGTTGTGTAGATAAAAAATAATTATAAGATCCTATATGAAAGAATGAAGTATAAATCATAGAATAAGCATGTCACAAACATGACTTATTTTAAATTTATTTTTGTCATTTAATTTACATTATTTCTTATTTTGGGGGGTTTCACATTCATTTCGGTGGAAATGATGAGTTTTTAAAATTTGGGCCAAACCGTGAGCCCATTTCCAGATTTAAAAACCACTTTTGTTTATTTTATAACTCATTAATTTTATAAGATTCTTCAACAATTCCAATTCTCAATTGTCATAACCTAATATATATAAACTACCATATCAATTTGGGCCTCATAAAAATCCATAATCATGATGGAGTTGGGTTTTTTAAGGTTTTGGACAACCTAAAAGCCCATTTATTGCTTTAAGTTTTATTTTTAATATTTTAATATATCATTCAATATTTACTATTTTTTTGTGATTCTACTTCCCCCTAGAAGAAAAACACATAAGGATCACCACCATTATCTATTTATCCTCTTTTGAGCTACTTTGTTTCGAGAATTTGGGAGAAACTTTTCTAGATTTCTCAAATCGTCCGGATTTGAAGAGGTAAATTGTTTCTTTAATAACTCATTCAATTTCTGCTCTTTTCCCCCATTTTAGTCCCCACATTACCTTATCATCCCCATTAGAACCTCAATATCAGGTTTTGCTGCTTTTAGATACAGATTTTGGTCTATTGTTTTCGTTTGATTCAAGATGTTTCAAGTAAGTCTTTCTTTCCTTGATTTCTTCCCTTTCCTTAGAGTTTCTTTCACCCTTTCTTGAATTTCCTCATGTACATAAGTTGAGGTTCGAACCTAGGGTATTATTTTGTGTCTTTTTGGTCATATATTTTTGTCTAGGTCTGGATTTATCTTCCTTAAGGTGTGGTGGTGGTTCAGTTGATGTTTCACACAATGTTATGAGGGTTTCGACGTAAAAGGTAGGTGATTCCTTGTGTAATAATTTCTATATGAGTTAGTATTCTTGAATTACATATTATTCATGTTCCTAATATGCTGTGTGTGGTGAGAAAATGTTTTATGCTAGATTTGGTTAAACATTTATTTTTATAGTTTCATTTTTGCTTAAAATTGGGTGTTTTTCATGTGTAACCCTTTGGGGATTGTTTGGGTGTGTTTTATTACATATTAAATTGGTTTAATAAATCTTGTTTGGGCTGAAAATTATAATTTGGTAGGGTATTGATGTTCCATTAGGTTTTAATTAGGGTTTTTATGGGTTTACGGTGTAAAACCTTATTGTACTTCTTGAAAGTGATTTTGAAAACGTGTGCTTTTCATGTGGATCTTTTGTGGTATTGTTTGAGGTGGTTGTATAACACTTGGGGGTAGTTTAAGAAATGTGTTTGTGGATGAAAATTCTGTTTTAAATTTTTATTGGTGTGATTTTTTCCTTGAAATACGGTTTTGAAATGGGTTTTATGTGAAAAGCATTGGTACACTCTTTAGAATTGTTTTATGAAAGTTTTGAATGGTTTAATTAATTATGTAAGGGGTGAAACCATATTGGAAAGATATTTTGGATTGTTTATACTTTAAAATGGACCATTTTAAATGTGAACTTGGTCTGTAATGTGATGTGTATCCTCTTAGAAATGTTTTATAAAAATGTTTAATAGATTTATCGAAATTTGAAATATGTGTGAACGTGATGTTGGCTGTCTGTTTGAGTGCAATGTGAAAAATGGATTTTGATTATAAAAAGGGTTTTATGAAATGTGTGAGTGGGATTTTATGTGATGTTTATCATATTTGTAGGGACTTTATAAAATTTTTAAAAGAATTTTTGGATTGTGAAAGTTATGAAAAAAGTGTTGTGGGCTATTTTGGTGTGAGATTGATTTCAAAACGCATTTGAATGAAAAGTGGAATTTTTGACTTGTGTGATGTACATGGGGATGTTTGTTTAATGTGTGATGTGGAAGTGATATTTTCATGTGAAAACTATATTTCATGGCTTGTTGAACTTGTTTGAGCACAAAGGTAAAACTCGGGTATCTAGGTGGGTGGATGTATACTAGTATGCTAGTGAATCTGTGGGGTTTAGCCTCAGTTTCACTTAGAAATATTGATGCTTAAAACTCTAACTTAACCATGATGATGATGATTGGGGACAACTAGGTTATGGGTATGATCCCTACTAGTGGATCATGCACGAGAACAAATATTTTTTTTGGTTACTCCCACCGAGATACGAGGTACCTCAGACCCACAGCTAGCTAGTGCCTAGGGGTTATTTCCTATTACTTATGCTCATTATTTCTTTTATACATACCATAATCATACATTATATTTGGATGAAAAAATTCAGTATCTTTTGAATTTATTTTAAAAGTGTTGATTCTTTAAATAATCCCACATGAAAACCGATTTTTTTAGTTGCATCTTTTAGAAATTGTAAATATAAATTACATGTTTTTGAAAAATTGCATGATTTTCATTTTTGAATGTTTATCACATGGAATATCTAAGTGGTGGTATCCTTCTAGGAATTGGCTCACACCCTACTTACACCCTTGGGTGTAAGTAGACGTGGTTATTTTTGTTGTCGTAGGTGTGGGTACATTTTTTGTGCCAACAGTTCGGGTTTTTAGCGGTCCATCAAGATAAGGTGTTGTGGATATGGCTTGAGGGCGGTGCCTCTCACCATGTGGAGGTTTTTTGGATATCCATTGTGGGTTTCTTCAGTTGTTATAGTCTTCTATAATTTTTTTAAATTAGGTAATTCAGTTCTAAAATTTTTTGAATGATGGTTTTGTTTGAAAAATCCAGATTTGTTATATTGGATTCGTTTGTTGTTTTATGTTTATAAACTCTGGTAAATCACTCCCAAATTTAATTTAATGTTACCTGGGAACTTGTTCCAGCCTGTGGATATCAGGAACTCCCTTCAGGGCTTTCCACGAGCCTGGTTTGGTGCCGTTATTGATGTTGACCAAATTCGGTTTTTGACAAAATGGTATCAAAGGAGGTTCTGGTTAACTTTTTTGGTCATGTAATTTGGGGAAGGATTGGGGTAGTATGGAGTTAGGATTGTCGAGACTTGA
The DNA here is from genome assembly GCA_963277665.1 of Viscum album. Classification (NCBI taxonomy): domain Eukaryota; kingdom Viridiplantae; phylum Streptophyta; class Magnoliopsida; order Santalales; family Viscaceae; genus Viscum; species Viscum album. The sequence continues at coordinate 1,576,490,027 of OY728146.1, read as the reverse complement.
TATTCTAGTTATGGTTAGTGTTCCTGATCACCACACCTCATGATGGGATTCAATTTTCCAGGGGAATTTGGGATTTATCTAAGTCCTTTGGTTTTCTTGGTTTGATGATGATTAGGGGAAATGAAAAGAGAGTTGGGTTAATTGTCTCAATGAGATCAAAAGGGCTGGAAAGCCATGTGGAGTCGGGGATATTCCCTAGAACACACTCTGTGATAGTGATGTGATTGGGATATGGCCGCCAACCATATTTCCAAGTCACCCATCGAAACTAGTTTCATCTCGCATTGTTTTGTCCTTTAGTTTTGCAATCTTGGACCTTTGGTTTTAAAGATACTTGGTTTTAAGAAGAATATACCTTTTTTGAAATGATTTTCAAATAAAGAAGGAATGGATTGATTTATGAAATGGTGGAACTGAATTTTCAGAATTGTTTTGAAATGGAAAATGGGGTTCTTACACCTCTTTTGAAAGCATGAACTATATTGAATTTGGTTTTGAAAATGTTTTTCCAATATATTTTTCTGATCAATTAAAGGGTGTTTTAATGGGATGAGATGTTTTGAAATTGATGTATATGAATTTAAAGTGAGTATTCATTTAAATGATTGGGATTTTTATTCTATGGTTAGTGGTCTTGAGAAAAAGGAAGTATTGGTTGATTATTTTGGTTTTGAAAAGAGGAAAGGATTTTTGTTTAAACCTTTGGTATTTCCATGAGAAACCACATGCATGGGGTTATAGGGGATGATGGATGGTTAATGGAATGACTGGATGAGTTCCAGGATAGATATGAGGAGGGTGCCTGGTGTGGTATAGAAACCTGCATGTGTAAGTCCCATGGGGTACCATTGGTGGATACACTAGTCGTCGAACCGTTTGTTTTCAAAGAAATGTTTTTAAAGGAAAACATGATGTCTGGATAAATGGTTTGGGATGGTGTGAATTATGTGTTTTTTTAAATGTTGATGTTGTGGGAGGTTTTTGAGTTCAATAACCCCTCTTGTTCGAACCATGTTTTGGGTTTGTGTTTGGACGACAAGTTGGGTAGAAGGACCAGTTAGTAGTCTCTTCTGAGATATGTTTTGGGACACCATTATAGTGGTTACCTTCATGTGTTTGGATTTGTTCATTGGCATGTTTTGACCAATGGACTAGCTTAGTTGGGTCTTTGGGTTCTCTCATTGGATAAGGTACACCCCCATTAAGGGTTAATGCACAACTGAAGTGAAACCCATATTGTTTCCCCATTGGAAAATCCTCCAGTTGATCATTATAAAGAATATTTTATTGATCTTTGTTGATTTTGTCTACACCCATTCTTTTTGTTGATTTGTGGATCCTCTTGTAGTGGGATAGTTCTTGTGGAAGGTTGAAAGATACCTTAGTTTCTTAAGATGCCTGATTCATCGAAGGCGGAAGTGTTCTGGGGTTGTTAGTGTGAATGAGTGTCTCTATGGTGTCTAAGAGGGCCTCTGGGTTCTTTAAAGTTTCTTTGAATCAAGTTTTCTTGTTAAACCACCAATTTTGGTATTTTGGTCACAAGAGGCTATTGTGTCCAGTTTTTAGACTTGTCTGTTGTTTAGGGACTTTTCATAAGGTCCCATTCCATGTATTGTTTCTATCAATCGCAAAGGTCATGTTCAGTGATGCATTGTGATGTTGTGAGCTCATTTGACTATAAAGGTGAAGGTCACGCAATCCTATGAGGATGTCTATTATATTGGGAGTATGTCTCCCTAGGGAAAGACATAAAATCCTCTATCTTAGAGGAAGGTGTTTATGCGTGTCCTGCCCTACTATTGTTTCTCACCCAAAGAAACAAGGTGCAATGTTTGTGCATATTCTAATCCCTTATTTCGGTGAAATGTCATGTTTTGATAAAGTGAGTTATGGAGTGTGTAATGTCTTGGTGAACCCATAAGGGTATGCGGTGTAGTTGTTTGTGGAACCTAAATAAGAAGATCCACACAGGGGTTTCCACAGCATAACTGTGAGGCCGAAAATGATTTAATATTTTGAGCTTCAGCCATACGTCCCAGAGAGAAGCTGGCGCGTAGTCAGGGAAAACCCTAGTGTCGTTTAAAAAATTGTACAAAGTCCTATCCACAGTATGAAATATAGGAAGATTTTAATCATATGGTTTCATCAGCTTTCTTCTGTTGTTCTCGTTCGGTGGAAATAGGTTCAGGTCCTTGTACCCATGTCATCACCCAATATCTTTCCGCCCTTGGTTTACATTGAGTCTTTGGAGAAGGGATTGAAATTTGGATAGACAGGATGAGCATGAGGTTTGTGAACAATTAGTAGTGACCATGTGTCAAGAATCCATGTGGAAAGAATTATCTACACAGTTAGTGCATGGTTTCCCAAACCGTGTGGAATAACTATTAAGCCTTCCCAAATCATTAAATTTTTGGGGTCTTTTTGAGTCAGCCCACGCCGGTCTGTTAAGATGGTAGGTTCTTGTGGTGGGGATACCCACCATGAGTATCATGCATATTCTTTTGTAAATTTATAATGGATTTATACCCCTTGTACTAGGGAGTCTATTCGGGCCTCCCCCTGTTAGTGTGCTCATTCTGTCTTAGGGAAAAAAATTTAAGATGTCTCTTATGGTGGGGAGCCCATTTGTGTCTCTTCATATGAGTAACTCAGATTTTTTTTCTCCTTGGTGTTTTCATGGAAGTTGGTATTATCATTCAAATATATATAACTACCTAAATCTTCCTTGGGTTATCATTGATATTGGAGAGTGCTCGATTGTTTAGTTATAGTAGGGTAAGTGTAACTTTGTTTGATGTTGTTGTTTGTTTAGGTAAATTGATTGAGTATTGTTTAGATTGTGTTTGGAGAGTTTTCATTTGGAATAAAACATGAATGTGATTTATTGTTTCAGGAAATGGTGTAAGTTTTTTTTGTGAGAGTAATCCTTCCTTAAATTATCACTGGACGTGTTTTGGCATTTGGGGGAGAATCATGACAAAGAATTACTTCTTGGTTTATTAGTTGGGTTTGGTTTTCTTAATTGGCATTACTGTGGATTTCTGAGGGCGGGAAGTTTTATGTTGGGGAAAATTGTCACATATGTGACTTCTTTTAAAGTTATTTTTTCATCTAATTTACATTATTTCTTTTTTTGGGGGGTTTCACATGGATTTTGGTGGAAATGGTGGGTTTTCAAAATTTGGGCTAAACTATCAGCCCATTTCAGGATTTAAAAACCAATTTTGTTTATTTTATAACTCATTAATTTTTAAAGATTTTACAACAATTCCACATCTCAATTGTCATACCCTAATATAAAAAAACTACCATATCCATTTGGGCCTCATAAAAATCCATAATCATGATGGAGTTGGGCTTTTTATTAAGGTTTTGGGCCATCCCGAAATCCCATTTCCTACTTTATGTTTTATTTTTAATATTTTAATATCTCATTAAATATTTACTATTTTTTTGGTTATTCTATCACCCACGTGAAGCCAAAATCATAGGAATCACCCCCACTATCTATTTCTCCACTTTTGAGCTCATTTGTTTTGATAATTTGCGCGAAACTTCTCTAGATTTCTCAAATCATCCATATTTGAAGAGGTAAATTGTTTCTTTCATAACACCTTCAATTTCTGCTCTTTTTCCCCCATTTCAGTCCCCACATTACCTTATCATCCCCATTAGAGCCTCCATATCAGGTTTGGTTACTTGTAGATTCAAATTTTTGTCTATTTTGTTTGTTTCATTCAAGATGTTCCAAGTAAGTGTTTCTTTCCTTGATTTCTTGCCCTTCCTTAGGGTTTCTTTCACCCTTTGTTGATTTTCCTCATGTCCATAAGTTTAGGTTCGAACCTAGGATTTGATTTTGTGTCTTTTTGGTCAAATATTGTGGTCTAGGTCTGGATTTATCTTTCTTGAGGTGTGGCGGTGGGGCAGTTGATGTTTTACACCATGTTTTGAGGGTTTCGACATAAAAGGTATGTGATTCCATGTTTAATCATTTATAGATGAGTTATTTTACTTTAATTTCTTATTACTAATGTTTCTAATATGATTTCTGTGGTGATAAAATTGTTTATGTTGTATTTGGTTAAGCGTTTATTTTTATAGTTTCATTTTAGATTAAAATTGGGCGTTTTTCATGTGTAACCCTTTGGATATTGTTTGGGTGTGTTTTATAACATATGAAATTGGTTTAATAAATCTTGTTTGGGTGGAAAATTCTGATTTGGTAGGGTATTGGTGTACAATTAGGTTTTAACGAGGTTTTTTATGGGTTTAAGGTGTAAAATTTTATAGTACTTCTTGAAAGTGATTTTGAAAACGTGAGATTTTCATGTGGATATTTTGTGGTATTGTTTTAAGTGTTTGTATAATACTTGGGGGTAGTTTAATAAATTTTTTTGTGGCTGAAAATTCTGTTTTGAATTTGTATTGGTGTGATTTTGTCCTTGAAATACAGTTTTGAAATGGGTTTTATGTGAAAAGATTTCGTACGACCGTTAGAATTGTTTTATGAATGTTTTGAATGGTTTAATGATTCATGTAAGGGGTGAAACCATATTGGATAACTATTTTGGATTGGTTAAATGGAACATTTTAAATGTGAATAGGTCTTTCATGTGATGTGTATCCTCTTGGAAATGTTTTATAAAAATGTTTAATGGATTTACTGAAATTTGAAATAGGTGTGAACGTGATGTGGGCTGTTTGTGTGAGTTCGATTTGAAAATGGATTTTGTTTATAAAAAGGGTTTTATGAAACATGTGATTGGGTTGTTATGTGATGTTTATCATATTTTTTGGGACTTTATAAAATTTTTAAAAGATGTTTTTGATTGTGAAAGTTATGCAAAAAGTTTTGTGGGCTATTTTGGTGTGAGTTTGATTTCAAAACGCATTTGAATGAAAAGTGGAATTAGTGACTTGTGTGATATACATGGTGCTGTTTGGTTAATGTGTGATGTGTAAGTGATATTTTCAAGTGAAAACTATATTTATTGGCTTGTTGAAGTTGTTTGAGCCCAAAGAGAAAACCCAGGTATCTAGGTGGGTGGACGTATACTAGTATGCTAGTGAATTTGTGGGGTATGGACTCATTTTCACTTAGCAATATTGATGCTTAAAACTCTAACTAAACTATTATGATGATGATTTGGGACCACTAGGTTATGGGTATGTTCCCTACTAGTGGCTCGTGCATGAGAACATATATTTTTTTATGGTTACTCTCACTGAGATACGAGGTACCGGGGACCCACAGCTAGCTAGTGCCTAGGGGTTATTTCCTATTTCTTGTGCTCATTATGTCCTTTATACTTACCATCATCATACGGTATATTTGGCTGAAAAAATTCAGTAGCTTTTGAATTTATTTTAAAAGTGTTGATTCTTTAAATTAGCCCACTTGAAAACTGATTTTTTTATTTTCATATTTTAGAAATTGTAACTAGAAATTACATGTTTTTGAAAACTGGCATGCTTTTCATCTTTGAATGTTTATCACATGGAATATCTTAGTGGTGGTATCCTACTGGGAATTAGATCACACCCTACTTACACCCTTGTATGTAAGTAGACTTGGTTATTTTTGTTGTCGCAGGATTGTGTACAACTTTTTTTCCAACATTTTGGGTTTTTAGCGGTCCATCATGATACAGTGTTATGGATATGGCTTTAGGGCGGTGCCTCTCTCCATGTGGAGGTTCTTAGTCTATCCATTGTGGGTTTCTTCAGTTTTTATAGTCTTCTATAATTGTTTTAAATTATGTAATTCAGTTCTGAAATTCTGTAAAAGATGATTTTGTTTGAAAAATCCAGATTTGTTTTATTAGATTCGTTAATTGTTTTGTGTTTATAATCTCGGGTAAATCATTCCCAAATTTCATTTTATGTTACCGGGGATCTTTTTCCAGCCCATGGGAATTAGGAATTCCTTTCAGGCCTTGCCACAGGCCTGGTTTGTTGCTGTTTTTGATGGTGACCAAATTCGGTTCCTGAAATAGCAGGAATAGTACCTAAAACAATCTGCGGTATGTCCTTGCTATCCAAAATTGTAGGCTAAAATACATGAAATTTTCCTTCAACTATTCCATGTGATATAGTCTGTGTTCCATGACCTGCACCACTCTACAGATATGGTGCACTTTCCTTGACATACAAATTCCACTACCTTGACTTTCAGTTCCAAAAGACCTCAAACATTGGAAATGATATGGGGTATAAGACCACCTTCCAGTACTCTATGTAGCATCCCACCCGGGGTTCCACTCCACAGTTCCCCTTCTTGTACATTGTGTAGAATCTCATAGTTTTCCCAATTATTTTTGGTGTATCGTAGATTTTCCCTTGTGTCATGCACCATCCTTTTCCATTAGTCACAATTTAATTGAGTTCTTCCTATTAAATTGTGCTTTTCACACTGATATTTTTCCTTTGATCCTTGTTTAGTAGGTAAGAGGATGATGAACTCTGTTATATAATACCCTTGGGTGTGCTTCCTTGAATTGGATATTAGGATAATTGTTTAAATACCAAGAAAACCTATTAGGCATTAGTCTCGGGTTTTAATTCTGTATCCCTATATTGTAAAACTTTTTAATGAATGAAAGGCCCATCCAAAGTTCCTAGAACTTGTATTAATTTGATTTTCCCATGGTGGTAATTTTTTATTTAATTATAGAACCTTATAAATACCTCTTGAGAATTATTAATTGAAATTCCATGTCTTGATAAATTATAATTTGATTAATTATATTGAACGAATTGTTCACATTGGTTTGACATTCATTAAATGAACCTAATGACTGAAATGAATTACATTATAAAAGTGTGTAAAGGCCATGCTGACTGTTTCATGTTCTATTGAATGCTATAATTGAATTATTATACCTTATTTATATAGTTTGGCTTGGTGAATGATAGGAAAAAGAGGTAATTACTCATTGAAATTATTATTATTATAATATGATTTCCCCCTTATAGAGGTTGTAGTATGATGGGAATGGTCATTTTGGGAATGATGACACATGTTCCCTTAAATCAGGTTTTGAGAATGATTTTTCGCACTATTGAAATTGGTTAGATGGATGGATTGTTGTTCCATGTCCCTTGTTCATGTGTTCAAAAGAATACACACTCACAATCTCGAGTGATGATAATGACGTCTCCAACTCATTAAGAGATTTAGGGTATGTACCCTATTTATTGAGATTATATTATTGTCCAGACTAGTTATGCATGTCTGAGATACACCCCAGTCAATCCAGCACCAAGTATTCCAGGTTTATGACCACACACATCTTCAAGTACCTGGTTTATCTAGGTGGATGAAATATATATTTATAATATATATATATATATATATATTACTACTCTATATAAAGTCACTAATGAGACACTCTTTTGTCCATGAGCCAAAGCAGGTAGAGCCTACAGGTGTCCTATTGGAACATGAGCATGATGTTATTTAGTTGTTCATCATTATTTACTATTACATTTATTCATGCACACTTTTAAGTTATAATCACTTCTTGGATTTATTCTACACACTATTTATGGTGTCCTAATTTTATTTAAACTCACACCCTACTTGGGATGCCTTTAGTACCCAGGAATAGTAGGTGTCTCCAGGTATGGATAAGGGAAAGCACCATGCTATATGTCACTGATGTTTTTTCATTTAGATGGATTATATGGGTAGATAAACAAGCCTAAACTCAAGATTATAGTGGGTAAACATTTATTTCATTTTTGTAGTTTTTTTATAGAAATATTGTATATTATTATCCCATATTCTCCTTTTTTATTTCAGAATGACATGAATTCATGTATATGACACTCCCTAGTTGTTTTGGATATTATTATTTAGTTCATCTATTTTTTATTATTTCAATGATTATTTATTACATCTATTATTATATGATTCCACTATTGTATGTTTATGGTTTTATCCACTTTTCAACTCTTAAATGAGGGTATATTCTCCCCAGCATACAACCTTTACACCTTTATTTCTATTGAAAATACTGTCGCATATAGGGGGAAAGCATGAGTCAAGGTGACTCAAAAAATTGGGGCATGAGTTAAGTGGATCCTGGGTCAAAAAGTTACACTCTAACAATACAGGTATCCTCCATCACTTACCACCAGTTGAGGATTCCCAAAATACATCTGCAAGTGACCCATCCAGCCACAAGCTCGACACTCCAGTAGTGGTCAGGGACACCAGCTATGAATGTGTCTCGACCTTCCACACTAGTGGAAGTATATATGGTTACTACTCTAGTAAATTACCCTTCTACCTTATCACCCTATTTTGCACTCCCTAGTTGAAATTCTCATTGAAATTCTTCATAATATTAGAAGGTGTACCTTATTTTCATTTAGAAGAAACCACTTGCATTCCAACAGAAGCCTCCTTTAGGTTCCCCTAAAAAATTAGATCTGGATTTAGAACATCATCAATATTCATCAGCCTAAAGATATTACCCTAGGACATAATATCATATTTAAGCCCTTCTGGAAACCATTTTACTACAGTAGAGTCATCTCCTACCAACACTCAACAGAGAACTAAAAATAAATGAATTGACTATCATAGTCCATCATAGAAATACTCTTCTGGGTCATCCAAATAAAAACTATTTCCCTCTTACACATGATCATCTTAGGGCAAATGTTATCCAAGAAATTCTCCTAGAAGTCCGTTCACTCAATAATTTTTTTATTTACATCCCATGTCTGGATATCCCACCAACACTATTCTTGACAAAAAAAACATATATTTATCAATCTTGACTCGCTTCCCCATAGGAATATCTAAATGGTCAAAGATCATTTTGATAGACTCAACCAAGAACTCATCTGCCTCAAGTCCACCCTCTGTGCTTAATGTTAGAGGGTGCTACAATCAGAACACCCATGTCAAGCAAGACATGTTTCTCCCAACCCACCCTGGATATCTTTCATATAATATAAAAATATATAAAATTTCTCATAGAACTACACTTTGTCTCCCTCACTCAGTGCTTTCAGATTATCTATTTCCACTATAAGAGGCACATTTTCATCCATGTCCTCTAGTAATCTTATCTACAAGAATCATTAATGAGGAATATCTCTAAAATTCCAAACACACTTATTAGGTCACATAACACATCGTTAACACATTCATGTAAGAGTTATTCACCTAAATGCATAAAAATCATCCCCCATATCCAACTACATGGTCAATACTGAGGCACTAATACTACCCTCTACCATCCCTCAACTAGGTCATTACTAAAATAGGGTAATTTTTTTTCAATTATCCATGTTTCTCATTAAGAACCCATTTATCCATTTAAATTTAGCACATTTTACAAAATTTATGATTTAAATTCCATATTTGGTAGATTATTCATTTAAATTACATATGTAATGAATATAATTTTCATTTGAACAACTCACCCAAAACTTGATTTTACATGCGTATCGAAAATGATGCATGTTTCAATAAAACATGAGTGCCTAGAATGATGTATGTATACAAAAATCTCATGACATACTAATCCATGAGTGAAATATATGAATGAAATAACATCACAAAACAAGTGCATCACCCAAGGTGAAATAACATCCAAATGTGACAACAAACATCATTTAGAACAATCCCACCCTTGGTACATCAGTTTTTCCCCATACATGGGTTAGCTACTCCCATTCACGGTATCATAACCCATGACCGACTTATCCTATTCTCATATATACCTTTCCCAAAAAGTAAGACAAAAATATAAAATAAAACCCCTTTGAAACCATTTTGTGACATCTCGACCTGGGAGACACATAACAATGCCACGATATGGATGGTCACATGAACTCAGCACCCCCGTACATCAGAGGATTCAGACTAGTAGTGAGGGTAAAATATAGATACTTGGAAGACTATACCATATTTTTCAAATAAGCACAATATTTAAAGTAAAAAACCAATATCCAAAATATTACAACCAACTACAATAATAATATGATAACCAATATATACTAGTATCACCTGATAACTAACATAGGAAATAATATCAAAACCCAATACGGTGGATATTTTATGAAATAAATGTGTCTAGTTTCAAATAGAAAACCAAAATAAGTAAAAATAGACAACTCCCATGTGAGGCCTGATATCATTTATGGTTCCCTCATCCATGATCTATCCAAACATATCCATCTAACATTGGGATCTTGTACTTTCCCTATTATGAAAACATAATGTCTATTCAGGTACCCATCTGGATTTCTGGGTTGGGTGTGAGTAAAAATCATTATACCTCCCTCAAAAATCTCAAAAATAATATCCAGTTTATAAATATATATGTAGTTTTATAAATAATAAAGATCAAAAAGATAAAGAATTATCACATTTTTAATTATTTAGTATAAATACCTAGGTTAATAATTAATCCCATTCCAATAATACCTTCTTCGACCCATGATGGATTCAAAACCATCCACTGAGGGATATCACATTTCATTCCATTATTGATTTCCCTAATTTCATTAATTCTAGAATCATATTCAAACAATGGGGTCCTAGAGTAGTAGTTTCGCATCTAGTGGGTATTGGGAGAGGTAGGCCCTTTCAAAAAAATTAGTGATCACATGTCTACATAAATATATTTGGAGAATTGAGAAATTGTCTTGAACCTTGTGGGTGTTTATAGTAGAAGTCCCTGTCCCTCAACACATTCACATATATCACATATATCACATATCGTGGTTCTACATTCTCAATCATTTATCAAAAATTTCCATAATTCATTATTCCACCCATTTTATAAATTCATTTATGAATATACTTAATTTTTACATCATCATTTAAATCATATCGACTGACCCCTTTGTTCTATATCAATTCCATAATCCTATTAATCATTCAATTACATAAAATCAGTTATCGACCAATTTCAAAATCCCATAATTCACTAATTTGATAATCACATGGGAAATAAATTAATCAATTCAATTATAATTAAATTTACTAATTTGGAAATTTAAATTTCACAATTATATACACACAATTATAATCATGACATTGAGATTTGATAATTAGATCACCTACATCTAGGTCATTGATGGATGTTCACCAAACCAAAATCCCCAAAATGGTGTGAAATAGTAAAATTCACCATGACATAGAAGGTCTTGGGACAAGACCTTAGTTCCAGATAAAATAGAACACAACTATCAAAACCATGATCTAAACCCAACTCTAAGAGAGGATAAATAATTTATCTTCACTAGGAAAGACAAATATAAGAGATAGATAACCAATTATTGAAGAAAATAGATATAATAAAGGATATGGACCTTTAATTGGATATTTGATTCACTAAGAAATATGTTTTAAGGGCATTGGAATATTCTCAGAAGCCTCCAAAAACAAATGAAATAGGTTTTGGCCAAACTGAGGTGATTTGGGGATAAAATCGTGGGGTTTAGAATTTTTCTAAAAAAAATAAGTGGAATTAATTTCCGAATGCATTGTTTCTAATGTAGGGGAGAATGGTTTTAAAACCATGGACCTCACCTTAGTGGGTCACATTATTTCTCCTAAGTGGGGCACTGTTTGAAAAATTGTACACCTACCATGAAAACCCCTACTATTTTTGTGTTCATGGTCTTGGTGGGTGGCAACACTATTTGTCCAAACCATGCTCTAACCTTATGCTACCTCCTATTTCTATAAATTATAGAACGAAATTTTCTTGGGAAAGACCCACAATATTCCATGACTAGGTAACAACCTTGTGTATCCCCTTGGGATTCGAAACTTCTCCAATTTAACCTTAAACAAACCCAAATAAAAATACCACCATGATATAAGAAAAAAAGTTAAAAGAGTACTTAAAAACATGTTTTAGTTATCTATAGAAAGGTCAAGATCTTATAATTAAAAAGGGTTATTATCAGATAATCCATTCCATCTCAAAAATACATATTAATATTTCAAATCAATCTTTATAAGTTAATTGAAACCATTATGAAATTATCAAGCACCAAAGGTTTCAAGTGACACATTGCTTTGTAAAATCTCCTTTCTTAATCATAACACCAGAAAACCAAATTATTGGTCCAAAAAAAGAAATAGGTGAAATTATACACCTCATGATTGAAGATAATAGAAAAATAAAATTTCTACTGACCACCCATCATATGGTCCCACAAAAATTTCATTAGAGGCAAAAAAATCAAAGAATCACAAAGAGGGGTTGTTTATAAAATTCCATAGGTGATTTGGTTCACATTTTGAAAACCCCAAATTATAACATCATTTAATTATCAGTTTTCAAATGAATCATGAATATAGTGTGTTTAAAATCATTTAAAATTGGAGTTACAACCATTAAAGAGACGAAATTATTTAATTCCCATGTTTTACAGTTTTTGGATTAGATAAAATGGTGTTAAAAGTGTTCTTGATGTTGAAAAACATCAATTTGGTTTTAAAAACACATTTGTAATTAAAAAGGTACTATGTAAGGGTAACATGGTTTACCCTTATTCAGCTAATTTCCTACAAACAAGGGTAATAGTTTTTTACCTTATAAATTATTTTAAAATTATGGTATACCCTTATGTATTTTGTCTTACCCTTATGCAGTGCCAAGTGTACGCATTCATACCCATTGGGAAAATAGAGTTACACATATGAGAATTGGAAGTTCCCTTACATAGACTTTAAAAACACTATCTTACCCTAATGTAGTTGTAGATTACCCTTATTTGTAGACTAGATTACCTTTACACAACTCAAGATACCCTTACATATCACCTAGGTATCCATAAACAATGTTTAAAAACCCTTAGCTAGGATTACATAAGTCATACCTTACCCTCATATAGTGTATTGACAAAGTTATTTACCCATATATAGGTCATATTTACCCTTACACAACTTATATCATTTCAACTTTACCTTTACATAGTGGTGTTTTACCTTTACATAACCCTTAAAAATTTTGGGTTACCTTTATTCAACACCACTTATGTATAGGTGGATGGTTATTACCCTAATACATATCCCATTACCTATGAAAGGTTTAATATTAACTAAAAACAATTTCATAAAAACATTATAAACTAAGAAAAAAATGGTTATAAAGTGTATGAAATGTTCTCAAATGATATAAAACCAAAAGAAACATAACAAACCAAATAATACACCTAAAATAAAAAATTGGGATGTTATAATTCTCCCCACCAAAAATGATTTCTTCCCTAAGATATCCTACCAAGAAGACTCCATATCAAAAAGATCTAGCCGTCGTTATCTTATCATTACTTCATGCTCCCAAGGCTCATGTAAAGAGAAACCATGTTTCAATAAAACCCAAATGAAAGGCATGTAATTACCATTATGAACGTTTATCTGATAATCAATAATTAGATTCAGATACTCATTCCATGATAAATCCAGTTTCACATCATTATATTCCCAGATCAAGACATGAAATAGATCAGAGGAATATTTTAGGATATGTGACACATGGAACACATTGTGGATATATTTCATACGAGGTGTTAAATATACATGGTAAGCCACCTTTCCAATCTTCTCAATAATATCAAATGGTTCCACATATCTTAGTGCTAAATTTCCCAATTTCCCAATCCGTCAGTGACCAAACTGAGGTAAAACTCTAAGAAAACCAAGTCACAAACTATTAAATACAGAGGGAATCATTGAAAATAAATATAGGATTTGTTATGGCTATGTTCCATTTCCATCCTTAGATGAATCAACTGGATATTTTTCATGATCACTTATACCAAACAGAGTCCCACCATAGAAGCTTCACTATCCACTGACAAACCAAACATATATTTACAAGGAAGACCATACAAATCTTCAAAGGGTTTTATATTGATTGAATATTGGTAGCTATTAATATATGAAATCCTGAACATTCTTATATAGATATACTATGTTCCTCTAATGTTAGGGACACAAGAACATATAATATTCTGAAGAATATGAATCACCCATTTCATCAAACCATCTTTTTTGGATGATATGTCATGGTCAAATTTACATGGGATTCGATAACTTCTTCCAGCCCTCACAAAATATAATTAGTAAACTAGGGATCCCAATCAGAAATGATGGAAGATTGAACTCCATGAAATTTGATGATCTCTTTGATATACAAATTTTCAATGCATTTAATTTTGTTGGTATCATGAATCAAAATGAAGTGCTCCATTTTAGTCAATTGGTAAATCACTTCCCAAATCAAATTATTTCATCAAGGGGTATGTGAAAATATAGCCACAAATTCCATAGACATCTCTTCCCACTTTAAAGCCATCATTATAATGGGAAGAAGAGAACTTGAAGTCTTATGTTGCTTAACCTTAACCTATTGACATGTATATTAATAGGAAACAAAATCAGTAATCTCTTTTTTATACTCAACCACCAGAAACATCGCCTCATTTTATAAAAATATTTTATGGTGCAAGTGTGCAATGAACACTTGTAATTACAGTAATCCCAAATCAACACCATCCTCATGTTATAAGAATAATAAACCAGTTTTAGAAGCATATGATATGATGTGAATTTATAGACCACTCTAAAATGGTTTCCCCACTATATAATGAATCCGTAACACCCCATAAATCATCATTGAGACATTTTTTCTAATTAATAATCTCATGAATTGAGGATATCAATTGAAAACCATCCAAATTAATCTCAGACTCATCCTAATAGATTCCAAAATCCCTACCAGAAAATAGAGAAATCAAATTATATTCCTTGTATGATTCTATCAAGGATGTGGATAGAGGTTTCCTACATAATGAATCGACAAATAAATATCCCTAAACTAGTGTTTATGCAACACAATAATCAAAATATTTTAGGTACTCTATCCACCGTCTCTAAAAAGGATCCAATATTTTTGTGATAAGAGATTATTCCAACTATTATAGTCATAGTAGATAATAAAAATTTGACCAAAAATATAATTCCACTAAAATTTCAAAGTGTGTATCATTTATTTGAGTTCAAGATCTTTGGGGTTTAGTTATTCACATGAGATTCTAAAGCTAACGAGAACCATATACCACAACATGATCACCATGTATATAAAAATATCCTAAACATGAACCCAATGCATCGGAGGAAACCACATGGATTTATCTAGCTCGAGGAAGAGTCCAAAAAAAAGTTAAAGTCAACCATTACTTTATCTCATCAAAGGAAGCCTGAAATTTTGAAACTCAAACAAAAATTACTACCTTCAGAGTCAGATCAGTTATCAGAGAAACCAACTTATGTAAATTATTCATAAAATGATGATAATATATGGTAATCCCTAAGATGTTCTGAATCCTAAAGACATTCCATGGGTCCTCCCAGGTCTTAATAAATTTTCATGTTTTATATCTAAACATTAATAAGGAAACCCTTGAATGGATAATAATAAAATAGTTAAAAATATAATTTATATTAAAGAAGTCATAAATATAACTTTTTATCAAAATAGGAATGAATAAAAATTTATATGAAAATTGACACGAGTAAAACATTTAATATCATTGGAATGAAAAATCATTATAAATAATGGAATTATGGTTATACGACCCAGGGTTAGGTTTATTTCGGGATTCTCACATGTCTCAGTGATGTTTAAATCTTGGTGTGCCCAAATTCCTTATAAAATGCCTAGTAAAATAGTATTAAAACTGGATAAAATTGAGAAGATCAATAAGGAATTATCTCACTTCATTCTGGTAGTTTAGTTTGTTTCATTATTGTCAATCCATTTATATGTAGAGATAATAAATTCCTACCATGGGTTATTCCTACCAAACTACAGAATCTCCAATGTTCTTCAAGGTAAATCAAACATTTCAAGGGATATTATTCATCCAAACATTCATAAATCATTTCAATCACAATTTCATGAAGTCTCAATTTCTAACTTTAAAGCTTTAATTTAATTTAAAAAAATAACATCATGTGGTTTTTATCAAAAAATCATTCCATTCATTTCAATAACTGAAATTAACAGTTTATAATTGAAAATTAAGAATTTTGTTTAAAAAATAAATTATCAAATGTGTTTTATCATAAATCATCAATCATATCATTTCAAATCATAAAATATATCATTCCTTTTTCATTTTGTTAAAATCCTTCTAGAAATAATCATTTCAATTCAATAATTTTTTTATAAAGAGAAACAATTAATTTTTAACAGCCACTATGATGGTTTTTCATCACTTACACCGCACCAATTTTAAATAATATAATTTTTTTAAGAAAATATTTGGAAATTAATTAGATTCCAACATAAAATAATTAAGCACCAAATATTACATGTGACACAAATTTCTTTAAGAAATCACATACATTAATTATAATACTGAAAAACCCTAACTAGAGAAACAAAAGAAGACACATATGGAATTTCACATGGAATTATAAAATTAAATAAAAAAAACTCTTCTTCTGATCACCCAATATCAGGTCACCCCAAAATATGCTCCTATGAATAATAAAAATCTAAGCATCACTAGTTCATGTATTTTTAAAAATACCACAATCATTTCTGTTTATAGAAAAAAAACCTTAAAATTAAATCATAATTTAATTTGGCATTTTCAATTTAATATCGAATGAATAGGGTTTAAAATCATTTAAAATTTTATTTACAACATTTAATGTGTCAAAAATATTTAATTCTAATATTTCCATAATTTTTATTAACTAAAATGACATTACAAGTGTTCTAGAAGAAAAAGAAGGGAAAATTGTTTTTAAAATTCTATTTCTAATTAAACATAAATTTTGAAAGGTTAACATGGTGTACTGTTGGGGAATTCATAACCTCTAAATAACTCTTAGATGTTTTACCCTTATAAATCTTTTGAAAAATCTAGTCTAACATTATATATATATATACTTAAAATTACACAACACCTAGTGTACCCTTTTAAAATATTTGAAAAAATGAGTTAACCTTCAAGAAATTTAAATTACCCATAAAAATAATTTAAAAAACAATACCTTACCATTATGTAATAGAAGATTGCACTTACAAATATTCTAGATTACCTTTACACAACTCAAGTTACACTTATATAGAGACTAGGTACATTTATACATACTTTAGAAACCTGTGAATTTACCTAAAGAAGCCATAACTTACCCTTATGCAGTGTATTGGAAAAAGGATTCACTATTAAGTATTATTTTCCCTTAAATAGTATATATGATTTTATCCTATCTTTATGCAGTGATATTTTACCTTTATGTAACCCATGTAAATTTTAGGTTACCTTTTCACAACACCTCCTATGTATGGGTAGAGGGTACTTACCCAAATAAAAACCCCTTGATCATTGTATGTTTAAATAATTACATAAAAAGTTTATTTATCAGTGATTTGTGGAACAAATATTAAAAATATTCAAGATCTTTATATGGAGTAATAAAATATGGGTAGAATTCCTTTTTCACTTTCCATAATATCAATTTTATGCCATGTTGTGTACATGAGTTGTTATCTCATATGCTCTTAGTATATCTGTTGGATATCAATCCTATATTGGAAACCGTAATTGGATTACTATTAAAAATATCGTGAATAAATTAATTAATAATAATGATATATTCATGGTATTTGGAGGTGTGGATGATCATTGTTCATAATGGTACACTGATGATGTATTCTAATATAAAAATTGTGACATGATATCTAAAAATGATTACATATTTTTTAATGGTTGAGATATATAATAGAATATTTCAAAATAGTCCACCATAGAGGAATCTAAAACTGATAGAGAGTACATCGATGCATCAGATCCTACTGAAGATGTTGTTTGGTTTGGGATGTTCATTTCTGAACATCAGCTGGTTCCTAGAATCATGGGATACAATAATATTTACTATAAAACAAAAGACCCATTTATCAAGAAATAGAACCCTAATCTCAAAAAATTACTAAAGAAATCCTTCAAAAAAACAATATCAAATGAGATATATTTGAGAGGGGAAATGTTTTGATCTATTGGTTGTCCATATAAGATAATTTAGTAGATCTGTTGATGAAGCCATTATAACGAAAACAACTTGAGAATAATATTAAATTTCTTGGTATGTGATATATAATATATTAAATGTAATTGTTAAAAATTTATCCTTATTTTATATATAATCTAAATAAATATTTATCATTCATTCATGTGTGCGACAATTTATTTTACATGAACAATGTAATGATAATATCTCCTAAAAGTAAGACTTTGAGTGTGCCCTAATTGATGACCATGACAATGTATTTTTGTTTGCGACAATTTATTAATGTTAACTTGTGTATAATATTGTACTATATAAAGAAGTTTTATATGAGATACTAAAAATATACTCTTGAGGTAATAAGTTGAGAATTATTACTTGGGATGACCTTCCAAATTACATCTCATGGAATATAATATTGTAATTGATATAAATAGTGGTGTATAATGATTTTTAATCCGCATTATATTTTTTTGGTGAGATTTATACCATGATAACCTTCATAAACCTTTATTATGATAGCATTAGGGATTAGGTAATCAACGGGTGATGGGTTATGTTGTCAATTATATCATCATTTGGTGCTCAAACAAGATGGAATTTTCCACTCGTCTGATAAAAAATACATCCAAAACCCCAATTTAATCAGAATTAGAAAATTCATGGACATTCATATTTTAATCACTTATGATGCGTTCAACTATTTAGGTGTGGAATATGTGATGCTCTAAAATTATAAGTGATATATTTATCGACCTATTTAGTCTATTATAGAGAATCGTGAGTAGATGAGATATTATATACAAGATTAACATGTTCCAAATGTAGTGGTCAATTTATGTTTTGAAAAAGGTTTTATATAGGTATACATACAATGATTAAAAAACATGTAGTAATTTTATGTGCTTATATGAAGTTATGAGTATGTTTGATTGGGGTCACAGTAGACACCTTAGTGGCTTGAGTGACATTGATGTTTAAATTGAAGACACTATTTACTTAGGTTTATGAATTTTGGATTTTATATTTATTTTCAATTCTATTATGGCCTGTTGGGTCACACAGTTAGGCCTCTAAATAAAGATTATGTTTTGGAAAATATAGTTATTGAAAAATGAATAGACTTTGGTAAACCATCTCCAAAATACTTTGGTATGAATTCACAAGGATTTTTGATTTTGTGAATAATGTTATTATAGATTTTTGTGTATGTGAGATATTTTTTACATGTGAAATAAAAGGGGATATCATATTGTATGATATATTCTACATTATATTCAACAATAAGAATATTACTCATACAAGTATTTAATATACATTCTCACTTAACACATCCTTATGTTGGATCCTAACAATATATTTCCACCGACGTAATATTAAATACATGAGATACATATCTTGACAGTATTTTGTCTCAAAATATAATGGGATTATGACTTATAGTGCATTAAACTACCACATCTCCCCAATATTATTTCATTGTTGATAAATATATAAAATTTATTAATTAAATGGATAAACATACATAATCATTTGAAGAGTTTAAATGATTATTAATATTCATTGATGTGTTTAATAAATTGTAGAACTTAGGAGATATAATGTACAAGTTCCATGATATGGCTCCCAATCCTCTTAACATTTTAACTCCCATAATTTAATGAATTGTTTTTTATAAAATAGATATGATCCAACAATAGTTTGTAAACTCAATTTAAGCTATCCAATCCATATATAATTTTATTTTTAAATCACCATTTTTTTGGAATAAGGTGTTAACACCCCTTTGGTGATTTGAGATACTCTTAATATGTTCAGGGATCCAAGTTCTAGTGTAATACCACAGAGGTATGAGGAATTTGGATACTACTATGGTGATCTCCATTAAATTTACTATGTCAAATATTAAATGGTGTAATTAAATGAAATTATGGAACATGATTTTTATTTCCATTTCATTGTTTCGTGCTAGTTTGGTTGAAGATATATTGGTCTTTTATGGGGTTTTTATGCTACTAAAGTTCTTATGGTGAACACACAAAACCTAAAACTATGTTAATGAATAAGAAACACTACCTTTTCATGATCAATCATCATGTTAAACAATAAATATGGCAATAAGATCTTGTCTCCCTATTTAGTCTGTCTCTCTCGGTGTGTGTGTGTGTGAATATATCCATTGAGCATGTTTTTTTATTCCTTCTCAATAATAACCTCGACTACATTTTCATTACACCAATCAAAGAGGAAATGAATAATATTGAAATATAGTAGGTGAGAATCTTAATTTATACATGGATAAATAATATTGAATTTAGGGATCAAAAATATATACTATGTATCAAATTTAAGAACACATGTAATCCTACAATGGGGTAGTGTGTTAGGGTGTGACCAAAGCCTTTAAAAATCTAATCATAAAAAGATAGAGAAATACAAGATATATGATGAATGGAATCAATAGATAATATTAAATATCTAATATTTTTGGATTAAATAAGTGTGTGTGGTCCAATAAAAAATGATCATAAGTAAGTACCAAATGAAAGAGGCTTAGGAAGTCCCAACTAGAACTAGATGCACATAAGAATAAAACCAAATAATTTAACTAGTATATAAAATATTTAAATGAAAAATGAAAAATTAAAGAATAAAAATATCCTTAATAATATATAAAACATATATTTAACAATAAAAAAGTAATATCAAATCCATAAATATATATGTTTAAAATTAAATATAGAGAAAATTAATATAGAACATAATATCACACATCAAAACATTGAAATTTAAATACCCAAACCTTATTTTTAATTTTCACCAATTATAATAAATTATCAAAGGCACATAAACTAAATAGTAAAAAAATATGGTATGAAAAGATACTATCCCCAAACATTTATCACAGTGATCGATGGTTCCCATGCTGATTGAAATTATAAAATTTTGATACATGATAATAAAAAACAATTCTAAAACGCATAAGTTGATAATTTAAATAAATATACTTTAGTCATGTAATTAGATTACACCATTGAGGGAAAAATATTTCTCACTAGATACCTGAAAAACACATAATACAACTGAACAATAGAATCCTTTAACAAAATAAATTATTAGAACAAGAATATATTATATGTTCCTGAAGAATGAAACTTTGAAATGAAATAGGTTAATAGAAAATTAGAATAAAATAAATAACATAGAGATAGAAATCATAGAAAAAAACTAAAAATTTTATCCACATAAACCCATGAATAAAAATGAACTATTTCACATAGGACTATTAGATCTAAGATTATATATGATTTCTAAACACCTCTAGCTGGAAGCATTTCAATAAAATTTATCATCTAATACCAAATGATTGGATTCAAAATCACTACCAATGGATATGAATTCAAAAAATAAATCCAAGTGAAAATTACTTAAACATATTAAAACTACATGATAACATATATATAGTATTAACATCCCTAGAAAATATCTAAATCATAAGAAATAAGAGAAAACCAAGGGGGGTTTACAACTGTAAAATAAGAGAAAAACATAGTAGTATTGATTCCTAATAGAACATGGTATCTATTATATGAAACTAAAAACAATCCATGAAAAGGTTACAACAATCAAGTTAGGAAGTTCAATTTAAAACTAAGAAGTTAATAATTTCACTATACTCATAAACTAACCAAACCCAAATTATAAATCCCTTACAATTCCATACCATAAGACAATGATATAATTATACTTTGTGGAATAAAATAAAGCTAACATCCAACTCAATTAATATGAAAAAAATGAATATTTAGATAATCATACACATAAATAGACCATAGTAACACTATACTACTACCAAAATATCAAACAAAGGTCAATCTCACAGACCCCAAACACTAGAAAAAATTCCAAACAAGATATCCATCATAATAAATCTATGTTTTTAGGAAATGAAAAATTAGATAAAGTAAAAAAATAATCTCTATAATTAATATATATTTTAAAAAATTCAAATTGTCTCCATAAATAGTTAAAGACTTGATAAAGAATAATCAACTCATGATCAATTATAATAATTTACTGAATATATAATTTGATAGAAAATGAATAATTAAATTATTAAATTTGAAAAAATAAAATTATTCTAAATTTGGAACGGATACATATTATTATGGACTTAATTATAGGTTAGTCCACCTTTAACACATTGTAATATATTGGTTTTAATTTTTGATCCCAAAATCCCAAAATAAGGAAATCTAAAAATGATAAATAAAATTTAATAAACCAATTTAAACATTAGAAATTTTAGATTGATAACTTATTTTGAACATGAAATACTGGATTATAGAATTAAATATATTACAAAAAATAGACTGGATGAATATATTTCTATAAAACAGACATGGATTGAGAAAATTATTCAATTAAACAAAATCAAATCAATCAGAATAAAAATTCTATAATAAAAATTTTTAGAAATCAAAATTATCATGATTTCATTTATATTCACATAAACAAAAACAAAAACCTTAACAATATGATTCATGCTAAATAAAATCACTAAAACATGATAATTGATATAATAGTTTCAATACATAAATTTATAAAACAGAATATAAACATGTAATCTAGATTTATTAATAATCGAAAAACTATTAAATCTCGTATAACAAAATCTTTAAATTTCAAAAAATGAGAATAAATATTTTTAAATAAGAATGATATACTGAAAAAACATACTTAATTATCTAAGATAAATTAAAACCATATTTGAAACATCAGAATAAAATGAAAAATAAATGAATCTCCCTATGGTGATAAAAAATATATGTTAGAATTCCATTGTTGTAAGTTCAAGAAGCATAAATGAATGGTAGACAATTACATGAGTATTTTCACTGTGGTTCAACTAATTGTCTTATGTGAATATGAAAGGATCACCATAAAATTCACAATGAAATTATAAAGGGGATTACTAGAAATAATGATACATATGGAAAACTAGACAAGGAGATACACATGATTCATAGTATTAAAAACTAAATAGAATTTAAAATACTTTAAAATACTATCAACTAAAAAATAACAACATTGAGACCCTCTTACTAGGGCGAAGTCACACATTTTTTCAATAAATAAGGCTTATGAATGGAACATAAATCTTCATCATTGGGTTCTTGAGATTAGTCTAGGTTCATTATCATCCATATTTGTTCTCGTCTATATTTAAGAAAAATAACAATTTCCTCTTCATGATTGATCTTCACGTGTAAGAAAAAAATGGTCTTCCAAGGGATCATTTCTTGTCCTAATAAACTAAAAAGTGGTGTTAGAGTCCCTCTTATTATTTTACTCTGTTTCTATGTCTTCGAGAAGAACCTTGGAATAAATGTTTTTTCACTTCTTAATATTAACCCTATCTAAATAATAATTTTCTAGTATCCCATATATGTGACCCTATAATTACTTTAAATAATAAATATTAAATTATGATACACTCCCAAGACCTTTTAGATTTATATTTTAAATAATTATGACCAAAAATTAACTAACAAAAACCAATTATTTTTCAACTAAAAAACATTTTCCCCACTATATAAGAAAAAAATTAATCTATATAATGTCTTCATAAAACCACAAAAATTTTTGATAGAAGGAAATGATCAAGTAAAATCACATATATTACTTTATTTCATCAGCTGGGGAAAGTAAAATAAAATAATCTATGAGATCAAACACTCTATAATGGAAATCATAAGAAGTAATGATGGAAGATCATATATGGAAATAAGATAAAAATTTGGGTATGAGAATGTATGTATGGAACATGAAAATAATATATATAATTCATACCCAATAAACCATGGATCCTATGACAATAATTATAATATAAGGATTTAGAGTAATAAAACTGATATCAAAGGATATTAGCATCAAAATATTAAGTCCAAAACATAATAAATGACATTAATAGAATATGTTATGGTTCAATCTAAAGACTATAATCACATATTGGAAAAAGTCCCATAAGTGTATTGGGCTCACTAACTGATGCCATACATAATATATAATGAGATATAATGCCTTACCCAATAAATTGGTGGGTTATATAACTCTAGGAAGACATTCCACATCATTTTATATAAACTCAATTGTGTTCAAAAAAGGAAAACATAAATAATTCCATTTAAGAATTATTATCCCAAGAAATTAACAGTTTTCATGGTTATTTTCATATAATTTTATCATAATACATCCATAGAAATAATGTGGATAATATCTTTAAATAAAATCATATGAATGATTAGAGGATATTATGATAGAAGAAAATACCCTTTTTATTAGATTACTTGAATGATTACAAAAATTAATAGATTATGAATTTGAGTCATATGATATCATGATATTAGTTCCTTAAAACCTATAATAGTTTTTATAAATCATTTTATATGTTTTTATAAGAGATAAAATTATGTGTTTATTTTGAAAGAAATTTTTGAAAATAGGGAGTTAAATATTTTGAAATTTTGAAATTTTATAATAGTAAACATAAAAGTGTATCCTTGAAAATGGAATAAAGTTTTATCTTGAGGAAGTGTGGAGTGGAAGAAAAAAACATTGATTATAAAAAGAGAAAAAAATAATTTAATTTAATAGAAGGTGACCTTATTAAAAAACCACATAATAAGAACGATTCAAAATTTCATGGTTGAAATGGGTTATAAAGAATTATAAAATACATAAAAAATAAAAAATTATTGGCATTCTGAATATTAAGGAAAAATATTAGCTGGATGCAGAAAACTAGGGAATAGTTGATAAACCATATTTCAATTGGATTGGAATTATTATTAACATAGTTTTATTTTCAAGATGTATGATAAATCATAAATGGGAATGATTAGAGTAAAAAATTATTTCCTATGAAAGAAATATAGAATACTATATGAAATGAAATATGAATCACACATAAAAACATATTAACTCAAGAATTCAAAATTGTGTTATGAAAAAACACTTAGATTTTAGGGAAGATATCAGTCATTATCTAAAGTACAGAATGTAATGAATTAATGTTATGTTTCAAAGAATTTTTTTTAATATATTATAATATATGATGAATTAATTACAACATATAGAAGAATCATAGTGGGTAATATCAAAACAAGACTCAATGAAGGGCGATTGAGATGAAAACCCTCACCTTTTATCTTGATATAAATGAAATAATTTTAATTTATGTATAAAAAACATAAATATTTAAATTACGTTATTTATAACCTAATTAACAAATATAATTTTTATACACTTTATTTATATTTATTCTCTCTATGTAACCTACTATGTTCATTCCTATTTTTCAATATTATTTGTTAGTATTCTTGATCATTTTGATCTAGTTTCATAATAGAGTTGTCATTAATTATTCTTATATGTAGTTCATAAATCATATAAAATTAAATTCATTGTAATTTATTGGTTATAATAATTTATAAGGTTATAATTTCTTTTAATGTATGTTTTAGTTATAATCCTTGATGGTGAAATTGGAGATGATCATGGTTTTAAGATATTTTCCAAATGAGTTTTGGTGTCATAATTGATGGTTTTAAATCAATGATATTGTTAAAGAAAAAATTTATGTCATTATTTACTTATTTATATAATATAATATTATTATAGATGTTCTCATATACATCCATGACATTATTTTATAGCATTTTTAAGCTGGTGTTCAAACCAACCCAAATGAAAACATACTATAATTTAATGGATGACTCTGAATTAGATAGGTTGTAATATTAAAATACCAAAATAATAAGAATATTATTAAGTATTTATTAGTGTTATATATAATAATTTTAAATAATCATAAGGATATTATAATTTATATAAATCCATTACTAAGAATGAAAATAGCATTTTCCTCTTAGTGTGTTTGTTTTAAGATGTTTAATTTTATAAAAATTTTCAGTTATTGATATCATTAATAGTTTATAAAATATTTCTTAATAATACATTAATAATTACACTAAAATAATATTTATCTTTCAACCAAATTAATAAATACCTCTATTAATGGTGGTAATGAAAAATAAACAACACTGTTCCATAGTGGTGGTAGTCTGCGCATATGTCTGGATAACACTTTCATTTTCCTTATAATGAGAGAGCGGAATATTATGGTTTTTAATTTAATAATAATAATTTATCTATATTTATCATAATTATATATTATTTTAAATTTTCAAACCTTTATTATTAGGTGGTACAGGAAAATAAATATGTAACTTCATGGAGGTGGTAGTCTGCACATACACATGATTCACATTTTCATTTTTCTTAACGGAAAAGGGAAAGATGGTTATTCATTATACCATAATTATAATGCCATAATGTTTTTATAAATCTAAATATGTTATAATTTTAATTTGGTTTAATAGAATTTTACAAAGAATAAGTGAATATAACAAATATAAATGAGGAATGGGAGATTATAAACTTATTCATCACTTTGTGGATTATATCCCCCACAAAGGGGTTAATCCCTTGTGGGATGGTATTTAAAAAGGACCAGAACATATTAAAGAGGCGTAGGAATTTTTAGGATATGTTTCAGAATATTTTTGGTTTTAATAAGGGGGTTTTGGTGTGGGGTATTTGAGGAGAGGTTAGCTCTTTTTATTTGGGAAAAGGGAGGATATTTTTATAAATACCTAAAACTGATTAATAATGGAAAGTCACTCTCAAGTTAAGTACCTAAAAAATTGAGAAATAATAGAGATGTGAAGATATAAATTTTCAATATTATTTAACCACAAATTACTAAATATTTTTTAGACATGTTTTTAACTCATTATCTTATGATTTTCACTTTTACCATGCTAGCTTTTACCGGGGAAACTTGTTTTCTCTGATGCTAACGTATCATTTATGCACAAAATTAAATCTGAAATTATTATATTATTTGGATGTAGTGATTAAAAATTTTATATCCCTTTTATTATTTAAAATTTATTAAAGAAAAAAAATTAATTTTTATATAATAAATATATAATGTATTAAAGCAATTTTTTTGAAAAAAATAACACATGTGTTCTAAATTGTTAATTATAGGTTTATAAAACATAATAAGTATTTTTACCTTTATAATTTCACAATAAAATAAATTTTTTTTCTTGAATTTTTTTTCATGAATTTCCAAATTATATTCTTATTGTAATAGTTCCATAAAATCTATGATATTCGTGAAAACGGAATGTTGCACTATTCACGTCAAAAGTAATTATTGTAGAAAAACAACAAAATATATATCATAAGATAATATTATTATCATGAATCCAAAAATGAAGTTTATTTTTTCAATTTAAAATTATAAAATTTATTAATTTAACTTTTAAATAAAATAATAAATCATAGTGGAAAATATTTTGTATTAGAAAATTACTATTTTAAAACAATGGGTTTTCTTATTCTTGATAAATAAAAATAAATAATAAAAATAGAATAAATAAATAAATATTATACTTTATTAAGACAATAATATAATAATATAAATAATTTTCTATAATTAAATTAAAAAACAAATAAATATAGAGTCTTTGAATGAATAATAAATTAAGTAAATATTTATAAAATAACACACACATGCACACACACACACACAGATATATAAATATTAATTTAGTTACTCATATTCAGACATACATTCAAATGTCTTCTCTATTCCTAAATGAATCATAAGAATTCAATAATAGATAAATCCACAAGATGCATCATCCTAAATCCTTCAATATAATTCTTATAATATGGATTTAAAAATAATACCATGAAATGTATTTTTATAATTCAATATTTAATGGTTTGAAACTTACATGACATAATATATATACAAATATAGAGTTAAAAATCACAATATAATAGAATGGAATTCATTTCATAGCCTTTTTCATGTTCCCATGGCTTAAGAAGTTGTTGGTGCATATTTTTTTCATTATCCCTTGGATCAGGGAATTGATTTTCATAATGTCCAATTTCCTTGAAAATGATGAAACAATTTTTTATAGATTATCTCATTACATTAAAATTTTGAGTTTTATGGCCTTTATCTTAGAAATTGTAGAATCTACCAATCCCTTTAAAGAAATTTCCCCATGCATCTTTCCATATTTCGGAAATATAGTGGATTTAATATTCCTTACTCCAATACCCTTGTCACTTGAACTTCCATGGGACTTTATATTTATATTAGTTTGTGTGTTTTGTTCTTTGACTATAATCACATTTTTAATCATATATTTTTATAGATCGTTTGGAATAATCATTAGGTTATTCCCTCTAACTCTCATTCTGATGGGTTATTGGATGAGGTAGTCATCACATCATCGCTTTCAACCTTGGTTCCTTATACATCTATACACAAATAAAACCCAAAGGGGTTAACATAAGTGATTAAAATCAAAATTACAATAATATCATCATAAATAGTTGTGGAAACATTTAACCACAATATATCATACTTAATAATACAATCACGTTAAACTATAGTTCATTTTGTTCAACATATATTAATGTTAGTTATATATATATAATTATTGATTCACCTCAAGTTACTTTTGTTTATTTACTTATACTTATTAACCAAATACCTTAACATAACTAGGAAACAACCATTAATAGTGGTTCACAAAGAGAATATGATTAACTATTTCATACACCTTAGAACTGTCAAATTAAGTGTGTAGCTACACCCCATTATCATGCATAAGGTGATAATCATGTTAATACACAATCTTCCATTTTCAGGGTTATTACCCCTAGGAACATCTGTAGTAGATCTCATATCAAATTGTAGTACCTATAAAAGGATTTCATTTCTAAGAAAATCATATAATCCAAAAAAGATTATATTTTATAATGTTATCCTATACTTAGACATATAAATATGCTTTTCAATAATTTTCTCTCATCATAATTCCCAAAATATTCAATATTAACTAAACTTACCTAAAGGCTTATCTATTCCTTTAAAATTATGACCTGTCTTAGTTTATCAACCCTGAAATTATCCACAACAAAAATCCGAACCTATAATTTGTTTAAACACTACACTGAAATGAGATAAAGAATCATATAGATGTGACCATCAAATTACAATACATATATAAGTTATTATGATATATTATATTCTCATGTCATTTTATGTTTAGAGTTTTGACTAATTGGAAAAAACAATAAATAAAAAAACCAATTTATTCCTCAACCAACATAAATTTTCCCCACTATATATGAAATAAATTAATCCATAACATAACTTCAATACCCACATAAATTTTCCTCATAAGGTAATCTTTTAGGACCACCACACATATTACTTTCCTTTATTTGTGGGTGAAATTGAATCATAATAAAGAGTGATATCTAATTATGAGTAAGGGTAAGAATAGGTTTTAAGTATGAAAGATCATATGTTACTATAAGAAAAATATATGGGTATGAGAATGTAAGTAATTAAAATAAAGATGAAATATAGAATTCATACACAGTAATATATAGAACATAAGAAAATAATTATAGAGTGAGGATTTAGAATAAAAATACTTATATAATGAGATCTTGGAATCAAAATATTATGGCCAGAAGATAATATGTGGTTTCATTATCATAAGACAAGGTTCATTCCAAAAACCATCAACACATAGTGGAAAACATCCCGTAGTGGATTAGGTTCACTCCTTAATCCCAAACCTGACATCTCATGAGATATAAATATTTAACCAATGAATAATAGTACAATAAAAGTATTTTCACACTAATAAAAACATTTTATAAAAATTTATATGTGTTTCACATAGGAAAACATTAATAATCTCATCAAATAATTTTTAATTATGAAATAAATTAGTTTCATGTTTATTTCCATTAAAATTGATCATAAGACATATAGGGAAGGAATTTGGATGGTATATTAATAACATAAGATAAGAATTATTAAAGGACATTAAAATAAATGAAAAGTCCATTATTATGAGATAAAATGGAAGATGTTGCAAAATAAGAGATCAAGAATTAGTGTCATATTGTATCATAGTATTAATTTATCAAACGTAAAATAGTGTAATTTTAATTTGAGGGTAAATACTTAAAAATAAATCCATTGAGGGTAAATAATTTTTAATATGAAAAAAATTGAAAGATAAAATAGAGAATAATTTCTAGAGTTATTTTTTTACATTTTTTTAAGAGAAAAACTGAACTGTGTCTTTAAATTTTTTTTTTGAAATGGTAAAGTGATTTTTTTGAAATAGTTTACTTTATTGAAATTTAAAATAAATAATGGAACCTTGAAAGTGGAATTAATTTAAATATTTAGGATTTTATGATTGTAAAAAACATGCATAATTATGAAAAGGGAGGAAACACTATATATTATTATAGGAAATACCTTTATAAAAACACACATGATAAAAACTAATAATTTTTTTTTGTTTTAAATGGTTTAATGTTTTGTATGAATGAAATAAGATGTAAAACATGTTTGGTATTATAAATATTAACGAAAGACATTGGTGGAAAGTGAAAAACATGGAAATGGATGAAAAACCATCACTTAAGATGATGATAATTATTATTTATATAGTCTCATTTTTAGTATGGAAGATAATCCATCAATAAGGATGATATAATCCAAAAATTATTTCCCCAGGTATAAATAGGGAATAATATATAAAATGAAGGATAATTATCAAGGAAAAAGACTATAACTTGAGAAAGCAGGCTGAGTTATAAAAACCCTTTCTATTTTAGGGAACATATTAATCATAGTCCAAATAAATGAAAATCTTAAATGATAGTGATGTTTCAAATGTAAAAAATAATTTATGATATTAAAATAAAATGGGTAGTAGTTACACCACTAAAAGGAATATGGGTGTGTAATATTAATACATTCTTTAATAAAGCGTGATTGTAACAAAAACCATAACATTTTATTTTTATTTCCTTAAATGTGATATAACCACCTATATAAAAAATAACTATTTTAATAAATTGTTTTAAAACCATATTTATAACTATAACCATTTAAACTTATTATTTTTATTTATTCTCTATATTAATACTATTTAATTTCCACTATTTTCAATATCTGGTGCGAGTATTCTTTATCATTTTGAACTAGTTTGATAATAGCGGTGTTATTATTTATTATTATACCCAATTTCAACATTACTATACCATTTAAGGTAATATAATATTATATTTATAACTATTTATATGGTTATAACTTTATTATGTCGGAGTTTTGATTATAATCCTTGAAGATAAAATCAACAATGATCATGTTTCAATGATTTTTAATAAATTAACTATGGTGTATTAATTGATGAGTTTAAATTATGTTTTACCATTAATGAAAAAAAATTCATTATAAAATTATAAATACCATATATTATTCGTATTAATGTTCTCATATTCATTCGGTATATTATTTTATAGTATTGTTTAAGTGGGTGGTCAATCTGACCCAAACAAACACTACACCATAATTTAATTGATGATTATGAAGTGTTTAGGTTGTGCTATCACTATTATAGAAGAATTATGACCTT
The DNA here is from genome assembly GCA_963277665.1 of Viscum album. NCBI lineage: Eukaryota > Viridiplantae > Streptophyta > Magnoliopsida > Santalales > Viscaceae > Viscum > Viscum album. The sequence continues at coordinate 1,576,458,350 of OY728146.1, read as the reverse complement.
AATAAGTATTAATTAGCGTGATATAACATAATTAGAAAGAGTTATATGGAGAATATAATTTATATAAATCCATTACATAGAGTGAAAATATCTTTTTTCATCTTTGTGTTATTGTCCTAAGAAGACTAGTTTTTTATGATTATTTATATTTGATATAAATAGTAGTTTTTTAGATTTATGTTAAAAAACCTTATTAATTACATAAAAACATATTTATTCTTTAAAACCACTCCCAAATCAATCCATTAAATGTGGTAATGAAAAATATAACACATAATTCCATGGAGGAGGTAGTAAGAACATACATATGGATGAAGATTTCATATTCCTTAAAATAAGAGAGTGTAGTAATATGGTTTATCATTAAATAAAATAAATTAAGTTATATTTATATTAATTATGTGATAAATTCCATTATTTAATCCATCATTTTTTGGTGGTTAACAAAAATAATCACATTACTTCATGGATGTGGTGGTCCTCATAAACACAAAATTTACATTTTCATTATTATTAATGGAAAAGGGGTTGATTATTAATGAAATTTCCATCACTATAATAACTTAAAAATATACTAATATTACTTAATCTAAAATTTTAAGTTGTTTTAATGTTATTTAATGAAGAATAATTGTATATAAAGTAATAGAAATGTGGAAAGAGAGACTAGAAACTTATACCTCACTTCTTAGATTATATCCTTTCTAAATTGGTTATTACCATGAAGGATTTCATTAAAAAAATACCAAAACTATTAAATTTCTATTAGAATGTGTAGGGGAGTTTTTTTCTAGTTTCTTGACCAAACTATGGGGGTTTTAGTTTGGAAAAAAGTGAGGAAAGGAGTTCCCCCTTTACAAGTGAAAATGATGTCACTTTTGAAAACGCCCATGAAATTTTAATATTCGGAAGTAAATCAAATTGAATGTGGATATAAAATGATAAAAAATAGATATAGGAAGGTTAAAGGTTGATATAGGCCTCATCCAATCTTTCAAAACATGTTTTAAATATGTTTTCAACTCATTATAATTTTTTTTGCTTTTACCACTTTAACATTTATCGTGGTAACTAGTTTTTTTATGGTAACTTATCCTTTATGACAAAAAATATAATTGAAATTATTAAATAATTTGTACCTACTGATTCAAAAATTTAAATCTATTTTATTTTTTAAATTTATGAATGAGTTTATTATTTTTTTAAATAATAAATGCATAATATATTAAAATAATTTTTTTTGAAAAAGGAATCAATTATGTAATAAAATGTTAATTTTTGGATTGTAAAATAAAATTGAGATTTAAGAATTTATAATTTAAAATACAATATATATATCTATATTAATAAAATGGTTTCATAAATTTCCCAATTATACATTTATACAAATAATTCCATAATGGAAATGGAATTTGTGATAATTCTATATTTCACTATTCACAAAAAATTAATCTCTATATGAAATAACAAGGCCTTATCATAAGATAATACTGTTATCATGAATCCAAATATCAATTTTATATTTTCAATATAAAAGTCTTATATATATATATATATTTCTTTTTAAAAAAATTATATAGCATAGAGAAAATTAATTTAAAAGATAATAACTTATTTGAAATAATACTTTATATTATTATTAATTTTTATAAAACAATAATTAAAATAGAATTAATCAATCAATATGATATTTTATTAATATTATAACTTAACATTAGTATGCATTTTTGACCATAGTAAAAAGTATGGTGCTTAAAAATATAGATTCTTTATCACAATAGTGTTTAATGTAAATTTGTATAAAGTAACATATATATAATTATATATAAGTATTAAAATATTTCATAATTCAGTTAATGACACTCATACATAAAAATTCAAATAATATTTTTAGCCATCATATTTAATATTTATACACACACATAGATATTAGTTTTATTTTATTTCAGTTTTTTATGTGGAGAATTTTATCAAACTTATTTCACATGATTTGAGTAAAACATATATTAAAATATTAATAAATTTGGTCCTCACAATTTTCAAAATCATAAAATGGGAGTAATTTCTATAGGTATATCTTAATTAAAAATACCTTGGTAGTTGTTAATGTGTTGATTTAGGATTTAAAGTGATATTTCCCTATATATAAATTGATATGTTCCCATTGTAAAAATAGATAGTCCATTACTAATAAATTACTAATAGGTGAATAAGTGTTAAATCCAAAAGAAATAACATTGAAAAACCATTAAGACGATCCTTATTTTATGGATATAATAATTATAACACTAAATGTTTTTATTTATAATTTAATATCTAAAATGTTAAAACATACATGACATAAGAGATACAAAAATATAGAGTGAAAAATAACTTTCACTTCAATTGATTATTTTTCATAGGATTTTACATATTTGCATGGTCTACCCACATTAGTAAACAAAATATTATTTATATCAATGTTTTATTGTATGGTTTTAAATAAATGGCACTCAAAATATATTTTTATGTTTTTGACATCAGTTTAACGACAATAGATGTGAAAATATAGTTTCTCACATCGATTATCCTAAAAATAATATGAAAAACTAATATTTTAACATCACATTCAAGATAACCGATGTTAAATATGATTTTTCATGTAAGTGTTTTTAAATTGAAGATAAATATTAAATTTAATATCCCTCCCACAAGAAATTACAATTTTTTACAATGTGGTTTCAAAATTTTCTATTTCTAACTAAAATTTATGAAACCACATTTTCATTTGAAGTTTCATTTATATGTTTTCATGCTCCCTATATATTAATTTCATGATCAATTCATTATATCATCATCATTAAATGTATTCAACTCTTTTTATTTTCATTATCATTACACTAATTCTTTATTCAATAATATCATAATTGTATTTATAATTATTTATCCAAGATATGAATTTTTTATTAGTAGTTTTCAAAATTTATATGCCCAATTAATGATTATTTTTTTCTTTTAATGAAGATTTTATTTTCTGATCACATTAAACCTACAATTATAATTTTAGAGTACCAAATGATTTCTAATCCACATATTTGTTCACCTCAATAGATAATTACAAAAAAGAAAATTATACCAAAAAAGACTTTGACAATCTTGAAAATAAAGTAAAAATGTCAATATTTTTTTAGAGTTTTCCATGTTTCTATGATATTTTATTGTTTATTAATATTCTATTTTCCTTGTATAGAGTAATAAATATTTTTATAAATAAATTTTTATTATTTTCTTTATATCATCAAAATACCATTATTTTTTTAAGACTATAATTTTAAAATATTATTTTTATCATGTGGAGACTTATTTGTTCTTATTGATTATAAAAAAAATGTTTGTAATATTGAAGGATCTCAAATAATATTATTTTAAAAATATATATTTTCATTTTGTTTTCTAAATAATAGATGCAAATAATGTTCTTTATAATCAACTTTGAAGGACCAATGTTAAAAATTATTTTCACATACCTTTTTTTTATAAAACAATGGGAAAATAGATTTTTGATGTCAGTTTTTTTTAAAACAATCGATGTGAAAAAGAACAATAATTAAATAAATTTTAAAAGTAAATTTTAATAATCTATGATAGAAAATTAATTTACAATGTCACATTCAAAGACATCTCCTCAATAACCGATTTAAAATATAAAAAAATTATGTAAAAATCATATTTTTATACTAGAGGTGGTTGTTGGTGCCAATTTTACTTATCATCCCTTAGAGAAATTAATTTTCATAATGTCCAATTTAGTAGAAATTATGAAAAAATATTTTTATAACTTCTCTCTTACCCTTAATATTTTGATTTTGATGGCTCTAATATCCTCAATTATAGAATCTACAAATCCATTTAATCTAATTTACCCCATGATTCATTCCACAATTCTTACATGTGGGGAATCAAATATTCATTCCTTCATTATCCTTTCCATATGAAAATCTTTGAGACTCCACATTTTTATTATTACATGTTCTAGGGACTTAGACAATGTTTAAATTATTAATTATATTTCTTGATATATTGGTTTATATAATCTAATGGTCCCTCAATCCATTTCCCTTTCTGATATGTTGTTAATTAATCAAAAAAATTTCCCTCACACCCATAGTTTCCTCTAGTTATAGTCACTACTGAAACCAAAAGTATTTAACCAGATTGATATAAAATTAACATTATAATATTATTTTAATAAATCGATAGAGTAAAATTTATCCTCAATATTCATTACTTTATGATACCTCTGCATTATCCCAAAGTTCTTTTAGTTGAACCTATTTCCCTATTAGTACCACCTATATCATTATTGATTAAACATAGCTTACATAATATGAGATTTCTCATACTTATTAATTGAATCCCATAAAATTACCCAAAAGCAATCCTTTATATTGGTTGGTACTGTGTATATGGTTAACCAAAACATTAGAGACCTGGTTTTTTGCTTTAAAAAATTTGAAATATTTATAAATATATTAACAGAGTTAGTTTCTGTGATGACATGTGATTCTGAGGCCTAGTGTGACCAGAGTTAATTTTATAAAAGTATGAAATTTATTTTATATTAAGCCCACGTAGTTATTAAATAAATTGGTATAAATTCTATGTGGATTCTTAGATTAGAAATTTGAGACAACGGTTGAGTTTGGAATGTATTTTTCACCATAGGTACGACCAAAAATATGCTGGTACGAGGTGTTTCAACATCTATCTTGTTGGCAGTATGAAAAGTGGATTAATTAATTAATTAATTTTATACCTAAATAGAATTTATAAAAATTAATTACCATGTAGAACCCTCAAGGTTTATCTGCATAAACATTGGGAGTATTCCAGTGCTTCTTTCCCTCATTCAATTAGAGCATCACTTTGGTCGATGGTGAAATGCCAAATTAGAGAATATTATGAAGAAACGAACACAACATCATCCTTACATCATTTTATAGGGAATTAATTGAAAAATAATGATTCAATATCTAGTTATAAGTAACCAATATTTTTTACACCCTTTTTTATTAAATTGATTGAGAATATCAATCCCTTTTATTGACCTGCACCAATTACAGCTTTTGCATGCATTCATGTACTAGATTATTTTGATTATTTCAATGTTTTCTAATGAAAAATTCAAATAATTGGTTGTTGTCCAAAGAAAGTTTTAGAATATTGTTTAAACAATTGTTTATATTATTTACCCCCTCAATTTATTTACATTCATCACCAGATGGTCCCCGTGGTCCCGGTTTGACATTATCGGGTTGTACTGAGCCAAATCAGAACCCCAGAATCACATCAATTTTGATATGTGGTAATGGTTGATTGAATAAGGATAGATTTGGGATTTTTATTATTTGTGTATGATCTTTTCAAAAAACCATAGGTTTGATATTCTAAGGTATAAGTATTGGCATTGTATGGGTAGAACGATGAACCCCCTAATGAACAACAAGATCAGATTTCCAATAAATGATGGTCAAAAAGGTTTAATGACACCTAGTTCTGCAAATATATATTAGATTTGAGGTGGGATATGTATATGAATGAATGGATTAAACACATGTATTTTTAATATTAGAATGTTTGAAAAATCCGACTACACACCGTGTAAAAGGATGAACACATAGCATGTATCCTCTTGGTTGTAGCAGCTAGGGATTTGGAATATCATAAGGATGTAATGATTTGTAGCCCTAATACATGCCATGTACGATTTAGGTAGGTGGAAGAATAATGTTATGGATCACATGGTAATGACTCTATGTATGAGTACATGGTCAGGAACACAACCTTGTACTGATTTAAATAGACATAGGGTCAAGTAGACATAGATGAGGTCTAGTACACAAAAATAGACAGAAGGACACAACCCAATCCATGTTTACATTGAAAATACATGTAGTCTACCGTCTGAGAGTATAGTCTTGCATGGACTGGGATCTATGTGATAGATAGTGATTGGAATATGTGGTATAGTGGGATGAAACACAATGTGGGTACCCTCACACAATGTTTACCCCTTAGCCTCTTTTGAAGAATCTTCATGCTTTTGTGTCTCCTTTGTTAGGACTCATATTTTAGCCCAGGATAGCCTGTCCTATGTTTTTTTCTCTATAGAATGAGATGGTTTATTCATTTTTATATTTTTGAATATAATTTGAAATTTTACTAGTACAAAAAATGGTTAGGTGATGCTTTATAATGGAATTGATCATGTCTGATCACTATTGGTTTCCAAAGTGGAAGCCTCCATTAGAGCTGGGCATTAGTCCTCAATGACTAGAGAAGAACCCTCTTGTTAGCACATAGAATGTGTCCTATATATAATTACCAAGTGGAACCCTTTAGTAGAGCTGGGCATGGGTCCTTGATGGATTTCTGAGTTTCACCCTCTAGTCAAGATGGTAATAGGACATCGATGACTTCCAGAGTGGATCCCTCTTACTAGAATGGGATTAGCTCCCCTACCACAAGAGTGGAACCCACTTGATAGAATGGAATGGGTCCTCCATTAATAATAATATTATAACACTCACGTTATATAATGGAACATGTTATCTACCAAAATATTGTTACCCCTCGACTATGAAACACTATGAAGAGGTGTGGCATGACATGGATGGTTACTTCTTGGAATACATGTGAAATGTTGGGTATCATTGATGGAATTTTGGAAGTATTAGAGACTCTTGTACATTGGATGAGATGTGAGATGTAGATCCCCTTTCTATCTCGTTTTTTTTATTTTTACTGATCACACACAAAAACACATACATATATCTACTTTTTTACCCATAGATTTGGACTTAGTTACACTCTTTCCATTTGATGAAAAGACATGCGAGGTATGACACATGATTTCTATATTTAGATACTCATGGTTGGGTGATAATACTATCCTACTATAGGTGAGAAAGACTCAAACTATAGTTCATCTAATCACTATGTTGATACCACATTAATTGGACGAGGTTACTCAATATTGGGTTGGCTTAAGATATTTTCTTTAACTGTATCTTGCATCTACAGTCGTTCTATTCCCATTGTATCTTTTACATCCCACACATCAGTTTTCATAGAATCCTACTAGGCATGTATATACTCACCCTTAAATTGGTTTTTAATCACATTTTTAATGTCTTATAAATATGGGAGATAGGTTGTCATTGACTTCATGGATGTTTTTGGATACCTGGTACATTGGATCGTGTATGGTGTTCGCAGCTTAGAGATTAGGAGATCGACTCTCTCAACAGTTTAATTTTCTAGTTTTGTTAGGTTCAGACATATCTTTTGTTGGGAATGTATTTTTACCCTTTACTCTTCAGTGTTAATATTCATACTCTTATACACCATAGAGGTTATTAATGTTTGGATTACTTTTTAGCAGTTTAATATATTTATTATTATTCTTATGTAGTTTCTCATTGAGATAGTAATGTTTTTTTCATATAGGAACATTATAAAAAATGATCCCATTTTGGATTTTGATTTTAGGTTTTTTCACCAACTGTGTCCTATGGAGGCAGGCTTGATGTAGTTACGAAAAAATCCCCTGTTAGGGTTGGGTTATAAATAATTGGTATTAGAGTATTTCATTCCTTGGAATATTTTTCAAACTAGTCCCCTTATAAGTATTTGGTTGGAATTTAGGGAAATAGTTTTAGAGTGTCTTGATTGTAGATATCAGGATAGATAATTCAGTGATTGTGTGGACATCTGATGTATCCATTCACAACGACCTTTACTACATGATTTATGATTCATTATACTGATATATTGGTTATAGGGATCAATGGTAAATTCATCATATGACATTGAGTCTCTAACTCTCCTTTCCGAGAATGCTCCACATTTTGGTTGTATATATATATATATGTTCATATGATGGCAGTACATCTTGATAAATTTTAGGATGCCTCCATGACGATAGAAATTTAGGATAATAGTTTGTAATCTTGATAATGATTCGATGAGCAACGATGCCTCAATATAGGGTACATCCTATGATCGCCTTCCTCCAGGTGGGAATGTAGAAATACATCCACCAATCTATAGAATATAATCTATGTAGATTAGATTGAGGATTTGTTCATGCATAGATTTCTCTGAGCGTTTCTTCACCTGAGGCTACTGAGGTTCCGTGCTGTTTCAGATCCCCAGGCAGCAGGGGATTGGCTTGATTTGGTGGTTGGTATCTTCAGGCTCATTCAGACACTAATCGATCTGCTGGTTCCCATGGTAGTTATCCTTTTCTATGGAGTAGTTTGGCACTAATGGAGCCTTGTTATGAAGATGCATGATGTGTCGAAACTCTCATGACCTGACTTCCAGTATCAATACCCTGAGGATTACTATACCTCTTACTTGTTCTCATATCAGATAAAATATCTTATGGAACTGCAGTAGGGAGGGATGGTGGTGGCCAATTTTGTAGTGCGGTCTACAGACCTCACTCAACACTCCCTTGACATGATATGCAATTGATACTTGTAAGAACAAATGTTTGAGAAGGGACATCAAATAGAGATTTGTTCTAGTATGGTTCCCTTGAGTATCCCCACCTATGTCGGTGTTTTGATGCTAGTACTAGTGACATAGATATTTTTTAGAGGGATTTGAGGTAGCTGAAGCTAGTATTGGGTGTCATAGAGATGAGTCATCTACAACAGCTAGAAGGTGATAGAAAATAAGATATCAGCACATGATATCCTTTCATGACTAGACTTAGGTATGCAGTTGTGCATTATAGGGACAACACATTGCTCTCGGGAATCCCAGAGAGGGTCAGTTATACAATTTTTATAGGATAGGTCACATTGTTTATGAATTACTAAATATATAGGATATGGATCTCTGGTAGATAGCTGATGAACCACCACATCAAAGGCAGTGTTGTGATCAGGGGTCTACTAGGTGAGGGTAGGGTGGTACCTAGGGATGAGGAGCTTGAAGAGGAGTAGGAGAAGTTTTGGGTGGTCGACAGTGATATGAGATCAATCAACCACCACCACCAAGAGATCCACATTAGGCCTATGGAGATTGTAGTTAGGGCCACATACATCTACAGGCTTTGGAGGCTTATGACCCCATAGAAGATGAGACGATCAGAGGTACGATCTGTGTTTTTTATAATCTTAGAACAATATTATTATACCTAGGTTCCAGTAATTCTATTATATTTCTACTCCTTGTACAAGAGATGGAGCTCCTAGTTGAGGTACTAGGTCATCATCTTTATCTTGTGGTTCGTACATGGAAAATTTATTTTGTATCTTTTTTATTAGTAGTGGAATCTATGAATAGTAGAGATAGGTTCATGTGGATGCTTTTGGTATCTATAATTGAACCCTCTGAAATTATATTTTATACGTACTGTTTTCCTATGGTCCAATTCTAGATTGATTTTCACCAAAGATGAGTTATATTTCAAAGAAATTATGGGATGAGATCCACCTTTATGGATAAGAGAGATCTCATGGTAAGGTATGTGGGTTCTGTGAGTATGAGGCTGAAACACATCACCCATCAGTTAGTGAGTGTAACCCTTGGTGTAATAGAATCTTCAAGATTCTGGATTCCTTTAGTTCTGGAAGATTACTTGGATATCTTCCTCAAGGACATTTTGTTACTACATCTGATGTGGGAGAAGGATATTTTCATTGAACTGAAAAAGGTGGATTAGATTTTCCAGGGTTTCATGGATTATCATCATATTAACTAGTCCATAATAAAGAACATGTACCCGTTATTGAGGATTGACGACCTCTTCCACTAGTTTTGAGGTGTGAAATGGCTCTCGAAGATTAATATCTATTTTGGCTACCACCAAATGGATTTCTAATGCCTCTATATACACTATAACTTTTTAGTGATGTTCTTTGGTGTGACGAATGACCCCATTGTGTTTATGGATTTGATGAATTGGGTTTTTTAGCCATACATGGACTGTTTTTTGGTCATTTTCATCAGTGGTATACTCATATACACTGCATCAGAGTAGGAGCATACAATACACTTTAGGATGGTTCTGGATTTTATTCAAGAGAACCATATTTATGGAAAAATATCGATATTCCAGTTATAGATTAAAGAGGTTAAATTACTAGGGAATTTCATTTTTGATCTTGGTTTATCCATAGAGATAGTGAATATTGATGCAGTTCTTTCCTTGGATACACCGAAGAGCATTCCAGAGGTGAAAATATTTCTTGGATTTTTGGGGATATAAATTAGGATTGTTGCAGACTTCTCCATAATTGTATCCCCTTTGACCTCCATGACATGGAAAGGGCATCAATTTACCTTGTTTGAGAATTTACCGAGGGAATTTTAGGAGTTAAGGATAAGGCTGACGAGTTCCCCTATATTGAGACTACCATAGGATGGTGTGGAGTACATAGTTTATTACAATTCATAAAGGGTTTGGCTCAACTGCATGTTTTTGTAGTGATATGATGTTATTGTATACAGGCCGAGACAATTAAGACCCCACAAGTAGAACTATACAACACAATACCACGATATTGTTCCAATAATCTTTTCCCCAAGGATATGAACACACTATCTTATGGGGAAGAACTTTGTAGTTTACTTATATTATAAAAGCCTCATATACATCTTCACATAGAGAGACATGAACTCGAGACAATAACACTGGGAAAAGTTCCTGATGGACTATACCTTTTAGATAGTATATATTTTTGGAAAGGGAAATTTATTATTAAATTAATTTAGTAGGATGTCTCAGTATCGCTTAGTGTAGTAGGATTCCAAGAATTTGGATTCCCTACAACTGATCCTAGTAGCAAAGGAGGGTACAAATTTTCTACAGTCGATGGTGACGACCCCTCTACTTCTCATGCATGTGAAAGAGTTTCATCTAGGAAGAATGGACTATGAGGTATTTAATGACAAGATATCAACATATTAAACACTAGATGGATATTATGAAATAGAAAATAAGGTCATATTTTTCTAGGTATGGATGGTAGTTGAATTCATGGTGTGGGAGGAGGAGATATGATATTTCCAAACTTCAACACCTTTTTTACATCCTGGTGTGGGGAAGATGTACTAAGAACATAAATAGATGTTTTGGAGGTCTGAAATGAGATAGAGAGTAGCTGAGTTCATCTCTTGGTTCCTCACTTGTCAGTAGGTGAATGATGAGTAACATGTTCTGGAAGGTTTTTTGTAGCCCCTTAAGATCCCAGAGTTGATGTGGAGAAGAATATCCTTGGGATTTATATTATTAGTTCCATGTATGTGAAAGGCCATGAAACCATCTGGGTGATAGTTTACTGAATCAGAAAGTCAACACACTTTGTTGTTATCACAGAGAAGAGTTTATTAGAAGTTTAGGGTAGTTGTATATATGGGGGATCATTATCCTTCATGGGGTTCCCTTTATGATTTTCTCCGATCATGACATGTGATTTATGTCATGGTTATGGAGAGGTCCGTAGGAGGGATTAAAAACCCAAATGAGAAAGATTACAACCTTTCACCCCCAGAGTGATGGGAATACCAAGTGAACTATCAAGGTGACATAGGATATGCTAATGACTTCTGTTATAGAGTTTTAAATGAAGGTGGGAGGATCACTTTTCCACATTATAATTTTCATACAACAATAGATACCAATAAACCATGAGTATGAAACCTTTTGGGGCCTTGTACGAGATACCCTAAAGATTCTCCTTATGATGGATGAAGATTAGTGAGAAATATATTATATACCTATTGATGGTGAAGGTCATGAAGGAGAAGGTCAATTTCATCCATGAGTAGATGAGGATGGTCCAAAGTAGAAAAAAATAATATGTATATCACTATTGTAGGCCCTAGGAGTTCACGAAGGGAGACATTGTTTTACTAAGAGTATCCCAATGATGATTATTACAGTGGGTTGACCATGGAGGAATGTTATCCTTTAGGTTCATAGGGCTATTTGAGATCATGCAGAGGGATTGTGAGGTTACTTACTCTCTCATGCTAGCCCCAAAACTGGAGTGGATAATCAACATCTATCATGTGTCATATCTGAGGATATACATGCATGACCCTATGCACATCATGAGCTAAGGAGAGTTGGAAATCAAGGATGAAACCACCTATACAGAGCACCCAATGGTGATCAAGGATTGAAAGGAGTGGAACCTCCATGGATGGACCATCCCCTTGGTCTGCGTGTTGTGGCAACCTAAGAATGTGCAGTAGAGTTTCTGGGAGCGGTAGAGAAAGATGTGGGCTTAGTATCCCATGTTATTTGATTAGTTTTTTATTTTTGGGGATAGAAATATAGAATGAGGGAATGACTTAGATACCTGTTTTCTTCTATTCAAGACTTTGAGATATTTTGAAATATATTTTTAGTTCTAGGCACTTAGATGGAATGTAATTTCGAGGCCAGATGTTTCCATAATTAATTTTATAAAAATAGTAATTTTATTTTATATTAAGAATGAATTAATCTTAAAGAATATGGGATAACACATAAATGGTAGAACAAATTAGAAGATATATTCCTTTGTTGAGCCTTTAACGTGTTATTTACCCTAGGAGTGACCTAAAATAGATCATCCTACACCATGGAGACATCTCATACATTTGTGGTACGTTAAGTGAATTAATTAATTAATTCATTAATTCATTAATTTTAAACCTAAATGAAATGTATATAAATAAATCACCTTGGAAAAACATCTATGGTTAGCCACATGAATCATGGGAGGATTCCAGATCTTCATCTACTCCTTCCATTAGAAAATCAGATTGGATAATAATGAAATGACAGATTAGAGAAGATGAGAACAAAGTGAACGCAACCAAGTCATTCAATTTATGGAAAGAAAAATATTTTATGAAGAATGATCCAATATCTATGAAAACTATTAAGTTTGTGTTTTACACCCTTTTGGTTAATATGACTGCCTAAATAAATCCATTTTATTGATATTTGTTATTTTCACCCTTTTCATGAACCCACATACCATATTATGTTGATTATTTCAATGTTTTCTAACCCCAAATGACATGTTATTGATATCTTTACAATGAATCTTGTAAATGATCAGTTAAAAATTTTTATTGTTATTTTCGCATAATTTTCTTCATGCACATCACTGGATGGACCCTGCATTCCTGGTTCTACATTGCTAGGTGGTGTTAAACCTGATAGGACCCCCAGAATCAAAATAGTTTCGTGAGTGAGGGGATGACTGATGAAACAAGGGTAGATATGGGATAGTTACAGATTGTGGATGAAATTTTCAACAATATGGGGATAATGATTATAAAGTGAAAGGATCAATGATTTATGGGTTGATCTTCAGACCCCCCGATGAACAACGAGATCTGATTTCTGAAAATGAATACTAAAAATGAGGAAAAACTTCTAGATATGATAATATCTAGAATATTTGAGGGAAGATATCTTGAGGAATGAGATGTTCAATGCATAGATCATAGATATAAAAACCTATGAAAAACAAAACTACATGCCATTTAGAGGGACACACACATATCATGTGGCCCCTTGGTTACAGAGACTATGATTTTGGAAAATCATAAACATGGAATGACATGTATCCCACTTACACATCATGTACCTCATCCCTAGGTAGAAAATCCCTGTGATGGATCACATGGGAAGGAATCCATGTGGTAGAACAGGGCCAGACACATGAATGTGTACCAAAGTACACAAAAATTGGATCAAGTACATGGACATGGGGTCAAGTACATGGACACGAGGTCAAGTACATAGAAAAAAGGTCAAGTACACGAACATGAACAGAAGGACATGGCCTGATCTTAGTTATCATGGACAAGCCATGCAGTCTAGCTACATTGTGTGTACTCCTACATGGATTGTGATCAATGTGTTGGATATTGAAATGACCAGGTGGTGTAGTGATACCACACACTATACTAGTACCCTAAAACATTGTGCACCCCTTGGACTCTTTCTAGGAAACTCCAATGTTCTATATCGCCTTCATTTGGATTTGGGTTTTGTCCTGTGAATAGACTATCTTAAGTGTTTTTTCATATAAAATGCAATGGATCCATTATTTTTGTATTTAGAGATGTTATGTGTATTCATAAAGGAATTATTTTTGGTTAGATGATGCTTCATGATGGTAGTGATCACATAAGATCACCGGTGGCTTCTCGAGTGGAACCCTCTAGTTGAGCTAGGCACAGGTCCTCAATGTCTAGAGTGGTACTCTCATGTCATCATAGGGTGTGGATCCTCTATAAACTTATCAAGTGTAACCCTCAAGTCATGATGGGAATGGATCAGCGATGGATTCCTAAGTTGAACCCTCTAATTGAGCTGGCCTTGGGTCATCATTGACTTCTATAGTGGAAACATACTGATGGGCTAGGCATTGGTAATCTACCACTAGAGTGAAACACTCTTAATGGGCATGGAATGGGTTCTCCATCGACTATTAATGTATATAGTACCAGGTTATTAGTCCTATACCTATATATTGGGGTCCCTCGACTATTCATAATAGTGTCTAGGCATGAAAAGACTTGTACAACTACTTTTGGGAAGACTTGTGCGATGATGGTCATCGTTGATAGACTTTTGGAACTATTGGAGACTCTTCTTCCTAGGATGAGCTATGATAAGGATATTCTCTTTCTCTCACATTTGAGTTTCATTTGACGAAGAACACATATATATACTTTTTTATCCATTCCATTGGATTTGGATACACTCATTACTTGAGATATGAAGATGCATAATGTATGCCAACTACTTTCTTTGATTAGCTTCTCATGGTTGGATGTGTCTAAAATCCTACTATAGGTGGAAAAGAATTGAAGTGTATTTATTTTATTCACCATGTTTATACCATTATGTTTGATGAGTTTACTATCTCTTGGTTTGAGTTGAGCTATTCTCTTTGACTATATGTCGCTTCTACTATCATTTTAATCTTGTTTAACCTCTTACTGAACCCCTTAAATATTTATGGAATCCTACAAGGAACGTATATACTCAACCCTAAATGGTATTTTCTTTTATGTTTCGTGTCTTATGTAGATGATAAATATGATGGTTGTGACATCAAATGAGCTTAGGGATAGTTAGTACATTGGATAAGTTATAGTGGATAGAGCAAGGAGGTTAGGAGTTGGTATCTCATAGTTTTTTACATTTATGGTTTTTTTAGATAGGGAAAAATTTATGGGTGGGTGTTAATTTTACCACCTTAATTTTTTGTTTGTACTGTCTTAATGTTATACGCCCTTCGAGTTATGAATGTCATTTGGATTACATTCTAGCTGTTGCATCTTTGTATTATTATTTCTACGCACTTCTGTATGGATATTTTTGAGTGTGTGCATATATATAATTTAGGTAAAGGACTCCCATTTAGGTTATTCATTTCTATTCTTATCACCACCCCTAAAATAAGGAGGTAGGCTTGGGGTAGTTGTAGTTCATGCCTTAGTTAGGTTCGGTCGATGATAAAAATATATTCAACAAGAGTGTCAGACTAGGGTTGCAGTTAGGTTTATTTTTTATTCACAATGTGATGAAAATTTAAATACCCAATCAACCATTTTTAGGTTATTAACCCTAGAAATATTTGTACAAGATCCTTCACCCTCTTATAGTATCCAAACAAGGATTTCATTTCTAGGAAAACCACATAATCAAACTTAACAATATTTCATGTTTTGGACCTATACATAGACTTATCCCATGGGGTTTCACTAATTTTCTCTCCTCCCAATTCCCAAAATATTCAATATTACAACAACCAACCCAATGAATTATCTATATATTGGAAATAATGATGATATCATCTTATCAACCCTTAAATTAACATCAAATAACATCCTAACCACTAAATTTATATAAACCCTACTATGATACCAACTATAGTAGAATGATGAAGTGTCCATATAATAACACAAATTAAAGAAATTTTTTAATTATAATCTAAATACCATTCAGGTTTTTAATTTTACATAGTTATGAAAAATACATTAACTAAAAAACCCCTATTTTTTTAAACAAACTATCATTTTTTCTACTATATAATAAACTTATTAATCCAAAAAAAGTGTTCAAAATCCTATACAATTTTTCTACACATGATAATTTTTTAGACAAGAAAAAATATTTACTTTTCTTCATTATGTGTGGAAATAAAAATATAATAAGCAGTGAGCATAAAAAATCCATAAGGGTAAGAATAAGTTATAAAAATAAAACATCATTAGTTAGAGTAAGATAAAAATATTGTTTTGAGAAAGTATGTAAAGAGAATATACATGAAATATAGAATTAATACATAATAAATAATGGTTTATAATACAAGAATCATCAAAATAGGTTTTATCATTAATAAAATAATATCAATTGATATTTGAATATATATATTTTGACCATAACATAATTCATGAAATCATTTGCATAACTAAAGGATCCCATTTAAGACCACCAAAACAAAGTGAAAAAGTCCCATATTGGATTAAAATAACTCCTTATTCCCAAACATATCATCTCACGATTTTTAAATATTTACCAAATTCATTAGAGAGAGAGATAACTAGATGCACGTTTTTTACATTATTTGATGTGTATTCATATGTGTCCCTCCTATGAAAACATCTATAATTTCCTAAAATAATTACTATCCAAATAAAGAAATGGGATTCATGATTATTTCCATAAAACATGACCATAATATATTTTGAGAAAGAATATGTATGGTATCTTCAAAAAATATCATATTAATGATTATTGGATGTTTACATAAATAAAATCACAATTTCATTAGATAAATTGATTGATTCCATAAATAAAGAGATTAAGAATTAGAGTTTTATGACATCGAAAGATTAATTCCTAAAAGAATTGAAATTTTTATTAGCGATTCATCATGAAACATAAATATATTTATGGTAAATACTTTGGAATATAAAAAATAAAATGGAAGCTAAAACATAAGAGGGTTTTTAGAAATCAATTTTTCT
Source organism: Viscum album (assembly GCA_963277665.1). NCBI lineage: Eukaryota > Viridiplantae > Streptophyta > Magnoliopsida > Santalales > Viscaceae > Viscum > Viscum album. Next base: position 1,576,441,304 of record OY728146.1, on the reverse strand, counting down.
TACTTTTTAATAAGTGGAGAACTTATGGGTAGCATTAAAAAAAGTAATTTTTGAAAATATTAAGCAAAATATTTTTAAAAATATTTATTTTTAAAAATGAATCATAAAAAATGGATGCACCAAAATCGCCTAAATTTTTATCTAGAAGAAGTGTTGAGTGGAAGACAAAACCCTTAATTATGAAAAGGCTGGAATCATTTTTAGTACTATATAAAATCAATTTATTGAAAACCTAAATAATATGAACCAATAATAATTTCTTTTTTTTAAATGGTTTAAGGAGAAAGATTAATTATATAAAAATTAAACTTTCTTGAAAGTCCAATTATTAATTAAAAACATTTTTTGGGAGAGTAAAATATAAATATCGATAAACAAGTATCATTTAAAGGGATTTGAGTTATTATTAATATTATTGAATTTATTGGAATGAATGAAAAAATAAGGATTATTTGACTCAAAAATATTCCCAATATAAAAATATAAAATACAATATTAAATGAAATGTTAAGCTCAAGGAAAAACATTGTAACTAAAGAAATTAGATTGAGTTATGACCATTATATATTAAGGAACAAGTTAATTGTAGTCCAAATTGAGGAATTTAATGAATAAATGTGAAGTTTCTAAGATCAAAAATTAATTAATATATCAAAATTAATGTTTTTATTAGTTACATATACAAAATAATATTTGTGGTTAATTTCAAAACATGCCACAATGAAGGGTGCTTAAGATGGAAACCCATACCTTTTATCTTAATTTACATTAATATAATCTAAAATATTTTATTACCAAATTACTATTCTAGTAACTTTTTTGATAAATCTAAAAATAACTATTACCATTTATAATATTATTTATATTTATTCTCTATATGTATACTACTTTGTTTTTTCCTATTTTCAATACCGGGTTGGAGAATTTTTGATTATTATGTACTAGTTTCATAATAGCGTTGTCAATCCATGTTCTTCTAAAAATGTTCATAATACGTAAAACATTAATTTTACTATTATATATAATTTATAACTATTTATATTTTTTTAATTACATTATATTTTATTTTTTGTTATTAACCTTATAGGTGAAATCCATGACAGTCAAGTTTCAATGTTTTTTAACAAACGAACCGTGGTATCTTAATTCATGTGTTTAAAATCAGTGTTACCATTAAAAAACCAAAATGAGTTAATTATTTAATTAATTATATAATAATATATTTAATTATCTATACAATATATTATAATTGGTCAATTTGTCAATAGCATATAAGATATTACTTTATAGAATCATTAAACTGGGTGGTAAAACCATCCAAAATAAAAATGTAACATAGTTTATTTGATGATTATGAAGTTGTTAAGTTATATTATTGGTATAAAAAAATGTTAATATTTTATATTTATAGTGATATATATTATATATTTTAATAATTATTAGGAGAAAATTATTTATATAAATCCATTATTTGAATAAAAAGATTGTTTTCCTCTTAGACTGTTTGTTCTATGATGGTTAATTTTAAAATGATTCTTTATTATTTATATCATAAATAGGTTATTAAATATGCATTAAAAAAATAATTATATAAATATAATTTTTATCTTTTAAACCCATTCATAATTCCATCCATTAAAGGTGGTAATTAAAATTGGGAAACACAAATACATAGAGGTGAAAGTCTGCACATACTCGTAAATGATGATTTTGTTTCCCATCGAATGGGAGAGAGAGTAGTAACATAGTTTATAATTTAAGAATAATTAATTTGTTATATTTATCGTTATTATATTTCAAATACCCCTTTTAAACCATACATGTTATCCAGTTAAAGAAAAAACAAATTACTTTTTGGAGGAGTTAGTCTGCATGTATACACGATTTATGGTTTTGATTTTTTAAGAGAATAATGAATGATGGATAATGATATTACCAGCATTATAATTAAAAAATAATGATATAATTATATTTTTTAATCATTTTTATTTTTTATAATATAATTTTAGGAATATTAAGTTCACATAAAGAAATATAAATGATGATAGAGTGGTTAGAAACTCATACCTCACTCCTTGGATTGACAACTTTGCAGTGGGGTTGAGCCCTCAAGGGATGATATTTTTTGAAGAAAAGAATGCATTAATGGTTTACATGAATGTGTAGTATATTAATGGATATAGTTTGGGCTGATATAAGGGGGTCTTGGTGTAAGGATAATTGAGGAGAGGTGATCATATTTTATAAGTGAAAAGGGATTACATTTGTTTAAATACCCAAACTATTTTAATAATTTGAATTCAATAAGAAGAAAAGTGGAAAAATTTGATAAATAATGTATATTTGAAGGCATAAGGTCGATCTAGGCCCAAATAATACTTTTTTTACTTGTTTTAAACATTTTTTAATTGATTAGCATTATATTTTTAACTTTTACTATTTTAGCTTTTACAGTAGTAACTAGTTTTTACCTAAGGTAACATGTCCTTTATATAAAAAAATGTCTCTTATTACATAATTTTGACCTAATGATTTAAATGTTTAAATCCATTCCATTTACATAAATTTATAAAAGTGATTAAAATATAATTTAAAAATAATACTTGTATACTGTATTAAAATTGTTTTTTTTGATAAATTATCAATTATGTTCTCAAAGGTAAATTATTGGTTTGTAAATTGGATTATTATAATTTTTAAAATTATAATTTAATTTATTAAATTAATATTTAGTAAAAAACCTAGTTTCATAAATTTACAATTTATAATCTTATATTAATTATCCCATAAATGGAATAATATTTTTGAAAACAGTATATTTCACTATTCACCTTTAAATCAATCATTCTTGAAAGATATCAAAAAAATTATCCCAAGATAATATTTTTTTTAAAAAATTATTTTTCTTTTTTAAATTTTACACTAAAAACTATATACATTTATCTTCCAAATGAAATTATAAAGCAGGAAGACAAATTTATTTTAGAGGAAAAAATGTTTTTAAAATATTTATTGTTCTTATTATTATTTTTTATAAAAATATAATAAAAATATAGTTAATAAATACATTTTATATTTAATTAACATCATCATTGAAAAATGAAAGTCACAGTTTTCTTTAATAAAAATTATTATTCATAAAAATATTTATTCATTAACGTAATAATGAATTAAGAAAAATTGTATAAAATAACAATAATATATATAATAGTATATATTAATATATTTCATATTCAAGTAACACCTATTAATACATAAAAATACAAAAAATATTTTTAGAATCCATATTTCCTATATATATATATGTATATTCATCATATGTTTTTTAGTTTTGTGTTACTTGTTGGGTAAGCTATTAATCATATTTGAATTAATTAGAGTAAACAAATTTTAAAATATCTGGTTATTAAATAAACCAAAAATAATGGAGGAATTTATTAATATTTTAATATTATTTATGGTATTTATCACCCTGAGATTTTTTATATTATTTTTTTTGAATTAATTTATTATTTTTTATATTTTTCAATTCACGCCACACTACAAATAGTTAATATATATATATATATTAAAGCACTATGTTTGTCTTGAGTTATATGAAATAAAAATATAATCATGTACGAAATGAAATATAATGGTTAAATTTATCTTTATGGAACATCAATTTTTTGCTTATTTTATATGCAATACTAACTTTCCAAGTCAGCTTGTGTAACACAAAAGATCGAGTTTTACCAAACAACAATATGTTAATAAAATATTATAAAATAATATATTAACAATTAACCTATAAATTAAGTTAGTATTTATGAATATAATTAAATAATTTATGGAAACTAATTGTTTACAGAAATATAAAATTTACTCATTAGTTACAATGAACCAATTGAATGTAAAGGGAAATTTTTATTGAAAACTATTTTTATTCTCATCAAGCTAGTTCATCCTAATAAAATAAATAAATAAAAATTAATGGGCGATATTAATTTAATAAATATATATATATTATATACAATAAAATATTTTTGATATTAATCTAAAATATTTGATAGGAATAAGACAATAACATGCCAAATTTTACACATAAAAACCAACATTTTTATTAAGACACATTAACCGCCTATTGATTCAGAACATATATTAAATCTAATGTTTGGTCCTTTTATAAAGATTATATATCCAAATAAACTTCATTATTTAAAGGAAAACATAAAAATTAATTTAGTGTGAATTTCTGGTATTTTTCCGTGTTGTTTTATTTTTTTAATAAATAGTGAAAATATAGAAAATCTACCCAAAACTACTTTTTCATCTAATTTATTTATATGGATATAATATATTATTAATTTTTTTTAAAGATTATTTAATTAATTTTTTACAATTTATCTTATTTAGGTCATTGTAATCAATTTCACATTGAAATTTGTTATAAAAACTTATTAAACTTTTGATCATTCTTTACTTTAAAAGCCCGCTTTACTGTCCGGTCTCTGGGATTAAAATTTAAATTAATTTTTGCCACTAATTGTATTTGAATTTTTAAAAATTGATTCCATATTTTTAATTTGAATAATTTATAATTTCTAATAATATCATCATACTTTTTGACCAAAAATATTAGTGAAGTTAATTAAAATTAATTACAATGATTAAGATTAAATTATGCTTAAATATGGACTAAATCCAAAACATAAGGAATAATATGATCTATAAACTTGTCCAAAAGTAATTTTATGGAAATAATTAGAACCTATCTTACCTTTACACTAAAATGAACCATTATTGGATCCACTTTCAGTAAAAAAACATGGCTGGGGTTTATGTTTTCCAAAATATTACAAGAGTGCCACTCCTCCTCCACTATAAAATGCCTCCTCTCCTACCACTTCCAAACTCCTCTTAAGACACTTATGATCGTCCCAGATCTACCAAAATATATCCACAGAATCCATAAATTAATCCTTGAATCCTCTCTTTTGGAAGAAATAAATCAAAGGATGTCCTTTGGTGAAATCCAAAGGGAGTTACCCAAAGAAGAGGTAACATCATCCCTCAAGCTCCTTTATCTTATTTTCATTCTCCATACTCTCCACTATAATTATTATTTTATTATAAAGAAAAACCAATATCTTAATTATACTGAGTTTTTTATTCTAATAAATTTTCTTACACCTACACACACATCCATCTAATTGGTAACAAACATACTGTTTATGTATACGAAGAACTACTGCCTCACAAAACAATAATTGTTCATTCTTCATTTACTACTTCTCTTGGTAGAAGTAATGATGCACACTTGGTTTTATTATAATATTTACGATATTTATAATTTATTTTATATTATGAAATTATTTTAAAACACATATCTTTATAATCACAATATCATGTAAATACGATAATTTTGTTTAAGGAAGTATAGACTACCGCCCCTCAAAGTGATTTGATTCATTCAAACACTACATGTAATGTATTAAATTTTAGTTTTGTAAAATTATATGACATATATGATATACTAATGATACTATAATAATGATATATATACACATTTATATACTTATATGTCATTTACACTATTTCTTACAATTTGACAATAAAATTGAAACAACGTTCAGGCATATGTATGTACTACCATCTCCATGAATGGTGTATTCCATTAAATACTTCTATATAGTATATTTTATTATAAAAAAAATTTAATTAATTTAAATGAAATTTATATAATGGTTTACATTCGTGAAATCATGAAATTACCAAATATATAACAAATTAAGTCACATGCATTGAAGAAACCAGATATTACCCGAAGTGAAACCTTAACATAGAATGGTTAACAGTAAGGTAATATAGGGTAATAAAAATACCATATATTTTTTTAGATATAATAATATTATTCTATAAAATATTTATAATAAAATTATATTTATTATATAGGAATCTTGAATGAGTATGAATAGAATCAATATAGAGGGTAAGGTAATTTAATCTCAGTCTTTATTTCCTTGAGGCATATGCCCTATTCACCACTCACATATTTGATGTGGTGTATATACTTACCAAATATGAATATTTAAAATAAATATATGGGTATTTACATAACCATTTTATGATCTTTCTATCATTAGGTTTAAGTTCAAAAAGTTACTAAATTGATATGGTAATTTTGTCTCAATTTACCTTCTTTGAGACACCTGCCATTTTATACACCTACATTTTAATATGAGGTGTATAGAATTCCTTTTACATGTTATAAAATGGATCGACTTATTTTCATGATTTTTTAACACTCCATGTGATTTTATTTTCATACATGGGGAGTATGATTCATAGTTACAATGAGGTAATATTTTATTGAAACTATCTCACCATTTATCGAGATTGTTTATGACTCCATTTTCATTAATGAAATCTTATGATCCATATTCTAAGAAAACTCAAGAATTTTCATATCCTATAGTTATTATTTATATATTAATGTATTATTAACATATTTTCCACTCTTTGTTACTTAAGATAATTGAGAAAACGTTTTTAGGAATGTATGACCTTACCACTCTCTTCGATTGAAAATCATTGTTCCTTCAAATCCATGTCTCCTAAAAATGTTTCAAATAATATTATACTATTATACAATGAAATTTAAAAGAAATTATTACACATTTTTTAACTTTTATAAAAATAATATTTCTTATAAAATTAATATTAATATCATTTTCCAGTCAAGAAACATTTCTATACATTGTGCGGTTTAAATCAATGTTCGTCTTGTATAGAATTACCACCCATAATTTCATTGAAGCATCATTTATATTTTCTAAAGGTGAATTTTTGATATTTTCTTAAAATCTATTTTAAAATAGAATTAATTAGAAAAGTTTTTTAATCGTCTTTACAAGTTTATAGATAAAATATATTCAAAATGTCTTCCAGATTCCTTTATAATTTTTCATGTTTTAAAAAAAATTGTTTTCAAATAATTTTATGTTGTAAAAATAAAATTTCAATGAATATGGATATTTTACTCAGTACATGTTTTTAAATTATCATTCAAAATTATTTTCCATCTATGATAACGTCCATTGGTGTTACTCAAGCAATATTGGGGAAATTATTTGAGGTTTCCATTCATATTCATTCTTTGAATGGTTAATATTTTTATGGAAGGATGTTTATGAAACCTCTTTCCCTTTAATAGGTTATATGATTTGAAAACCTTATTATTTAAAGGGTTATTATTTTGATGAAATGATTATGAAACTAGTATATTTTTCCATAGTTTATGATATGATTACATTTTTATGATACTTGTGTGTATGATACCCAATATACATCATGGGTTATTATATGACTGTTTATTATTTAGGGGAACATGTTTGCATATTTTCATTATGAGAGGAGTGGTACCTATATCTCCCTCTAATGAATTAGGTAACAACTTTTATCTCATTATATACACTAATATGGTCTTGGGTTTGTGGCTTCACTACTAATATGCCCATATAATTGAACCATGACTAACAAGATAGTATGCAGAGTGTACTCAAGCTACTAAGATGTCTATGGGAGTGAACCATGAGAACCAAAATTGTATGGGGAGTGGACCCATACTAATAAGATGGTCTTGGAATTGATTCTTTGGATACCATCTAAATCATATTATATACTTATGTGTTTACAAAAATTCCATGTTTTATTTATATATTACGTTAATATGGATTATGATCTCTATTTCCTTATGATTCATGTCTTATGAACTTTAATGATTTATTTTTATGATATTTTATACGATGGGTATGATATTAAAATGTTTTGATCATATTCTCATACTCTTATGCTCGTGTTTATTCTTACACGTCTCCCTTGTTTACCCATACTGATCATCTATGATCACCCCTTTTTTATGTTTCTATACCCATGTTATGAAGATATGTATTATGAATTATGTATCTAAGAAGGTTTCTAGTAAAAAAAACTCATAGTGGGAGATAATGTAGCTCACTTATGTACTAGTGTCCAAATTTCCATGTTTCCAAATGCACTAGACTAATACAGTCTTTCAGAATCTTTTTTTAATGTTTTAAATATTCCAAAAAAGGGATGTAATGTATTTTTAACCTAAGGATAGGTTTCTATAGCTGGTATCAGATCATAGGTTTAGTTAACCTATGGAAACTAAGATGAGAAAACCTTAGCAAGAACTCTAAGGAGTAAGTGTAACTATAAGGATAACAAAAAGTATAGGAAATGTCCTAGAAATTTAGAAAAAGTAAGAGTGAGTTATTTCGTAGAAATAAATACCTATCTAGTTACTATATATGGGTGTTTCTCTGGAAGTATGTACCTATGGGTAACAAATCCTACAAGATATCCTAATCCTTACTTATGGTAATCTGGTACACTACAACAGGCCTTACTGCACACCTCATTTGACACTCCCAAGGGATATTCTTGGAAAATTCATAAACACTTAATGAACCATCATGAAGGATTTAAATAAATGATGGATATGAATAACTTATGATAAAAATATGGCTTTATATATAAATAAAGTTTCATAAATTAGACATATTATAAGTAAAATTTCATGATTATGTGATTCCTTGCTATGATAATCATTTCTCATTCAATGCTTTTTTGTTTTAGAAAATGGAGGGAATAAGAAGGAACATGATTAACATTGAATTTGGTGGAAAATATTATAATCATAAGACAAATGTGATGAACATTATAGTTAAGTTCTTAGTGATCATTAACAATTAGTTTTCTAGGAACATGATCAATAACCCGAACCTTAAGCAACTCTCAGATTCACTAAAGAAGAGAATAAAGAATTATGTTGAGAGTTTAGGTAATGAAGATCATACAGGAAGTAATATTAAGTTTTATTTGTGTCTAGAATGTGGAAATAACCACTTATGTTAATGTTTTATAAGAACAAGAAGTATTTTTGACTATATAGTATAAATAAACAAAGCGAGTAACTGAAAAGAAAATATAAATTGTTCGACTATCCAAATGGATGGGAATATTGACCTCCCTAATTCATCAACAAAGTTAAATTCTTTTTGTGTGGAATTAATGGTTATTATAAAAAATTGATTTCCTTACTAGATAGATCCCAAAGAGAATCAGAAATGTAGTATGAGTAATTGTTATATTGCTGCTGATGATGAGATTACAGAGGAAATGTGAATAAAAAGAGGTATTAGTTAGTAAGATGTGGTATCCATCTTATGAATTAAAAATAAAGTGGAATACTCATAGTTTCTATGTATTTGGATTCATGAATTATATAGTATTAATGAAGAAATATGAAAAAAGTATTCATTTTATGTTCCACTCTAAGTATTTACAATATTATATTGAATGTTTCTCATTAGTTGGAAAAGTGATTTAATGATAATTGGGTAATTTTAAAAAGGGTTGATAACCATTAATATGTTCCTCATGTTATGATAATGTGGTTTAGATAATGATATCTTGGATAGGAATAGGTAAATTATACAATAATGGTTACCTTAAAACTAATTAAATACTTGTTAACAATTTTTCTATGCTATAAAGTTTATTTTTTTCAATTTAAGGAAGATATCTAATATCAATTAAAATAAGGATAAATTTTTGTTCATAAAAAGTATTTATGATAATTAAGTGATATTACCATGACTCAAGAGAATATATGATGAAGTTATTCACATATTTGAAATGTGACAACCAAGAGATACTTTGTGATATATAGGGGATCAATGTTAAGTGTATTTTATAACCTTCATTATAATATTTTTAATTTTCATCCTTTTTATGAGTGATAAGGTTAACCATTTTTGAAGAATTTAGTTAAACATTGGATGAATATTGTGAGAATAAATTATAATCTCAGAACATGTGGATTTATGCATATGGGATAACCTCTTATAAAATTGTGGTGTTGATGATAACTGATGATAGATGGAATGGAATATCCTAGATATCATGATTTGTTAGTGCTTCAGGAAGGAAAAATTCACCTTCCTTTTTGGATAATGAGGTGATGTGGATAATGGAACAACATAGTTTTATGTTTTCGTGAAATCATGCAAGCATATCTTTTCATGAAAATTATTTAACTTTACAAAATGGATCTTGAAACCAAAAATGTTATCATAGTACCACTGTTTAGGATGAATCAGATGGTCTCTTAGTTGATCACATATTTATGGGGCTGTGATTATTATCCTTCTTATAAACATGTTATATATCACTCTCAATTATAATGTGATAATTTTTTTTCTCTACAATGTACTTGTTTTAACATTCCTCGTATGTTCTCCCATGTTGAAACCCAGTTATAAGTTACTTTGGGCACCAATTAGGTTTCAAACATTCTATTTTAATAGTTTTCTTTATTATTCATTATTATGATGTTGGTTGCTAGGAATTGAATTTTCAAGAAATAAACCTTTAATAACCCAAATTAATATTTAGGGAAAATTTAATTTTATCGGGGTATAGTGTAACACCCTGAATTTTTTTGAATTATTATTTTTAAATTAATTTATTCTTTTTGATATTTTTCATTTCACAAAACACTAAAAATTGTTATTTTATATACATTAAAGCACTAATTTTATCTTGCGTTATACACAATGACAATTTAATCATTAAATGAAATAAATATAAAGGTAACCATTATATATATTGAACATTGAGGTTAATCTATTTATTACACACAAGACTGAATTTTCTCGATGACTTGAAAAACACACAAGACCGAGTTTTACAAAAAAATATGATATTATTAAAATATTACTATTTAATATATTAAAAATCAATATATAAAATTAGTTTGAGTTAATTAATAATATTAAATAAATTATGAAAAACTATGGTTTACAGAAATATATAATGAATTCATTAGTTACAACCAAACAATTGAATGCAATGGGAATTGTTTTTATAGAAAAATACTTTTATGCCCATAAAACTGTTTTATCCTAAAAATTAAATTACTTACAAATAGTGAGTGATACTAATTGTAAAACCCCAAGCTTCCACGGTACGTTTCACTTCGAATAATGTAATAGCGTGTGTTGTACGCAACCTCGAGCTCTAACACACACCACAACGAATTAAACTAGCCGTTGTGAGTAGTAATACCTACTTTTTGAAATTTTATAAATTTTATTTATCAAAATGGACTTCATTTTTAGTTTCGGAATATCCAAATTAGCCTATGTTGAATTTTTGGTATTTTTCTGAGAACTTCTATTTTTTATGAATAGTGAAAAATACTTAAAAAAAACTTTTTTAATAGAAATAATTTATAGTGAAAATTTATACTATTTAGTAGTTTTAAAGTATAATTAGAATATATTTTTATCATTTTATCCAATGGTGGTCATTAGAATTAATTTGACATTGAAATCGGACATAAACAATTGCTAATCTTTTGATATAAATTGTTTCTTAGAAACACGCCATTTTTTGTAACAACAGGAATTAATTATAAAATTAATTAATGCAACTTATATGTTTGTAATTTTGTAAAATAGACATCATTTTTGAATTTGGAATATCAATTATAGCTTATGGTGAAATTTTGGCTTTGTTCTGAAAAACATCAATTTTTGATGAATACTGAAACCACTAAGTGGTAGTTAAATAACTGATTTTTCATTTAAATGAAATATTACCACTTCTATGATTTGATTTTCAAAAATCTGACATACATGGTTGTCATTAAGAAGTAAAATGTTGTTCAATGATATTAAAATAAATTTTTGGTGAATAGTAACTTTTAAGTTCTTAATCGTGATTAGAGGTAATTAGTGTAGTTTAAGGTACAAATAATGTTTTAATAATATGAGATGAGCTTGAAACTTGTCCTTCTCCTATTTTATGAGTCATGGCCGACCAAGACAACCCATGGGTCAACTTGGGGACCCCATGGAGCCACTTTGGTTGGAAAATGACATTAATATATATTTATTTAATGTTAAAACTAAATTGACACAAACATGAGTTATTTTACTAAAACAGTTTTTAAGTGGGGTTACACAAGTCCAAATTTTGACTATAAATATTAATTAGAAAGATAAAACGATTTCCTAAATCATAGTATTTTATTTATAATTTTTAGACATTATATATATTAAATTATTTATGACATCATTATGATGCAGCGATGACCTCATTATTTAACGATTTTAATAAAATGAAAAGATAATGTAAAATACAAGGCTTAAACTTGTCCAAAGACTATTGTATGGATATATTTCGAACCCTTATCACCTTATCCACTAATTATATAAGTGTGGGACCTTTAGAATCCGAAAAGCATTGTGTAATACTGTAACATTTCAATCTTTCCAAAAGAACCCCTCCTCTCCACTTATAAAAGGCCCCCACCTCTCCCACCTCATTTACACATTCAAGCCATTTGGCTCGGACAAACTCTGCCCAAATACTCTCCCAACTTCCCCCTATTACTCCTAGAAGCCTCACTTTGGGAATAACTCTTCTCAAGGAAGCCTTTGGATCAAATCAAAAAGAGTTACCCGATTTTGAGGTAATTTCTTCTCTAATGTTGTTTTGTTTTATTTTTCTTCTCCAACCCCCTAAACTCTTTTTATTAATTTCTTTTGTAACAAAACCAGTATCCTAAATATACTAGGATGTTGTTATAAGAAGTATTAGAGCTACACTTACACACACCTACATCTAATGGTTAAAGAACATACGGTTTCTGTGGATGGCGAATTTCTGCCTCACGAAACGATGATTGTTCAACACTCATATAACACCTTCAAAGGTGGCCATTAAGATGTCACTATATTTATATATGATATATAATGTGTTTATGTTTTACTTATGCTTCTGTATTTATCATTTATGGCATACTTTATGATTTCCATTATGGGTAAAACACGATAATTTCATTTTAGGAAGTGCGGACTACCGCCCCCTCAAAGTGATTTGAATCGTTAATGCCATATATGGGATGTATAAAGGATGGATTAAATGGTATTATACACTATATTATACTGTAATTATATTATAAATTTATATCATTATGATTTCATTCCATTAAATACGAAATAGAAATGAAAGTAGCGTTCATGCGTACGTACGGCTTACCGTCTCCATGAACAGTGCATTTCATTTCTTACCTCTAAATGTTACGTGAAATTATGAATGAATGTATATAATGGATATATATCATATATATGATATCTACATCATGAATATAATTCTGGATATAATGGATATTTCACCACATGAACAACTTGAAATTATAGGAAGTTTATTTTTGAATCAAGTACCAAAGATCGACAAAACGACCGTTATTAACTTAAATAATTAAATAATGTTCATAACATGGTAATAAGGGATATAAAAGGAATACTGAACATGAAAAAGGTTCTTAAGTAAATAGGAATTAACTCTATTTTATTATTCAGGAGGTTAAAGAACGGTCGAGTCAGGACAGGACGCAAGGTAAGGGAATTTCTTAACCCAACTTCCATTCTTTGGGTTAATCTCCTACTTTCAAATTATGTCATGATATTATTATGTCTTATTTTGTATTCATTATGTGTACCTATAGTTAATACACATAATATATCTACTCTATTTTAAAAATGATCTTTTTAAGGACTCCGTCTCAATCCCCTTTCATTGAGGCATATTTGGTTTTATACACAACTTTCTTTTATACAGTGTATAAACCCCTTTGACTTTTACGTTTATTCAAAAGGAATCTTTTTTATACGAATCGTTTTACTAAACGAAAAAAAGGGAATGTTTTTCTTTCTGTACTTATGCGGCGACAACGACTTCTCCACCGCCGTGACCATTATTTGAGTTTCGGCTTCCTCTACAATCCATCATTTTTTAATGAAAAATAAATACAAAGTTTTAACTTTCTTTTATTTTGGTATTGAAAATGGTTTTGAAAGAATTTTTATTATATCAATGTGCTGTATTGATATCTTGTGATTGAAGTGTGGAAATGTTATGTTTCCTTTATGCATGTTTTATGTGATACGATTATGTTATGGTTTATGATATGTTTAAACCTATTCATATGAGGAATGCATTGGACCTAATAAGTGACGGGTGGAGCCCGCTATAGCTCCTCGATGCATTGGAAGGTCCCATGAGACAAAATAGTGTCTTGGCACGAGGCCTTGACAAAATCTTATTTGTGGTCTTGGCACGAGGCCTTGGCTATGTGGTTATGATAGTCTGGCATTATGCATTCCATCACTATGAAAGTGGTTATTGTTATTGCATGTGATTATTCGACCAGTAGAATATCCATGTGAAGAAGTGAATGGAATTATCTCCTTTTACTTTTTCCATATTATGTTGAAGTTCAAGTTTAAAAGGCTTTTGTTTTAGTTATACATTGCCTTAAATGTTAATGTTTATTTATGAAAGCTTACGCTATATTGTTAACCTTACTGAGCATCCGAGCTCACCCCTTTCAATGTTTTAATATTTTCCAGGATGTGAAGAAGTATTTTATGAATGACCTGCAGGGATAGTCCGAAGAGGATAGAAGTGTGGACTATGGAGACTATGTTATTATAGTTTTTCACATTGTGATGTAATGTAACATTTATGAATGTATCTAGTGTTTCCAAGGCTACTAAACTAATCAGTCTTTCGAGACTTGATCTTTTGTGATCATGCCAATGTTACAAAGTAATGAACCAACTCTGGGTAGCTCGGGTCGGGGCGTTACAGTTAGTATCAGAGCCAGTTTAGTACTAACCTTGGAAGCTAGATTTAGATAAACTCTGATTAGAGCACATAGAACAAAGATAGACTTTGAGGATTAGTATAGAAGAACTTCCTAGAATTTTTTTATTGTAGAGATTTTGTGAGATTTTCGAGCAATACATCCCTATCTGGATACGAGCAGGTAGAGGAAGCTCTGGCACATATGTACCTAGGGGTAAAACCTGAAAACACTGCATTGAGCTAGACTCGAACGGGAACTGGTGCACGACAACGGGCCTTGCTTCACTCTTGGTTACGACACTCCCGGGGGATATGCTTAGGATAACTCTCATTTTCTTTAAAAACCATTATGAAGGGTTTATGAGTATATACTTCCTCAAAGAAAACATTTTTATTATTATGGATTATATCCATAAATAGTTCAATTTATGTTAAGTGTTTTATAAGTATGGGATTATGTATTTTGATTCATAAACTGATCTAGTTTATGCCATTGTTTAGAAATGGCGCCTAGTGGAAGAAATGGAAACCGTATCAATGCACGCACTCCATGTAGGGATTTCCCTCCTGCTCAAGATAATTATAGTGGGGCTGGTGATGCAACTCGTGCCGATCAGCTAATCACCATACTGGGACAACTTACTCAGGTTATGAATAATAACCTTACCCGTATGGAGCACCCTGATCCACAGCGTGGAGGATCAATGTTAGATCGATTCATGAGGCAAAAACCACCAACCTTCAATGGGAGTAAAAATCCTATAGTAGCTGAGCAATGGATAAATTCCTTAGAGAAAATATTCCATGCCTTGGGGAGTAGTGAAAGGGAGAAGGTTGTCATGGCAGTTTACCGCCTCACTGGAGATGCCGATCAGTGGTGGTCGCTGATTCAAAACAAAAAGGAAGATGATGACGTTTCGAATATGGAATGGAGGGAGTTAAAAGAGCTTTTCTTAGAAAAATACTTTCCTCGTGACCATCGAGCAGATATGAAAAGGAAATTTCTGAGTCTGAGGTAGAAAGAGGATGAGAATGTCACAAAGTATGAGGCTAACTTTACATGGTTAGCGAGGCATGCTTCCGATTATATACGTAACCCAAGGAGTAAGATTGATCGTTTCTTTGATGTGTTAAAACTATTTCTCCGTCGAGCTTTAGTATAACAATCCTTCTCATCATACGAAGATATTGTCTCGTGTGCTATCAAGACAGAAAAGGAATTCTCTAAGTCTTATGACAACAAAGTGAAGCAAGAGAAGAAGAGAACAGTGGAACAAGAGACAGATAAAGGGAAAAAGGGAAAGAAGGATTTTCCATTATGTGATAATTGTGGGAAGAATCACCCTGGTACGTGCCTAAAAGGAATGAGAGTTTGTTATAAATGTGGAGAAAAGGGTCACCAGGCTCGTGATTGCAAGGGAAAGAAAGAGGCTGTCAATGTTGAATGCTACAATTGTAGGGAAACGAGGCATTATGCAAATGAATGTCCTAAGCGTCAAGGAAACTTACCTCAGAAAAGGCCAAGGGATCAAGGCCAATATTATGCTGTGACTACAGTTGAAGCGGAATAATTAATGTATTGGTGCTTTTGGACTCAAGGATTATATTCTGGTTATAAGAATAATGTGATATATATATATGGATTGTACTGTAGTACTTGTTGATTTCAGTAAGGTTTTAATATGATTAAGGTAATCATATTTTTACTATGTGACAATAAGAGAAACTTTTCTTTGTTTGGGGAATCTGATGTTACAATTGATTTTGGAATTTAGATACCTTTTAGTGAAAGTTTGGATGGAGGTATTTTGGATAACTATTAAGGTTGGAATGGATTAAGTTGAACCATGGATAGTATTGTTTAAAGTTAAAGCATTTCTGAAGATTATTTTTGGAATATTATAATACTATAGTTTTAAGAAAAAGGACAACCTGCAGGGTGGGGCATAACCCGTCGCGTCGGACAAAGCTGCAGAAATCGAACCCATAACCATAGTGCGACAAGCCTTTATTTCTTACCACTAGACTACAGGAAGTCCCTAGTTATTACAAAATAGTTTTACTAATCTAAATGGTATGTGTTAACATTTGGAACCTTATACAATTAGGATAAATAGAATATTTTTGAGTTCCGTTACCATTTGGAGTAAAAGATGGGTTTGTGGTAAAAATTTATTAACGAATGAAAGTATACATAACAAGTATGTATATTCCCATAAGTTCTTTGTAAATCTCCTAAATAAATTCCTCAACATTATAAAAGGTAACTTAAAACAAAAATGTTGTTGGTTAACTTTTCCAACTTGGGATTCAATGACCGTTTAACCAATCAAAAGTTTGTGATTTTCTTGTAGTTAAACATTCTCCTAATCCTGTTTTCTATAACTCTCCATCAGACCTTGATGGTTTGTTTCTCCTCCATATCCATATTTTCATAGAATCCTAGAATGGGCTATATCGAGTGACCTTTGTACATATCTTGCTTTCTTTTAATGTTATATATTTATTAACCTTATTTCCGATGTGGGTTTTCCTCAAAGGTACTTTCTCTTTTCAACCTTTTATTTTCAAAGAAAAATTTCAAATTGCGAGGACGCAATTTATTGAAGGAGGGGAGAATGTAACACCCCAAGCTTCCATGGTATGTTTCACTTCGAATAATGCAATAGCGTGTGTTGTACGAAACCTCGAGCTCTAACACACACCACAAAGAATTAAACTAGCCGTTGTGAATAGTAATACCTACTTTTTGAAATTTTATAAATTTTATTTATCAAAATGGACTTCATTTTTGGATTCGGAATATCGAAATTAGCCTATGTTGAATTTTTGGTATTTTTATGAGAAGTTCTATTTTTTATGAATAGTGAAAAATACTTAAAAACAACTTTTTTAATCAAAATAATTTATAGTGAAAAATTATACTATTTAGTGGTTTTAAAGTATAATTAGAATATATTTTTACCATTTTATCCAATGGTGGTCATTAGAATTAATTTAACATTGAAATCAGACATAAACAATTGACAATCTTTTGATATAAATTGTTTCTTAGAAACACGCCATTTTTTGTAACAACGGGAATTAATTATAAAATTAATTAATGCAAATTATATGTTTGGAATTTTGTAAAATAGACATCATTTTTGAATTCGGAATATCAATTATAGATTAGGGTGAAATTTTGGCTTTGTTCTGAAAAACTTCAATTTTCGATGAATAGTGAAACCACTAAGTGGTAGTTAAATAACTGATTTATCATTTAAATGAAATATTACCACTTCTATGATTTGATTTTCAAAAATCCGACATACATGGTTGTCATTAAGAAGTAAAATGTGGTTCAATGATATTAAAATAAATTTTTGGTGAATAGTAACTTTTAAGTTCATAATCGCGATTAGAGGTAATTAGTGTAGTTTAAGGTACAAATAATGTTTTAATAATATGAGATGAGTTTGAAACTTGTCCTAATCCTATTGGATGAGTCATGGACGACCAAGAAAACCCATGGGTCAACTTGGGGACTCCATGGAGCCACTTTGGTTGGAAAATGACATTAATATATATTTATTTAATGTTAAAATTAAATTGACACAAACATGAGTTGTTTTACCAAAACAGTTTTTAAGTGGGGTTACACAAGTCCAAATTTTGACTATAAATATTAATTAGAAAGCTAAAAATATTTCCTACATCATAGGAGTTTTTTTATAATTTTTAGACATCAAATAAATTACATTAGTTATGACATCATTATGATGCAGCAATGACCTCATTATTTAACGATTTTAATAAAATGAAAAGATAATGTAAAATCCAAGGCTTACACATGTCCAAAGACTATTGTATGGGTATATTTCGAACCCTTATCACCTTAGACACGAATTATATAAGTGTGGGACCTTTAGAATCCTAAAATCATTGTGTAATAATGTAACATTTCAATCTTTCCAAAAGTGCCCCTCCTCTCCACTTATAAAAGGCCCCCACCTCTCCCACC
This sequence comes from Viscum album, assembly GCA_963277665.1. Taxonomy (NCBI): domain Eukaryota; kingdom Viridiplantae; phylum Streptophyta; class Magnoliopsida; order Santalales; family Viscaceae; genus Viscum; species Viscum album. The sequence continues at coordinate 1,576,422,574 of OY728146.1, read as the reverse complement.
TCATTTACACATTCAAGCCATTTGGCTCGGAAAACCTCTGCCCAAATACTCTCCCAACATCCCCCTATTACTCCTAGAAGCCTCACTTTGGGAAGAACTCTTCTCAAGGAAGCCTTTGGATCAAATAAAATAGAGTTACCCGATTTTGAGGTAATGTCTTCTCTAATGTTGTTTTGTTTCATTTTTCTTCTCCAACCCCCTAAACACTTTTTATTCATTTCTTTTGTAACAAAACCAGTATCCTACATATACTAGGATGTTGTTATAAGAAGTATTCAAGCTACACTTACACACACCTACATCTAATGGTTAAAGAACATACGGTTTCTGTGGATGGCGAATTTCTTCCTCACGAAACGATGATTGTTCAACACTCATATAACACCTTGAAAGGTGGCCATTATGATGTCACTATATTTATATATGATATATAATGTGTTTATGTTTTACTTATGCTTCTGTATTTCTCATTTATGGCATACTTTATGATTTCCATTATGGGTAAAACGCGATAATTTCATTTTAGGAAGTGCGGACTACCGCCCCCTCAAAGTGATTTGAATCGTTAATGCCATATGTGGGATGTATAAAGGATGGATTAAATGGTATTATACACTATATTATACTATAATTATATTATAAATTTATATCCTTATGATTTCATTCCATTAAATATGAAATAGAAATGAAAGTAGCGTTCATGCGTACGTACGGCTTACCGTCTCCATGAACGGTGCATTTCATTTCTTACCTCTAAATGTTACGTGACATTATAAATGAATGTATATACTGGATATATATCATATATATGATATCTAAATCATTAATATAATTCTAGATATAATGGATATTTCACCACATGAACAACTTGAAATTATAGGAAGTTTATTTTTGACTCAAGTACCAAAGATCGACAAAACGACCGTTATTAACTTAAATAATTACATAATGTTCATAACATGGTAATAAGGGATATAAAAGGAATAATGAACATGAAAAAGGTTCTTAATTAAATAGGAATTAACTCTATTTTATTATTCAGGAGGTTAAAGAACGGTCGAGTCAGGAAAGGACGTAAGGTAAGGGAATTTCTTAACCCAACTTCCATTCTTTGGGTTAATATCCTACTTTCAAATTATGTCATGATATTAATATGTCTTATTTTGTATTCATTATGTGTACCTATAGTGAATACACATAATATATCTATTTTATTTTAAAAATGATCTTTTTAAGGACTCCGTCTCAATCCCCTTTCATTGAGGCATATTTGGTTTTATACACAACTTTCTTTTATACGGTGTATAAACCCCTTTGACTTTTACGTTTATTCAAAAGGAATATTTTTTTATACGAAGCTTTTACTAAACGACATAAAGAGAATGTTTTTCTTTCTGTACTTATGCGGCGACAACGACTTCTCCGCCGCTGTGACCATTATTTGAGTTTTGGCTTCCTCTACAAGCCATCATTTTTTTAATGAAAAATAAATACAAAGTTTTAACTTTCTTTTATTTTGGTATTGAAAATGGTTTTGAAAGAATTTTTATTATATCAATGTGTTGTATTGATATCTTGTGATTGAAGTGTGGAAATGTTATGTTTCCTTTATGCATGTTTTATGTGACACGATTATGTTATGGTTTATGATATGTTTAAACCTATTCATATGAGGAATGCATTGGACTTAATAAGTGATGGGTGGAGCCCGATATAGCTCCTCGATGCATCGGCAGGTCTCATGAGACAAAATAGTGTCTCGGCACGAGGCCCTGACAAAATCTTATTTGTGGTATTGGCACGAGGCCTTGGCTACGTGGTTATGATAGTCTGGCATTATGCATTCCATTATTATGAAAGTGGTTATTGTTATTGCATGTGATTATTCGACCGGTATAATATCCATGTGAAGAAGTGAATGGAATTATCTCATTTTACTTTTGCCATATTATGTTGAAGTTCAAGTTTAAAAGGCTTTTGTTTTAGTTATACATTGCCTTAAATGTTAATGTTTATTTATGAAAGCTTCCTCTATATTGTTAAACTTACTGAGCATCTGAGCTCACCCCTTTCAATGTTTTAATATTTTCCAAGATGTGAAGAAGTATTTTATGAATGACCTGTAGGGATAGTCCGAAGAGGATAGAAGTGTGGACTATAGAGACTATGTTATTATAGTTTTTCACTTTGTGATGTAATGTAACATTTTTGAATGTATATAGTGTTTCCAAGGCTACTAAACTAATCGGTCTTTCGAGACTTGATCTTTTGTGATCATGCCAATGTTACAAAGTAATGCACCGACTCTGGGTAGCTGGGGTCGGGGCGTTACACTAATATAATATTTATATATATTATTTATTCAATTAAATATATTTTATATTCTTCAAATATATTCAATAGGAATAAGATAATAAAAAAATAAATTTACATATAAAAGACTATATTTTTATTATGGAAATTTTACCACCATTTGATTGTGAAACTATTTAAAATATAAATTTTGGAACATCTATAAATATTATATGTCAAAATAGAATTCATGTTTTAAATAGCAGAAATAATATTATGTTATGGTGAATTTTTCGTATTTTTCTATAAAGATTCATTTTTAAGGAATAGTGAAAAATAATGAAATTTAACTCAAAATTATTTTTAATCTAATTTATTAATAATGAAAATTTATATATTTAATTAATATTAAAGTTTAGTTAAATAATTATTTTTATCAATTTATCCAATTTAGGTCACTAAAATCAATTTCAAATTTATAATCGTTATAAAAACCCAGCAAACTTTTGGACGTTTTAATTTTAAAAACCCGCTTTGTCATCACATATGGGGGATTGAAATTTAAATTAATTTCTGCCAAATTTGTGATTTTAATTTGGAATAATAGATTACATATTTATAATCAGAATAATTTATAATTTATAACAATTTCAACTTAGTTTTTGGCCTTAATTATTAGTTAAAATAATTAAAATTATTTATAACTATTAAGATTAAATTAATCTCAATAATGGAAAAAACACTAATCCTAAGGCCCAGTATGACCTATAAACTTCTCAAAAAGCATTTTTTTGGACATATATGGACTCTATAATAACTATTTATTTGTATTTTTAATATTATTGTATCCAATTTCAATTAAAATATATTGGTTGGGTTACCCTTTTCCAAAAAATTATACGAGCACCACTTCCCCTCCACTATGAAAGGCCTCCTCTCCTCCCAATTCTACACACCTCTAATGCCACTTATGTTAAAATAATTTCTTCCAAAATATATCCCCAATATCTCTTACTTTTTTTAACTCTCTATTTTTTTATAATGAAACCCAAGGAAGTCCTTTAGTGAAAACCAAAATGTTTTACCCAAAGTAGAAGTTACATCATCTGTCAAGCTCATTTAGCTTATTTTCATTCTTTATCCCATAAACACTCCTTATTACATTATTAAAAAAAATAAGTATCATAAATATATTGAGATTTTATTATTCTAATAATTCTAAATACACATACACACACTTCCATCTTATCAGTAATGAACATGCAGTTTCTGTGTACGAAGAACTATCGCCTCACAAAATGATGGTTCTCCATTCTTCCTTTCCCGCCTATCATGGTGGAAATTATGATGAACACTAAATTATTATATAATATTTAGGATATTTTTAATTTACTTAATATTATTTAATTATTTTACAACACATATATTTATACTTTCCTTCTTGTGTAAATATGACAATTTCAGTTGAGGAAGTGTGGACTACCATCCTCTCAAAGCAATGTGATTCATTCAAACAATATGTGGAATGTATTAAGGATACATTTAATTAAATTATATGATATACATGATATAAAAAATTATAATTTAGTAATGATATATATACAAAAATATATATATACTTGTATAACATTTAATCCCTTTCTTCCAATACGATAATAAAAATGAAACAATGTTCATGTGCACGTACGACCAACCTTCTCCATTAATAGCATATTCGATTTTGTACTTATATATCATATATATTATTATAATAAACATATAATTAATATAAATGATATTTATATATTGTATTATATTTTTTAGATCATGATATATGTATAAGTTCCAATGATTTAGCATATTAAAACACATGTAAAAAACACAGAGGATAATACCCGAAGTGAATCCTTAACATAGAATTGTAAACAAATTGGTAATATAAGGTCATAATAAAATCAAAAATGGTATTATATGTAATAATATGATTATTTAAAATATGTCTAACAAATTTACATTTTTTATATAGGAAGGTGGTATGAGTACCAAAAGTGTTAAGACACAGTCTAAGGGAATTTCATATCACTATTTATTTCTATGAGATACATGCCTTATTCACCGCTCATTTATTTTGTGTTATGTATATAATACCTATGAATATATTATATGACTAACATACTTAAATCTATTTGTATTTGAATAATCTTTTATTATATTTATATCATGAGGTTTAGGTTTCAAAAATTACCAAATCGGTAAAGTTATTTTGTCTTTGTTTTCCTTCTTTGAGACACATTCCATATTATAAACCTATATTTTTATTTATGGTGTCTAAAACATGTTTGAACTATTATATATTGAATCTAATTATTTTCATGATATCTTAATGTACCAAGTAATTTCATATTCTTACATAGATAGTATGATTCACAGTTACAATGTGGTAAGAGTTTATTGAAACAATCTCATAGTTTATCAAGGTTATTTATGATCACATTTTCATAAAAAAAATGTTTTGATCTATATTTGAAGATAACTCACGCTTTTTCCTATCCTCTAGTTTGTATTGATATCTTTACGTATTTTTACCATTTTATAACTCTTTGGTTCTTATATTAATAAGGAAAATGTTTTTAGTAAAGTAAGACCTTTCCTCTCACTTAGGTCGGAAATCTATGTTCCTTCAAATCCATGTTTTATAAAAAGGATTCCATGAATATTATAATATTATCCTAAAATAATTAAAAGATATTTTTACCCTTGTTTCAAATTAAAATAATGGGTTTTAGAAAATGAATCCTCTTGTCATTTTTTTGGTATAGGAACATTTCTATTCTTTTTATAGTGAAAATGAATGTTTGACATGTACATATTTTCCCACCATCATTGATTTGAAGCTTCATTTTCATATTTAAAATGTTAATTTTTGTGATTTTTTTCAAAATGTATTTTTAAATAAACGATTTTCAAAAGGTTTTATTTTTCTTTATAAGTATCAAGGAAAGTGGTTTTGAACATGTTTCCATGTTTCTTTTATATGTTTGAGACATATTTTTTAAAAATTAGTTTCTAAATGGTTTTATGTTTTAAAAATAACTTTTCAAATAAGAAATATATATTTCTCATGAAATATTTTTAAATGATCATTTGAAATTATTTCCCATATAGGATAACATCCGTTGGTGTTACACATGTGTTTATAGGGATGAGATTCTATGTTTCTATTCATATTCTTTCTCAAAATGGTTTATGTTTGTATGGAATGATGTTTATGAAACGGATTTATCATTCATGGGTAATATGATTTTTAAACCTTATTATTTCATGGGATATGATTTTGATGAAATGATTATGAAACCTGCATATTTTACCATAGGTTATGATTTGATTACATGTTTATGATTCCCATTTCACTTAATGGGTTATTATATTATTTTTTATGATTTTTTTGGAACATGTATGTGTGATTTAATTATGAGATGATGGGTACCTATATCTCTATATAATGAATTGGGTAATGATTTATATATCATGAGATAGAATAGTATGGTTTTGGGAGTGAACATTGACTACTATGATGGCCATGGGAGTGAACCATGACTACCAAGATGGTATTAGAAGTGGACTAATACTACTAAGATGGCCATGTGAGTGAAATATGACTACCAAGATTATATGGTGAGTGATACCGTAATAATAATATTTCCATTAATGGGATATCTTGGATACTATGGAAATCATATTATATACTTATGCGTTATAAACAATTACATGTTTTATTACTATATTATGATTTCATGGCTTACATTATTTATTTACATATGATTAATATCTTATGAACTTTCATGATTTATTCAAGGATTCATGTTTTTGGTCTTTGATATGCACGATATGGTCTTAAAATGTTTAGATCACATTATCATACTCATATGATCATGTTTATGCCTACATACATACCTTGTTAACCCTTATCGAGTATCTGAGATAACCCCCTTTTTATGTGTCCTTCTCTAGGTTATGAATATATTTATTAGTTATGATGTGTCTAATATAGATTTTAGTAAAAAGAAACCTAGTAGGGAGATAATATATCTCAATTATGTACCAGTTTTTATGATTCCATGTTTCTATATGAACAAAAATAATATGGTATTTAGGAGTTTGTTTTTGTAGTGTCTTAAGTATTCCGTAAAAGTGATGTAAACTCCATATACTCCAATAATAGGTTCTTACATGAGACTTGTGTGGAAAAAATGCATAACTATTATGTAAAAGAAGGGTTGAATGAATATTGTAAGAACCCGATTATTATTTTTGAGGTACATGTTTCTTCTTTTCCATTTTCCTTAAGTGTTTTTGAGAAAATAAGGAAAATGGGGAAAAATACCACATTTTGTGGGTACATGCTGTGTACTTTTCCACATGCCGTGTACTTTGGCCGTGTGGGATTAGTACACATGGCGTGTAGGAATGGAGGCAATGAAGGGTGTAAAAACCGACTACACTCTATGTACATTGTATTTACACATCGTGTAAATAGTCGGCATGTGAATAGTAAGGTGGTGGATGCAACCGCCAACATAGCGACGATACACACCATGTAATTAAGAATACACACTGTGTACTCAAGTCGACGGATGAACATTGCCTCGGTGGAAAGAATCTGTCAGAGGAACATTTAAAAAAAATGAAATGTACACGTTGTGTACTTGAGATTACACGCCGTGTAGTTTGTTTTTTTCACTTAAAATGGGAAGTAGCCTCCTCGTTTGGCAGAGGAGGATTTGAGTTTGTTTTGGAGCCGGGAGAGGAGGTCGGATCTTCATAGATCTCCTGACCGCACACCGAGAATCCGAATACTTCTCTGACGGTCTCGATTGAACTATGCGGGTGAGTTCTTCATTCTCCCTGTGTTTTTCTTACCAATTCTTTCTTGAGGGAATGTTATTTAAGTTTGAATGATTGAACATTTATCCCAGATCTGCGTCATTATTGGATGATTCGGTAGGCGTCATTTTACGTATACCGATCAGAGGTGATCGAGGTAGGTGGTCTGATGTTCCATTCAACTGTTGTGTTAAAATTTTGTACTATTGTGCTACACAACCACGGTTGGGGTGTCCTATGGATGAGGCCTTTGCTGAAAAGATATCTAGAATTTCATAGATAAACTAATGATATGTTTAAACTGCTGTTTGGGATCACTTCTTGGATCGAGGACCACCGTGGGGGTGCGTTCCTCTATTTAGCCATTTGGGTAGGATACCCAAGGGTATGCCATAATTATATTTTGCAGTGCATTTTCTTGAGAGAAAGTTTATATAAATTGCTTGTTTTTTATTTGGGCTTGGACCAATTCTTTTAGCATGAGGGCAGCATTCTATTAGCATGTGGGCAGTGTTTGGGTAGCTTGAGGGTAACCTTTGTTTATGCCTATGGGCAGTAGTATATGTGCCAGAGGAAAATATCACGTATTCTTGAGGGAAATGATCGTTATGCCTGAGGGTAGACAGCTGCGGGTTTTGATTCTGTTACCTAAGGGTAAGGATAGTATGTCTGAGGACATGACTATTTAGAATATTCACTATGGTGATTTACTACGTTTTACCAGCCAAGATAAAGCACAAGCTTGGTGGTGATAAGTAATAATTAAAATTGAAATGAAACTGGAAGTGATAGTTACATTTTTGTACTTACTAGTTTATTGTATTTACATTTTCACACTACTGTTGCACATTTCCACTGACAGTTGGGCATGGGCCTTTGGTGGGTTCCTTTTGAGATTTATTTCTCACACATTATTTGGGTCATGTCTTCAGCCAAAACAGACTATATTGTTGTATGTGTCGACAGGGGAAAGGGTCCCAATACAGTTACAAGAATGTAGTAGAGGAGTAGGAGAGCATGGGACCGAGCTTAGGCATGCGATGCTGCTACGTTCTCTTCACTCTGTTTTGTTCTCTTTTATTGTACCTTGTACTTTGAGTTGTTTTGTATTGTATTGAAGTGTATCATGTTTTGGATGCTTTCCTAAAATTAGTGACATGTTGAATCATCATCTATATAACTGCTGATTATCTTTTACTGCAGTTGTTCATTTCCGGGTCATATTATTTACCACTTCCACTATTGTATGATATATTTCTTTCCTGCAGTGCTACACTTTGAAAAATGAGAGAATTGCTTCCCCACTATCAGACCAGGGCCCTTGGTGCTAGTCGGCAGCATCTGGCATTTAGGGAAATTCTCTTGAGGTCATGTGACCAACCAGGTTTAGGGCACCTATTGCATGGCATCAGGATCTGGGGCGTTACAAAGTGGTATCAGAGGGGTTCTTTTCTTTGACATACAGTTTGGAGCATTAGTCAGTGATAGGATGGACATGGTAGTTTGTAATAATCTATGCCAGGGAGTAGCTAACCCATGTATAGGGAAAATCCAATCTACCTCGTTATTGTAATTATTACTATTTTGGCAATTTTGCAGTTGATTTGATTTTCACTATTGGGTGACACACTTGTGATTGTGCTGTTTATATGTTATACATGGGTTCTATTTAGTTTCAACCCGATGAGATGAGGGTGTTCCATCTCATGTATCATTTATGCACATTATAGAAATCACATGTCATGCATTCCTTCCATGCCATGTCGATATATTAGAAATTGCATGTTGTTGTGATAGGATATTTGCTAGAAAGGAATGTTGTTTTGATAGCTGCTTTGAAAAATACATGCTATTTGATAGGGTATTGTTATTTGATATTTTGAAAGAATGAACTCCAAAATTTTGTTCATGAGGAGTATGTGCCCTCATTAACCATAATTTGGTGGATCATCAACTCACTATAATATTTATAAGATGCCAGGCTTTGATTCGTGGGGAGTATGGGCCCTTACCGATCAGAATTTGGCACTTTGGGGTTAGTTTTAGTGTTTTTCTTGGATATGGAGTAGTTTATGAGGATTACTATCTAGATAAACCCCTAATACATGTCGTGTAATTATAATTACATGTAGTTTAATCTTCTATTCAGGAAGAAAAGGAAAATTTATAAGTACATGACATGTACCATTTGTACACGCCGTGTAGATTTTACCCTTTTCACTGGTCGTGTAGGCAGAAACAGTGGATAGTGGAACTTTTAAGGAACACTCTGTGTTGTGTTGAACTTGTGTCCACTATGAAACTAACAACACGGGTGGAGAAATCTGACCATTTACATGCCGTGTCAATGAAAAACATGCTGTGTTGCTTGACCCGAGGATCCAGCCATGTAACAAACAAACACGGGTTGGTGTTACCCTACCTTGTACATTCCGTGTTCTTTTGGGACACGCCGTGTAGTGTCAGCCATGTAGCTGGACGTGTAACGACCAACACGGGTTGGTCTGAGGCTTCTGTGTACAAGTCATGTTGTTTTGGAACATGCTGTGTAGTGTGACCTGAGTACACATGTCGTGTCACGAACAACATGGGCTGGTGAGGAGTTTTTTGTGTACACGCCTTTTTCCTGTTGGACACACCGTGTAGTCTTGTTTTAGAAGATTCATGTGGCTTAACCATTTATAAGGACTTGGGCAGGGAATGAGGATTCACGTACACATTATGTATTTAGAAGATACATTTTGTGTTTGGGGTGTTACACGACCAGTTTTAGCTGGAGTATATGCCCATGTGGATAGCCTGTGAGAACACACCATGTAGTATTTATACATGCTGTTTAGTTAAGTTTGATATATCATGAATTATTTCCTTCTCCTGTTCCCTTCATGGTCTCCTCATTTTTAGTCTTCAATAAATCTTCATCTAAGGTGTGAGTTTGACCTTGTAGAGTCATGCCACTGAGAAGACCACAGTTTGTTTTCCCGAAGAGCAGTGACAATTAAATTCTTGAGATTCTGGGCCATGGGTTACCAGTGGATCCTCTAGCAGTGCCAGATGCGGCGACAACCGTTATACCGAACACAGGCACAGATGTGCAGTTCCATGGAGGCTTCATGCAGTTCATAGAAACCATATAGGGAGCACTTCAGGACACCACATCTATGGTGGAGTTAACGTGTATCTTTCAATAGCACATCCACCTACATTTTTAGGGGATGTCAGACCACAGGCTGCAGAGTCATGACTGGATTCGATGCAGACTATATTCGAGCATCTGAAGATGCCTCCTGGTAGGAGGTTCAAGTTCGCTACATACATGCTGCGTGATTCCGCCAAGAGGTGGTGGGATGTTACCACCCAGTCTAAGAATCACCAAGACATGGCATGGGAAGATTTTCAGGTAGCCTTTTATGACTTCTTCTTCCCGGAGTCGCTGCGGGTACATCGGTCTTGAGAGTTTATGAATCTGCAGTAGGGAACCATGTTAGTGATGGATTATTGTACCCGCTTCTCCGAGATACAAAATTTTTCACCTGTTCTTGTAGGTGATGAGATGTTGAGGGACAGAGGCCTTGAGGATGGTCTTCACTATGAAATCTGAGCCCCGGTAAATGTTTTTCGGTTGCCTACCATACATTCTATTGTGACCCATGCACTGATTACTGATCGGAACCTACGGTAAGCTATTGTTGTGGGCTAGGGCGGTTCGACACCCATTTCTGGTACTATTCCTACCGGTAATAGGAAGAGGGAGATAGATTTCTATCACGGTGGTAGTACCAACCAGAAGAATACTCTTGGTGGCTATGTCAATTACTACCAGTGTGGTAGAGAGGGGCACCAGAGACCTCAGTGTCCACAAGACGAAGTGGAGTGCCGAGCTTGTGGCAAGATAGGTCATCTCCATCATTTTTGGAAGGCTTTTCCCCTAGTGTATAGTGAGAGGGGTTTTATGCAGACTCTGTGTGCGGGAGCAGAACCAATAGCTTCTTACCAGTCCGGAAATTGGGGTATGTCAGGGCTTGCATGCAGAGATTGTGGTTGTGGACATGGTATCTAGACCCCCGGATCTCCGAGGCAGTAGAGCGGGTTATCTCAGGTTATCCAGGTTGTGTCATAGGGTTGTGGCACTGGGCATGCATATGCAATGAAACAGACCCAACAAGAGAAGTATCCCGAACCTTCTACTATTAGAGGTACTATACTAGTAGCTTATTTTTTATCTTTAGTACTTTTTGATATGGGTGATGCATATAGTTTTATATCTGTGGCTATTGTCGAGTGCCTTGGGCTTTGTGTTTCTTATTTTTCTGATTTTATGATGCTAGAAACTCTGTTGAGAACTAGAACGGCTGGTGTGCATTAGTGCAAGGAGTGACCACTTGATATTGGTCAGTGTCACATTCTATGGTATCTCTATGTCTTAGATATGGAACCTTATGATTTCATTCTCGGGATGGACTGGTGGGTACCCTTTCGAGCCTTTGTGGATTTTTATCATCGCAGTGTGAATTTCACATCACTATAGGGTAGAGAGTTTCTATACAAGGGTGAGTGGGATGCCCGGGTGAGCCGTGCTTGACCTGACCATCATGGGTGAGGTGGAGTGACAACCCAGATTACGAGCTTATATCTGGATGGCTAGGGAACTTTTCAGAAGTATTTCCCTCTAGTAGTTGATCGTTTCAGGGATGTCTTCCCAGAAGACTTTTTAGGACTCCCTCCGGAGCTAGAGGTGGATTTCTTTATTTATCTAGTCCAGGAGTAGCACCAGTTTCCATTCCTCCTTATAGGATGGCTACAACAGAGTTGCAGGAGCTCAAGAGGCAGTTGGAGGAGTCACATGCAAAGGGTTTCATCCAAACCAGTACTTCTCCTTGGGGTTCTCCTATCCTGTTTGGTAAGAAGAAGGATGATACCCTCAGACTTTGTGTGGTTTATCAGAAGATGAACCAATTGATGGACAATAACCGATATCCCTTCACGAGGATTAACAATCTTTTTGATCAACTTCGGGGAGCACGAGTGTTCTCGAATATTGAATTGAGGTCCGGATATCACCAGTTACACTTTATATCATCCGACATACCACTTACAGCATTTCAGAGCAGATATGGTCTATAAGATTACTTGGTCATGCAGTTTGGACTCATGAATGCGCTAGCAGTTTTTATGGCTCTGATGAATCGTGTGTTCCATCCTTATCTAGATTCTTTTGTGGCAGTCTTCGTGGATGATATCTTGATGTAATCTCACACTCGACATGACCATGCCAATCATCTTGAGATCGTACTGAGTATACTAAGAGAGCATCAGCTATATGCTGAGCTCTCAAATTTCCACTTCTGGATGGACCATATACACTTCCGGGGTCATATTATCTCAAAGGAAGGAGTTGATGTAGTCCCAGAGAATGTGAAAATAGTAGTTTCATGGGAGACTCCTAAGAACATGTTTGAAATATAGAGATTATTGGGGATGGTTGGTTATTAGAGGCGTTTTATACAGGACTTCTCCCGCTTAGAAGTGTCATTGATTGGTTTGACTAAGAAGGGTGTGAAGTTCGTTTGATAAGAATATTGCGAGACAACCTTTATGGAGCTAATGGGAATGTTTACATCAGCACCCTTCCTGATACTTCTTGATCAAGAGAAGAGCTATACAATTTACTGTGATGCATCAGGTGTTGGGCTGGGTGCAGTGTTGATGTAGGGAGATCAAGTAGTTGTGTACTGGTCTCGGTAGTTGAGACCACATGAGAGGAATTACCCGACACATGACCTCGAGTAGGTTACAACTGTTCATGTGTTGCTCTGTTGGAGACATTATCTCTTGGGGGAGTATATTATGGTTTTCAAAGACCAAAAAAGTCTCAAATACATATTTACTCAGCATGAATTGAACCTGAGATAGTGAAGGTGGGTCGAATACCTTCCGTCCATTGACATTGAGCCTGCCTATACACATGGAAAGGGTAATTAAGTAACTAATGCACTGAGTTGGAAGAGTCAGATATAGGCAGTGCAGGAGTCCAGTGGTGAGTGGAAGCTTATGGATTTGTTCACTAAGATGCATTTAGAGGATCATGATAGTTAGGGGAAAAGATATCTTTCATCCTTAGCAGTGAATTATACCCTCCTAGATAGAGCGAGGATGTGAAAACTATCAGATTCCGAAGGCCTAGTTCCACAGGAGTCGGGGTCAAGTGAGGACCCTCCTCCTGGATGGATGATAGGTGATGGTGAGGTACTATGTGTCTATGGATGAGGGTGGGTTCTAGGGGATATACACGAGGAGCTGATGCAGGAGTTTCATGCTTCATCTTGGGCAGTGCATCCTGGAGTTACCAAAATGTACCATGAATTGAGACATCAGTATTGGTGGTCGGGTATGAAGAGAGAAGTAGCTGATTTTTTTGCAAGATGTTGTACCTATCAACAGGTGAAGGCGGAGTATCAGAGGCCATCTGAACTATTACGGTAGTTACCCATTCCAGAGTGGAAATTTAATGATGTCACGATGGACATTGTGTCTGGGTTGCCAAGTTCACCTCGAGGCAGTGATGTCATGTGGGTTGTTGTGTACAGACTTATAAAGGTAAGTCACTTTTTTCCGATCAAGGAGACCTAAAATGTTGATGAGCTCGAGAAGTTGTATATCTGAGAGGTGCAATGCCTTCATGAGGTCCCTTGTTCTATCGTTTTAAATAAGGATTCCTTCTTTACGTCTCGTTTCTAGAAGAGTATTCAGAGGGCACTCGGTAAACAAGTGCTTCTAAGCACAGCTTACCACCGTCAGACTGATGGCCAGTCAGAGCATACGATTTAGGTGCTTGAGGACATGCTACGTGCTTGTGTCCTATACATGGGGGGATCTTGGGAGAAGTACATACCCCTGGTCGAGTTTTCTTACAATAGTAGTATTCATGAAACTTTTGAGATTGCACCTTACAAGGCATTATATGGTAGGCCATGCCCATGACCTTTGTGTTGGATCGAGGTAGGTGGGGAAGCTTTACTGGGACCACATCTCGTGTAAGAGACTTCTGAGTAGGTCCAGTTGATTCAGAATTATATGTCTACTAAAAAGTCTCGATAGAAATCTTGTACTGATCACCGCAGATGACACTTGGAGTTCGTGGTCAAGGATTCGGTTTTCTTGAGTGTTTCACCGAGGTTGGGACATAGACGGATCATGAGACAGAGTAAAATTACTCTGAGGTATGTTGGGCCGTTTGAGATTCTAGAGAGAGTCAAGTCGATTGCCTACCGGTTGTAGTTACCATAGTGGTACCGGGCCATGCACGACGTCTTCCATGTATCTCAATAGTGCCGCTATCATTCAGAACAATCTCATGTTTTTCATCCCGAGGAGGTTGAGCTTCATGTCGATGAATCCTTTGAGGAGCATCTGATTCATATTTTTGATAGGATCACGAAGGTTCTCTGAGGCTGGTCAGTTCCTCTCGTTTGGGTGCTATGTCAGCATAGCCGAGTGCAGGACAAAACCTGGGAGCGGCAGACCGACGTACAATCTCAGTGGCCAGAGTTGTTCATAGCTGTATCTTCACCGCCATTGGAAGGGAAATTCAGGGATGAATTACTTTGGGGGGGGGGGTTTGTAAGAACCCGGTTCATATTTTTGAGCTACAGGTTTCTTCTTTTCCTTTTTCCTTAATTATTTTTTAGAAAATAAGGAAAATGGGGGGAAATCCCACATATTTTGGGTACACGCCATGTACTTTTCCACATGATGTGTACTTTGGCTGTGTGGGATGAGTACACAGGGCATGTAGGCCTGTCGGCAATGAAGGGTGTAAAAACAGATTACACGTCGTGTACTTTGTATTTAAACGCCGTGAAATCAGTCAGTAGGTGAACAGTAAGGCGGTAGAGGCTGCTGTTAGTAGAGTGATATTACACGTCATGTAATCAGGAATACATGCCTTGTACTCATGTCGATGGATAAACAATGCCATGGTGGAAAGAAGATGCTAGATGAACAATTTAAAAAATGATAATTAAACGCTGTTTACTTGAGAGTACACGCCGTGTAGTTTGTTTATTTCACTTAAAATGGGTTGTAGCCTCCTCATTAGGAATAAGAGGCTTTTATTTCATTTTAGTTCCAGGAGATAAGACCGAAGCTTTAGAGATCTCCCGAATGCACCCCGGGAATCTGAATCCTTCTCCGACGGTCACGATTGAACTGCGTGGTTGATTTCTTCCCTATCCTTGTGTGTTTCTTACAAATTCTTTCCTGATGAAAAGTTATTTATGTTTAAATGAGTGAAAATTTATCACAAATATATGTCGTTCTTGGATGATTCGAAAGGCTTCATTCACGTATACCGATCAGAGGTGATCGAGGTAGGTGGTCTGATGTTACTTTCAAATGTTGTGTGGAAATTGTGAACCGTTGTGCTATGTACCCATTGTTGGGGGTGTCGTATGGATGAGGACTTTGCTGAATAGATATCTATAATTGCATAGATAATCTAATGATAGGTTTAAATACTGTTTGGTATCACTGCTTGGATCCAGGACACCACAGGGGTGCGTTCCTCTGTTTAGCCGTTTGGCCAGGATACCTGCGGGTCTTCCATAACTATATTATGAATTATATTTTATTGAGAGAAGTTTTATATAAATTTTTTGTTTATGCTTTGGGCTCGACCTAGTTCCTTTATCCTGAGGGAATAATTCTATTATCTTGTGGGAAGTGTTTGGTTAGCCTGAGGGTAACCGTTGTTTTTTCCTATGGGCAGTAGTATCTATGCCTGACGGAAATATCACGTATGTTTGAGGGAAATGATCATTACGCCTAATGGCAGAGACCTGCAGGTTTTGATTCTGTTACCTGATGGTAAGGATAGTATGTCTGAGGACATTAATATTTAGAATATTCATAGTGGTGATTTACTATGTTGTACGTTCCAAGCTAAAGAAAAATCTTGGATGTGAAAAGTAATAATTAAAATGGTAATGAAGTTGGTAGTGATAGTTACTTTTGAGTACATACTACTTTACTGCATTTACTTTTTCACATTGTTGTTGCACATTTTCACTGATAGTTGGGCATAAGATTTTGGTGGGTGCCTATTGGGATTTATTTCTCAAAACCTATTTGGGTCATGTATTTATCCCAAACAGACTATATTGTTACATGTGTGGTAAGGGAAAGGGTCCCTATACAAGTATATGATTGTAGCAGAAGAGTTGGAGAGCATGGGACCAAGCTTAGGCTTGCGATGCTGTTGTGTCCTGTTCACTTGGTTTTGTTCTTTTTTGTTGTACCTTGTACTTTGAGTTGTATTTTATTGTATTGTAGTGTGGCCTATTTTGGATGCTTTCATATAATTGGTGACATGCTAAATCATTATCTATATAACTATTGGTTATATTTTACTGAAGTTGTTCATTTATAGTTCATATTCTTTTCCACTTCCGCTGTTGTATGATACAATTCTTTCCCACTACACTACTCTTTGACAAATGAGGGCATATTTTCCCCACTATCAGACCTGGGCCCTTACTGCTAGTCGGTAGCCTCTGGCATTTGGGGAAATGTGTTTGAGGTCATGTGACCAACCAGGTTCGGGGCACCTGTTCCATGGCGTCCAGATATGGGGTGTTACAAATATTCTATGTAATAATATAATAAACTTGTGGAAACCAATAATATGGAAGTGAGGATAGGATTGATTCAAACCCTATCTAATCTAATGGAAAACAAACATAATATTGAGAAAGGAGAGAATCATAATTAAGGGAATTAATATCTCATGTTAAGTCCCCAAGATGAAAAAATGAAACATGGGAGTGTGGTGCAAGAAATTAAGTGGAAACAATTGGTAGAAAATAGAACATGACTATTCAGACCAAACAAGAAGCATGACCGTCACAAGAAAAGATGAGTATATAAACCCATATATAAAATATATAAGTTAAAAATATATAAATAAATAATGAGAATAACATTAATATGGAGTTATGAATTCAGTTGATGTTAACAAATTCAATGGAAAATAGTGATTATCAAATTCCAGAGTCTACCAAATCATAAAAAATTATTTAAATCAAATGGACTTTTTAAATAAAATAAACAAAATGAACTTCAATTATAAATAAAAAACTATTAATTTTTTAAGAAAATTCAATTTATACAAATATTTTCAATTAACTATTTAAATTTACATATGATATAATTTAGAGTATAAAATAATGATGAATATAAAAATGTGTAAGTTTATTATGAAAAACTAAAACATGCCTCAATTACAAACAATAACTAAGTTACAGGAATTTTAACAATGGAAATAAAATCGAAAAAATGATTTTTTTGAAAAACAATTTTGTAATTCTATAAATAATGATAGAAAAGAATAATAGAACAACACGATTCAATTGAATTTTTATCTACATGCATGAAATGTGAATCACAACTAGTTTTCAATATGTAAAAATGAGATAAATTATAAGAGGTGAATGACTGAAGCAAACATATATCAATAAATATATTCCAGAAAAAACAACTTTTTACTCCAAAATCACTCAGTCAACCCATGATTATATAGTGTGACATAAACTATTTTTATTATATGGAAATAAAGACCAAACATGATCAAACATAATTACATAATTTCATATATGGAATCAATTTACAAAGGTGAATAATTCACCAAACGGCGACATCCATACCAAGGATCATTCATAAAATCTTTAAAGAAGCTTAATGTCTTCATATTGTAATTAATAATATGGATATAAATCCATTTTAATAATATTTTAGTTTCATTGGACATTAACTACAAGGTTACTCATGTGTTAGAAAAATTTCAAGAAGCCTCTTCACATTAAATAGAAACTGTGGAGCACTATGTATTCAAATGGATCTCAAATACCTATTAAATATATCCATATCTCTCCCTATCTCCCAGGGGATTAAAAAAACTAATAAAATAACATATCCACCTGTATTTTTCTATATAATAAATAAAAAACTAGTATTGACAAAAAAAAATATCCAAAATTGTAAGATGAGTAAAAAAGGGAGAAATTAATCAAATAAGTTCTTACTGCTAGAGTCATGTCATATAACTGGGGTAGATTATATGAAACCAATTTAGTATTAGGATCAAGAATTTGGGAAGGGTAATCTAATAATGAAAGACAAATGCTTTTTGTTGGCCTATAAGATGGAATTTAGAACTATATACTAATGTATGGTTAACAATAAATCCAAAATATCGCTGAGGATAAGGTTTGTTTCAAGATAAATATATTTAATGATTGATGTAAACTAATTTATGATAAATGAGACACATAATGTTTAAAAATAAAATGAATAAAATTGATGAAAACACCATTGAAAATAATATAATTTTGAAAAATAAATAATCTATATAGAATAATAACAATACCATCCTATAATATCCTTATCACAAAACCTCTCAATAGGGAAAAATATAGGTAGGTAAGAGACTTCATATGTTCCTATCTGAATAGTATAGGCTACCAACTAGCATGGTCAATTAGATAAGGGATCATGGGGAGAATATACATTAATTATCATGAAATAAATCGCATAAAAATATAATAAATATAGCATTAGAGTAAAAAACATAATTACTATGGAAATAAAATATTGTAAATAAATAATAACCATGATATGAAAATATAATGACCATTCAACTAATATATCCATACAAAAATAAAATATATATTAATGTTCCAATATTATATAGTACAAAAAAATATCCAAAATACCTGACCACTATTTATATACCATGCATTAGGACTCTCTCTACACCCCAAGTGAAATCTTCTTCCAAATAACCTATTGATAGTTCCCCTTACCCTGACCTCTATTCCAAAAAACTATTCTGGACATCCAGTAAGGTTCATATGTAGGATATAAGCATAAAAATAAATATAACAACACCATGAATACACATAAAAATAATATATATATATATACATATATTCATTCATGTGGGAAATAACATGGAAGCTATAAATTTACAATGACATAACACATTTTTTACTATCAGGTGATCAGGAAGCCACCTTGAAGGTATATTAAAACCTATTTAATATGGTTTTATAATGTAGAATAAAAAATGACATATTCTATCATAGTAATAAAGGAGGACCACTATTTCTTGTTTAGGCCTCTATGTGGGATAGAGTTTCCCACATATCATCATAGGGTAGGATCAGTTCTATCTTATGCATTTCAAAACATTAATCTTTGACACCATTTTCTAATTGACGATAAATATAAGTTGTGTCAAATCTATACATTGGTCATGATAATAAAAAACATCACCATAGTGCAATACATTATTGATATTCCATGGAATCCATTGTGTCCATAGTAATTGTCAAAGAATCTAATGATTCCTCGAAACTATAATATTTACGCATCCCATGAGATTATTCATCAACATGCAACATGTATATCCCAATTTCTATCTAAGGATGTTATTTGAAAACTAATCACCAAACTCGCTTTCTACATAATGTATATGTTCAGTTCACACTACTCACTCCATGAATGTTCAGATTGTCAATGTAGAATAATTCCAATGATCTACCGATTCATTTCTACATAGATAGCTATTTCATAAACATTTTATTAATTTATACAAAAATC
Source organism: Viscum album (assembly GCA_963277665.1). Taxonomy (NCBI): domain Eukaryota; kingdom Viridiplantae; phylum Streptophyta; class Magnoliopsida; order Santalales; family Viscaceae; genus Viscum; species Viscum album. Next base: position 1,576,402,762 of record OY728146.1, on the reverse strand, counting down.
ATTAAAATACGTGAGTGAAAATGATTATTTATTTCACTATGATACACTAATATAGATAAGAAATTCATATGGATATTACCTATAATAGATTTGAAAACCAAGTACATACCTCAACTAGAGTGGAAACTCCAACATATGATATAAAAAATTTACCAAAGCACCTAAATTCACCTACTTGTCATGAAAGTGTCATGAGAAAGAACCACTAAATACCTAAGGATGATATCTTAAGTCACACTCAAGGATTCCTAATGAAGCATTATTTCCCCATAATATTTACTAATAGGACTTACCATGGAAGTCAATAGTTTACTCTAAGATACTGTGTGTAATTCCATTATGACATAAAGTTGAAATTTATTAGATAGGTTTTCATGTTAATTTTTTTTTCAATATATATATTATTACATTTCTCAGTTTTCACATCTTGTACTATATTGGTTTCCCCATGGAATGGTGGATGATATATAGTCCTGGTCAAAATAATCATATCATCATCAATTAGTTTTAATATGAAACCTAAGAGGGACTATATATTAGGCCGAGAAGGTTTGGGGTGGGGGGATCATGATAAGTGGTATCACATCCATGTTATTTCTTAGGATTGATGTGGGTGTCCCCAAACTAGTTTGATAATGATGATGATGGCTTAGTTGGATATTGTTGATCCATGGTGGCAATAATTGTCAAATTTCTTCATGATAGTAGTTCTTAATTAGAGAGTCTTAGTTTTTAGAAAAAACTATGGTGTAAACAGCTTGGATATAGTAGATTATAAATAAAGGGGTTGTCTATTTGTGTTTTTTTAGTGTAAATGAAACATTATTGTATGTAAACACAAATATCATATCAAAATACTCCACGAATGGTTACTGGCATATAATCATAGATGAGAAATACTTCATACCACTAATTAGTTTTTAGGATAGAACCCTAAATAGGATTTTATGTTAGGACCAAAAGGTAAAAGAATGAGAGGAATAGTATCAAAACCCTTAATTAATAGTAGTATAGACAATTTTTCCTAGTGTGAAATTACACATCCACACTTCCAGTCAGTCATAGATACCATCCACACAAATGTAAAATGGAGATGGAATTTAGAACCTGAGAAATAATTATCATAAAAATACTAAAAAAATACTAAAAAGGGAATTAAATTAAAAAGTTAACCCCATAGGTTTATAAATATAAACACCCCAAGAAGCTCGTAAAAAAATTATAAGAATAAAATATGGGAGAAATGATCTTTTAAATACTTATAGAGTGTTCATCCACTACTTATAATTTTTTTGGTTGTATTCCTACACTATAATCTCCATTGTGTAAGTCTACTATAAACATCATAAATTCTTGAGAACCAAAAATGAATGATCTTATATAATTTCTAGGAGTTTCCATTTTCTATTTAATTTTTCAATCTCTTATATTTCATCTATATTTCCTGGTTGATATTATTTTCATTATAATTTATTTGTGATTATTTTAGTAGTTACTTAATATTCAAGATTAAGGATCCTTATTATTGACTATCCTTGATCAAGAAACTATAAATGGGTATAGGAAAAATACCCTCAAAATTACTATTTTATCAAATATAAAAAATAATGATAAGGCTTACCGTGTACATAGTGGCCCAATATCGGCCAACTGATGTCCCATTTGAGGTCTGATGAAGTACCACGAACCTTTTGGCAACTTAGATAGCGGTATAACACCACTATACATCTCACCGGGTACTCAATGTCAATTTACAAGGTGACCGATGGAATTTGAAACCACCATCCATTTCATTTTTATTTAATAAAAAATATAAAATTTCATTCAAGTATCTTAAATGTGATTATCTATCTCAAAATCATTACTTTAATAATTTCAAATTCATTAACATAATTTATTTCCAATCCTATGTATAAGATTTAAAATTCCCCATACCAGTAGTTCAACTGTAGTCAAACCATCCTCTATTAACATTGACACCCAATTATGTTGGTTTTTATAAATCCCGCAATATTTTATTTCACAATCTCCAAAAAATATTTTCCCCATATTCCATGAGGTACATTGGTTTCCACTATTTATTTAATACTTTTATTCATTTAAATTCCCCTAGTTAAAACTTATACCACCACACCTTGTCTAGTAACACTATATAATCTTGATAAACCTCTTTCTTTGGTCCCATGTACACATTAATTATCACTCAAATTTCAATATTTGATCAATTCTAAATCCACCATGATTTATTTCATTCAAAAAACACTAAATCGTATCTCACTACACCAATAACCTCTGAAAACTCAATGACCCATTCATTAGAGTACTTAAAATTCTACTGAATCAATGTGGACGTGACCTTACAAAAAATTCATATATTACCCATTCTATAACATTATATACCAATTGTGGATTTCATTAGTCAATAGAGGACCATAATTATATTAGATTATAAATAGATACAAACTTATTTACATGAATTATAATTGGAAATCTCACACTTAATACGTGAAATATTTCCTAAAGCCTCATTTCATTTAAAAGATGACCATACTCTCTGTAAGTAAGAGGATTTTGAAATCCTAGTTATTACACTAGTTGGTTTCCTTAATGTCACACACAAACTATTTTTAAATTCATTTAAATTAGTTAGTCATCATAATTAAATAAAAAAATATTGTATTCCTAAAGTAAATAGATAAATCAAGGTTTTTTTCTTTAGGCACCAAAAACAACCACAACTACCACTTGGTAATGCTATCCTGTAATCCACCATAGTTGTTCGTATTAATTTTGTTGAAATATGTGTTTATCCATATAACTATAAATGAATTTATCCTCCTTGTATTATTTAATATATCTTCAATCAATGAACATTTACTTATCATAATTCTACCATCACATGGATATTCTCACTCACTAGCCATTATTTTTATAAACCGATATAACCATTCCACAATCTTCATAGTATGGTTTATATCCATCATGCTACACTATTCAATTTTATTGAAAATTCATCACCAAAAAACCTAAATCCAAATGGGTACATTTCAAGGTTATTGAACTCCATTATTGTTATGAGACACTAATGATAAAAATTTATACAAAACCAATATCATCTTACTAGGTTTATTTAGATTTTCTTTTTTCCAAACTCACTTTAGTTGAGGAACTCCCAAGATTTCTCAATAAACACATCAATATCCATAAATAAATTATTTTACACTAAAGTTATTGATTATATCATCTCACCTTATGTGTATGAAAAGGAAAAACCTCTTCATCCATAAAAAAGACCATCACATCTTAACAAATATTCTTAGGGTCCATTGATTATTTTATAAACTCATTAATAAGAACACATTTCTCTCACCAATCCCACATTATTCCACTAGTTCTAATTGGTCAATACACTTCCACATATGAAATATCTTTCAATAAATCTTATGAATTAGGTAGAATAAAATTATAATATCCTTATCCATTTAACTATTAAGATAAGGTGCCTCACACTTGTCCCCAAGTAATACTAACATAAATAAGCACCACTGTGTGATCATTCATTAGGGTTTAAAAAATATATAATGTGTTAACACTGATATTTCAGGATATAAAGATTCTTTAACTCTAAAACAATCTTAAATCCCATGATATTATTCACCAATATCATATTAGTATATCTCACATTCTATATATGTATAGTATTTTATCAGAAATAACATTTTCTCACCTTTTATTTGATGTAAATTTAATTATCACATGAAAAAATCTATGAAACTGCATATGGTCAATGTTGTATTATCCTAATGTGTAACCGAGTCATTTAACTATAGAGATAAGTTATAGAAAGCAACCATTTTGGTTGAATTTATATGAAAAAACCAAAACTATTTTGGTGAAAATTAGTATGGGTGTCACTGAGATAAATTGGGATAGAAAACAAAGTAATATGGTTATTACACAACATATAGGTAACAACCAAATACAAAACCCAACTCTAGTAGAAAATAAAAGATAATATCTAAAAATTTAATTGAAATGACTAAAATCTCCTACTACTCATGAAATATCATTGATAAACCATCACTGAATTCCTATGGATGATATCTTCAGTCATACTAATGTCTTGTTAACGATGTCATAGATCTAATAATATTTCCTAACATGTATTACTTAGGAAATAAATAATTCACTCTAATTTTGTGTATTATTTCAGTACCCTATGTAATTTGACATTACACTATAGGTTTTAAGGCTCCACTAGTGTGGTTTTCGAGGTAGACATACTTAACTCAAGTAACAATGTTTTACCCCTTGTTACTAGCATGAAATTACACTTCTAATCTTCAAATAACATATATAAATCATCATAAAAATTACTATGTGGGTGAGGTAGTAATAACATGTGGGAGAATGCTCACAAAAATAGTAAGAATAAGAAAATAATTATAATTCAAATAAATATTAATCCCCATATTATAAAAAATATATAACCCTCCATTAAAAAAATATAACAACAAAATAAAGTATAAAAGAAGCTAGAATTTCTTTAAAGAGTTTTTCCACTCCTCCTCTATGAGGACGTTCTCCTCAAATGTATCCACCACCCAAGAATTATCCTCTTGGCCTATAAAATTTTTATAAACCATGATTGAATGCTCCTTTAATTTTTAAGACCTCCACATTCAAATTTACTTTTGAGATTTCTTATATTTCATCTTGATTGTTTCATCAAAATTCACTTCTATATAATTTATACCTACTCATTTTTGTATATTCATTCAATTACACATAAGGTAATTCATCCATTATTTAGAGCATAAGGTAACTGAATCATTATTTCCATTGATACTCATCTCATGATCATTACATGATGAATTTTTAGTGGCCTCATAGAGGATTTTTTAAAACAACTCATATAAAGAATGTTTCTCACATATACTCAAAGTTAACATGAAATTATCTCAAGAATTTACTTTATCCTTATAGATGGATATACATCATTAAAACACCCATGAGGTATGTGATTTGATATAGAAATAAGATATTATTTTATGTGTTGGAGATGTACAGAGTGTTATGTGGTTTTGTTTAATATGTACAAATATATTTAATGTAATATTTAAATACTGTTTCATTTATCATCCGCTTGGTTTCATTAATAATAATCAATTATGAATGGGTTAAATGGATTGAATATTCATTAAATGGGTTCAATGAGTTCATAATAATGGAAATTATCATATGGTGATATGTTAAATATGAGCAATATATTTCATTAAATGCGATACATTAGGGATAATATGATATCCTTTATGTTTTGTATATAATTTTTTTGAATTCCAATCCAAATTCTCCCCTTCCCATAGCTTGTTAATCACCTTTTTTGAGACACTATCACCTCTTCAAAATTACAAGATACCTCAAATAGAGATCGGGATCCACCGTCTGGTGTACCGCCTTTAGATATAAGAGTCTTCAATCTGCTACTCCTGTGATATTTATCATCTATACTCTATCAATTTTTTTAAGATGGAACTTTCTTTAATCTAGGTAAAAATTTAATTTTCTTCATTAAAATTATATATTTATTCCATTAAATATTGTATATATATTTATATTGATTTTCCTTCCACTTACATATCCATATGATATATATAAAAAAATCAGTAGTGGCATCCGAGAGTGGCTTCTTCAATGAATCAATGTGTTCATATTATTATTCAATTAAGAACACATTTTACAAATTAAAAAAGGGAATATTTCAAAACTAGAAATAAATATTAAAATACATGTTTATATTTAATCATTAAATAATTTTTTTAATTATTTATTCTTTTATGTAATTAATGTTTATAAAATGGTTTATAAACTGAGAATAACATTAAAATTATATGATTAATAAAATCGGTCTTATTAGCCTTTATCAAGTATGAAACATTCATATTTATTAATCTTGTTTATGAATCCTTCTAATGAAAATAACTAAAACATTTATTTTAAAAAATATAATTCAATTATGAATTAGATTATATTATTTATATATTGTTTATAAATAATGGAGAAATTATTTTGAAATATTCATAAAAATTTATAAATATGTTTTTTAAATTAATTAACTCAAAATATTATATGGTTAAATGATAAATATATTTGACATATGGATGGTTTATAAGATTTTTATAGATATTTGTAAATGGTGTTTTAGGAATATTTTAATTTTTAATTTTTTTATAAACTAATTATATATAAGTTGTTTATAATTTGTTATATAAATTTTTAAGAAAAAATTATGAACAAAATAATCTAAATATTAAATTTAAATATTTAAAATACCTTTTACCAAATTATTTAACAATACATGTGATCTTGAAATGAAATATCTATTTATGAGTCATAAGGGTTAATTTGTAAAGGGCTATAAATTTTAAAATTGGGAATAAATATAAATAAATTTATATTTACAATTATGAATTGATTACAAATAATTAAATTGAAATTGTTCTAGTTAAATGGTGAATTATTTTGGCTAATTATCAAAAATCATTTTTAAGTAAAAAAGGTTTATTTAACAAGTAAATTAAATTTATAATTAAAATAAATTATTCATAAATTAATTATAAATAATGGAAAATTTTTATGGAATGTTTATGAAATGATTAAGATGGTGTTTTTATAAATTAATTTACTTTAAAATATATATGGATAATTAAATAAATAATTTTGAAACATTTATTACAAATATTCTTTTAAGATCAATTTAGTAACATTAAGAATATCCTTTCCACATTAATATTATTTATAAATGTTATAAATCACAATAAAGGGTATTAAAACGTTTTTACCTAAAATTATAAGGCATATATTAAATATTTAATTAATTTCTTTATTTAAATATTATTAAAATTATTTATAAAAGTGTTTACAAATATCATAAATATGGTCAAAATACCAATGGTTTTTATATTTAGAATTATTAGTTGTTTAAAATTAATTACTTAGAAATTGTTCAAATTAATACCATGCATTATTTATGGATACTATTTAAACTACATAAAAAAGTTTTAGATTACTAATTTAATCAAAGGATTAAATAATAAATTAGAATAAAATATAATAAATAATATGAAAATTTTAATATATGATTGAATTTAAAAGGGATTATGTTAAAAATTATCAAATATTAATAATTTTAGAATGTTTATTAAAGTATTATAAATCCTCATTTGTTTATAAATTATTTATAAATGGTTATATCATGTTAGAATATTTTAATTAATTAATTATTTGAATTTTATTTTATAATTTATTCATACAAAGACATACATTGTGGTGGGTTTTGAGTATCAGACAGATCTTGGACTTTTTATCTAGTGGATGACTCAGTTAGATAAAAATGTGTTGAATCAATATTATACACATATAAAAAATACTTGAGGAGTGTTTTTTTAATTTAAAGGAATCATTGTGGGTGTCACTGAAATTAGATGAATGATTGATTCTTGGTTGGGAAATGTGCGATAGAACAACATCACTAGCTTGAAGGTAGCCCACAACAGCTAGTCGGTGGGGTAGACCAAAACCCTACAGCTCTATAGAACTCACAAACTAGTCAGTTAGGAAGAAAACTATCTTGTTCCTAAGTACGAATTATTGACCAACATGTGATCCTACATTGGGTGGTTAGTGGGCCACCAGCTAGCCTATGGTGTGCGATGGAAAATGTTTAATGAAGTGGAATGTTTAGTATTTTTCCACCGAGTCCCATTTGGGATTTATTCAATTGCGTCATTTATTCTAAATATAAATTCAAAAAATTTATCTAATATTCATGCCACTGGGGGTTCTCCTTAGTCTGTGGTTGATCTAGAGTCAATATGATGGTAAATATAGGTAATATTCATTATTTTGCTTTGATCTTGGCCTTATTATTTCTTTGATGGAGGTAGATCATTATGTCATTCATCACGGATGATCATCTTGGAATTTTTTGCACTTATGATCCTTTGAAATATCAATTATCATTATATATTCTTCTTCTTGACACACTCAGTTTATGATTAATAATTGGAGTGATAATGAATAAATAATTGGATGAAAATTCTATCAGATATTGATGTAATTATCTGGGAGTGGTGATGATTTTTATTGTCCTGGGTAAAAAATGTCCCCCGAAAATGAAAATATATTTTCGAAATGTGATTGAACATATGAATATCCATTGATGATATCTTCAAATTTTTTTTATATTGATTTAAATATGAAATTGTTCCATGTAATTGAATTGATCTTTTTATCTTCATATAACAAGGAGTACAACGGGAGTGGCCAAACTCTATTGGGATATGTTGTGAGTAAGGTACAATACTTGGATGGTTTTCTTCAAAAGTTATATTTTAATTATATTAAATATACCAATATTTTATTCCATTTGATAGGTAAATTTCTTATAATGAATTCAAAAATCATGTTAAAGACCTTCCATGAATGGTTAGTAATAGTTACGACTAGCTGGGGATATTTGGTAAGTCCTTCGGCAAGTATGCATGTTTCATTTAGTATGGGCATCATTATAAATAAATAATTAGTTATAAGATAGATATATTTAATTATTTTCAGTGCATGGCCATGTGTATAACCTCATTTAGATCTATAGAAGATAAATTGACTTGAATTGGGTTATAAAGAGATACAAAGCTTCACTTGGTGTGGGGATGGAACCATTTAAGGTAGGTGGTCCCGTGTAGTCTACCCTTTAGTATTATAAACAATTACTAGCATGATAATTGTGGTTAATAACTTCAATATAATGACCCTTATGTTCATAATGAGTTATAAATTAAAAAGAATTCCTAACAAATTTGTGATCATTAAGTTTTATTTAATTAAAGTAATATTTATAATGTAATTAAATAAAGTTACAAGGGCCATGACAGACCCTTGTGAAATTTTTTGTTTCCAACCACTGATGGTTGAAATTTTACCACTATGTAATGTCTATAATTGCATCCATACCTTGTGGGTTAGTAGATGTAAGACATTAGACTGTGATAAGTAAGACCATGATTGATTCCTTGTTCACATGTGATTGTGTGTATCCCCATGATAATATGTTTGATGGGGATCACATATGTGTGTATATATAGGGATTTTGATACTCATGCTTGATGTGATAAGATATTACATTATTTGATATGACCTAATTTGTATGAACATGTTCCATGTATAAATATATATTTATAAGGTATATATGATGAATGATTTCATGAGTGTGATTATATAGCCTAATAGATTATGTCTGATTTTTTGATTACCTGTCTTTATTTATTGTTACTATGACTCATGATGATAATTTATATTATATATATATATATATTATCTCCCCTATGGTGTGATAAGTTATATTTACATTTTATGTATCATTATAGTATTGATGTTCATGGGAAAATCAAGTTATGACTACACTATAGGGTGGGGGAGTGTGTACGACATTCATTGATGTCCATAATAAACACATACACAAGGTAGGGGAATGGAAGCCAAGAGGTCTTACATGTGATAACACTTTTGGGTATACCATCCTTGTGGGATACAAGTTACATGTTCACACAATGCATTGGGAATTTCGAGTGACATGTTTTCTTGATTCCACATAGATTTCTAGTGACGTGTTGTCTCTTTACCTTATAGACTATGAGGGACTTTTTGTCTCAATGACACATGTATTCCATGTGATATATTGAATTTAATCCTTGTGGATGATCAGTGAGATGTGTATAGATTCTCTGTGGGAAAAAATTGAGATTTCTCTAGATTAAAAAACATATTTCTTACTATTTTATAGTATGGAGCTATATCAGGGATAATCAAGGGCTCATAGACACCCGATAAGAACTCTCCTTCTCGGTTTATGGTTTTTATTTCTTGTTCTAGATTTTATGAATATATTCTTTTTTGATAATTATATATTTCACATTTACATTTTAATGAGAGTATCACATTACTTACACTGTATTTCTACCATTTGGGTACTAGAACACATTAGTGGTGTCCCACAAAGTTATACTCACACCTTTCTTGGGTAGCCACAAATAATGAATACCTAAGAAACCATCACTTGTTGTGGGTATAAGTTGGGATGAATCTTGAGTTAATCATCAAGTGGGATATATAATTAAAAGTAAAGAGATCATGATGAGGTGTGAATTTATGTCGTAGATCTTATTTTACATTTCCCTTTTCTTTTATATATGTGATCTTTTGGTGGGTGATCATGTTTTTTTGTCGAGTTCTGACTGTTTAGTGTCTTGATTCCACAAAAATTCTTATTGATGGTATTTTATTGTTTTTAATATTACTATTATTTTTATGTTCTATAGGTTTGGTTATTTATTCATTATCTTGTACTCTGATGAAGGGTGTCATCTCCCCATGATTCCACCTGAGATCCTTACTAGTAGTTGGATGCCTCTGCTGTACAAAGAGATATGCCTAAGGTCTTGTGGTATTCTTTCTCATACCAAATGATTCAGGTTATGATGTCACAATTTAGAGTTATTAATTGTTGATATTATGGTTTTTTTTCATGAATTATACTACTGAACTTATTTTATGTGGTTATGACTTAGATTTCATGCTAGATACTACCCATTAAATTTAGTGTTTATCTATGAGGACTTTGGTTTATAGTTGAAGTTATCTTCTTTAATTTATTTTTTAGAAATAGTTTTTGTATATAAGGTGTTAAATATATCATGAATTGTATTATATCATGAGTAAATTCTACTCAATCAGATTAAATTGGGGTTAGACAACTAACCAGCCTATATGATTATTCATTTTTCTATAAAGGTAATTGGAGTTGGATATCTGGTGGTCCAAGATTTTTCACAAATATTTTATCAATAACATGTAAATCTATGCGTTTATAGGAAGAGTAAATATATCTAATGATCTTGATGAATTTGGAAATGTTTGAATATGATTAACATCTATTTTTGGTTGAGTAACACATACTATGGGTTTTGTAAAGAGTTACACATTAATGTGGTGTGAAAGCATTCATTTGGTGGTAAAAATAAGGATTCAAAAACTAAATAATTATAAAAATGAATTCTGAAAATTTTAATAAAAATATGAGAAGATAATAATTAAATTATATGTAATAATTTTGAATTTAATATACATATGATTTGTAATAAATTGGTGAGAAATAAATAGGAAAATCCTGTCAAATTCTATGCATAATATTCTTTCCAAAGTGGAACTTTTTAAAGCCTCAATCATTCAATTGGGTATTTTCATGATCATCGTGATTAATATTGGATTATCTTGTGAAAGTAAATATATATTTATGTTAATACAAACCATCTTTTAGGGTATTATCAGGCATAAAATAAGTATCCCTTGATTTTCATTTCTTAGATTATTATTAGTGCTTCCTTTGGGAGGAAATTAGCTAGAAAATATTTTAAAAGGATACTAGGGGAATAATGCTGATATTGTACATGATATGGATTAGGGAGAAGGGTTATCCACATCACTATCCAAGATTAAATATTTTTTCGATTTGGATGATTACATACATAAATAATCATGATGTATTTATGTGAAAAAATATTGTATGTTATATTGAATTATTGATCTTGGATCAATAAATTTATATGATGTATGAGGTTATAAGTATTATTGGGTGAACTGTCATTAAAATTTATTAATTTAATGTTATAAGACTTGATATTCAACTAGTAAAAAAATTATATTTTAGCTAAATGAATAATCATCATGATAGTAAAATTTTAAATTAATCATTAATGTAAGAAGCTTAAAGTAAACAACTCATAATACTGGTAGGTTAAGAAAATGTTCTTAAGAAAGATAAATATTATATGAGTTAGGAAAATTCATTCCTAAGTAACCAAGTTCTTTTTCAATAAAAAATAAATACTTCAATGGAGTAATGAATTCATTCACTTAAGGTTTAAAAATAATTAGATGAAAAAAACTAATGAATCGTATTATCCTTGAATGTAATGAATATGATTGTGTATGAAAATGTTTTTTGAATTATATCCCCACATACTCATTATAATTTAGTATTAGATATTATATTTAATATGATTTCATATATTAGTGACTTATTGAGACTAAAGGTTTACTTAATTCATATTTGGGTATATAATTTTATTTTATTTTTATGATATATAGACGATATCAAATGAATAATTTAGAATTTCTGTAAATGTATAGATGTTCATAAAAGGAAAATAAGTGAATAGTAGAGATTGAATTAATGGAATAAAAGTGTTATTTCACTAATAAAATGGATTATTTGACCATATAAAAACTTTCAGTTAGATGTATATTATAAATTTTTTCTCAAGAAAAGACCATTTCAACAATTCTTATTTCAAAAAAATGAGATGGATATTTTAATACACATTGTTTGTGATACGTTTAATTCTAGAACATGTTTCAAGAGGTAATAAAATGGATTGTTCTTGTTATGAATTCATCATATTATCATTTATAGAAATTTTTTTATAATGTGAATAAAATCTATAATTTTTTTTACTTTATGTTATCAAGCATTGGGAATTGATAAAATGGGTATATGATTTTTGGGTTCTTGAATTTTAAAGATTCCATAAGTATGCAAAAGCTTAAACTATATGAATAATGTTATTTGGATAGTAAAATAGTCTCTAGACAAGGTCATTTAAACCTATGGTTTTTCAGAAGGATGAATAAAAATCCCATATGATGGGATTATCTAGAATACATGAATTAGTTTTAAGAAGATTCATGGAAAATATATGTTAGGTATTAACAATATGGAAATCAATTAATTAAATTTAATGTGTATGTGATACTTAATATATACTTTAAAGGTGTTATAAATTTATAAGAGTTAAAAATCAAAGGAATAATTTACAAATATTGTAATTTATATCCATGAGATTATGAAATAAGTTTCTTCATCACATATTTCAGTGTAATTTAATATATCAAGATTAGATGAGTCTAGGTAAAGGATGTTTATCTTCATCTCATTACTCTTATATGATATGATATGATTTTATTAATAAAGAGTTGTTATAAACAAAATTGTATGATTAGTTGTGTATATATTGTTTATGAATCATTGATTTCATAAGAATATTTTAAAATGAATAGTTGGATAAAATAATTTTATATAGGATACTGAGTTCTCTCATTCTACTAAAATATAAGGGAATGTGTTCCTACAACCCATGTGGTATGTTTTATTAAATGATTATTTTTAAAAATAGAAATATTTCAAACATGTATAATACCATATGAGAAATAATATTTTATGATTAAAATATTATAACTAATTACAAACATAGTTTTATTTCACAGACCCAAATAATTTTGTGTATCTTAGAATAATAATGTCAAAGAGATCATTGAGATTATGCTTGGATTTAGAGAATTATAATGTTATTAAATAAATGTTAAATTGTTTTTTAGCATATATTCTAAAAGTGATTAGTATATGTTGTGGTAATAATATATAAGGTTATAATGAGTTTCAATATGAAATTGAATATAAAAAGTTGCTAAAGGATTATACCATTGTAATGTTAAATTGATTTTTCACTTTATATTATAAAAGGTTTCGGATATGTGATGGTAACGAAAAATGTAAAGAGTTACAATTTGTTAACATAAAAAATGAACATTACTATTACATAAGGTTTATACTATCAAATACTCAAAGTGTATTAGTTTATATCATAAAAGTGATTAGGGTATTTCACTAAATAGATATGTAAACAGTAACATTAACTAATATAGAAATAAGAGGTTATCACTTTATCTTAAAAGTGATTCGGATGTGGTTATAAAATGATAAAGTAAATAGTTACATGATTTTAAAAATATTTCTAGCACAAGTTCTTTGGAATGAGATCCAAGTGTAACTGTAACACCCCCTGATTTCATAGTATGTTATCTCATTAATTTAATTCAATAACTTGTGCTACACGCAACACCGAGTTCAAGTGCACCATAACATACCAAACTAACTTTTCAAAAGACGGTTTTGAATATAATTAAGTTAATTTTGAATCTTATATAATCTATATAATTTTAACATCCATATTATGCGTTTCTTAGACATAATATAAGAACAAATTCATTTTTTTAGATAAAAGATGTATTTTACAAAAAATATAATTTTTTCTCCGTTTAATGGAATACCATTTTTAAAACCAAAATTTGACACCTATATTTTCAATTTAATGAAATTAAATTATTATTTAGAAGAGGTACATAACAAGTTTGTTTGGATAATGTTTTGGTTCTTTTATGATAACTTTCATATTTTGACAAATAGTGAAAAATACTATGTTTTAACTGAAATAAACATTTTTAATAAAAATAATTAATAATGTAAAATTATGAATTTTAATTGTTTTTAATTATAATTATATTATATTTTTATCATTTAATACAATTTAGGTCATTATAACTAATTTCACATTTAAATTTAACATAAACACATGTCAATATTTTGATAGTTTCTACTTTTTAAAAATCCACCTTTTAGTTTTAACAACGGGAATTAATTTTAAATTTATAAATTAAACTTATATTTATTGAATTTGGTAAAATAGAGTTCATTTTTTAATTCTTAATGTCAAAATTATCTTATAGGGAATTTTTGGTATTTTTTTGAAAATTTGGAATTTCTTATGATTAGTGAAAAAACACTACGTTATTATTTAAAACCGACATTTTATTTGAATAATTATTTATTTTATTTAAATTTATTTTAAGTCAAAATAGATATATAATACCTATATAAGTTTATTTTAATTCATTGGAGTCATTTTATCATAAAATTGGATGCATAAAATTTTACTGAACTTTTTATCCTCTTTTATCCACCTTCTAGGCACGTAAGCATATTTGCATAAAACATAATTTTACCACTTCTATGAGTTGAATTTAAAAATTAGAAGAGAAAAAGTTTAAATCAGTTTGTAAAATGTGATTCAATAAGATGAAAATAATTTTTGGTGAATAGTACCTTTTGACTTTTATTTACCATAGGTAAAAGTAAATTGGGTAATAAATGGTTAAAAAGATATTATAATTACCCTAAAACATGTTCTATTTCTACTAGATAAGTTTAATTCGACTAAAAACAACCTTAGGAATAAAATATTATCCTTTAGGTCCACTTGTATTATATTAGGACACTTATTATTATCTTATTTAAAGAAGGGTTAAAAGTGTTAAATTCAATGTGTATTAACTAAACCATTTTTAATATAGGGTTATACATAAGATAAATTATACTATAAATATTCATTATAAATATAAATTTTTTTCCTAAATAATGGTATTTTATTTATAATTTTTACAGATTAAATATTTAAATTTATTTATGCCACAATGATGATGTTGTAATTACCTTCTTAATGAAATATAAAAATTGTTTATATTTTAAATATTAAAATAAATAGAATTTAAATGTTTTGAATCCATCCACGAATTTTCTAGGATAATATGAAATTTTAGGGTTGATGAGATAATTTTTGTTCTAAGTGATAAGGTTGTTGTAACTTTCACAAAAACAAAATACCAAATACTTTCAAAATTGAAATAAATTAATTTTTCAAAAAAATACTATATTTTTGGTTGATATAATATTCCCAAAATTCTACAGTTCACCCAAAGGGATTAAATAATATTATATATGTCATTATAGAACCACTTGAGGTTCTCTTGGAAGTTTAGTGTATGTTTATTAACCACATAGTGGAAGAATATAAGAAGACATGGTAAAAGTAAAACTATTTAACTAAGAGTTAAATATAAAAGATAAGGTTAAAATGGTAACCTAAACTTGTCTAAAACCTATTGGTTGAGAGGATTCCGACCCATAACCACCTAAGGCTCGAAATAAATTCATTTGGAGCCATTACAAACGGAATATTATTGTATAATAAATTAATAAATCAATATTTTTCTAAAGTGACCCTCACCCCTCTTATAAAAGGGCACTTCGACTTCTCTCAAAATCACACCTCCAAAGCAATTTGGCTCAGCCGAACCTAGCCCAAATATCCTCCAAAAATCCATAAAATCATTGTAGAGTTATTAATTTGATCAGAAAGCCAAACTAAGGATCCCTTTTGATCAACTCAAAAGGAAACACCCGAAGAAGAGGTAATAAGTTCACCACCCTCTTTCAAGTTCTTTCTTCTTCCACACCCTCTTTCTTTGTTGTTTCCATACCAAAATAATAACTCTAGTACCTTCTAAATAATCTGATGTTATAATAAATATTTTAGAACCATATTATTTATTCTATCCATCTTATACATGACAATGTCACCACACATGCATACGTACGACTTAACGTCTCGGTGTCGTGGTGTAGTTTGTTTTTCAAACACTTCATTATTTAGATGAGAATAATAATGACAATAAATAATTTAATAATAATAAATATAACTTGTTAATGATTATTTATATATGATATACCATCAAATAACATATGATTTCACCATCAATATAATTATATTGGCGCTCGTGCATACATACGGATTACCGTCTCCACAATGCGATGAGATTAATTCCCCCATTCACCATTCAACGATGATTATAAAAATATATATTATTAATAAGTATGTAATATATGACATAATAATTCTACTGTATATATATATATATATGTGTGTGTGTGTACTTACAGATATCTTATTCATAGACATCTGTTCAGTACGATATGAAAATGGAAACATCATTTATGCGTACGTACGACCTACCATATCCATAAACGATGCCTTCCATTTCATATATATATCTATTATAAATATTTATATTATAAATATATATGATATATATATCATGGTTTATATTCTGGATGTATTTAAATCGTGATCTAAAAGATACGATCAAGAATAACTAGTTAAAACACATACCATAATGAAAGAGATTATTACCCAAAATGTTAATTTTAAAAGGAAATCATTATTAAATGGGTAGTATAAAGTCATAAATGAATAATTTATGATATAATAAATAAAAATATGGTTTTGTTACAATTTGATAACATAATATGGTCATTATACAGAAGGTTAAACGTACCCTCGACCTAGTGAAAGTGCAAGGTAAGGGTTAATTTCAGAATCTCATCATTATCTGAGGTTGTTTTTACATATGTATCTGTTGGGAAATATTTATTATACATGTACATGTTTCATAAAAGGGTTTTCAAAGGGATGATTTTGAAGGGAATTTTTACTAAAACATCATTTTAAATGTTCTAAAGATTTATTCTTTTGATCCATTCTCATTAATGTCCATGTTTTCAAAATGATTTTAAGGATTTATTTATATGGACGTGAATTTTTTAAAATGTTACCTCCTTTAAAAGGATTCAAAGTGGTATGGGTCATCGTCACTCAAAACTATCTTTTAAATGAAATCCTTTATATGACTTTTAAATTATTTCATGAGAAAGGTATATTTCTCTCAAAGATATTTACGGATCATTTTCAACTATGTACTCATCCTTTATGGGATGTTATTCTTGATCAAGATTGATGTATTATGTTACAAATATTCCATATTGTATTGAAGGTTTTGTGATATGTTTGACTGTGGATGTGTTATTTCTATACCATTCATGGTTTATAGATAACTTATTGAAATTTTGTATGATATTTTTAATACGAATGTTTATGTTACGTTTAAATCTTTTCATAAGAGGCATGCATTGGACTTAGTAAGTAATAGATGGATCCTACGATAGCACCATGATGCATCATTAGGTCTTGTGAGACAAAATTGTTTCTTGGCATCTGGCCTTGAAAAAATCTTATTTGTAGTATTGGCACAAGGCCTTGACTATGTGGTTATGAAGTCTGGCATTATAAATTACATCATTATGAAATTAGCTATTGATATTACATGTGATTATTCGAATAGTATAATATCCATGTGAATATGTAAATGGTAATATTTGATTTATCTTTTCCATAATATGCTGAATTTTATGTTTAAAAGACTTTTGTTTTAGTTTTATACATTTCCATAAATGTTTAAGATTATTTATGAATGATTCTGCTATATTTTTATCCTTACTAAGAATCTGAGCTCACCCCTTTCTTTGTTTTATTTTTCTCAGGATGCAATGAAGTATATTATGGATGACCTGCAAGAATAATCTAAGTATTATTAATGAGGTCAATGGAGAAAATTTTGTTGTTGTTTTTCATTTTATAATGTAATGTAACGATCTTTTATGTAATATAATTTCCTAGACAACTAAACAGATCGGTCCTTCGGGACTTGATTCATTGTAATCATGTCTATGTATTAAAATAATGCATGGACTCTGGGTAACTAGGTTCAGGGCATTATAGTTTGTATCAGAGGAAGCTCAAAAAAAAACCTTGGAAATATATTTTGATAAACTATGATTAGAGAAAATTACCCAAAGATAGACTTCAAGGATTAGTAATGATGAACATTCTAGAATTTTGGTAATTTTGAGATTTTGTGTATTTTCCAAGAAATACATCCATTTCTGGATACAAGCAGGTAGAGGTGGATCTGGAATAGATTTACATAGGAGTAAAAACTATAAAAAGGAGTTTTGGGCTTGACTCAGGGTATACTGGTACATAAAAGCAGGCATTTATGCACTCTTGGTTATGCACTTTCATGGGGGGGGGATATTATTAGGGTAATTCAGATTTTCATTACAAGACATTATAAAGGATTTAGGAGTAAATACTTCCTCAATGAAAAAATTTTATGATTATAGATTATATGCACCATATTTTTAATTTATATTATGTATTTTAAATGTTTGGAATTATTCAATGTGATTCATAAACTAACCTAGTATACGCCATTGTTTAGAAATGGGGCCTAGTAAAAGGAATGATCATTCCAGCAATACGCATGAACAAAATATTAAGAAGTATCATATCATTCATTGTATTAAGAAAACATTTAAAATGGAAATATTCTACCACTTATTTTCATCATATAAAGAAATAATATCATGTGTTAATATTATAAATAATGAATTATTTGAGTCCTATGGATTTGAAGGGAAGCAAGAGAAGAAAAGGAAAGAATAGATAAAGATGGATAAAGGGAAGAGGGGAAATATGTATTTTACCCATATGTGATAACTGTGGAAAGAATCCCCTTGGTAAATGCTATAAGGGAATTTAAGTTTTTTATAAGTGTGTAGAAAATGGACACCATGTATGTGATTGTATCGGTAAGAAAAAATATTCAATGTACAAATCTTCATCATAAAGGAGTTGGGACACTACGCGAAGCGATGTCAAATCATTTGAGTATACCCCAAATGATGCTATTGCATAATAATTAAGTTATAATACAACTGAAGGTGAAGAGGTATTATTAGATTTATTATGTTGTAATTAATGTAAAGTTCCATTTTATTATTGTATTAATGATGTACATGTTATAAGAATTATAGAGTATAAAAGGATTGTACTGCATTACTATTTCATTAAGGACATGAGATTGTGTGGAAGCAAGAAAAGTGACTCAAAGAAGGTTATTTTTTTTGGAAAAAACATGGATGATATAAAGATAAACCATAATAAGGTTCTGATACTGAGGTAATGATTTGGTAATAATATATGATTGATTTGGATAAGTTATATGGGATATTATTGACTACTATAAAACTGATTAATGATTTGTATATTCCATCACTGTTAGAGTTTACAACATTTTTGGATAGAAAGAGTATATCTAGTATTTTATAAAAAATAAGGGAGCATGAGTGTAATTAATAAGGGTTTATAGTAATTCAAGGTGTTATAGTGTTTTAAAAGAATACATGATCAAGGTATTCACATGTTATTACGTGGAAAAAGGGATCTTCATTGTGTTTACCTTCCTTATAAATTTGGACTGAGAGTTTGGATAAAAGTATTTTGGATAAGTATAAAGGTTAGAATAAATTAATATTGACATTGGATACTATTGTAAAGGTTAAATCATTTATTGAGATTATTTTTTGATTTTCATAAAAAGGACAACCCGGAGGTCAGGCACAACCTACTGCATCTAACAAGGCCGTGAGACTTGAACCCATAACTGAAGGGAGAGAAGGGTGGATCACCTACCACTGGCATATGTGATGTCTTGGTTTTTATAATGTAGTTTTTTAAATAGTCTGACAAATGAAATATAAATTCATTATTTTTGGAACCCAATACGATTCAGATAAATAGAATATTTTTGAATTCTATTATCTCTTGGAGCGAAAGATGAGTTTGTGGTAGGAATTAGTTGAAGAATGAAACTCTAATTGTCAAGCTGATTTTTTTCCTCTTATTCTTTGAATAAATAAATTCTTAAACATTAGTTAAGGTATCTTAAGACCAAAAATTTGATATCCTAATACCTTATATTTTTTTGAACTAACAATTTTTCAAATCATCATAGATTAATAGCTTTGAGGCCCTCAATTTCACACTTGTTTGATATTGATGACCTCAAACACTAACTAAAAATATATACGTTTTTCCTCCAATTATGTGTCTATAATCACCACCAATGTTATCCTAATCTAGATCATAATTTTGAGGTGATTTTTTTATTCTCTTTCCCACTTATTAATACAAAAATTTATTAACCCAATTTTCGATGGGGATTTTCCACAAAGTATTTTTCTTTTTTTTAACGTTTTATTTTCCAAGAACAATTTAAAATTGCAAAGACACAATTTATTGAAGGGGGTATTAATGTAACACCCAAATATTCCATACTATGTTATCTTATTAATGTAATTAAATATCTTACGCTACACGCAACACCGAGTTCGAGCGCACCACAACTTACCAAACTAGCTGTTCAAAAAGCTGTTATGAATAGTATTAACTGTATTTTTAATCTTATATACTCTATAAAATTTAAACATCTATATTATGTGTTTCTTAGGCATAATATATGAACAAATTAATTTTTTCTGATATAAAAAGTATTTCTCAAAAAATGCAATTTTACCACCTTTTAATGCCGAACCCTTTTTAAAACCAATATTTTACACTTTTTTATATTCAATTTAATGAAATTATATTTTTCTTTAGAAGTGATAATTAATAATTTAGTTTGGATAAATTTTTTGGTACATTTGTGATAAATTTCATATTTTGACGAATAGTGAAAAATACTATGTTTTAATTGAACACAACCTTTTTAGTGGAAATAATTTATAGTGCTAAATTATGAATTTTAATGGTTCTGAAGTATAATTTGATTATATTTTAATCATTTAATACAATTTAGGTCCGTATAACTAATTTCACATTTAAATTTTATAGAAACACTTGTCAATTTTTTGATAGTTTTAACTTTTTAGAAACCCGTCTTTTGGTTTTGAAAAAGGGAATTAATTTTCAATTAATAATTGCTACATATATGTAACACCCCAGGTAAATAATTAATATGAAATTTTCATATTTATCCATATTTGTGAATAAAATATTAATATGAGTTTAAAGGGGACGCTATGCTCGATGGCGTACCCAACACGCAACAACGAGTTTCTTGGGAATCTTACGTTGCACTCTAATAATAAAATAATATTATTTTAAATGGTAGTTAACATGTAGCCGTTGTAATGGCGGGAATGGATAGAAATAACTAAAATATGATTATATATGTTCTTAAATATTTTTACATTTATACAATAAAAGATAAAGGCTTAAAATACGGAAAGAATTCAATTTTAGGCGTATATGCCCTAGTTTTCCCTAAAGGTTCACTTATCACCTTTTGATGGTAACCCTTATTTAATATAGTTTTGTTCACTCTTAAACATTCTTTTGGACCAAATAAAACTCTTATTAAGAATCGGGACATCAAAATTTACTTTGTGTAAATTTTTGGTATCTTTCCGATAAAGTTCATTTTTTTAATGAATAGTGTAAAATGTTGTATTTTAATTCAAAACCACTTTTTAATCTAATTTATTTATATGATTAGATTATATTTTGAATTGGTTTTAAAGTGAAATTAGAAAATATTTTTACCATTAAATCCAATAGTGGTCGTTGATATCAATTTCACTTTGAAATCAGACTTAAACTAGTGTCAATCTTTTGATACTTATTGTTTTATAAAACACACTATTTGTCATGACAGCGAGAATTAATTATTAAATTAATTAATGTGACTTATATGTTTTGAATTTTGTAAAACGGTCTTCATTTTTGAATTCAGAATATCAAATATAGCTTAGGGTGAATTTTTGGGATTTTTCTGAAAAACTTCAATTTTTGATGAATAGTGAAACCACTAAGTGGTACTTATAAAAACTGATTTTCCGTTTAAATGAAATTTTTCCATCATTGTGTTTTGATTTTCAAAAATCCGACATACATGGTTTTCATTAAGAAGTAAAATGTGGTTCAATGAGATTAAAATAATTTTTTGGTGAATAGTAACTTATTAAGTTTTTAATCGCGATTAGTGGTAATTAGTGTAGTTTAAGGTAAAAATAATGCTTTAATAAAATGAGATGAGCTTTACACATGTCTTACCCTCATTGGTTGTATCATGGTCGACCAAGACAAGCCATGGGTCAACTTGGGGACCCCATGGATCCACTTTGGTTGGGAAATGACATAAATAACATTTTATTTAATGTAAAAGTAAAATTGACACAAACATGATATGTTTTACTAAAACAATTTTTAAATGGGGTTATACAAGTCATCATTTTGATTATAAATATTCATTGGAAATATAAAAATATTTCCTATATCATAGTATTTTTTTTTATTTTTAGACATTAAATAAATTAAATTATTTATGACATAATAATGATGCAGCGATGACATTATTATTTGACGATTTAAATAAAATGGAAAGATAATGTAAAATATATGAACTACACATGTCCAAAACTTATTTGATGAGTGTATTTCAAATCCTTATCACCTTATCCACTAATTATATAAATTTGGGACCTTTTGAGACCGAAAAACATTTTCAAATAAAGTAATATTTCTTTACTTTCCAAAAGTACCCTTCCTCTCCTCTTATAAAAGGCCCCCACCTCTACCTCATTTAACACACTCATAAAGCCTTTGTCTCGGCCAACCCCTTCCCATTTACTCTCTCCACATCCCCCTCCTCATCCTAGAGGATTCCCTTTGGGCAGAATCTTTTCAAAGGAAGTTTTTAGGCTCAAATCAAAAGGAGTTACACTTTTAAAGGTAATTCATTCTTTCATGTTCATTTGTTTTATTTTGCTTCTCCAACCCCCTAAACTCTTTTTATTTACTTATTCTGTAACAACACCAGTATATTCAATATACTAGGATGTTTTTATAAGATTTATTCGAGCTACACTCTCACACAACTACATCAAATGGTTAAAGAACATACGGTTTCTGTGGATGGTGAAATTCTACCTCCCGAAACGATGATTGTTCAATACTCATTTAACACCTTCAAAGGTGGCCATTATGATGTGACTATTTTTATATATGATATATAATATGTTTATGTTTTATTTATGCTTATGTATTTTTCATTTTTGTCTTACGTTTATGGCTTCCATTATGGGTATACGCGATATCTTCATTTAAGGAAGTGCGGACTACCGCCCCCTCAAAGTGATTTGATTCGTTAAACACCATATGTGGGATGTATAAAAGATGGAAATATGATATTATATATGATATTATACTTGAATTATAATATACCTTTATATCATTATTATTCCATTCTATAAAATACGAAATAGAAATGAAAGTAGCGTTCATGCGTACGTACGACTTACCGTCTCCATGAACGGTGCATTTCATTTCTTACCTCTAAATGTTTATGTAATGTTATAAATGCATGCATGTACTGGATATATATGATGTATATGATATCTACATAATGAATACAATTATGGATATAATAAACATTTGTCCACACGAACAACATGTAATTGTAAGATGTCCACTTTCGACTTAAGAACCAAATATCGGCAAAACAAATATTATTAACTTAAATGATTACATAATGTTTATGACATGGTAATAAGTGGTATAAAAGTAATAATGAACTTGAAAAAGGTTATTAAGGAATTAGAAATTAACTCAAGTTTATTATTCAGGAGATTAAAGAACGATCGAGTCAAGTCGGACCCGAGGTAAGGGATCTTACTCCTCTCTTTCTTTTTAAGTACACTCTTTTATGTCATTACTTTTAAAGCTCATCTTTCTTGTTATTGGGATGATATTTTATATTACATTTACTGTAACTTTTATGTTCATGTGATGAGAGACCCTATTCTCTCTCATCAATCCATTTTGGAAGTTTTGAGTGGCGCCGTTAGGCTGCCGAATTTTCGTAAGGGATTTTTCATCTCACTTTTATTCCCGTGAGATTTATGCTACATTTTCCAAAAATTCCATTGAGTGGTGTATGTACTGCCCATTATTCTACTATTTGTGTAATATACTTTCGTTTATGAGTATTTACATCAATGACCTATTGTCTTTCTTTCATGGGGTGTATGTTTTGAAAGATACCCAAGTCGGTAAGGGAACCTTTCACCCTCCTCTTTTTTAAAAGACTTCTTTTATTGGGTCTTTTAATTTACATAATTTTATGTTGGGATATGTTCTCATACATCCTTATTGATGTAAATTTTATGTCCAAGTGATGAGATACACTTTTTATCTCTCATCAACTCATTTTGATGTGATGCCGTTAGGCTGTCAAGGGAACTTTTTAACCCAATTTTGATTTCTTTGGGTTCAACTTGTAGTCATTGAATATGTCATCCATTGAATATGTGTGAATGACCTTTTATTTTTTTAAACATAAAATCAACTTATATTGGGTGTATATATATTAGTCACACATATTTTTGAGATTTATTTGTCCTTAATTTAAGGATACCTTCTTTATAAGGAATTTCATCACATTTGACATTTCTATTGAGGGTTCATTGTTGTTATGCACCAATTCACTCTTATATGGTGTATATACTGTCCTTTGGAGTATTATATCATGAATCATTTTATTCTCATGATATTATAAAGTTCTGACTAAATGTTATTCCTCGATTATTGTATTCAAGTGTCTCTAATTTTGGTAAAACCCCTTTAACCAAAATATCATTTTAAATGTTTTAATTATTTGTTATTATTAATATCCATGTTTTCAAAATGGTTTTAAGGACTTATTTATATGGATATTAATGGTTTAAAATTTTAAAAGCTTCAAGGTGGTATGGGACACTTTTATTCAAAAATCTCTTTATTAAATGTTTTAAATGGTTTTGGAAATGGTTTCTTTTTGAATGGATTCATTATTTCAATATCCTAAAATGTTATATTGTGATTGAAATGTGGAAATGTTATGTTTCCTTTATTCATGTTTATGTGATACGATTATGTTATGGTTCTTGGGCATTTTTAGGATGAACGGGTTGTTCCGTGATAAACTAAGGGCGGGTGAGCCCGATATAGCTCTCCAATGCATTGGGTAACGCGAAGGAGTGAAACGTTAAGGTTTCTCCGAATAGATTTAGGGAATATACTGTGATGGGTATTCCAAACGTAACCAAGAGTGTTACTCCCTACGTAAGAATGTTATGAATGCCTCAAGTTACCTTTATGTCTTATGTTTTCTATGATTTATTCATGATTTGATATGCCTATGTTTTATGGGTAAAGTATGATTTCATTCTTATGTATATATGAACTCATGTTTCCTTTCCATATTTTTATAACCCTTACTGAGATTTTTATGCTCATCCCAAGTTTTTGAAATGTTTTTCACAGGTTAAGGGAAAGGTACATGATGTGGTGATAGTGTCAAGGATGTGTCAAGAAAGAATCCATGTTTTATTTTCAATATGTTTCCGTTGATGGGAAGAATGAATATTTTCTTTTATGTAACCACTTTGTTTAAATATGGAATGTAATGCAAGTTTCATGATCTAATTCTCTAAAACTCTAAACCTGAAAAGATCCTCAATGTGTAATCTTGTAATAACTCAAGATTAAGTAATGTTTAAGGCTGGGGCCTTATAGTTGGTATCAAAGGTCGGTTTAGATAACTTTAGAGGTTAGGGTATTCTTTAAGCATAAGTGACATTACCATAATTGTTAGGATTTCAGAAAGAGTCTTAGTTTTAGATAAAGTGAATGAGTAAGTATATCTTATTGTTTATATTACTCATTAGTACATGATGGTTTTGTTGATATACTCACACTGACCTTTTTGGTTTTAGTAAATGGATGGATCTAGCAGGCACCAAAGTAGCAGTGGATGTGAAGGAAACTGTGACAGTTTTTTGAGCAAGAAACTGAATGATATGGGAGCTGCAATGAGAACTCTTTTGATTATCCTCAACCAGATATCTGGAGTCATGATTGACCACCTAAACCTTGGAGATTTCTCTAAGGCATCATATATGCAAGAAACAAATCCCTATGGAAGTACAGGTAATAATCATAAAGGTAAGTGTGTTCAAAATACTATGTGTCAAAGATGTGGAAAGAAACACCTAGGAAAATTTTTCCAAGGGACAGAAATATGCTATAGATGTGGAAATGAAGGTCATAAAGCAAGAACCTGCCATGGAAAAAGGAAGCATCCAGTTGACTCGAGGAAAGGGAAAGAAGTTATTTATGAGGGATCAATTGAATGTTTTAAATGTGGTGTGCATGGTCATTATGCAAACACATGTCCTATGAATAAGTTTCGTGAATGGGGTCACCAAGAACGTACCAATATTCGTTTACCAATACCTAATGCCATTTCGATTGAGGATGAAGAAACTGACAATGACCAATCAAAGGTATGTACTATTTCATGACTATTGTTTTCTTATTTTGAAATCTTAGGATATGATTCATGATTTTGTTTGTAGGAAAGAGGTATTTCGGAATAAGTTTGAAAGGAATGGATAATGGATCATGAAGAATGTTGAATGAGTAAGATGTCAACATATAAGGGCTTCAAGAGATAGGGTGAAATTCTTAAGAGTATTAAGTCTCTTTTGATGATGGGGTTACATTAGAAGACTTTTTACATTATGTGTAACTCTGATGTTTAATATAGGAAAATTTTATTCAAGTAATAGTTATCTTTTCTTTTGTGGACATAGTTATAAAGAACCATTTGGGTTTATATGATCCTTACTTTTGAGGTAATTATGGGTTACCATATGTTATGATTGAAGTGAAAGTCATGAGATAAAATTGAGGTTAAATTATATTATGGTTATTTTTGATGATTTTATCCCTTTTTGGGTAATGATTTGAGAATTATATAGTTTTGGAAAAAGGACAACACGCAGACCGTGTGACAACCCGTCGCGTCGGACAATGCTGCGGGAATCGAACCCACAACCAAAGTGCGACTGGTATTTATCGCCTACCACTGGACTACGTGAAGTCCCTGGTTAGTTTGAGTGATTCTTTTTAGTTATATGATTTTATGAATTAAGAGTAAGTTGATTTTGGAGGATATGTGATTAGGATAATTACTTTTCAATGTGAGACTTTAGGAGCAACTGATGTTGTTTGGAGATAAATGTTACGATTTAACTTGGAAGACTATGTGAATAAATCCTCCAAATATTTGGGTTTCAATCTTATATTGGTTTACTTTGAATAATTTTATGGAAAAATTGTTTATCGGATGGTCCTCGTTGAACTTTGGGTTTTGTTGGACAAATTTTGGAGATTAAGAATAGATTTTTCTTTTTATAAGGGGTTATCCTTTTCTGGATTATCTGATCTTGTACTAACCATTTTGGTTTTGGTTTTGGTTTTGGTTAAAGCCTAAATATATGGGATTTATATATTTCTCTTTTGAGGATTAGGTGATTCTCTAGAAGTTGATTAAAGTACTCTTAATGCAAACAAGTCTCCCTAAATACTCGTCTTTTGGAAAAAATATGAGTTTGACTAAGGAATCTAGTAAAAGTTGAAAGTCAACATGATAAGTGATTATGCTTCCTTATGAATAAATTCCTCAATAAAAAGTGACTTAAAACAAAAATTTTGTCTATTAACTTTTCCTACTGGGGAATCGAATACCGTTTAACCCATCACAAGTTTGTGATTTTCTCATGGTTAACTTTCTCCTAAACATGTTTTCTATCACTCTCCATGAGAACATGAACCTATGTTTTCTCATCCATTTCCATATTTTCATACTTGGAATCCTAGTATGGGTTAACTCGGGTGACCTTTGTACTTATCTTTCTTTATTTTAAAGTATTTGTTTTACCGACTTTTGTTCCGATGTGGGACTTTCAAGGATGTTTCCAAGCGCAATTTTAAAATTGCGAGGACGCAATTCCCAAAAGGGGGGAAGGATGTAACACCCCAGGTAAATAATTAATATGAAATTTTCATATTTATCCATATTTGTGAATAAAATATTAATATGACTCTAAAGGGGACGCTATGCTCGATGGCGTACCCAACACGCAACAACGAGTTTCTTGGGAATCTTACGTTGCACTCTAATAATAAAATAATATTATTTTAAATGGTAGTTAACATGTAGCCGTTGTAATGGCAGGAATGGATAGAAATAACTAAAAAATTATTATATATGTTCTTAAATATTTTTACATTTATACAATAAAAGATAAAGGCCTAAAATACGGAAAGAATTCAATTTTAGGCGTATATGCCCTAGTTTTCACTAAAGGTTCACTTATCACCTTTTGATGGAGAACCGTCATTAAATATAGTTTTTTTCACTCTTAAACATTCTTTTGGACCAAATAAAACTCTTATTAAGAATAGGGACATCAAAATTTACTTTGTGTAAATTTTTGGTATCTTTCCGATAAAGTTCATTTTTTTAATGAATAGTGTAAAATGTTGTATTTTAAATCAAAACCACTTTTTAATCTAATTTATTTATATTATTAGATTATATTTTGAATTGGTTTTAAAGTGAAATTAGAAAATATTTTTACCATTAAATCCAATAGTGGTCGTTGGAATCAATTTCACTTTGAAATCAGACTTAAACTAGTGTCAATCTTTTGATACTTATTGTTTTATAAAACACGCCATTTGTCATGATAGCGGGAATTAATTATTAAATTAATTAATGTGACTTATATGTTTTGAATTTTGTAAAACGGACTTCATTTTTGAATTCAGAATATCAAATATAGCTTAGGGTGAATTTTTGGGATTTTTCTGAAAAACTTCAATTTTTGATGAATAGTGAAACCACTAAGTGGTACTTATAAACACTGATTTTCCGTTTAAATGAAATTTTTCCATCATTGTGTTTTGATTTTCAAAAATCCGACATACATGGTTTTCATTAAGAAGTAAAATGTGGTTCAATGAGATTAAAATAATTTTTTGGTGAATAGTAACTTATTAAGTTTTTAATCGCGATTAGTGGTAATTAGTGTAGTTTAAGGTAAAAATAATGCTTTAATAAAATGAGATGAGCTTGAAACATGTCTTACCCTCATTGGTTGTATCATGGACGACCAAGACAAGCCATGGGTCAACTTGGGGACCCCATGGATCCACTTTGGTTGGGAAATGACATAAATAACATTTTATTTAATGTAAAAGTAAAATTGACACAAACATGATATGTTTTACTAAAACAATTTTTAAGTGGGGTAATACAAGCCATAATTTTGATTATAAATATTCATTGGAAATATAAAAATATTTCATACATCATAGTATTTTTTTTAATTTTTAGACATTAAATAAATTAAATTATTTATGACATAATAATGATGCAGCGATGACATCATTATTTGACGATTTAAATAAAATGGAAAGATAATGTAAAATCTATGAACTAAACATGTACAAAACTTATTGGATGAGTGGATTTCAAAGAATTATCACCTTATCCACGAATTATATCAATGTGGGACCTTTTGAAACAGAAAAACATTTTCAAATAAAGTAATATTTCTTTACTTTCCAAAAGTACCCTTCCTCTCCTCTTATAAAAGGCCCCCACCTCTACCTCATTTAACACACTCCTCAAGACTTTGGCTCGGCCAACCCCTGCCCATTTACTCTCTCCACATCCCTCTCCTCATCCTAGAGGATTCACTTTGGGCAGAATCCTTTCAAAGGAAGCCTTTAGGCTCAAATCAAAAGGATTTACACTTTTAAAGGTAATTTATTCTCTCATGTTCATTTGTTTTATTTTGCTTCTCCACCCCCCTAAACTCTTTTTATTTACTTATTTTGTAACAAAACCAGTATCTTCAATATACTAGGATGTTTTTATAAGATTTATTCGAGCTACACTCTCACACAACTACATCAAATGGTTAAAGAACATACGGTTTCCGTGGATGGTGAAATTCTGCCTCCCGAAACGATGATTGTTCAATACTCATTTAACACCTTCAAAGGTGGCCATTATGATGTCACTATTTTTATATATGATATATAATATTTTTATGTTTTATTTCTGCTTCTGTATTTTTCATTTTTGTCTTACCTTTATGGCTTCCATTATGGGTATACGCGATATCTTCATTTAAGGAAGTGCGGACTACGGCCCACTCAAAGTGATTTGATTCGTTAAACACCATATGTGGGATGTATAAAGGATGAAAATATGATATTATATATGATATTATACTGGAATTATAATATACCTTTATATCATTATTATTCCATTCTATAAAATACGAAATAGAAATGAAAGTAGCGTTCATGCGTACGTACGGCTTACCGTCTCCATGAACGGTGCATTTCATTTCTTACCTCTAAATGATTATGTAATGTTATAAATGCATGAATGTACTGGATATATATGAAATATATGATATCTACATAATGAATACAATTCTGGATATAATAAAAATTTGGCCACACGAACAACATGTAATTGTAAGAAGTCCACTTTCGACTTAAGAACCAAATATCGGCAAAACAAATATTATTAACTTAAATGATTACATAATGTTTATGTCATGGTAATAAGTGGTATAAAATTAATAATGAACTTGAAAAAGGTTATTAAGGAATTAGAAATTAACTCAAGTTTATTATTCAGGAGATTAAAGAACGATCGAGTCAAGTCGGACCCGAGGTAAGGGATCTTACTCCTCTCTTTCTTTTTAAGTACACTCTTTTATGTCATTACTTTTAAAGCTCATCTTTCTTGTTATTGGGATGATATTTTATATTACACTTACTGTAACTTTTATGTTCATGTGATGATAGACCCTATTCTCTCTCATCAATCCATTTTGGAAGTTTTGAGTGGCGCCGTTAGGCTGCCGAATTTTCGTAAGGGATTATTCACCTCACTTTTATTCCCGTGAGATTTATGCTACATTTGCCACAAATTCCATTGAGTGGTGTATGTAATGCCCATTATTCTACTCTTTGTGTAATATACTTTCATTTAAGAGTATTTACATCAATGACCTATTGTCTTTCTTTCATGGGGTGTATGTTTTGAAAGATACCCAAGCTGGTAAGGGAACCTTTCACCCTCCTCTTTTTTAAAAGACTTCTTTTATTGGGTCTTTTAATTTACATATTTTTATGTTGGGATATGTTCTCATACATCCTTATTGATGTAAAATTTATGTCCAAGTGATGAGATACACTTTTTATCTCTCATCAACTCATTTTGATGTGATGCCGTTAGGCTGTCAAGGGAACTTTTTAACCCAATTTCGATTTCTTTGGGTTCAACTTGTAGTCATTGAATATGTCATCCATTGAATATGTGTGAATGAACTTTTATTGTTTTAAACTTAATATCCACTTATATTGGGTGTATATATATTTGTCACACATATTTTTGAGATTTATTTGTCCTTAATTTAAGGATACCTTCTTTATAAGGGATTTCATCACATTTGACATTTCTATTGAGGGTTCATAGTTGTTATGCACCAATTCACTCTTATATGGTGTATATACTGTCCTTTGGAGTATTATATCATGAATCCTTTTATTCTCATGATATTATAAAGTTCTGACTAAATGTTATTCCTCGATTATTGTATTCAAGTGTCTCTAATTTTGGTAAAACCCCTTTAACCAAAATATCGTTTTAAATGTTTTAATTATTTGTTCTTATTAATATCCATGTTTTCCAAATGGTTTTAAGGATTTATTTATATGGATATTAATGGTTTAAAATGTTAAAAGCTTCAAGGTGGTATGGGACACTTTGATTCAAAAATCTCTTTATTAAATGTTTTAAATGGTTTTGGAAATGGTTTCTTTTTGAATGGATACATTATTTCAATATCCTAAAATGTTATATTGTGATTGAAATGTGGAAATGTTATGTTTCCTTTATTCATGTTTATGTGAAACGATTATGTTATGGTTCTTGGGCATTGTTATGAAGAACGGGTGGTTCCGTGATAAACTAAGGGCGGGTGAGCCCGATATAGCTCTCCAATGCATTGGGTAACGTGAAGGAGTGAAACGTTAAGGTTTCTCCGAAGAGATTTAGGGAATATACTGTGATGGGTATTCCAAACGTAACCAAGAGGGTTACTCCCTACGTAAGAATGTTATGAATGCCTCAAGTTACCTTTATGTCTTATGTTTTCTATGATTTATTCATGATTTTATATGCCTATGTTTTATGGGTAAAGTATGATTTCATTCTTATGTATATATGAACTCATGTTTCCTTTCTATATTTTTATAACCCTTACTGAGCTTTTTATCCTCATCCCAAGTTTTTGAAATGTTTTTCACAGGTCAAGGGAAAGGTACATAATGTGGTGATAGTGTCAAGGATGTGTCAAGAAAGAATCCATGTTTTATTTTCAATATGTTTCCATTGATGGGAAGAATGAATATTTTCTTTTATGTAACCACTTTGTTTAAATGTGGAATGTAATGCAAGTTTCATGATCTAATTCTCTAAAACTCTAAACCTGAAAAGATCCTCAATGTGTAATCTTGTAATAACTCAAGATTAAGTAAGGTTTAAGGCTGGGGCCTTATATATATGTTTTTTTTTAATTTTGTAAAACATATTTAATTTTTGAGTCTGGAATGTCAAAATTATCATAGGGTGATTTTGTGGTATTTTTTAGAAAACATTCAATTTTTGATGAATAGTGAATAACACTACGTTATTATTTAAAACAGACTTTTTATTTAAATAATAATTAATTTTATTTAAATATATTTTAAGTCAAAAAAGATATATAATATCTATATAAGTTCAATATAATTCATTGGAGTCAATTTATAATAAAATTAGATGTATAAAATTTTATTGAACTTTTTAACCTCTTTTACCCACCTTTTAGGCACGTCAGCAAATTTGAATAAAACATAATTTTACCACTTATGTGAGTTGAATTTAAAAAATCTGAGAGACACATTTGACATCAGTATGTAAACTTTTATTCAATTATATTAAACTAATTTTTTGTGAATATCAACTTTTGTCTTTTATTTACCACGTTTAAAAGTAAATAGGGTAATTAAAGGTAAAAATGATATTATAATTACCCTAACACATGTCCTATTTTTATTGGATAAGTGTAATTAAACCCAAAACAACCTCAGAAATAAAATATGATCCTCTGGGTCAACATGGATTAGATTAGGACAATTGTTATTATTATATTTAAAGAAGAGTTAAAAGTGTTAAATTCAATGTTTATTAACTAAAACATTTTTAATATAGGGTTAAACATAAGATAAATTAGACTATAATTATTCATTAGAAAGATAAAAATAGTTCATACATAATGGTATTTTATTTATAATTTTTATAGATTAAAAAATTAAATTTATTTATGACACAATGATGATGTAGTAATTTCCTTCTTAATGAAATATTAATATAGTTTATGTTATAAATATTAAAATAAATAGAATTTAAAAGTTTTGATTCCATAAATGAATTTTATAGGTTAAAATGACCTGTTTGTGTTAATTAGAAAATATTTTTTCGAAGTGATATGGTTTTTCTGACTTTCACAAAAACAAAATATCAAATAGTGTCAAAATTGACATATGTTAATTTTTAAAACAAATACTATATTATTGGATGATATAGTTTTCCAGAAACTCTAAGGTTCGTCCAAATGGCTTAAATGATATTATATAAGTCATTAATTAAATAATTGATATTCCCTTGTAAGTTTAGAGTACGTTTATTAACCATGTAGTGTAAGAATACAAGAATACACAGTAAAAGATATACTATTGAACTCGGAGTTAAATCTAAATGATAAGGTTAAAGTGGTAACATAAACTTGTATAAAACCTATTGGATGATATAACATAGACCAATAACCACCTAAGGCTCTAAATAAATCCATTTTGAGCCATTATAAACTGAATATGATTGTATAATATATTAATATATTAATATTTTATTAAAGTGACTCTCACCCATCTTATTAAAGGGCACTTCCACGTCCCTCAAAATGACACCTCCAAATCCATTTGGCTCGGCCTACCCCTAACCAAATATCCTCCAAACATACCTCAAATCAACCTAGAGTCCTTATTTTGTTTATAAATCCAACCTATGGAGCCCTTTTGATCAACTCAAAAGGAAACCCCCGAAGAAGAGGTAAAAATTTCACCACCCTCTTTCAAGTTATTTTCTTCTTCCACCTCCTCTATATTTGATGTCTCCATACCAAAATAATAACTCTAGTACCTATTACATACATTAAAGTTATTATAAATATGTTACAAACATATTTTTTATTATATCCATCCTATAAATGACAAAGCCACCATATAAGCGTACGTACGACTTACCATCTCCACGCCGTGGTGTAGTTTGTTATTCAAAGACGTCATTATTTGTATGAGTTTAATAATGTGTAAAACTGAGGTAAATAATAAATATAACATGTTAATTATTCTTTATATATGATATATCATCCAATTACATATAATTCCACTATCAATATAATGATATTGTCACTCGTGCGTACATACGGATTACCGTCTCCACGACGTGATGAGATTCATTCCCACGTTCACCATTCAATGATTATTATTAAAATATATATCATTAATAAGTATGTAATATATGACATAATAATTATAATAGATATATATATATATATATAGGTGTGTATTTACTTACATATATCTTATTCACTTACTTTCGTTCAATATGATATGAACACGGAAACATCGTTTAAGTGTACGTACAACCTACCATCTCCATAAATGGTGCCTTACATTTCATATATCTGTATATTATAAATATTTATATCCTAAATATATATGATATATAAATCAATGTTTTTATTCTGGAAGTACTTAAATAATTATCTAAATTATACGAACAAGAATAAGAAGTTAAAACACGTACGATAAAGAAAGATATTATTTCCCAAAATGTAAATTTAACATGGAAATAATTATTAAATGGGTTGTATAAAGTCCCAAATGAATCATGTAATATATATAATATGAATATTGTTTTGGTATAATTTAGTAACATTCTATGGTCATTATATAGGAGGTTAAACATACACTCGACCAAAGGAAAGTGCGAGGTAAGGGTTAATTTCACAATCTCTTTATTATCAGGGGTTTTTTTACGTTAGTATCTACTAAGAAATATGTATTATCCAGATCCATGTTTCATAAAATAGTTTTCAAAGGGAATATTTTTAAGAGAATTTTTACTAAAACATCATTTTAAATGTTTTAATGATTTATTCTTCTAAACCTTTCTCATCAATGTCCATGTTTTCAAAATGGTTTTAAGGATTTTTTATATGGACATGAATGTTTTAAAATTTTAATTCCTTTGAAAAGTTTCAAAGTGGTGTGAGACACTTTGATTCAAAACTATCATTTAAATTACTTCTTTTATATGACGTTGAAATGATTTTATGAAAAAGGGATAGTTCTATCAAATATTTTAACCGATCATTTTCATCTCTGTCAACATCCTTTACTGGATATTATTCTTGATCGTGGTAGATTTATTATGATAAAATTCTTCCATATTATATTGAAGTTTATGTGATATGTTTTATTTTGGATATGTTATTTTTATACCATTCATGGTTTACGGATAATGTATTGGCATTTCGTATGCTGCTTTTAATACGAAGGTTTATGTTATATTTAAAATTTTGCATACAAAGAATGCATTGGACTTAGTAAGTGACGGGTGGGGCCCAATATAGCTCTTTGATGCATTGGTTGGTCTTATGAGACTTACTAGTGTCTTGGCACAAATATTTGATGAAATTTTATTTGTAGTATTGGTACAAGGCCTTGACTATGTGGTTATGAAGTCTGGAATTATGAAATCTATCATTATAAAATTAGCTATTGTCATTACATGGGATTATTTTACTAGTATAATATCCATGTGAATAAGTAAATGAAATTATTTGATTTATATTTTCAATGTTATTCTGATGTTTAAGTTTAAAAGTATTTTTTAAAAATTTTATACATTTCCTTAAATTTTTATTCTTATTTATGAAAGTTTCTGCTATATTGTTATCCTTACTGAGCATCTGAGCTCTCCCATTTATATGTTTTCTTTTTCCACGGGTGTGAAGAATTATATTATGACTAACCTGCAGGGATAATCTATGTGATATGAATGTGGTCAATAGAGACAATGTTGTTGTTGTTTTTCATTTTATAATGTAATGTAATGTTCTTGTATACAATCTATTTTCGAAGAGTACTAAACGGATCGGTCCTTCGGGACTTGATTCCTTGTAATCATGCAAATGTATTAAAATTATGCACCAACTCTAGGTTACTGGGGTCAGGGCCTTACAGTAACACCCTCATTTATATAAAAACATTTATATTTCAATGCATTATTCTTTTTGTTGAATATTTAAAAAATTCAAATACATTTCTACCCTTACATAAGGAATATGGTTTCCATTAAGGTACATTCCTTATACCCTTATGTAGGGTGGTTTTTAAGAGTTATGTAAGGGAACATCCTCAATTAAATGAGTTTATTATGTTATGGTGGGGTTTTAATAGGGTGAGTAATGGGAAGACTATATTTATTTAGTGTATATAATGGTAACTCCCTAATTTCATAAGTTGTGTATGGGTATCCTATAGGCTATGTAAGGGTAAGGCCTTATGTATATGGGTTATTTATGGGTAAGGCCCTGTCTATATAATTTACATTAGGGTAGCCTGATGCTTTTAAAGGTTGCGTAAGGGTATATAAAGAGGTGTGTAAGGTATCATTTGATTCCAAAAGGTTTTGTATGGGTAATACGAATAGCCATAAAGGTAATAAGTCGTTATTATAAAACATGTAAGGGTATCTCTCTAGTTTTAATGGTTGTGTGGGGTTTTTTGTTTTATTTAAGTAAAGAACACCCATTTAATAGTAAAATTACCTACCCATATGTGATGAATAGTATCTGGGTAAGGGTAAAACAATGTTACCCTTAAAAAATTCTCTATTTTAAACCAATCTTTTAAAACTTACTTGTTTATCTCCTTCTTTGTTGTTCGGAATTATAATGAAAATTAGCCATTCTAAATGTATTAAATAATGATAATTTATTATTTTGACCCATTTAAAGGTTAAAATACTAAATGAATGATTTATAAGTCCTTAAACTCATGATTCAATAAAATGAAAATTTAAATGGTAAATATAATTTGTAGTTTATAACACTACCAACATGTATAGATTTTTATTATTAGAAAAACATAAAAACTTATACCTTTATCTTTTCAATTCTCTTATGTCTAGGAAGTCGAATAATTAACATGTTCAATATTGATGAATCATTATTCAATGAATACGAAATATTATTCTGGGTCCTATACCTGTTAAAAACCCTCACCCCCTCTCCTTTATTGTTGGGTGTAATGTTTTAAAAGGATAATATTTATGTATTTTTATTCATTTTAAATTTGTAAAAATGATATTTTCTAATACTTATAGATAATTGGTGAATAATTTTTCAATGGTTGACATATAATTATCCACAAATTATAATGAATAATTATAATTCTTATCAAAGATATTCTGGGGAGATATAATATTAACTCATATGAAATTATAGTTATTCTATAAGAAATAAAATATTAAAATCATTCTATTGATTACATTGATAATTTGGAAATTATCTTGTATAGATATAATTTTTTATTTCATGTGGTGTTTTTTATTTATTTTTGAAATAAAATATATGTAATCGGTTCTAGGAGTCCTTGAAAGTGGGTTGAGTTTCCAAACATGTGTATGTGATTTGAAATATATTTCATTAACGAATTGTGGAATTTTTTTTATAAAAAACCATGAGGTAGTAGACCTTATATTTTGTACCTATATTATATGGGTTATATTCATGATTTTAATCTTTCATGTGTATCCATGAGAAACCTACTTTCGATGCATGATCAAAATAGGTGTGTGCATGTGTATCCTTAACATATGTTTGGGTTGATTTTATATAGACTATTTTGTTGATGATACAATGTTATTTGACATGATATTTGATTTATAAATTGTATATTGTATTTTATATGCTATTATTTGGTCTTATGAAACTATGTGTTATTGATAATAAAATTTTGATTATATTCATAGAGGTATGTTTCAGGCAAAGATCATCATGTAATTGGTCGTTCCCAATTAGTGGGATGTGTCACAATATTTTTGAGTATTCTCTAAGAGAGATCTGTTAGACATTGGAATCCATGTACATGAGCTATCTAAGCTGGCTAGATGTGTCACAAGATTTTTGGATATTCTCAGAGGCGGATGTGTCGAACATATGACCAATATTTCTTTCAACACGGTGCCAATGTAAGTAGATCAAATCCTCAAGGACAAGACATATGTTTTGTAATTGTGTGATATATATAAATTATCTGAGTACCCTATTTATATTCATGGAATGAAATGATATAAGTTATTCATTGATGTTAAGGGCCATTGGATGTGTTGTAACAACTCTTGTTCCAACACCATACTTTGGAAATTCATTGTTCTTGTATATTTAATGACATGACAATCAATAGAAGTAAAGGGATTTGTGGTGGAAGGTTTAACTATAGAAGAAGGGGGATGTAGATTTCATTGGATGGTGTTAATATGGGATTTCACCTCAAACATTTATTTATAAGATTTACCTAGTACATTGGATCCTTGTTTAGTTTTGGTTTTTATATCTTCAATTTAATGTTATTATTGATAGGAATGGTATTATTGTGTATTTTGGTACTATAATGGTTACTTGTTCATCTACTAATTGTCGATTTTTTATTATCATTTACATTTTGAAACATTGATGATTACCAAATATAGAGGATATATTCTCCCCCTGGTCAAACATAGACCCTTACTGCTATTTTGTAGCCTCTTGCGTATGGGGAGGCACACTTGAGATTATGTGCCACTCCGATTCAGACATGATGGTTTGGGGTAGGGTGTTACAAAATGGTATGAGTGAACCATGTTCACTAAATGTTTTCTTATATTTTCTTTGGGTTGGGACCTGGTAGATAAGATATAGGGATATTGAGACTCATTTAGGGGAACTATGAATGTTCTTGGATAAAACAACACATTGAACATCTGAGTTACTAAGAATATTGGATTCTTTCTATTTGAGGTTACCATTAATTAAATTAACTTTCACGGATTCATGATATTGATATATAGATTTATATTATTTAGAGTGAATTCATTCTTCAAGTTAGGCACATAGGTTCACATGCCATATTTACCTATTGTTTACAATATATAGAGAATTAATAATTATATGCCAATTTAAATTGTGATATTTTCATTGATACGTTATTTATTTCATTATATATATGAGTTTTTATATTATATTCTTTAGTTCATATTTTTGTTTATAACTAATATTTAGGTAATAGAATCAAGTCCTTGGTTATGGGTAGTTCTTAGGTGGGGGGTTACATCTTGTTCTTGTGGGTATCCCTCCTTCGTAGAACCTTGGTGTTAACCCTTGTGTGTTCCTGTGTGGTTTTCAGTTTCCTTATTTAATCCATTGGCCTTTATTATTATTGTATTTATCTAAGGGTTATCATGTATTTCATGAAATTTCACATCGTTTATTTTTTCATAGGTTATTGAAACACCTATTGTATAAGAGGATAAACCAAGAATTCTACCTTAGTTGATCCGGAGAGCCATGCTTTAGAGTTAGTTAAGCTTCGACTCTTTTTACTAGTTATACTTTTAGGTGGATGATCCCATAGGGGTGGGATGAAACTGGTCAATTATTATCCTGAATTCTTGATCAAACGTCCCCCATCTACTAAGGAATTAGATGTACTTAGTAGAAAAAGGACACTATAAAGGTTATATAGAGGTTCTTTATCTTAGAAGATACACAAGTGGAATGAAAATTCAATTTCAAGGCCTTTACAGTTCAATGTGAAACTAGATATCATTGAGATGTTCTACTATAGGCTAGTTGATATAACGTCTGAATTGGGTGAACTTCAAGGATCTATTTTTTAAATATTTATTTCACAATGAACTAATTTTAGGCCATACATCAGAATTCATGGAACACCAATATGATATGATGAGAGTGTCTTCCTATTTAGAATGATTCATCAATATTTTATTCACCAAAATCTGAATTGATAGTCCAAAATTTTTGATCATATTACCTATGATGTTGTATTTCATAAGGCACTGATGATAGAGAAAGGATATGAGGAATATGAAGCAATAAATCTCCTTTCAGTAGTCAGTTAATTGATAAGTACTCTTTATAGGACAGTCTTAGTTAATTTATCGAATGGCCAGATGGACATATTTTTTATTTTATTATGGATAATCCCCCTTTTAATGGTTTAAGGGGAACCCGTACCTGACCTTTAGGCCTAAGGCACAAGGCCCGACTGACTCACAATACATGACTCGAATGCCCAAAGTTATACCATGCCCAATACATGATCCGTAGAACCAGCACACTTGAACTACCCCTCCCCAGCTTCTGCGTCATTGATCACCTTAGTTCCCCACCTTTCATTGATGATTGGATAGAATTTCCCCGTAAAAATCTGCACGGTGCCTGGTCCTGATGGCGGCTACCATGCCCTCTCATTCTTCCAATCCAGTTAGCTCTGCATTTGGTGGTTTCTACTCTTGTTGATCTGATCCACTTCTAGGGTACGTTAAGTGTGAACTGGGCTACTCCATGGTCTTTGTGGCCTGAAGGCCTTAAGGCCCGATGGCCTTTGATGACCAAAGGCCCTTGAGACCTATAGGCGCAAACCGGTGGCCTGAAGGCCCAAATCGGGTGAATAGTTCCAGTTGCTATATTACCGAACATTGAATGTTACAGTAACTGCTACAGTACTACTATAGTAACCGAGAAATTTGCCTCCCCTGGGTTTTGAACCTGAGTATCTTGGATCCCAAGCATGATCTCTTACCACTCGGGTATGGGTTTTTGGCACAATCTTAGTTACTTATTTTTCGAATAATAAGAGGAAGTATGAGGATGGACTCTTGAATAGTGATAAACATTTAGAGCCAAGAAGAGGTTCCTCAAGTCCCTCTAGGTTATATGAATTTTAACGGTGTTATAACTATAGTATGTAGGGATAATTTATAAAAAAAAATTAATTATTCACTCAAGGAAATTCACTGGTGTGGTAAAACAAGTAATTTAAAGAGGTTATGTGATATATCTTGGAGGATGTGCTAAAAAAATGCCAGGAACATGAACTTAAAAGTAGGTTATCCAACAAGGTTCAACAAACCAGACAAATTATTTTCCTATGTAGAATCCTATAGTGGTGGATGAAAGGGATTAAATAGTTTATTAGGATCTAAAATTTGGGGGAGAGGTTCCCTCCCTAGTTATATGTTCTACCCTATTTTATTATTCTTCATCTGTTTCCTAGTTGTTTTAAGAGAACCCTTTTCATTCCTATATTCTTAATTGGTTGCTGGATTGGATATCCCTGTTAAATTACCATATGATATTTTATCTAATGTTCAAGATCATTGCCCTTATTTGTTCATTAAATATCACAATACTCACATATCGAGGAAGATAAGTCATTGAAGGGAGAGAAATA
Organism: Viscum album; assembly: GCA_963277665.1. Lineage (NCBI taxonomy): Eukaryota > Viridiplantae > Streptophyta > Magnoliopsida > Santalales > Viscaceae > Viscum > Viscum album. Next base: position 1,576,360,694 of record OY728146.1, on the reverse strand, counting down.
TAATGTCAACTTTTTTATAAATCCTTTTTTTGTTTTAATTCATAAGTGTTTTATGATTTCTTTTAAAATTCAATAAAATTTATACCGTTAAACATGAAATAGTGTCTATATAAAGGAAAGTGCCTGATACACTTACGCATGGTGGTTTTTAGGTGTTTTGTAAGGGTAGATCCTTATTTACATGAGAGGGTGGGTGGGGTTTCAATAGACTCTAGAAGGATGGGCCTCTATTTCCTAAGTGCATGTATGGGAAACCTCGTGATTCCTTAGTTGAGTAAGGAACCAATATAGGGTATGTAATCATAATATCTTGTTTATATGGGTTTTATTAGTGTAATGACATATTTATATGAGTTTTATGAGGGAATCCTTGGAATTTCAGTGGCTGTATAATGGCAGATATAGTGTTGTGTTAAGGTATATTCTAATTCCAAAAGGTTTGGTAAGGGTAATACTGAATTGTGTTTTGGTAAGAAAAAGTTCCAATATTTTATATAAGGGTATGTTACTGATTTTAAGGGATAAAGAAGGATATGTTTTCACTATAAGTGTTTTAGAAACATGTAAGGTTAAAACACCTCACCCTTATATAATGGCTGGGAGTTGTGTGAGGGTAAAACTGTGATACCCGTACTAAGTGACATCATTGAAAAATGATTGTAAAAAATAATGTTTCATCTCATTATTCCTTGTTCACACCTGTAATTCATATAATGTATTTTAAAATTCCCTAAATAATGGAAATTGATTCTTTTGAGTCATTTAAAGTGTATAACCACTTAATGAAGTATTTCAAATACTTAAGATTCAATATTCATGTAAACAAAAAAAATTAAATTGTTAATTTAAATAGTATGGTATAATGAAGGAATGTTATACATGATTTAATTCTTAAAATATAAATTAAACCCTATAAATTTATATTGGTTATTCTCTTGAGTTCCGAAAGAAGCATACTTCCACTATTCAAGGTTGTAGAATTTTTCTTCCACCCGTAAGAGTTATTCTAGGTTCTAAGAAAGGAAGAACACTCACACTATATTACAATATTAGGTTATGTGTTTAAAAATGATGATATACAATTATTATTTTTATTTTTTAATTTATAAAAATTATCTTTTCAAAACCTTATAGAAATTTGATGAATAATTCATAAATTGTTGACCCAGAATTATCAAAGAATTATATATTATAATTATTATTCTAATCATGGATTATTCCAGAAGAGATAAAATATTATTTAATGTGAAATTATAATTAATCATTTAGAAATAAATTATTAAGGACATTCTATGGGTTAATTGGATAATTTGGAAATTATCTAGGAGATTTATATTTTTTTATCACATGTGGTGTTTTTATTGATTTTGGAAGTAAAATATATGGAATCTGATATGGGAATACTTAATGGGGATTTTGATATGAAGAACAAGTGTACATGATTTAGGAAATGTTTCCTTGAATAACATATAATTTTCTACCAATAATCATGGGTTAGTGTGACCTCAACTTTCACACATCTATTATATATGTTATCAGAATGATTTATGAAGTGCATTTTTATCCCAAAGAAATATATATCTGATGTGTTATCACAAGAGGCATGTTTAGGTGTAGCCTTGATAAGTTCTTGTGTTTCATTCATATATATTATTTAGATGATCATACCAGTTGAATTGAAATTATTTTTTGATTTATCATTTTTATGTATTATTTCATGTTTTTTATTCTATCTTCTAAAGATGTGCATGGATGTTTATATTATTGGGACAATTCTCCATGAGGGATATTCTAGACATTGGTCAACCAATTATTTGGCTATCCTAGACAGTTGGATGTGTCACATGATTTTTGGATATCCTTAAAGAGGGATTTTATAGACATTTTTCATCATGTTATTGGGATATAAAAGTTAGTGGGATGTGTCACATGATTTTGGGTAATCCTTAAATGAGGATATGTTTGTAAGATGGCTGATGTTTCTTCTATCATGGTGCTGAAGTAGGTAGGGCCGATATCTAAAGACTAAGTTTTTTAACTTGTGTGATATAATTTTTTCTATTACTGTATCATATTTACATTCATGTATGAAAATTTATATCTTATGAAATGATGACTAGAATTATTGGTGGTGTGCTTCTGATACTTGTACTCAAACTATAATCAGGCATTTGGGTGTTCTTGTAGATTCCATTAATAGGGGTTTGGTTATGGTTAAAGGGCCTATGGGGGACGATTAATCATGTGGAGTAGAAGGATGTTGATTTTTTTATCGAGTTTGTATAGGGCATCTACTGCTATATTTATTTACTATATTTACTCCATACATTGGATACATTTTTAGTTTTTGTTTATATATCTCATATTCTATATTGTTACTATATAGGCTAGTTTTATTCAATATGTTTCTACTCTATTTTTTTAGTCTTCATTGATTAATTTTTGATTTATTTTTTTGATACCATTATTATAGTTTAATTATTACTTGATACTGGGGGTGTAATCTCACCACTTATTAACATATACCCTAACTACTAGTTGGTAGCATATTGTGTATATTCATGCATGAATGAGGTCATGTAGAACTCTGGTTTGGAAATGGTAGTTGAGGTTGGGGTGTCACACAATGGATGATGATGATGTACTTAAAAGGAGTTCTAAGGATACCAAATAAGTCAACATTGTATCATTTAATATTGAAATGTCAAGGATTTATAATATATTAAAAGTGTTGAATGTTTAGAATATGATTCATATATGTCACCATTTTCCATCAATATTGATTCATAAATTTTACTCATTAAAAGAGTTTAGTGGTATTATTTTTTCATTTGGTCGCATAGGGATGTCATAGAAATTAAATATAGATGTAATTATAAAAAACCATTGATACCATAACATCATTAAAATCATAGAGTATCTATGGATTTTGGAAACTTAAAGATTCATTATAATGGTTATAAAAATATCATGTAATTGGAATAAAAGAAATATCCATTTATCATTTATTCATTTGTTATGTAACTTTGTATTTCATGAATGGTTTGAAGAAAAATATACCATCAATGTACAATCATTGAGTTTTCATTAATCAACGATCATAGTGTTTTATGGGTTTTATTGATATATTAATATTAACATGAATATATTATTATACACATTATTAAGGATTATATAAGAGTTACAATGATGATATTCATGAGGTCATATTATAGACTTGTTAGTTGGATTGACTAACCAAAATATATCTCAATTAATTTCATACATTCATTGATATACATAGGGGTGTATTATTATTATCCACCCTTATTTCCTGTGGATGGTGAGATACCTAGAATGATATACTTCATAATTTTATATAATACTTATGTATGTAGAAATATTTACATTGTCAATCAGGGGGTGGTTGGGTATTTTACTAATCATTTCAATAGATTGAGGTCAACCAAGTTGCGATTTTCCACTTGTATGATAAGAAAATTCATATGGACAATGAGTTAATTAGTTTGATTAAATTCATATCCATGCTTATTTGAGTCATATATTATTATTTAAACTACATTGATGAGAGGAATATGATTCCATAATCTGTTAAAGGAATCCCATGAGATGATAACATCGACTTATTCAATCAAATTCATAGAATGAAGAAATGTTGAATTATCTAAACTTGATTGGAATGTTATATGTCTAGTTTTAACTCGATGTCATATATAAATGGACTGTATGGGTATATATTTTCATTATATGAAACAACTAGTGGTGGACATGTCATATAGAAATATGAGTATGTTAGATGGAAATCGAACTAGACTGTTTAATATCTTGAGCAACGTTGATGATTTTCTAGAGGCCTCTATTTAAATACATATATGAAATAGGGATTTCATATCTTTTTTCAATTCTACTAAGGCCTATAGGGTAACATAATTAGGAACCTGAATGATTCTTTTGTTTTGGATTAAGCATTTGTTACAAAATGAATAGAGTGTGGTGAAAATATGTAGAAAAAGATATTTGGATCAATTGAAAAATAGTTGTGAATTTTTTTAAAGATTAATTATATATTTTAGTCAATGTAAAAGATTATTGAATATAAAATTACATATTTAATAAAATTTTTAAACTTACGTGTAATTATATTCTACATAGTTCCATTTATAATATTCCATTACTAACAAATTAAATGGATTGAATATTCCTTGAATGAGATAAATAAATTAATGATAGTTGGAATTAATGTAGGACGATACATTAAATGTGACCAATGTGTTTCATTAAAATTAATGCATTAGGGATGAATCTATTACGGGATGGGATCCTAATTATTCTATAAATATGATTATCTATAATCCTTACACAATTGTCTCCCTTTCCTATGTTTTTTAATCAGCATTTCTGAATATACTACAACTTTTTAGTGTGTACAATAGTACATTGAATGAGATATAGATCCATAGGACGGTGTATGAACTTTGGAGGAAGAAGGATTTTTTATGATATTCCTATAATCCTTATAAAGAATGCACTATCAATGTTTTTAACATAGATCTAACATTGATCTAGGAAAACATTTTTTTCTTCATTTAAATTATAAATTTATTCTATCAAAGTTATTTCATATATAAATTTTCCTTTTCTTCCACTTCTATGATCATAATATAAACATAGAAATCAAATAGTTTTAGCTTTCCTGGTGATTTGGTATGATAAATGGTTTTGATTAGATACTAGTGTGCATTGTTCATCAACGTGTTATAGATCAAAATGCTAGATCAAGTACAATATTTTCAATTTTTATTATAGAATCTTATTTTTAGTGCGATTTTATTATTTTTCCTATAGTGATTCGTTAATATTAATTATGACCTTATAAAGGTGAGAATCAATTCTCGAAGCTACTACTGGTAAATGTGTATTGTCTTATGATTGATCATTGTGGTTGACGATATTTTTATCTAAAAAAGTAATTCGATGAGCTACTGGTAGTTGTGTTACAGAAGGTTGGTGAATAGTGTTCTGATTCATACGATAAGCTCATGAGATGTAAAAACTATAGTGTTGTGTGGTGAGATACTATGTTTGTTGAATATATGTATAATCTTTGATATAAGGGATTACCTCTATGTGATGCCATTACTCCTTGAAAAGTGATTAATGCATCAGTCTCAGATATAGGAAACATCATGTTATGATTATTTTACCTGATACATGGATATAGATAGCATAAGGTCTTTCACAACCATAGGTGAAAATACAGACACTATTCAGTTCTTGATAAATCTGTTGGCTTCTTATAACACCATTTTCTAGCCATGTAGTCTTTTCAACATAAAATAAAATCATTTTTAGACAATGAAGATAAAATGAAATAATTTCCAAAAAAGGTAGTGAGTGGATATATTGTATACATGAAATATTATATAAAAATTAATAAACACTAAATTTAATACTAAAAATATATATTAATTCTACAATAATGAAAAATACATAATATAATTTATATTATGGAATAATTAAATAGACAATAATAATAAATCTAAAAAACCATTATTTATATAATAAATTAAAAATCAATATTAAATATATAAATTTGTGTATCAATACTATTAATTCATCTCAACATAATAAATAATATTTACTTAATTAATATTAAAAACTATATGTATAATAAATAAATTATAAAAATCAATTATTATTAGCATAATTAATATAATATTATCTTAACATTTTTTTTGTAAATTTTAAAATATATTAATGAATAATGAAATGAATAACTAAATTATTATTACCATATACAATTTAATAAAGATTTTATTTAATTAAAAAAATATAAGTTGTAAATAACTATATAAAATTCAATTTAAAGTAGATTTATTAAATATTTATAAAATTATAAATTAAATGTTATTAAATAATTTACAATACAATATATCAAAAAAACATGTATTCGAGGATGAAAATATATGTTAACAAATAATGATCAATTATATGTCAAAAAATATTCACATTAATCATCAAAGTACATGTTTATAAAAAAATATATGTAAAATCCTATAATAATTGATCTCATTGATATATAAGTTTATTTATCATGAGAACAAATGGAAACACATAGAAATGATGGAAAATTAGCACAAATTTTCAATAATCACATAACCTCACATTTAAAACAATTTTTTATTTATGGATTAAGGTCATCATTATCATAAATTAATTAAATATATGGAATGATTAATCATCAAATAATATTGACACATTAAATCATAGAGTTGTATGAATTCTTAAAAAAATTAATTTTCTCAATCTATCAGTTCTTAAATAAACATAAAAAAAGTTAATAAAAGTTATTTTACTCAAAATTTTCAACTTAAATGTTTAATTGATATTGATAATAAAATCATAAATATGATATATATACATCCACATCCTATATTTTATCTTATGAAAATATTTAAGCACAACTTTAGATAATGTTTAATAGCTAATCCATGTAGGAAATGTTGAAATGTTTTTTATGATACAACTTTTTAATTAATCCAAAGTATACATGATATTTTACAAAAGTTAATTCCGAAAGTAGGTACCCCCTGTGAATGTTTTTAAATAGACTCTCAAATATATTTTAACTCTTATTTATCATATTGTTACAATTTTCATATGGAATTTTTTATAAATACGTTGCAAATTTTTTTGAAGATATAAAATTATGTTTGTTTCATTATAAAAACTACCAGAATGAAATTACAATACCAATTAAACTTTTTATCTAAATATTTAAAATTTATTCTCTATAAAAACTCCTATAATATACAAATTTGTGATTTCATATTCTAATAAACTATGAGGTATAATTATTTCATACTTAACTATTTAATTTAATGATTCAAAATTAATATGATATCATAATAATTTTTTTGAAAATAATCCCAAGTGGTCTCTCTATTCAGGGAGATGATATGATTCTAGTGGAAATCCATGCTACTAATTCCCTATCAACTCCACACAAAGACTAATATATATATATATATAATTAAATTAAATAATATATTTAGTTAGAATATATCATAAAATGTTAAATCATTGTAATATTGTTTTAAAAGATAAAGAAAATAATGAGACTCCCATGATATTAATGAAATCCTTATCAGGTTTTTCATAAAATAAAATTCATAATTTTTATTAAAAATTATAGAATAATATGCATGTTTTGGGGTGCCTCTTGAAAAGAACTTTTTTATAGCATTCAACCATGACATATAGAAAATCCATCCTTAGTTAGAAAGGGAATGTTTCTTATTTTACAAGAACCCACAATTATAGGTTACTCTTATGATCCTCAAAATGAAAACTCCCTCTCTCTATATAGGAGGCTTCATGGTAGAAACCAAAGCCTTATATAGTATAAAAATTCCATTGGATTTCCTTAAATATTGGGTAACATAAGGTATAGTTTTTAGGGTTTTATGGGTTCATATATGAGAAAATAAAGTTGATTTAAACCCATAAATATCCATGATATATCCTTTATAGAATCAATATATCATATAAAAAGATAACATAAACATGTATACTAGGATTAAAGTGATCACCATCATCAATATTTTATAGTGTACTCTTTATGTGGAATGCTGGAGTCATTGATTAAATCCTCCTACCTCTGTGCTGTTACACTAGACAAAGGATACTAGACTATTTCTTGAGGATCCCTAAACACATAAGGGGTTATATCACCTTCAAATATTGATAAAAAACATCATAAAAGAATGTGGGTAATGGGAGGCATGTATACCATCATTTGTATCCAACATGATGGATATAATGTGGTTATATAACCATCCATGAGGTGTTTCAATTAATTAAACATTTCAGCTATATTCAATGTATCAACATATTAAATGTACCAAAATAAATTTATTTTAGTTAGACTTATTCATTGAATTACTTCAATGAATTTCATATATTTAATATATTCACAATAGAGGAAATTTAATACATTCATGATGTTTTAGGAATATTGAAACTATGTGGAAAGATTATTTCATCTAAAGCTATGTGTATTTTTTGGTGCCTAACCTATAATTCCCAAATGCACTAAAATATTATAAGGAATTTATGAAAAACTGAAAAATGCTTTTTGAATCCATCCAAAACTCATTTTGGATATATATATATATATATATATATATATTCATTTTGGATCAAATAATTTTTCTAAAACTCAATTTTTATCAAAAGTAAAATCTATGTGGCCATGTGGGACACACTAGTATTTTAGACAATATGGAATAATTTTTTCATTAAATTTAATCCAAGAGTCACCTTTATAAAAAAATGTGATACTCGATATACTAAAGGGTCTGGTGTAATCTACATCAAACATAATGATATATCTACATGCCCATGTCTTCCATAATATGTATAATATACCTTATATGTATTGTGATACAATCCCCTTGTCCATGACACTGAGTGACCCACAGACATGGAATTTGATAATCGACTATAATCCAACATATCATTTCCTGATTATTCAAAATTGACAAAGTAAGTCAATGGATAAATTACATGTAATTCATTTAATTTATGAGAACATCTCATGGCTATCATCTAAGTCGATAAAAACTTTATAGGAGAACTAATAAATAATGGATTTGGATTTACTTAGTCTTATTAACTTAATGGATATATGTATTTACTTATTATACAATTAAAAAAAATCCCATATTGGTTGTTCTCTGGCCAACTACATGATCACCAACATACCCAACCACCCATGATTTTATATGTCACTTTTGAATTGAATAATAATAGAATCAAAGATTGAATGTTCTCATGCTAGGTATCTCATCAACCTTGGGTAATAAATCTTGATATTAAGCATACATCCCTAAGAATATTAATAAATGTATGACATTCCATAGGCTATACATTGGTTAGTATGTCCATGTAATTAGTCTCTACCTATATCCTCACGAATCTATTCTTCATGTCTCAAATAATACCCTTTAAATTGAGAACACAATTAATTTCTTTATAACATTAAAACATTGTCAGAAATTATACTACCCCATGATGATGATCAATTAGATAAAAACCAATGTTATTATTTACGGGGATATTATCATCCAACCATTAATATAAAATAAATTGCAGTACACCTGAATAAATTATAAAATAATATTTCCATTATTATTAAATAATCATACATTATTCATCGATTAAATAATCATCTTACATATCACATAAGTAGATATATAACATGAATGTAATGATTTTTTGTGGTAATGGATTCATAAAAAATTCTCCTACAATGTCCTCTATAGCCACCTGACTAAACATTATATCATCCCTATCAATGATATATCCTATGATATAATATTTAAGTAGTATATCCTTTTTCTTTTGGTAAGATAAGGGTTCATCTTCCTAGGATACTACTCCATTTTTTCACAGTAATGATCAATCACTCCTTGAATACCAAGAACCACCTCAAATTTAGTCATTAAATTATAATCCCAAATAGATTCATGCATAGAATCTAATATAGTGATTTTTTACCCTATTTTCAAGTCACTATTTCATCTTGTATAAAAATATTCTAATTAATATCTCCACCATTTAGAAAAAAAAACAAAAAATTGATATTTTATATCATATTTATTGGATTGATTAATCTCATGTGTGACCTTTTACAAATACATAATCTTCTCCTATAAAGACCAAGAACATATCTTTATCCCTTATCAAGTAATTAATAATATCATTCACAACAATTTTGCAACTATCACCATGATTGGATGGATAATTATTATTATGCTAACAAAACATGCAACATGAGGTCAAGTACAAAATATTGAATACATGATATATCTTATTGTAGATGTATAAATAATTTTATACACCCTTTTAAACCCTTCTGAAGTATATTAAATCTTCTAAAGATTTATTCCATGCATCATAGGTATAGATCGCTTATTAGTGTTCTCCATAATCAACCGGTTTATAAATTTATTTATATATGTATCCTAACAATGTCTAGGAATAATAGTTTATATAACCCTATATATATTCATTCCTATATTGTAGGTCACTTATTCCATGTCTTTAATTGTGAAACATTAACCCAGCCATATCATCATAGAGTGAAGTGTCATGATGTCTTTCTAAAAAGTTTAATTTCATCCGAATACAATATCATAATCAATACTATCATCCCAAAAATTTTATTATATACATTTAATCATCCATATTATTTATTAAACAAAACTCTTTGATTTTATCATCAACCTAGATATTTTGATTCCAATAAGAATGCTTCAATGCATAAATTAACACCTTAATATCATATTAATTAACAATATTATTTGGAACATCAAAAACATCGGGTTGTATCATATAAACATCCTCAAATTAATTTAATTTAAGTAAATTTACATTTAATTAAATTTGATATATATCATAATCATTATATTTGTATATAGATAGTAAAATATATGTGTATATAGTCATCGATACTAGTGAATATGTTTATTCATAATTAATACTATTTAATTGTTTTTAATCCCTTTCTAAAAATTGATATTTATTGGTTGAAACTCTACCATCCATGTCAATTGTCTTATATAAATTCTACATTCACCATATGGGTCTTATCCCTTCATATTAATTAACCGAGTTCGATACATGGTCAGTGTACATGCAGACTCTTTTAGTTACATATATTTTAACCATTTCTTAGAATAATAATTCTATATGGCCACTCAATAGGATGTAGGATCATTATTTATGAACCTTACCTCAAAATAATTCATAATGAAAATTCCATATATCTAGATATCTTAATGAATAATACCAAAACATTAAAGTTATTATATAACATGATTCAATTATTCTTCCCCAACACTTTAAGGAACTGTCTCAACATATTTCTAAGAAAAAATTACCATTTATTGGCCTTAAGCTTCTATAAGTTAAACTTTTCTCTCATTATCTCCTTTGAATATATTTTTCAATATAAAATATAGGAACATGTCATAACAAATAACACTTTACATTAAGTAGTATTAAAGAAATAATACCCCATAGAATATTTTTGATAACATATAAACCCACATTTGTAAGATTGTGGGAGTTTTTTTAGAATCCAAATACCATACATATTATAAAAAACCAAAAATAATAATAAATACACATTTGAATGCTTCCCCATCAATTTATCACATGCTATATTTTTGATTACTTTAGAAGAACATGATTTTGTATAAATAAAATAGTCACTAGAGCAAAACTATAAAATGTAATAGGATGGTAACAAAGACTAATCATCAATAAAAATATATATAATAAGGTATGATTACTCCTCTAAAACACACAATTCTATTGGGGTGTTCTAGGACGAGTGATTTGGGAAAAAATTCCACAATCTATTATAGGATCTATGAATTCCTTTCCCATGTATTCATCACCCAAGTCTAATGGGAGAATATTGATACTCTTGATTAGTTGATTTTACACTTCATTATTTAATACTTTGAATTTTTAAAATGTTTTATAGTTGTGTTTAATTATAAAAACATAAGCATATGGTATAAATTCATTGGTAAAGTTAACAAAATACCTAAAACCATCACTCAATTATGCGCTCATTGGTCCACATGAATCATTATGTATGATAACTTATAGTCCACTATCCCTCTCAAATTTTCTACCAAATTGAATATTTTTCCTTTTTTCCATTAAATAAGGTTTTTAATTATCAAAAAAATTATAATATAAATAAATTAATAATATATCTTTATTGTGAATTTGTAATCATTTCTCATTTACATGTCTAAAGAAAAAATGCCAAATATGGGTGTGATTCGAATCAAACATTTCATTCATATTCTACATTTTTTACAAAATATTTTCTATAAAATGAATATATAAAATATTAATTATGTTTCCAATTTCTTAAAAAGTATCATTCATATATATTGAATAACTCTTTCTTAACGACGAATAAATATCCTTTATTTTCCAAATAATATACAGAAATATTTTTTTTGTTTATGACAGGGACATAGTAACGATCCACCAATTTTAGTGTCAATCCAATATATACAATTAGATCTTATGTTCTAACTTCTAATGAATAAAATATTTCTCCATTACCTACACTAAAATCTACTTCATCATTATTCAATTACCTCCTATCTTCAAGTATATTTTTCCAATAAAAATTTATGACAAACACCCATTATTTAGTAGTTGTGATTCACTGTTAATGGTATAAATTTCATTGATATTCACATTAATAATATTTTTGTTCTACTATTTTCAAACACTTCTCAATCCCATATTAACTATTATATAGTTCATACCCATTAATGATCTCCAAATGATTATCGTGAAGTAATATATAATAAAAAAAGACATATCTGGGTTGAGTATCATGTTTTATATATTATCTTCAGGTAATTTTAATAAAAATTTATCTCACTAAAAATAATGACTTCATGAATCATATCTATTTAGTGATCCAAGATCCATATATCACTATAACTTATACCAAGTATCATATAAATAATCCATGAAAATTTAGGTGTGGTTCATCTCAATTATAATAGTTATGATTCTTGTATGTTTAAGGGGGAAAATCATCATTCATATTCATATTAATAATAATAATATAATATATTACTACATTGTTCTATCCATTTTGGTTTCCCATATAATTCATCCTAAATAAAAAAAAATCATACAATAGAAAATCATGGGGTAATTGACTAAGTTCAAACTACACTTCAAGATCATTTAAGGACACTTATTTATTTCTTTACTTACACTAGATAATCCAGTGGCGTATAAATGATCTTGGACAACCCCAATGGGTGATTAACACATTGAAAAGTTCATTTTGTAAGGAATATCACAAATATTAGTTAGAGGGTTTTGATTTTAAAAGTATCACTTATTCAATATCAGAACATGAATTTTAAATTCATAACTATTTTTTCTTATAAATTTTTTATCATTTCAAGTTTTTTTCCATTTATTTTTTCATTATTACATAGATTTAGTTGTGGATTCCCTTTTTAATACCAATAATTAATGTTATTAAACCACACTAATGTGTTGACATCACACTATTGTGTAAATTTTAAACAACTCACAAGTCTCTGTTATTTAATCAAAAATAGAATCCATGAATATTCAAAAATATCCAAATATATCATATTCATAAGGAACAAGAAATTTCTATTTAATGAAAAATAGTTATTTGATATTGAAAAATTCATCATGAGTAAAAAAAAGAGATATATATCTTACACCTCACCTTTTTTAGAATTAGGCACAATCCTGGAGGATAGTGTGTAGTATGACCACAACTTCCTCTCTGAGGAAAGACTTTAAATAATATATAATTCAATTCATGATATATCTAAAACCCATGATAAATTATATTCAAACAACATTCTTAAGTACATAACTCTAATTACAAAGTAGGGTTACAGTAGATGAATACTTTATTTTATGGACTCATAACCAACATGTTATACATGGATCCCTCTCTAAGAAAAATTCAATTAAATTATATTTTAATAAAAATTATTCAAAATATAAAAAATTTAATATACAGGAATAATATACAGAATATATAAATAAATTAATATTTCATAAAGTCAAAATGGAGAACAATTTGCAAACTTTTTGAAAATTATATGTTTACTGTAAAGATTTCATATTTAAGATGAACAATTTGGATATAACATAAACTTTCAGAAAAATAATTTTATATCTCATATCAATATGATATTTTTATATTTTCAATTCTATAGAATTAAAATTTAATTGTATAATATATTATGAATTTAAAAAATATCAAAATTCATCAATATTATGAATACCTTTTACATAATTTAAAAAAAAATACATTACTTGATTTAAACCATTAGTCATATTAACTATCAATTTTTTTGATGTGGACCAAATAATATCTTTATATCAGATACTTTTGAATTCAAACATGTAAAATTAAGTAATTATGAATTATTCATTGTCATGACCCCCTCCCCACAAAGTGTACCCCTCCTGGGCCGGCAATGTGAAAAGGGAGATAATGACCCCCGAGTCCTGCCTCCAGTAGGCCCCGGGTTGGCGACTAGCACCGAGGGTATAATACACACACAAATGGGAGGCATTACCCTCTAAGAGAACACATGCAGAAGAGAGAGATAGAATAGACTCCAACCAACTCCAACTCATAACTGAAATGTAAAAGAAACCCAAGTACATATATGAAATGTCATGAAAAAGTACTACAACTGAAAGGGAAAACTAAAAGTACCCAAAAGAAAGTAAAACGGCAGCGACCACAACCCCGAACAGCTCCTCCTCCAACCGCAAGCTAGTAGTAACCAACATGATCTCCAACCTGCTCCAAGTCGCCTGAAAAACAGTTTATATGTACATAGGGTGAGTATAACAGTATACTCAGTAGGATCCTCCCCAAGACTCTCGTGCAAAAGTAAAGAAAGCATGCTAAAGCCCAGTGAAAAACAAGTGAAACTAACTCGTCACCTAAACAGGTATATTATGTTCCCAACCTCACCATGGCTACTCTCACCAAGTAAAGCATACATGAATATAGCATATAATAAAGAATATCAAGGGTACCCCGCTACCACTTCCCCACTGGTTTGCCTCTTTTCCCCAACGACATACGTCATGTGCATCTCTCTCCAAAGGCTTTCCCGTATCAACATGGGTCAAGCTCCCCAATCTGCACCTCGTGCACCACAAAGGTTTGCCCGCAGACACCTGGGCTAAGCTCCACACAATCCTCACAACCAAAAGTAACCAGGTAGTTTCCGGGAGCCACCACAACTCGCATAACGAGTTTCATACGTCGGGTATTATACCTCAAGCCATTACAGCCCATACACCGAGTAAGGATCCTCAAGCCATCACAGCCTATACACGTTACACCTATAGTAGTCCATAGGATACTATATCCAGAATATATGTGTGTGAAATAACCACAAGCCATTACAGCCCTCTACACACATATATGGGTAAAACTAACCACTGTGCCTACCAGCACTAAGATCTACCAAGAGAAGAGAGCGGGGCCAAAGGGGGTAGTCAGCCATTCAACTTCCCATCAGAATGTTGGGGAAAACACCCCCCCAGGGCTCAGAATCCCCGGGGTGTCCGTTGCCCTTACCGACAGGGTGGAGTAGCGTATAGAAACACAAAAAGTACAGAATATATAAGTAACTCACATCCACACTATGGGCATTACCTAGTCTTAGATACAACTGCAGCTGACGTCTCTCAGACTCCAGGCAGCTACTTCTAAGACTAGGTATCCTATAAGCACACAACCAATTGAAGAGCTTTATTAGATTACTCCATTCTCATTTATCAGTTCCACTGTACATTAATTAATTCTTTAAACATTAATTAAGAATGAATAATTCCACATTAAACTGAAATGGAATCACTTTCAAAAACAACTGCTCCTTTTTAAGATTCACATCACCTTTAAATTCCAGCATCTCCATCCCCGTGGATTTTCACCATTTAATCAAACATTCATTACAGAATTACATTTCCACATTCCCATGCATTCTAGAAAAACATCCTATGCTTCTAAACACAAAGGAGGCTCAACACGGTGAGTAGATATACTACCCGTCGAGTCTTTTCCGCCTATAGAAAGAGCATAGACCCATCCTCCATCAAGAGGCTAAACACGGAAAGCACGTGGCATAACCCGTCTGTCTTCGCCTCCTTCAGAAAGAGGGTAAGCAAGACCAGCTGCCTTGAGCAGTGGGGAATAGTAATGCAGATAAACAACCAGACCAAACCACCAACATCAAACCATCACATTCATCCCATACCATCACCCTTGGTGTCCTCCCCGAAACCCATATGCATAAACCGATGCATCTCGCCACACTAGGCGTCATCCGCTGCCACAACCACAAGTCTCCAAGCCTCCACATATCACAACAGCCATCCAGGCTCTCATCACAGCACAAGCAGCAGGAAAACAAACATCACAAAGTGGGCTCTCGGCCCGTTAACAAACAAGAGGGTAACTCAGAACCCTTTTTGAAATTCCCACATAATCTGTTCTCTAATCCATATTGAATTAACAGATTTGTTATTCGTAGGCTCCAATCATGGATACCTAATCAGTAAGCTATCACAATTAAATAACCAATCTTACTTCCCTAATTTGATTATCCTCAAATTAGAACAACTACAACAACGACAATAACCGGATTAATTTACATGCCTCTTTATCTTTAGCCAATTAATTAACAATTAATTCCGGCTTTACGTTCATTATCAATTTCTATCATGAACGAACAATAAATCAAAGAAAGCATAGATATCACTATATCTAGGAAAACATGAGGCAAACCGTTATCACGGTATAAAGCAACAGTATGCGATCAACCAATTCTTTTAATCCGGTTCAAGTATTTAATTAGGTCAATTTCATTGTGATCCAAAGGAATAAATCATGCTAATTCTATGATTGCACATATATAATTAGAGAAGCCATGAATCCCCTACCTCGAAGAGTTCTTGACGTCCTTTATCCACATAGCGGGTCACGATCCTAGGAGTAAGGGTTGTTTGTGCAACTCCTATGGAAAGGATTGAAAGGTTCTAGCGCCTCTTAGTTAAGAACAATGGGAAGGAACAAGGGAGAATGATATCTAGTCATTTTTTAAGATTTAACGAGGTGACGGTTTAAGATCCGGTTAATTCTCCATTAAAAATGGATCGCATTAACCCACGCGGTTTGACCAAGTAAAACATTCCAAGCCTTAGGAATAATTAATATAGGATTTATGGCATTTGAATCGCCTTAAGAGCCCTTAAAATAAGGCTTTAAATGTATTTTACGTCAAAGGAAACGTCAAAAGGGGAAAAACTGTAGGAGTCTGGAAACACTGTTCACCCACCGTTACTGTTCATGAAACTGATCTGTCACACCGATCTGTGAAACTGATCTGTCACACCGATATGTGAAACTGATCTGTGAAACTGATCTGTCACACCGATCTGTGAAACTGATCTGTGAAACTGATCTGTCACACCGATCTGTGAAACTGATCTGTCACACCGATCTGTGAAACTGATCTGTCACACCGATCTGTGAAACTGATCTGTCACACCGATCTGTGAAACTGATCTGTCTCACCGATCTGTGAAACTGATCTGTCTCACTGATCTGTGAAACTGATCTATCTCACCGATCTGTGAAACTGATCTGTGAAACCGATCTGTCTCACCGATCTGTGAAACTGATCTGTGAAACCGATCTGTCTCACCGATCTGTGAAACGGATCTGTGAAACCGATCTGTCTCACCGATCTGTGAAACCGATCTGTCTCACCGATCTGTGAAACGGATCTGTCTCACCGATCTGTGAAACCGATCTGTCTCACCGATCTGTGAAACTGATCTGTCTCACCGATCTGTGAAACCGATCTGTCTCACCGATCTGTGAAACCGATCTGTCTCACCGATCTGTGAAACCGATCTGTCTCACCGATCTGTGAAACTGATCTGTCTCACCGATCTGTTACTGTTCTTAAAACTGGAAACACTGTTCACAGAACCGGAAAATTGGCAAAGTGTTGGGGATAAGTCCCCTTGACCTCCCGGAACACCTCCAATACCAACATTTCACAAAGTAATGGACCGGAGAGGTCCGGGCCATTACATTAGATACCTCCCAAAACATTCTCGTCCTCGAGAATTAAAAACCAACCCAGAAGAAAAGAGGGGTCCGAACAACCACCCCATAAGATACCTCTCAGGGGAAAACCAACACGAGTTGTTCAAAATCTGGAACAAAACCACGACATCCGAGAACAAAAAATCCATAAAAACAATTCAAACATAACATCACATTAAAGGTACATAAATAAAACATGAAAGGTCCAACCACAGAGAAAACATCATTACATGAAAGGAGTTAAACATTAACAACTCTGGGTACTGAGCACATATCTGTGACTCACGCTCCCAGGTACTCTCCTCCATGCCGCCGTGTCGCCACAAGACACGAACTAAAGGAATAGAACGCCCACGCAACACCTTCTCCTTGTGGTCTTGGATCTCCACAGGCTGCTCCTCAAAGGTTGCATTATCATCAATATCGATCTCTCCCCAATCGATAACATGAGATTCATCATGAAGATAACGATGGAGCTGCGATACATGGAAAACATCATGTATCCGACTCATCTGAGGGGGAAGTGCTACTCGATATGCCACAGCTCCAACACGAGCTAACAACTCGAAAGGCCCAACAAAACGGGGAGAAAGCTTACTTCCGTGACCAAACCTTCGCTGCCCACGACGGGGAGTCACCTTCAGAAACACATGATCCCCAACATTAAACTCTAAGGGTCTCCTTCTTTGATCAGCATAAGATTTCTGACGATCTTGTGCTGTCTTCATCCTCTCACGAATCACTTGAACCATCTCTGTCGTATTCTGCACTAGTTCTGGTCCGAGAATTGCTGACTCTCCGACCCCAGTCCAGCACAACGGAGAACGACATGACCGGCCATACAAGGCTTCAAACGGCGCCATGCCGATGGTAGAGTGAAAACTATTATTGTAAGCGAACTCTACCAAAGGTAAGTGCTTCACCCATGAACCTCCAAAATCAAGAACACAAGAGCGCAACATGTCTTCAAGAGTTTGGATGGTTCGCTCTGTCTGACCATCCGTTTGAGGATGAAAAGCAGGGCTAAGGCATAGTTGAGAGCCAAAAGCATGCTGGAGACCTCTCCACACCCTAGAGGTAAAACGAGGGTCTTGATCAGAAATGATCGTCTTAGGAACTCCGTGAAGCCTCACCACCTCCTCCAGATACTGCCTCGAAAAAACCTCCACTGAGCTCGACTCCTTGATTGCTATGAAGTGGGCAGATTTAGTTAAACGATCCACTACCGCCCATATAGCATCATGTCCTCCCGGAGCTCGAGGTAAACCTGTAACAAAGTCCATTGAGATGTCCTCCCACTTCCACTGAGGAATCTCTAAGTGCTGGAGAAGACCACCAGGAACACGGTGTTCGGCCTTCACCTTCTGGCAGACTAAACATCGAGACACACATTTTGCAACTGAACGCTTCAGCCCAGGCCACCAAAACTGACTCCTCAAGGATCGATACATCTTCGTCACACCAGTATGTACAGCTAAGGGCGAGCTATGGAACTCTCGGAGAACCGTCTCACGCATCGCCAAGGGAACAAAAAGCCTGCCATGATACAACACCCGGTGTTGTTCATCCTCCGACCAACCATCAGGGGCCTCTCCACAAACGACTCTGTCTCTCAAAACTTCCACCTCTAGATCACCCAACTGAGACTCTTCCACCTTTTTCATCAGGGATGACTGCACCGTCATCTGGAAAAGACAACCTCTTCCCCCAACTTCTCCCATATCAAGATGCAAAGCTGCTAGCTCTTCCATCCCTCTCCAGGAATCACCATATTCACGCACAACATCATTATGTGACTTTCGGCTCAGTGCATCAGCAACAACATTTCCCTTCCCAGGTGTATATGATATTTCAAAGTCATATTCCTGCAAGAACTCCATCCACCGACGCTGTCGCAAGTTCAAATCCCGCTGAGAGAAAACATACCTCAAACTCTTATGATCAGTGAAAACCACAAAGCGCTCACCAATGAGGTAATGTCTCCACAACTTCAGCACAAACACCACGGCTGCCAACTCAAGATCATGGGTGGCATAGTTGCATTCATGGGGACGCAACTGCCGAGACCCATAAGAAACAACTGACCTCTGCTGCATGAGAACACAACCTAGCCCCAGATGTGAAGCATCACAGAAAACATCAAACTGGACTCCCTCTGCTAGAAGACAAAGGACTGGAGCACTTACCAACTTCTCCTTTAGATACTCGAAAGCTGTCTGACACTGATCAGTACATATGAACGCTTGATCCTTCCTGGTCAAAGCTGTCAGAGGAGTCGCAACTCGGGAGAAATTAGCCACAAACCTCCTATAATAGCCTGCGAGACCAAGGAAACTTCGCACCTCTGACACGGTCTTGGGGGCTGGCCAAGACACCACTGCTTCTATCTTCGAAGGATCCACAACTACTCCCTGTTGGGACACAACATGTCCCAAGAAACGAACTTCTCGAGCCCAGAACTCACACTTGGACAACTTCCCAAACAACCAATGTTGGCGAAGAACTCCCAAAACGGATCGTAGATTCTCTGCATGCTCTTCTTCAGATGTGGAGTACACAAGGATGTCGTCAATGAAAACCAAAACAAACTTGTCCAGGAATTCACGGAACACAGCATTCATCAACCCCATGAAAACAGCTGGAGCATTTGTCACGCCGAATGGCATTACAACAAACTCATAATGCCTATGACGACAGCGGAAAGCAGTCTTCGGGATATCCTCATCCTTTACACGCATCTGATGATATCCTGACCGCAAGTCGATCTTTGAAAACCAACTTTCACCCTTCAGTTGATCGAATAGGTCATCAATCCGCGGGAGAGGATAACGGTTCTTTATTGTCACTTTGTTTAAGCGACGATAATCGACGCACAACGGCAAACATCCATCAGCCTTTTTCACATACAAAACTGGTGCACCCCACGGTGACACACTTGGCCGAACAAAACCACACTGCAACAGACCATCGAGCTGAATACGTAGCTCTCATAACTCAGAAGGGTCCATCCTGTACGGAGACATAGAGATAGGAGACGCTCCTGGCTGTAGCTCGATCCCAAACTCGATCTCTCGTCGAGGGGGTAAGGATACAACCTCTTCTGGAAAGACATCAGGGTACTCCTCTACGACCCTAGGAAACACCAACTGTTGAACCTTTGAAGAACTCAGCATCATCCCAGCCATCATGGATGATAAGGATGAAACTCGTCTATGACTCATCCGAGGATCTCTCTCACCAACAAACACTACTTCCTCTCCGTCTTCATCAAAGAAAACGACCTTCTTCCTGTAGCAGTCCACAATAGCCTGCACCGAATACAACCAATCCATGCCGAGGATGACATCATATGGTTGTATTCGTAAACATAGGAAATCTCCCCAAGAGCGGTGCTTCCCCAACACTAGCTCACAGTCTCTACATACTTCAAACAAGCTAGCTCGACCTCCAACTGGCGTAGTCAACGCCAAGGGCACTGGAAGCCTCTCTACCTCAAGTCCCAAAGCGTGGACAAGGGTAGGGGATATAAAGGAGTGTGTCGCTCCTGAATCAAACAAGGCATACACCAAGGTAGAAAACAAGAAAAGGGTACCTCGGACGACGTCTGGCTCGCCTGGAGCTGGCAATGCTAGAGCATGAAGCTGACCACGACCACCTCCACGGCCTCTCTGACCCTGATGACGACCACCACCACGGCCGCGCTCTGCTCTCTGAGGACGGGGAGAGTCATGGGGCTGTCCTCTGCCTGCTCCATCTACCCTCTGGTGATCTAAAGCTGGTGCAACCTGCTGCTGCTGCCTCGGCTGGAACTGCCTCAACGGAGGAACCTGGAGTGGAGCGCCTGGTGCACGATGACTGCTCTGAAAAGTCGGGCACTCCCGCTGGTGATGACCACGTCCACCACAAGAAAAACAAGCGCCTGATCCCTTGGCATAGGTCTGAGAGTTTCTACCTCCGGAGAAACGAGATGGGAAGGGCTGGGACCTACCCCCAGGTGAACGGAAACTCTTCTGCCCTGAAAACCGGGAACCCCGGACCACAGCTCTGCTTCGTGAGGAATCATGACGATTCCCCTCTCGTGACGATCCGGTCCTGGTCAAAGTCCTCTCAACAACCTCTTCCCTCGAAAGCACCTCAAGATATGTCATCAGCATAAATGGGGTGACCTGGCGCTGGATCTCTGGACGCAAAGCCTCCTCGAAATGCCTCGCCCTGGCCTCATCAACTGGTAACAGGTCTGAAGCATATCGTAGAAGGTTCCTGAAACGGATTCCAAACTCCCGAACACTGGAGCTCCCCTGTCGAAGGGTAAGAAGCTCCTGGCGACTAGATGCCTTCGCAGTCGATGAAAGAAACTCGACTCTAAACCTGTCTCGAAACTCATCCCATGAGATCACTGACTCCTCACGATCCCTGAGGAACAAGAACCACCACTGTCTCGCTGCTCCACGCAACATCGTCACAACCAAGGACACCCAGTGTTCCTTCCGAGCACGAATCGAACTGAAGCCTATCTCGACCTCCTCCAACCAGTCTTCTGTGACTGCATCTGAAACGGAGCCCTCATACTTCTGTAGACTCTGGCGCTGAAACTCTCGGAGTGTCTTCCTCCAAGTATCATCGTCGTCAACCTCTACCCGGCGACGATCTGCCGGAACAGCCTGCTGGGCACCTTCTGCGCAAACCTGACGAGGACGTCGACCTGGAGCCATACCTGTAAAATAACAACTGTTAGAGCTCCTAAGCCTGGAATATGGAAGACTCAACATTAATTAATTAATTATTTTGTTTTATTAATTTTAGGTTACCTATCCCAAGGTCTACCCATTCAAACACAGGTGCAAAGAATAATGATGCATGACCCTTTCCTAGGTCTCTACCCTGCAACCAGTATCACTTTGTTTAGTAGCCACTGTAAACTTAAAGTTCCGTGCAACGGATCATAGGGGGCCCTGAACGCCTATGTCTCTGTCGGACTCCAGTGTTTACCCCACTTTCTAAACATGAATGACACTGTTTCCCTACCATCCCATGCATCCTCACCTGTGCCTAACTCCAAACTCCATCCTATCCCTCAACCAGACCTCTGATACCACTTTGTCACGACCCCCTCCCCACAAAGTGTACCCCTCCTGGGCCGGCAATGTGAAAAGGGAGATAATGACCCCCGAGTCCCGCCTCCAGTAGGCCCCGGGTTGGCGACTAGCACCGAGGGTATAATACACACACAAATGGGAGGCATTACCCTCTAAGAGAACACATGCAGAAGAGAGAGATCGAATAGACACCAACTAACTCCAACTCATAACTGAAATGTAAAAGAAACCCAAGTACATATATGAAATTTCATGCAAAAGTACTACAACTGAACGGGAAAACTAAAAGTACCCAAAAGAAAGTAAAACAGCAGCGACCACAACCCCGAACAGCTCCTCCTCCAACCGCAAGCTAGTAGTAACCAACTTGATCTCCAACCTGCTCCAAGTCGCCTGAAAAATAGTTTATATGTACAT
The DNA here is from genome assembly GCA_963277665.1 of Viscum album. NCBI lineage: Eukaryota > Viridiplantae > Streptophyta > Magnoliopsida > Santalales > Viscaceae > Viscum > Viscum album. Next base: position 1,576,337,432 of record OY728146.1, on the reverse strand, counting down.
AGGGTGAGTATAACAGTATACTCAGTAGGATCCTCCCCAAGACTCTCGTGCAAAAGTAAAGAATGCATGCTAAAGCCCAGTGAAAAACAAGTGAAACTAACTCGTCACCTAAAAAGGTATATTATGTTCCCAACCTCACCATGGCTACTCTCACCAAGTAACGCATACAAGAATATAGCATATAATAAAGAATATCAAGGGTACCCCGCTACCACTTCCCCACTGGTTTGCCTCTTTTCCCCAATGACATACGTCCTGTGCATCTCTCTCCAAAGGCTTGCCCGTATCAACATGGGCCAAGCTCCCCAATCTGCACCTCGTGCACCACAAAGGTTTGCCCGCAGACACTTGGGCTATGCTCCACACAATCCTCACAACCAAAAGTAACCAGGTAGTTTCCGGGAGCCACCACAGCTCGCATAATGTGTATCATACGTCGGGTATTATACCTCAAGCCATTACAGCCCATACACCGAGTAAGGATCCTCAAGCCATCACAGCCTATACACGTTACACCTATAGTAGTCCATAGGATACTATATCCATAATATATGTGTGTGAAATAACCACAAGCCATTACAGCCCTCTACACACATATATGGGTAAAACTAACCACTGTGCCTACCAGCACTAAGATCTACCAAGAGAAGAGAGCGGGGCCAAAGGGGGTAGTCAGCCATTCAACCTCCCATCAGAATGTTGGGGAAAACACCCCCCCAGGGCTTAGAATCCCCGAGGTGTCCGTTGCCCTTACCGACAGGGTGGAGTAGCGTATAGAAACACAAAAAGTACAGAATATATAAGTAACTCACATCCACACTATGGGCATTACCTAGTCTTAGATACAACTGCAGCTAACGTCTCTCAGACTCCAGGCTGCTACTTCTAAGACTAGGTATCCTATAAGCACACAACTAATTGAAGAGCTTTATCAGATTACTCCATTATCATTTATCAGTTCCACTGTACATTAATTAATTCTTTAAACATTAATTAAGAATGAATAATTCCACATTAAACTGAAATGGCATCACTTTCAAAAACAACTGCTCCTTTTTAAGATTCACATCACCTTTAAATTCCAGCATCTCCATCCCCGTGGATTTTCACCATTTAATCAAACATTCATTACAGAATTACTTTTCCACATTCCCAGGCATTCTAGAAAAACATCCTATGCTTCTAAACACAAAGGAGGCTCAACACGGTGAGTAGATATACTACCCGTCGAGTCTTTGCCGCCTTTAGAAAGAACATAGACCCATCCTCCATCGAGAGGCTAAACACGGAAAGCACGTGGCATACCCCGCGTGTCTTCGCCTCCTTCGGAAAGAGGGTAAGCAAGACCAGCTGCCTTGAGAAGTGGGGAAAAGTAATGCAGATAAACAACCAGACCAAACCACCAACATCAAACCATCACATTCATCTCATACCATCACCCTTGGTGTCCTCCCCGACACCCATATGCATAAACCGATGCATCTCGCCACACTAAGCATCATCCGCTGCCACAACCACAAGTCTCTAAGCCTCCACATATCACAACAGCCATCCAGGCTCACATCACAGCACAAGCAGCAGGAAAACAAACATCACAAAGTGGGCTCTCGGCCCATTAACAAACAAGAGGGTAACTCAGAACCCTTTTTGAAATTCCCACATAATCTGTTCTCTAATCCATATTGAATTAACAGATTTGTTATTCGTAGGCTCCAATCATGGATACCTAATCGGTAAGCTATCACAATTAAATAACCAAGCTTACTTCCCTAATTTGATTATCCTCAAATTAGAACAACTACAACAACGACAATAACCAGATTAATTTACATGCCTCTTTATCTTTAGCCAATTAATTAACAATTAATTCCAGCTTTACGTTCATTATCAATTTCTATCATGAACGAACAATAAATCAAAGAAAGCATAGATATCACTATATCTAGGAAAATATGAGGCAAACTGTTATCACGGTATAAAGCAACAGTATGCGATCAACCAATTATTTTAATCCGGTTCAAGTATTTAATTAGGTCAATTTCATTGTGATCCAAAGGAATAAATCATGCTAATTCTACGATTGCACATATATAATTAGAGAAGCCATGAATCCCCAACCTTGAAGAGTTCTTGACGTCCTTTATCCACACAGCGGGTCACGATCCTAGGAGTAAGGGTTGTTTGTGCAACTCCTAAGGAAAGGATTGAAAGGTTCTAGCGCCTCTTAGTTAAGAACAAAGGGAAGGAACAAGGGAGAATGATATCTCTTCCCTTTTTAAGATTTAACGAGGTGACGGTTTAAGATCCGGTTAATTCTCCATTAAAAACGGATCGCATTAACCCACGCGGTTTGACCAAGTAAAACATTCCAAGCCTTAGGAATAATTAATATAGGATTTATGGCATTTGAATCACCTTAAGAGCCCTTAAAATAAGGCTTTAAATGTATTTTACGTCAAAGGAAACGTCAAAAGGGGCAAAACTGTAGGAGTCTGGAAACACTGTTCACCCACCGTTACTATTCATGAAACTGATCTGTCACACCGATCTGTGAAACTGATCTATGAAACTGATCTGTCACACCGATCTGTGAAACTGATCTGTGAAACTGATCTGTCACACCAATCTGTGAAATTGATCTGTGAAACTGATCTGTCACACCGATCTGTGAAACTGATCTGTCACACCGATCTGTGAAACTGATCTGTCTCACCGATCTGTGACACTGATCTGTCTCACCGATCTGTGAAACTGATCTGTCTCACTGATCTGTGACACTGATCTGTCTCACCGATCTGTGAAACTGATCTGTCTCACCGATCTGTGAAACTGATTTGTGAAACCGATCTGTCTCAACGATCTATGAAACTGATCTGTCTCACCGATCTGTGAAACTGATTTGTGAAACCGATCTGTCTCACCGATCTATGAAACTGATCTGTGAAACCGATCTGTATCACCGATCTGTGAAACCGATCTGTCTCACCGATCTGTGAAACGGATCTGTCTCACCGATCTGTGAAACCGATCTGTCTCACCGATCTGTGAAACTGATCTGTCTCACCGATCTGTGAAACCGATCTGTCTCACCGATCTGTGAAACTGATCTGTCTCACCGATCTGTGAAACTGATCTGTCTCACCGATCTGTGAAACCAATCTGTGAAACTGATCTGTCTCACCAATCTGTTACTGTTCATAAAACTGGAAACACTGTTCACAGAACCGGAAAATTGGAAAAGTGTTGGGGATAAGTCCCCTTGACCTCCCAGAACACCTCCAATACCAACATTTCACAAAGTAATGGACCGGAGAGGTCCGGGCCATTACATTCATACTTTTAAATATAAATTTGTTTTTATTTTTTCCATATTATTATAATATATGAATTATTTATATGTCAACCATATTATTTTAAAATACATCTTTATTTAGAGAGAAAAATCCATGAAATATAGCTTAAAAATGTAATTTAAATATTAACCTTTAATATTTGGAATATTTTTATTAAATATTTAGAAAAAATTGATATAACTAATTTTGAACTATTTAAAATTAATTTATAAACTCTTTATATAATTAATCATTCCCTAAGTATGTATTACAATGATTTAAAAAAGTTATAAACTGTATAATTTTTAAAAAGAAACTACTAAATTTAACACACTAATATTAATGGAATATTTGAAATTATTATTTTATAAAAAAATATTAAATAAATTAAGAATACTCATTTTATTCTTAATTATTTTATAATGAAAATTTATGATTTCTATAAATATTGTAAAATATCTCCTTCAATTATTTTTCAAAAATTTATAAATAACAAGAATCTTTGTTGTGTGTTCCTCCAATCATTATGTTATTATATAATGTACTATTGAGAGGGTAAAAAAAATTATGATTTCATAAAAAAATATTCTTTATTTAATAATAAAAGTGAAATGTGGATTGATGAGGAAGAAGGATCTGAAATATCTGATGGGTTTTAGTGGTTCATTATATTATCAATGACCACATCAGAAAACACATTACTGTTCAATATTTATATTCTAAAGAATCAAGATGTGACATAAATGATGAATATAAACATGAATACCAAGATAAAATATATATATATCATCAATATTTAATAGAGGAAACTTGATGTCGATCATTGGAGAAGCTGATGAAATCTTCATATCATTGAGAGAAATACACCAACAAAAGGTTCAAGAAATGTTTCCTGAGGATACCTAAATTTCGAATGGGAAATGGTTCCATTAAATAGTTATAAAATACATACCGGGAGGTAGAGAGTATCATGAGTCTTTTATATATCTAGTCATATCCAACATGAGTGATTCCATCCCTTTATATCGCCATTATCGACAACTTTTACTTAGTGGAACACACCGACCATGTTATATACATCACAATACTCAAGGTATCAGTAGTCATTTATTATTATTGGATGTATTCATTCAATTATATCAATGAATTAAATCCATTAAATCCATTAATAATGGATTATATTTAATCCATTCCTAATATATTGTAATTGATGAAGCTGTAGGGGATGATACATGACCCTAAATCCATGCATATGTTTTAGAGCACGTCCATCATAGTCCACCTCTTACATTATTCTAATAATTTGGTTCATATTTGTTATTGGTATAATTATAGTGGGGGATTTTTAATTGGATTCTTCACGATCATTAAAGCTTTGGATAACTTCCATTATAGCCTCATTTGTTTGGGATGATCTTGATATCATTGTACATGGTTTGCTCATCCACTATGGGTTTGATCCCATCAAGTTGTTCATTTTTCTATTTGTAATACATCATATGGAAATGTATCTTGTATATTATGGATGTATATAAATATTTATTCCATAGAAAAAAAAAATATATCCATTTTCATTCTATAAATGGATAAAATTGTATTACATTGGATTCTATCCTTGCTTGGTCCCCCAATATTTCACGAAGTATTCAATTGTTGTTTAATAGAAAAAACATCATTTTTCTCAACTTTTATATATTAGGATAACCTCAACCTCAACATACAGTAATGATAAAATGGGTGCATAAATTAACCTCACATGCTATATATGTTTTTCTATTATTATTTTCACCATCGTTATTCCATTTCTATAAAATAAAACATTACATCATAGTACATAGGTGATATCAAATATAAAATGATATAATACATAATTAACACTATTAAAAAGACAATCACAATGAATATGAAAAATAATGGAATTATCACTATGATTTTATTATAATTGTTTTTTGGTTTTAATATTTTTTTATAATTTTATTCTTAGTTTTCTATTTTATCTTTTTTTGGAATTTCTTCCCCAAAATGCATGTAACTCAATATCCTATCACTTACAATAGTTCTAAATTGGCTTTATGTAAATTATATTTTCACACTTTTTTAATTCTTATATGTACATAAGATAAATTAGGAGAAATACAAGTGAGTAATTGGGAAATTTATCAATAGGGAAAAGTTTTAGAATATAAGTGTTTTTTTATTTGAATTTAAATGAAAATATTTACAATATTACATTAAATTCATAATCATGTAAATGAAATTACAACAAAATTTGATCATGGTAATGATTAACTGGATATATTTGGTAATTAATTTTAAAAGTATGCCCTTTTAATTTGACGGTGAGTATCCATATAAATAAATAAATAATTATATCTTAGTTATAGGAAATTATTTGATATTTTTGGGCATGTGTAGAGCCTCATACTAATCGATGGAGGCCAAATGGCCTTGGATTGGATTAGAAATAGATGCTAATATTTGCTTGGATTGGAGTTGGCACTATTTGAGTTATCTAGTCCCATGTACTCTAACCATTAGTATTATGAACATTTATTAACCTGAGTTATGTGGTTCACCACATTGGACAACCAACACATATATTCATAATGTGTAAGGAATAAAAAATAATTCATAATTAGTTAATAAAAATGAAGGTGGAATTAATTAATATAATCTTCCTAATGTAACTGTACAAAGTGAGAAGGCATATGACAAACCCTAGTAAAATATTTTGATGCTAGCTACTAATGGTCGAGTCCTGACCACCAATGAATTAATTTTATTACATGGACACCATGGGGTGTGTATATGTGAAACATGATACCATGAGTAGTGATATCATGTTTTATTAATTGATCACATGTATATGTTCATATCTCCCAGAGACCATGTTTTATAATGATCACATATGTGACTCTATATATAGATATTTATACTCATTCTTGTTGTGTTGTGATTTGACCTTATTTGATATTCCCTGTTATATATGAGCATGATCCCTATATAAATATACATATAGAGTAGATATAATAACTGAGGTCATGAGTGTTCTTATATAGCATAATAGACCATATTTGATTTGTTGATTACATGTTGGAACTTATTATTACTATAAATCATAATGAAACATTATAATTTGTTAATATGTATTCTCTTCCCAATTGCGTGATATATCAAAATTCCTCTAGGTTTATTGTTCTGTTATTGATGAAAATCATAAAATCAATTTATGAATTCACTGGAGGATTGGGGGGGGAGTGCGCATGGCTAACAAAGATGATGATGGTGGACCCATACGCAAGGTAGGTGCACGAAGACATAGAGATTTGACTCATGATAGCATCATTGGGTACAGTGACCTTATAGAATATGAGTTGAATGTTAATGAAATGCCTCATGTATTCTAAGTGTCATGTTGTCTCAATTTCATGTGGATGCCAAGTGACTTGTTTTCTTATTTCCTTATGAACTATAAGGGATATATTGTCTCAATACCATATAGATTCTGTAACATCCCATGTAAATAAAAAATAAAACATTTTCATATTTATTAATATTTATGAATTGAATATTAATTTTACGTTAATGGGGTTTCTATGTTCGATAGCGTACCTGATACGCAACAAAGAGTTTCTTTGAAGTCTTATGTTACACCCTAGTAATAAAATAATATTATTTGTGATGGTAGTTAACACGTAGCCATTGTATTGGCAGGAATGAATAGAAATAACTTAAATATTATTTTATATGTTTGTTAAATGTTTTTACATTTATCCAATAAATGATAAAGGCTTAAAATACGAAAAAAATCAATTTTAGGTATATATACTCTAATATTCACTAAAAGGTCGAACAATCGTCTTTTGATGGAGAACCCTATTTAAATATAGTTTTGGTCACTCTTATACATTATATTGGACCAAATAAAATTCTTCTTTATAATCGGGACATCAAAATTTACTTTGTGTAAATTTTTGGTATTTTTCCGATAATGTTCATTTTTAAATGAATAGTGAAACATGTTGTATTTTAATTCAAAACCACTTTTTAATCTAATTTATTTATATGATTAGATTATCTTTCGAATTGGTTTTAAAGTGAAATTAGAATATATTTTTACCATTTAATCCAATTGTGGTCGTTGGAATTAATTTCACTTTGAAATTGGACTTAAACTAGTGTCAATCTTTTGATATATATTGTTTCTTAAAAACACGCTATTTGTTTTGACAGCGGGAATTGTTTATTAAATTAATTAATGCAACTTATATATTTTGAATTTTGTAAAATAGTCATCATTTTTGAATTCGGGAAATCAAATATATCTTAGGGTGAATTTGTGGTATTTTTCTGAAAAACATCAATTTTTGATGAATAGTGAAACCACTAAGTGGCAGTTAAAAAACGAATTTTTCATTTAAATGAAACTTTACCACTTCTGTGTTTTGAATTTCAAAAATACGACATATATGTTTATAATTTTGAATTAAAATGTGGTTCAATGGGCTCAAAATAATTTTTTGGTGAATTGTAACTTTTATGTTTTTAATCGTGATTAGAGGTAATTAGTGTAGTTTAAGGTAAAAATAATGTTTTCATAATATTAAATGACCTTGACACATGTACTATCCTTATTGGATGTGTCATGGACGACCAAGGAAATCCATGGGTCAAATTGGGGACCCCTTGGAGCCACTTTGGTAGGAAAATGACATTAATAACCTTTTATTTAATGTTAAAATAAAAATGTCACAAACATGTGTTGTTTTACTAAAATAATTTTTAAATGGGGTTATACAAGTCATATTTTTGACTATAAATATTCATTAAAAAGATAATACTATTTCCTACATCATGATATTTTTTTTATAATATTTATACTTTAAATAAATTAAATTATTTATGACAACATGATGATGCAACAATTACATCATTATTTATCAATTTAAATAAAATGAAAAGATAATGTAAAATATAAGACCTAAACTTGTCAAAAACCTATTGGATGGGTGGATTTCGAACTCTTATCACCTTATCCTCGAAATATATAATTTGGGACCTTTAAAATCCGAAATTAATTTTATAAAAAAGTAACCTTTTATAACCTTCCAAGAGTGCCCCTCCTCTCCTCTTATAAAAGGCCCCCACCTCTACCACCTTACCCACACCTCTCAAGCCTTTGGATCAGACACAACCGGCCCATTTTGTCCCACCACATCCCTATCTTACTCCTATATGCCTCACTTTGGGAAGAAGTCTTCGCAAGGTAGCCTTTGAGCTCAAATCAAAAAGAGTTACCCTATTTAAAGGAGGTTAAAGAACAATCAAGTCAAGTCGGACCTGAGGTAAGGGACTTCGTCTCAATATCCTTTCATTGAGGCATATTTTTTTATACACAACATTATTTTATATGGTGTATAAACACCTTTGACTTTTACAGGTATTCAAAAGGAATCTTTTGTTATACGAAGCATTTTACTAAATGACAAAAGGAATGTTTTTTTGTCGTACGTATGCGGCGACAACGACTTCTCCGCCGCCGTGACCGTTATTTGAGTTTCAGATTACTCTACAAGCCATAACCTAAATTTTTAAAAAAAATGAGAAATAAATACCATGTATTACTTTTCTTTTATTTTGGAACTGAAAATGGTTTTCATAATGTTTTTATTATATCAATGTGTTGTATTGATATCTTGTGATTGAAATAAGGAGATGTTATGTTTCCTTTATGCATGTTTTATGTGATATGATTATGTTATGGTTCTTGGGCATTGTTATGAAGACGGGTGGTTCCGTGATAAACTAAGGTCAGGTGAGCCCGATATAGCTCTCCAATGCATTGGGTAATGCGAAGGAGTTAAACGTTAAGGTTTCTCCAAAGAGATTTAAGAAATATACTTTGATGGGTATTCCAAACGTAACCATGAGGGTTACTCCCTACGTAATAATGTTATAAATGCCTCAAGTTACCTTTATGTCTTATGATTTATATGATTTATTCATTATTTGATGAGGTATGACCAAATGCTTATGTTTTATGAGAAAAGTATTATTTCATACATGGACTAATATTTTCATTTCATACTTTTATGTATCTTACTGAGATTTTTATGCTCATAGAAAGTTTTTGAAATGTTTGTCACAGGACTTAATGTGGAATAGGGTCAAGGATGGGATCAAGGAAAAGTCATGCTATCTAAAACATGGAACTATACATGTTTCTTTTTAAGAGTTTTAATTTTATGGAAACTTAGTAGACATGTCTACTTTGTAATATTTTGAGATGTAATAGTTATGTCGTAATTCTCTAAAACTCTAAACCTGAAAGGCTCCTCAATGTGAATTATTCATTTAATTCAATATTAAGTAAGGTTTAAGGCTAGGGCCTTATAGTGGGTATCAGAGGTCGGTTTAGAAAACTTTAGGAGTTAGAAAATTGTTAAATTATAAATTAATTTATGGTATGATGGAAATGATATAGCATTTGAAGATTACCATGTTGCTTCATCTAAGAAATGTTTGTTCAGAATGGTTTTCTGCAGAGGAAATAGGGAAGCAGTGCTAGGAAGGCATACAGAAGGAAATGACCTTCCAAATCAGCATCCTTAGATGGTCGGATTTGGAACTGAAAAGTTTGTTGCAGTAATGGCGCAGTTGACTCAAGCGATAAATGGTGGTGGTATCCATGCATGAGATCAGCCAGATCAACTGCAGAGGAACTTGTCAGTGGAGGAACATTTCATGAGGCAACATCCTCCATAATTTAGAGGATCATCTGACCCTGTGCTAGCTGAAGGGTGGATTAAAGAACTGGAGAAGACTTTCGATGTCATGTGGTGTTTATACAATCAGAAGGGTAATATTGCTATTTACCGTTTTGAGGGTGAATCAGATCAGTGGTAGTCGATGGTTAAAAATATCAGGGATGCTGATGAGATTGATGCTCTCAACTGGGATGAATTTAAAGGTATGTTTCATGAGAATTATTTTCCTTAGGTTGTTCAAATTAGGATGGAAAAACAATTCCTGGAATTGAGGGAAGAGGAAGACTCAGTGGCTGCCTATGATGAAAGGTTCACTCGATTGGCAAGGTAAGCTCCAAATTTTATCCGAGACCTTGATAGTAAAATCAATCGTTTTTACTCCGGAATAAAGAAAAAATATCGAAGGTCTTTAGCTTCTCATGAGTTCAAAAGTTATGAAAAGCTTTATCGATGTGCTGAGAAGGTGGAAATGGAGTTTACTGATGATCAAGTGTTCTATAACAACCAGAAGAAGAACAGACCGAGGTGGCAGGAGAAAGGAAACAATTCTTCAAAAAGGTCGGACGGTAAGAAAACGAAGTTTCCAGTTTGTGATAAATGTGGTAAAATGCATGCTGGGGAATGTCTTCTGAATTCTGGAATGTTCTACTAATGCGGTAATATGGGACATTAGGTGCATGATTGCACTGAAAAAGATCAGGGTGATGGTAAAACCAAGTTTTATTTACAGCTAGTGAAATGTTTTATGTGCAATGAGATGGGTCACTATGTAAATGAGTGACCGACAAAGAGCTCAAGTGATGGGAATCAGTTAGAATACAAGTAGAAAGGGGTGGTGAAATCCTTTGCAACTACTTCAGTAGATGTCGGGCCATCAAATGAAGTTGTATCAGATACTTTGTTTTTTTTTCAGATTATGCAAGTGTGTTGTTTGATTCAGGGTCTACACATTCTTTCATCTCTGAAAACTTTTCCAATAAAATGGGAATACCATCTCAAGAAAAGACTCCTGAACTTGTGGTAAACACACCTGGGGGAAATGTTGAGGCAAAAATAATTTATAATAATATTCCCATCCTTATATGTGGAAAGAACCTACTTGAAAACCATATTGTTTTACCTCTATTAGAGTTTGATGTTATCCTCGGTATATATTGGCTCTCTATTTACCATGATAAGATTGACTGTGGAGCTAAATAAGTTTTTTTTCAAAAAGACTTTTAGTTTGTGTACATGAATTAACTCTTACTGTTGATGACATATCAAGAGGCCGAGAAACTTGTAAAAGATGGAAATGAATGTTACCTTGCACCTATCATTGAAATATAGGGAACTCTTTAGATTAATGATGTGCCAGTGGTAAATGTGTATCTTGATGTTTTTCCTGATGAGTTTCCTGAAATAATACCAGATTAGGAAGATGAACTTACTATTGACTTAGTTCCTGATGCTAAGCCAATTTCAAAATCCCTTATGTAATGGCTCAAACAGAACTTTTAGAGTTAAAGGAGAAGTTGCATGATTTATTAGAGAAAGGTTTCATTAGACCTAGCACATCACCATGGGGTGCTCTTGTTTTATTTGTTAAAAAGAAAGATGGTTCAATGAGACTTTGCATTGATTATAGAGCCTTGAATAATATCACTATTAAGAACAAATATCCTTTTCCCCATATAGATGATTTGATTGATCAGCTCCAGGGACCTCAGTTTTTTTCAAAGATTGACATAAGATCGGGGTACCATCAGTTGAAGGTAAAGGAAGGAAATATTCCAAAGTATGCGTTTCGAACAATATATGTCCATTACGAATTTGTAGTAATGCCTTTTGGGCTAACCAATGCACCTGCTGTATTCATGGACCTTATTAATAGAATTATCCATGAGTTCCTGGATAAGATTGTGGTTTTTTTCATTGATGATATTTTGATGTTTTCTAAAATTAAATAGGAGCATGAAAGACATTTAAGGGTTATTTTGCAAACCTTAAAAGAAAAGAAATTGTATGGGAAATTCAGAAAGTGTGAGTTTTGGTTGCAACAAATTTCTTTCCTTGGTCACATTGTTTCTAAAGATGAGATAACTGTTGATCCTGCAAAAACAAAGGTTGTTGAAGAATGGCCAAGACCCACAAATGTAACTGAGATTCGTAGCTTCCTTGGTTTGGAAGGATATTACCGAAGGTTTGTTAGAAATTTTTCACAGTTATCTAGTCCAATGACTAAGCTAACTCGGAAGGGTGTTAGGTTTATCTGGACAAAAGAATGTGATTATTGTTTTGAGGAACTGAAAAGAATATTGGTGAATCCTCCAGTTTTGGCACTACCTTACATGAATGGTGAGTTTGTTATCTACAGTGATGCTTCATTGAAATGACTTGGTTGCGTCCGAATGCAGAATGATCTGGTAATTGCTTATGCTTTATGATAGTTGAAAACTCATGAGGTAAATTACCCTACACTTGATTTGGAATTAGCTGCTGTTGTTTTTTCTTTAAAAATTTAGAGGAATCATTTGTATGAAGTAATATGTGAAATATATAATGATCACAAAAGATTAATGTATATATAAACTCAAGAATAATTGAACATGATACAGAGGAGATGACAAGAATTAATCAAGGATTATGATTGTACAATTCATCACCATCCGGGAAAAGAAAATATAGTGGCTGATGATTTGAGTCGAAAATGTAATGTTTCATTAACAATGTTGTGTTTGGAACGTGATCCGTTGGTTAATTATTTGTTGAACTTTGGAATAGAAGTTGTAGGTGCAGGATTTCCTTCATTTTTGTTTCAGGTATAAGTGAAATCTTTCTATCAGACAAAATTAAGCAAGCACAGAAGCAAGACAACGAGTTGCAGAAAAATGTAGAGCAGGTTTAAAAGGGTAAGTTTCCTGAAGTCAAAATTGATAATGATTGTGTTTTGTGATTTGGGAAGAGATTGTGTGTGCCTTTTGATTCACAGTTGGAGAGAGAATTGTTATGTGAAGCTCATAGTTTTCCATTTTCAGTTCATCCAGGTAGTACTAAGATGTACATAGATCTACATGAGTATTACTGGTGGGATGTAATGAAAAGATATATTGCTGATTTTACTGTGACGTGTTTGACTTGTCAGCAGGTTAAAGCAGAGCAGTAGCTACCGAAAGGGATGCTTCAGCCTTTACCAGTGCCAGAGTGGAAATGGGAAAATATATCCATGGACTCTGTTTTGGGATTACCAAAGACATCTCAAGATAATAATGAAATCTTGGTTATTGTTGATCACATGACTAAATCTGCTCATTTCCTTCCTATTCGAGATACTTTCTCTCTAGATAAACTTTCTCGATTGTATCTTAAAGAGATAGATAGGTTGCATGGAGTTCCCCTATCCATTTTATCTGATCGTGATCTCAGGTTTACTTCTAACTTTTGGAAAGGCCTTCAGAAGTCTTTGGGTACTGAATTAAATTTTAGTACAACTTTTCATCCTCAATCAGATGGGCTGTCAGAACGAACAATTTAGACATAGGAGGATATGATACGTTCTTGTTCGATGAATTATCAGGGAATTTGGGACCAAAATATTTCTTTGGTTGAATTTTCATATAATAATAGTTTTAATTCCAGTATACAGATGGCACCGTTTGAGGCATTATATGGGAAGCGGTGTCGAACTCCAGCTTTTTGGGATGAAGTGGGTGAAAGGAAGATGATGTGACCAGAATTGGTAGAAGAGATGGCAGAAAAAGTTCATTTGATTCAGAAACACATGAGAACAACTCAGAGTAGGCAGAAGAGTTATGCGGATAACTGGTGGAAGGATCTATCTTTCGAGGTAGGTGATCATGTTTTTCTCAAAGTTTCACCATGGAAAAGTGTGATGTGATTCAGTAAGAAAGGAAAGCTAAGTCCAAGGTTCATTGGACCATATAAAGATCTAGATAAAGTTGGATTAGTTGCTTACTGAGTGGCATTACCTCCAAGTTTATCTCTGGTACACAATGTTTTTCATGTTTCGACGTTGATAAAGTACATGCCAGATCCATCTCATGTTTTGAGTCCAGAGGTAGTTCAGCTGGAAGAGAATCTATCTTATGAGGAACAACTAGTCTAGATTCTTGACCATAGGTAGCAAGTGTTGCGGAATAAGGTGATTCATCATGTAAAGGTTTTGTGGAAAAACAACATGAGTGAAGAGGCAACATGAGAATCTGAAAATGCAATGAGGGATAAATACCCCCACTTATTCGATAAGTAAATAAATTGCGAGGACGCAATTCCCAAAAGGGGGGAAGGATGTAACATCCCAGGTAAATAAATAATAAAACATTTTCATATATATTAATATTTATGAATTAGATATTAATTTTACTTTAAAGGGGTTTCTATGTTCGATAGTGTACCCGATACGCAACAAAGAGTTTCTTTGAAATCTTACGTTGCACACTAGAAAAAAAATAATATTATTTTAAATGGTAGTTAACATGTAGCCGTTGTATTGGCCGGAATGAATTTAAATAACTAAAATATGATTATATATGTTTTTAAATGTTTTTACATTTATCCAATAAAGGATTAAGGCTTAAAATACCAAAAGAATTCAATTTTAGGCGTAGATACTCTAATATTCACTAAAATGTGGAACTATTGTCTTTTAATGGAGAAACCTATTTAAATATAGTTTTGGTCACTCTTATAAATTATATTGGTCCAAATAAAATTCTTCATTAGAATCGGGACATCAAAATTTACTTTTTCTAAATTTTTTGGTATTTTTCTGATAAAGTTCATTTTTAATGAATAGTGGAAATTGTTGTATTTTAATTCAAAACCTCTTTTTAATATAATTTATTTTTATTATTATATTATCTTCTGAATTGGTTTTAAAGTGAAATTTGAATATATTTTTACCATTTAATCCAATAGTGGTCGTTGGAATTAATTTCCCTTTGAAATTGGACTTAAACTAGTGTCAATCTTTTAATATATATTGTTTCTTAAAAACACGCTATTTGTTTTGACAGCGGGAATTAATTACTAAATTAATTAATGCAACTTATATGTTTTGAATCTTGTAAAATAGACATCATTTATTAATTCATAATTTCAAATATATCTTAGGGTGAATGTTTGGTATTTTTCTGAAAAACATCAATTTTTGATGAATAGTGAAACCACTAAGTGGCAGTTAAAAAACTGATTTTTCGATTAAATAAAACTTTACCACTTCTGTGTTTTGAATTTAAAAAATCCTAAATACATGGTTGTAATTGGGAAGTAAAATTTTGTTCAATGGGATCAAAATAATTTTTTGGTGAATAGTACCTTTTATGTTTTTAATCGTGATTAGAGGCAATTAGTGTAGTTGAAGGTAAAAATAATGTTTTAATAATATGAAATGACATTAAAACAAGTACCGCCCTTATTGGATGTGTCATGGAGGACCAAGACAATCCATGGGTCAACTTGGGGTCCCCATGGAGCCACATTGGTAGGAAAAGAAAATTAATAACTTTTTATTTAATGTTAAAATAAAAATATCACAAACATGTGTTGTTTTAATAAAACAATTTTTAAATGGGGTTATACAAGTCATATTTTTTGACTATAAATATTCATTAGAAAGATAATACAATTTCCTACATCATGATATTTTTTTTTATAATTTTTAGACTTTAAATAAATTAAATTATTTATGACAACATGATGATGCAACGATTACCTCATTATTTAACAATTTAAATAAAATGAAAATAAAATGTAAAATATAAGACCTAAAATTGTCAAAAACCTATTGGATGAGTGAATTTCGAACTCTTATAACCTTATCCTAGAAATATATAATTTTGTGACCTTTAAAATCCGAAAAGCATTTTACAAAAAAGTAACCTTTTATAACATTCCAAAAGTGCCCCTCCTCTCCTCTTATAAAATGCCCCCACCTCTACCACCTCACCCACACCTCTAAAGTCTTTGGCTCGACCAACCCCTGCCCATGTTTTCTCTCCACATCCATCTCTTACTCCTAGAAGCCTCACTTTGGGGTGAAGTATTCCCAAGGAATTCTTTGAGCTGAAATCAAAAAGAGTTACCCAATTTATAGGAGGTTAAAGAACGATCGAGTCAAGTCGGACCCGAGGTAAGGGAATTCGTCTCAATATCCTTTCATTGTAGCATATTTTGTTTTATACACAACATTCTTTTATAATGTTTATAAACACCTTTTACTTTTAAGCTTATTCAAAAGAAATCTTTTTTTATACGAAGCGTTTTACTAAACGACAAAAGGAATGTTTTTTGTCGTATGTATGTGGCAACAACGACTTCTCCACCGCCGTGACCAATATTTGAGTTTCAGATTCTTCTAGAATTAATAACCTAACTTTTTTTTAAAATGAAAAATAAATACCATTTATTACTTTTCTTTTATTTTGGTATTGAAAATGGTTTTCATAATGTTTTTTATATCAATGTGTTGTATTGATATCTTGTGATTGAAATATGGAGATGTTATGTTTCCTTTATGCATGTCTTACGTGATACAATTATGTTATGGTTCTTGGGAATTTTTATGAAGATGGGTGGTTCTGTGATAAACTAAGGTATTGTGAGCCCGATATAGCTCTCCAATGCATTGGGTAATGCGAAGGAGTTAAACGTTAAGGTTTCTCTGAAGAGATTTAAGAAATATACTGTGATGGGTATTCCAAACGTAACCATGAGGGATACTCCCTACGTAAGAATGTTATGAATGCCTCAAGTTACCTTTATGTCTTATGATTTCTATGATTTATTCATGATTTTACGAGGTATGTTAAAATTCTTATGTTTTATGAGCAAAGTATTATTTCATACATGGACTAATGTTTTCATTTCATACTTTTATATCCCTTAATGCAATTTTTATGCTCATCCCATGTTTTTGAAATGTTTTTCACAGGACTGACTGTGGAATAGGGTCAAGGATGAGATCAAGGAAAGGTCATGCTATCTAAAACATGGAACTAGGCATGTTTCTTTTTAAGAGTTTTTATATTATGGAAACTTAGTAGAAGTGTCTACTTTGTAATCTTTTGAGATGTAACAGTTATGTCCTAATTCTCTAAAACTCTAAACATTAAAAGATCCTCAATGTGAATTATTCATTTAATTCAATATTAAGTATGTTTTAAGGTCAGTGCCTTATGGATTCAATGTTATGTATTTTCTTGATTCCTTTTGGATGTTTAGTGACATGTGTATCAATGCATTGTGGGATAACCCTACTATTTCTATTCATTAAACCAACACCCATATAACTATATTCTAAAATGGAGCTAAATTAGGTACAACTGGGGGTTCATATAATATTGGCAAGAACATACTCACTTGGTATATGGAAGGTGTTTCATTTTTTTGATTGGGTGCTGATATAATTTGATTAACATTTATGTATTTTATGTTTCCTTATTTCTAAGATTATAACATCATGCACGCTACAACTCTTCTAGTTACTACTCTTTCACATTTGGGGTGTCTAAATAAGTTGTACTCACACCATGATCAGGAATCCATGGAACATGGGTTCTCAAGAATCCTTCACTTGTTTTTGAGTATAATTTTGGATAATTCATGTGTTGATCATCTAGTTTTAGAGATCATTGGAAGTCAATATACAAAGATGAGGTGATACATTGTGTTCTAGATACACTTGTATTTCTTCCATTTTATTTTGTACATGTGATCTTCTGGTGGGTGATCAGTGTTTTGTTTCCACTTTTGACTGATGAGTCTTTTACTTACACATTCTTACTAAATAATGGTATGTTATTGGTTTTCATATTACATTGATTGTACATTTTTTTATTTTAGGTAATTTATTCAACATTTTTCACCCTAATTGATGTTTTAGTCTCCCCATGTTTCAACTTTAGATTATTTCTTCTAGTTGGAAGCCTATGGTGTATAGGGAGGGTGCTTGAGGTCATATGAAAATTTTTCTTGGACATACTGATTCAGGTTATGATGTTACAATTAATAGTCATAGATTGATTTTATTATGATTCTTTTATATTTACTTTAACTATTAAACTTCTTCAAAAAGATGGTGCCTTAGATTATATGATCTGCACTACTCTATAAAACATAGTTTTTAAATACCTTGACCTTAGTTGATATCTAATGTTATCCACTTGAATTTATATTTTAGGAATATTTTTCACATAGTAGCCATTAAAGAAAACATGAATTTAATTATATCAGGATTAAAGTCTACTCGGGTAGAGGGACTTGGGGTCGAACTGCCTACCAGATTGGGAGATTATGTCCAATTCAAGAAAGGTGAACAAGGTTTTCTATCCATAACTACTAGAAACTATAGCTATACCAATATACCAATAACAACTTATTAAGAAACACCATTGGTATAGGTACTATAAAATTTCTATATACCAATATTTTGGCTAAATATGTTTGGTATAACTACCAGAATATAACCATATACCAATGTATTGTCTAAAAATATTGGTATTGGTCATAGCTATACTAATGGTTTGGATAAAACCTTTAGAATATATTCCATAAAATACCTTACACCAATAGTTTTTTCCAAACATTTAGTATAACTACCTAAATATAAACCTATATAAATAGTTTTTCCCAAACCGTTTTTATAGGAAATAGGTATAAAATGAATTTTTTGTTAAAATTTTGGTATAACATCCATAAAAAGACATTATACCCATGGTTTTTCCAAAACCATTGGTATAGGTTTGAAAAATCCTAATACATATACAAATAGTTTGGAAAATCGTTGGTATGTGTCTATAAAAATGATTTCCAAATCCGTTGGTATATGTATTGGTATTTTTTAGGAATGATTTTATCAAAGCACTTTGAATACAAAAAAATTTAAATAACTTTTCAATATCCACAAAAATATTTTTCATATTATTTTTCCAAAAAAAATATTGAAGTTTACTAGCTAGGTCATTGAAGATAAATCAGAGGTGATGTGATAAAAAAATTCGAGATTTTTCTTAAAATTACTTATACCTACGGTTTTCAAAACCATTGGAACAGTAATTTCATACTAACTATACCGATGGTTTGGGAACTTATGGTAAATCCCATATATACTAATGATTTCCCAAAATAGTTGGAATAGTTACATACCAATGGAATGTAAGCAAAGATAACCAAAACTGTTGGTATGACCTATAATAATTGTTTGGGGGCCAATACATATGGTTCCAAAATATTGGTATAGCCTTTTTTTTCTACTAGTGTGTGACTCCAAGCTTCACTACTGGAATTCCCGTTTTTTCCAACTGACTATTTGCGATGGGATCCCGTCGCAAATAGCCTTTTGCGACGGGCCGCTGTCGCAAACAGCCCATTGCAGAAAACGGCATCGCAACATATATTTTTTGAAATAGGCCCCTCGCAAAAACTATCGGTTGTGATGTGAATTTTTCCCATCGCAAAAAAACCCCCCATTATATACATTATATACCCAAAAAACATGTTATGACGGACCCGTTGCAATTGGTTTTTGCGACGGGGAAGTTCCCCGACCCAAATAGCCTTCTGATTATATACATTATATTCCCATAACCCTTTATCGATGGGTCGGTCGCAATAAGTATTTGCGATGGTCCCGTTATCCCGTCGCAAATACTAATCTTTTAAAAAAATACATTGCACTTATTTGCGACAGGGCCCCGTCACAAAATACCCCGTCGCAAATACTAAAAAAATTAAAAATATAATAAAATTATGATTAATGAAAAAATTATATTATTTTTATAAAAATAATAAAAAAATAAAAAATATTTTTATTATTTGTAAAATTAACAAGCATGAAAAAATATAATAATAAAAATATATATTTAATAAAATTATGATTAGTAAAATATTAATATTAATATTATTAATATAATAAAATAATAAAAAAATTATTAAAGGTTTTAATATTTTCAAAAAAAATATAAAAAAAATCCTAAAATATTATTATTATTGGTAAATTAAACAAATATAAATAAATATAATAGTAAATATAAGTAATAAAATATTAAAAAAACTAAATTATGCAATATTTCCACCAAGATAATAGATAGAAACTATAAATAGTACATATTATTACAAAACTTGAATTCAAATGGTTTTAACAAAAAAAATAAATCACTAGGGGGTCGTCTAGAAGAGGTGGACGAAACTCTATCCCTAAACTACGAGTTAGACGACGCATGTACTCCATCTGCTCGTGATACTTCTGCTACCACCGCTGCTCCAATCGACGTAGCTCTTCTTCATGATGCTGCTCCTACTACTGCTACCACTGACTCATCTCTTCATCCTACTTCTGCAAATTCTCTATATGATCAGCCTGAGTTCGCAACTGCTCCTCATACTGTGAGCCAAAAGATGATGTCTCCCCACGAGCACCTCTCGAGCTGTACGCTGACATCGCAACAGTACCATAATAATTACCATGAGTCAAATGAGAGCTGATACCAACTACTCGGCCTTTCTCAATGCCATACTGAGTCACCAGCATCCAAGCCGCCTCATCGAAATGGTGAGCACTGGTCTTCTCTGTCGCCTCATCCTGACCCTCAGCCTGTGTCTGATAGGTCGTAGCCTCATATGAATCCTTCAATTCCAATTTAAAATTAAAGTTGTGAAAATAATATATACAGTTAATTGTCAAACTGAAAAAATAATACTAACCAGAATCTAATGTTGGCGATCACCGCTAATCTCTCCAGTGGTTGGATCATGGTACATCCTCCGATAAATGTCGAACTCTGTAATATCAGGATTCTTGACTTCCTACAGAAATTAAAATAAACTATTTATATTTAAAGTTATTTAAAATATTTATAAAATATACTTACCAGATTCTCTCTATGCGAACTGAATGCATGAATACCAGCTCAATGCGTCACCTCAAGTCTCCCCCGGTTCTGTCGTCCCACTGAAGATCTTCTCTAAAATCCACCACACAAGTAGTGTAAACATAATCCATCCCAAACACGAGATGAAATGTACTCTGGTCGGTGAGCTCTACATGAATCGTCAAATTCTATCACTCCTGTTTTCTTAATGGCTATCCATCCCAAATTGTACAAAAACCAAGGGAAACGGTCGCACATAGAAACATTTCATGCCATGTGGATAGCATCGCACATGCTATCATCGATAGGATACCAAAAACCCTACAAATAATTTATAATATCATG
Source organism: Viscum album (assembly GCA_963277665.1). Lineage (NCBI taxonomy): Eukaryota > Viridiplantae > Streptophyta > Magnoliopsida > Santalales > Viscaceae > Viscum > Viscum album. The sequence goes on along the minus strand of OY728146.1, from coordinate 1,576,316,120 downwards.
TTATTAATAAAATAAATTTTAAAATAAATATTACTTATTTACGTACCATCCAATGATGGAACATGTCGCGTCACGCATCAACAGGAATCTGTTCCCATGTGATCCATGGCTAAGAAAAATAATTGTGCAAGATAGCGCTACCCTGTCCAATAATTGTATGCGCAAAACTGTGGAAAAGGAATAAATAATCAAACAAATAGAATATATATAAATAAACTAATGAGAGATAACTAAAATATTCAGGTTACCATACCTCTGTGTGTGTGGATCTAAACCAAGATGTGGGCATCGCTCGGGGATAGGGTCCGGAATAATCAGTCGTGCAAGACTGTGCCCCCTCCGTGTACCCCCTATACCGTCAGTAGGCTAAGGGTTAGATGATACAAAATCTACCTCATCCAATAGTAGATCAGCCTCCTGCTACTCGCGGAATATATCAGAGTCCATCTGAAACAAAAAATGATTATTCATAGCAGATAGTTGAAAATAATTATTTAATATAGATATATATTAGTTATTATTATAACTAGAATTTAACTATGTCAATGTTCATCTTCATCCTCTTCTCTATAGCTAACAATTTCAATGTATTCATCTTCCTCCTCAGCATCATCGATATCCATATCAGTTTCAATTTTAGAATCTCTTTTCAATTCAAATTCATTTGTAACATCATTAACATCTTCATCACCATCGATTCTTAATTGGGGGGGGGGTGTCATCATCGATATTCACATCTCTTTGTGAATCAGATGGGTTTTGAGGAGTCTCTTGAAAAATTTCAATTCCGTCCACTTCAGTGGAACCACATTCACTTTGAGTAAACTTATTTTCCCAAGATTTCATTTTTATTATTCTCCACAAATTGCTCAAGTCTCTTGAAGTAGAACAATACTTTGAGTAATAAACTTGATGTGCCTGTTGAACTAGTAAAAATGGTTCATTTACTACAAGAAGAATTTTATATTTAATATGGATGATTCCAGGAGTCATATGAACATGAAAACCTCTATTAGTATCCAACCACCAATATTTAAACATTGTTTTGTAATTCTGTACTAGATAACACAACTCAATAATTTCATAAAAAATGTCGTAAAAGCCAACTTCAGTTTCTCTGTGATGTGATCCTATCAAGAAAAATCCATTGTTAATTGTTTTTTTTTGATTCCTCGTATGTATGTGTATGAAATCGAAAACCATTCACCACATATGCATTATAAGATTTAACCATTTTGGATTGTGGGTTACTCAATATACACAGTCTCTTATCAATTTTATCAGCATATTTAGACACCAGACAATTTGTAAAACAATTATCAATATAAGAAATAATAAAAATTTTTATATTAAACCATTAATAATTTATGTTACCAGTTTTTGAAACCATTGAGAAATTATTTTTGTTTGTGTTCTTCAAGAGAAGCTGGTGTAATTTTTGGAAGTTGTTTCGTGATATGATAATCATATAACCTACAAATAAAATAAGTTTAAATACTTTAACATAAATTATAGAATAAGTGATAAAAGCACTCACAAGACAAGTGATGTCATTTCTCCACAGTTGAGGAGAATATATGTATGAGCTCGGTGATGTTCATCATCAGAAAGCCATTGTTCATGTAGTCCACCGAAACAATTATTTGGATAATTAAAAACTGTTAATTGATTTTCCATTTCTTCATTAACATTCCCCTCGTTTCGTCCCATGCGATTGTGTTTTTAGCGATATTGAGATTCATAATAACGAGAGCATAAAAAAGCAATTTACTCTTGAAAATAAGCGTCAACAATTGATCCTTCAAGTGATGCTTTGTTGCGTATTTTTTTTTCAATTTCTACATGTATATCTCAAATGGGTACATCCATCAAAACTGTACAAGACCTCAACATTTATCTTCATGTGGAAAATGTAAAATCAGATGTTCAATTGAGTGAAAGAAAGCCGGTGGAAAGATGTTTTCCAATTTACATGTAATTATAGAAACATCTTCTTCCAGTTTTCTTAGCGCATCATAGTCTGTTGTCGCTACAGAAATGTCTCAAAAAAAATATGACATGTTTATTATCGAATCCCAAATTATAATATTCAACAAACCTTTGAATCTAATAGGAATTAGTCTTTCCATTATAACATGACAATCATGAATTTTCAATCCATTAATATAACCATTCTTAACACATCTTCCCAAATTGGAAGAATAGCCATTTCCAAGTCTCAAATCTACAATCCACTGAAAAAATAATAAGAAACTCTCTTTAGATAGTATATAAGCAACATTTGGCTTCATTAACCTCTATAATCTGACATTTTCAAATAGTTCAAGTTCTGGTCGCCTGTAAATTTGGGAAAGATCTAATCGTGCCTCTACTGTATCTTTTGTCATACCTCGTGTATCCAAAACTTTATGAAATAAATTATCAAAATAGTTCTTCTCAATATGCATAACATCCAACATCTGGTGGACCAAGAAATATGACCAATACGGAAGATCCAAAAAATGCTACGTTTTATCCAATTATGTTCTTTCACAAAGCCATGAATTTTCTGTTGGTTTACTATTGGTCCAAATGAGATGGGAGGTAATGAAAATAGAACTGATTTTAACTCTGAACCTGAGATAATCTTTGGAGGTTTATCCCATTCAATTGTACCTTTTCTGAAATGAGATTTGTTCCTCTGAAAAGGATGATCGGTTGAAAGAAATCTACGGTGACATTCAAAATAGCATGGTTTTTTCCATTGACGAGCATAATGGCTTTGTTGTCTTTCATACAGTAAAGACATGATTTCATACCATGTTTACTCCAACCAGATAGCATTCCATATGCCAGAAACTCACTAATCGTCCACATCAATGTAGCTTTTAATATGAAATTTTGTTTCGCAGCAACATCATATGTATTAACACTATCACTCCACAACGTATTTAACTCATCAATCAACGGTTTTAAATAAACATCAATATTCTCTTTTGGATGTCCTGGGATTAAAAGAGTTAAAAAGATATAAGGCTCCTTCAACAACATTCATGGAGGAAAATTGTACGGAGTTATAAAGACAGACCAACATGAATACTAACTACCATAAGAACCAAACTGACAGAAACCGTCAGTAGAAAGACCCAATCACATTTTTCGGTATTTTATAGAAAAAGACGGATTCATACGATCAAAATGTTTCCATGAATCACCATTAGATGGATGATTCAATCTTTTATTAGTTCAAATCTTGGTTTTTTTCCATGACCTCATTGACGCTGTGTTTTGAGACATAAATAAACTCTGCAACCTTAGTTTAAGGGGGAAATATCTTAACCGTTTTACTGGAATTGATCTAGACATCCCTGGTTGAGCATCCTTATACCTCGATTCTACACATGTGAGACATCTATCCAATGACTCATTTTTCCAGAATATATGATGCAATCATTTGTACATGCATGAATCTTCCGATAACTAAGGCCTAGATTACGAACCAGCCTCTTGCTCTCATTGTATTTTGTAGGCAAAAAATTTCCTTGAGGTAACCATGTTTTAACCAAATAAAATATCTGATCAAAACAGTTCTTTGAAATTTCATTATCTGATTTCATATCAATAAATTTTACAACCACTTCTAATTTTCTTATCTTGCAACCGGGATATAATTTATTCTCATCAGACCACAACAACTCATAAAATTAAGATGGTTCCAACTTAGGAATTAAATCAATATCATCGTGTGTTTCAGTTTTTTGCACAGATAGACCTGCAACATCATGTACTAAATTTTGAAACCGTGATGGATCCAGAATTATGTTATTAGGATCTTCTTTGGAACTGTGTTCATCATTCTGATACCAAAAAACATAACCTTGTTGAAAACCAAACTGCAAGAGATGTCCCCCAACCTTGTCAACTGTGTCAAACATTCTCAGTGAACATTTTTTACAAGGACACTTAATTGTACCTTCTAAAAATTATTTTGGTTTTGATGATGCAAATGATATGGAAGCATCAACACCCTCAATATATACATGATTTAAACCCAAACCATTTGGATTCCTGCACTAAGTTATCCTAGAGCGATCATCTAATAATGAATGATGTCAACTTTTTGGATCCATATTTTTCTACATAAAATATAAAATCACCACTATTTTTGAATAATTTGAAATTATAAAAACACTTTCTGAGAAAAGAAGTTAAATAATTACAACTACTTCTTAATAATTACGATTAATTAAATGTGACACAATTTACAGTGGATTGACGACAACTCTTTTGTCGGACTGCTCATTTACTTGCATCTTTCTCACACTAAAATCACAATGAAGCATCTGGTATGAGGTACGAATATTCATTCTTGTATGCACAAGAATGAATATGTGTACCTCTGACCAGATTCTTCATTGTGATTTCAGTGTGAGAAAGATGCAAGTAAATGAGTCGTTGGACAGAAGAGCCCCCTTTTTGTCGATGAATTGTCTTCTTCCAACTGTCACCACCTGAAAGCATTATAAAAAATTTGATCCTACTAATGAATATCCAATATCCTGCATACAATATTGAATATGTTTACGTAGCAGCACATTATTCATAATGTTTTGAGTCGGTGAGATTTGGAAGGAGAAAAGTCATCGAGCACAAGGAGTGCCGTCCATCCACCGGAAATTGTGCCAAGTTTATAAAATTTATTAAAATTTATTAAAACTTCTTCCTAACTGTTCCTAATTAATTATTACTAACTATTCTTATTTATTCCAATTTATTTATAATTATTCATATTTTTTGCTAATTATTACAATTTATTGCTAATTATTACAATTTATTTCTAATTATTTATAGTTATTTCTAATTATTTCTAATTATTTCTAATTATTTCTAATTATTACTAATTTTCACTATTTATTACTAATTATTACAATTTATTACCAATTATTACGATTTATTACTAATTACTACCATTTATTACTAATAATTACTAATTATTACAATTTATTTCTAATTTACCAATACATAGCAATACATCGAAAAACGAAAACTTCTTGAATAATGAATGGAAATTTGGAAGTCATTTTTGTGGAGATGATTACAAATTTTCCCTTTATTATCAAGCAGTTTTCATTTACTAATTATTATAAATAAAAAAAAATTATTATCAATATTTATGAAAAAAAATATAATTAAAATAATCAAAAATATAAAAAGTTTGTGTCAGTCTTGTCCAATGTAAACTCTATAATTTTCCTTGCATGGTTCGTCAGCTCACAAGTAGTGTTGCAATAGGATGACCAAAGTAATTTCATTCTCGTCTCTAAGAATCATCTCACTCCCTTTACATAGATCATTCTTCCTTAAAAATTTGAGGAGACATCAATACCTTTCCCTTAAATTTTTAAGGATGAATGGTCTATGTAATGGGTCATGTGAGATAATTGTTTTAGATGAGAAGGGCATGCCATGGGTTGTCCTATTGCAACGCTACTTGCAAGGTGATCAACTGATTATTACTAATTATTACTAATATTTACTAATTATTACTAATTTTAAATAATAATTACTAATTATTACTAATTATTACTAATTATTACTAATTATTAGTAATTATTACTAATTATTACTATTTATTACGAATTATTACTAATTATTACTAAATATTATTAATTATTCCTAAAAATTCCTAAAAATTCCTAATTATTCCTAATTATTCCTGATTATTCCTAATTATTCCTAACTAATACTAATTATTACTAATTATTACTAATTATTACTAATTATTACTAATTATTATTAATTATTCTTAACTATTCCTAATTATTCCTAATTATTCTAAATTATTCCAAATTATTCATAATTATTCATAATTATTCCTAATTATTAATAATTATTCATAATTATTCATAATTATTCATAATTATTTCTAATTATTCCTAATTTTTACTAATTATTCCTAATTATTCCATATTATTCCTAATTATGTCTAATTATGCCTAATTATTCCAAATTAATCATAATTATTCCTAATTATTCCTAATTATTCTCAATTATTCCTAATAAGTCCTAATAATTCTTAATTATTCCTAATAATTCCTAATTATTCCTAATTATTCTTAATTATTCCTAATTATTTCTAATTATTCTTAATTATTCCCAATTTATTAATAATTTAACAATACTTAGAAAAACTTAGCAATACTTAGCAAAATGAAAACTGCTTGAATAATTAAAAGAAATTTGGTAATCATCGTTGTGGAGATGATTACAAACTTTCCCTTCATAATCCAAGCAGCTTTCGTTTACTAATTATTACTAATAAAAAAAAATCTATTATCAATATTTTTGAAAAAACAATATTAATATCATTAATATAATAAAAAATTTATTAAATATTAAAATAATCAATATTTGCAATAGGAATTGCTCTATTCCTAACATGTTCAAATCTCAAAGGGTCTCCAATTGGCAGGTCATGCGAAATAAAATGTTTGTGTCATCCATGTCCAATGTAAACTCAATAATTGTCCTTGCATGGTTGATCACCTCGCATGTAATGTTGCAATAGGACAACCAAAGTAATTTCGTTCTAGTCTCTAAGAAGCATCTCACTCCCTTTACATTGATCATTCCTCCTTAAAAATTTGAAGGGAGATCGGTATATTTCCTTAAATTTTCAACGAACAATGATCTATGTAAAGGGTCATGTGAGATAATTCTTATAGATGAGAAGGGAATGACTTGGGTTGTCCTATTGCAATGCTACTTGCAAGGTGATCAATCAAGCATTATTAATTATTTATAATTATTACTAATTATTTCTATATATTACTAATTATTACTAATTATTACTAATTATTACTAATTATTACTAATTGTTACTAATTGTTACTAATTATTACTAATTATTAATAATTATTACTAATAATTACTAATTATTACTAATAATTACTAATTTTTACTAATTTTTACTAATTATTACTAATTATTTCTAGTTATTACTAATTATTACTAGTTATTACTAATTGTTACTAATTATTACTAATTATTACTAATTATTACTAATTATTCCTAATTATATCTAATTATATCTAATTACATTTATTTACATTTAATTACATCTAATTACATCTAATAATTACTAATTACATCTAATTATTACTAATTTTTCCTAATTATGACAAAATTCTGCTAATTATCTATAACAATATCTAATTATTGCAAATTAACAGTAATTATTTATAATTATCACTAACAATATCAATTTCTTACTAAAAATAAATATAAACAAAAGTCAATTTAAATCTAATTTAATTAGAACTAATAAATAACAATTAAAATTAATATAAAAAAATAAAATAAATATAACAAAGCAATATAAAATATAAATACCTTATACTTTGATATTCTGAAGGTATTGGCGCCTTCCAATTGCACTCATATAAAAAACTACACCTAAAATAAATTCTTTCCTTAAAACTAGTGAATGAAGAGAGAGAGAGGGCGGAAGATCTGAGTGATTTGAAAAAAATGGGTGGGTGTATATATAGGCTAGATTAGTTGCGACAGGGTTATTTGTGACGGGGAACCCTCCGCAAAAAGTGGTATTTGCGAGGGTCCCCATGTCATATACCCTCGCCCGTATTTATTACAGTCAGCGGTTAAAAGGGTATTTGCGATGGGTCCCGTCGCAAATACCACCTGCCGACATACTATTTGCGACGGGCGGCTTTTCCCGTCGCAAATGTTCCTTACCACCGCCGTGCTTTTGCGACAGGCCCGACAAAAATATCCTTGCCCGCATTAACTACAATCGGCGGTTAAAAGTGTATCCGCGATGGGACCTGTTAGAAATACACACCTACCGAGATACCATTTGCGATGGGAAGAACGGTGGTGGTAAAGAACATTTGCGACGGGAAAAGCCGCCCGTCGCATTAACTATAGTCAGCAGTTAAAAGTTTATTCGTGATGAGTCCTGTCGGAAATACACACCTGTCGAGATACCATTTGCGACGGGCGGCTCTGCCCGTCGTAAATGGTATTTACTGCCTCCGGGATTTTATGACAGGGATGCGTCCCTGTCGTAATTACCCTTCCCGCGTTTTGGTGCGCAAACCGTGCCAAACCTATTGCAACGGATCATCTATTCTCATCGCAATTAACCTACTATTAGTGACGATAGTCTTTTCCCATCGCAAATACATATTTCGGGGGACCTTTTTCGATGGTATGTATTCCCGTCGCAATTGACCCGTCGTAAATACCCACTTTTCCCGTAGTGCTTTCTCATGATGATTTCATCAATAACATATATATGTATGTGTTTACATGAATGTTTCTTGCATCTAATGAATATTATGAATTTAGATATGTAACAATATGATTGAATTTTATTTTTGGGTGAGTATCATATACTACAGGTTGTGTAAAGAGATACATATTAATGTGGTGCGAACACATTAATTTGGTTGTTGGATTAGGGATTCCAAAAATAAATCATTAGAATAAATCATTTAAAGAAAAAGATAATGATTACATAAATTGTAATAATAATGAAATTAATATACATATGATGAATAATAAATTTGTGAGACATAAATAGGAAAACCCCCTCAAATTCCAAGTATAAGATTCTTTCCAAAGTTCCCTTGTTAAGACCTTGATCATTAAATTGGTAATTATCTATCTTAACCAGAGTACCCTTGGGTTATCTTGTGTAAGATAAGAAATTTTTATGTGACTTCATATTCTCTTGTTGGGTACTATTAAGATCAACATAAGTATCCCTATATTTTTATTTGTTAAAATTTTTTTAGTTCCTACATTGGGTGACACTTAGCTTGGAAACCCTTCATAAGGACATAAGAGGAATGATGTTGTGCTTGTCCATGAAATGTATTGGGATAAATGGTTATCCACTCGACAATGAAATATTCATAAATATTATGATTTTTATGATTACTTAAATAAATAATCATGGATTATTTATGTGAACAAATTGGTGTACGTTATGGTGAAATGTGGGACATTTCTCCTTAAGTTGATATGATGTGCGAGGTTATCAATTTCATTGGGATAACTGTAAATAATATTTCATAATGTAAAGATATAAGAAATTATATTCATCTAATAAAAATTTGTGATGTACATAAATTAATCATAATCATCAGACTAAACATTAAAATTAATCCTCAATGTTAGAAACGTAATGTAAGAAACTCCTAAGACTAGTAGCATAATAAAATGTTCTTAAGAAAGGAAAATATTTTATTTTTTTGAAACTTTCCTTCCTGAGTAAGCATGTTATTTTCAATTAGAAAATTAGATTCTTATGGAGGCATGAATTGATCCAATTAGGGATTAATAATTATTAGATAAAGATGAAACTAATTAATCCTAGTCTCTATGCATGCACTCAATATGAGTGGTTATATACAAAATTGAGGAATGGTAGTACCAAATACTAAGCATAATTGAGTATTTAATTTTTTAATATGTTTGAATAGATTATTTATTTGGTAAGTCTAAATTATTTATAAAATCCTCAAATGTTATTGAATTCAATTCAATTTTTCCGAAAAAACATGATATCAACTCTCTGATTTAAAAGTGTGGTAAATGTAAAGAAGGTCATAAAGAGGAAAGAATTAAATAGTATATCTGGAATTAATGGAATAAATGGTTTGTGTCACTAATAATTTGGATGATTCATCCTTATAAGAACTTCTCATAAGATGTGTATTATCTTATTTTTGTCTTGTTAATAGAATTTGTAAAAAATTTATTCAAAAAAAATGAAATTAGTATTTTAATACACATTGTTTGTGATTTTTTTGGTTCTATTAAACATTTCAAGAGGGTATAAAATGGAATTTTCTAGTCAATAATTAATAATATAGACATTTATGGAAATTTTCTCATAATATGATTGATACAAAGAAAATTTTTTCTTAATATTCTCATGAATTGAGAATAGATAAACTAGCCATATGATGTGGAGGTTCTAGTATTGTATCGATAGTCTAAGGAGGTAAATTTTTAAACTAGATGAAGAATGTTACATGGAATGTACATTAATTTTTCTTCAAATATCTAGATATGGAAACAGAAACATAGGGTTTTTGGGAATGTGGAGTAAAAATTCCAAATGATGGGATTTTATAGAATACCAAAAATAGTTTTAAGAATATTCTTTCAATTTCAAAGTTGGGTATTAATTTTATAGAAGTTAATTATTTATTTTTAATATAAATGTGACACAAAATTTATACTTCAAAAGTTCTGTAACTATATATGAGTTAAAAATCAAAGGAATAAGTGATAGATCTTGTAATCTATATACCATATGAGATATATAAATTTCTTTTACATTTTATATATACTTATGAATTAGAAATAAGTTATTATTTATTTAAACACATAGAATGTTTTTGTATCTTGTCATAAGAGTATCAATGATATTAGTGGGAGTATGTGTGGACTTAGAGAATATAAAAGTTAAAAAATATATATTAAACAAATATTTACATGATATACTAAAGAGAATTCTGGATATTTTGTGGTAATAATATAAAAGTTGCAGTGAGTTACCACCTAGAAATTAATATAACTATTTTCTAATGGATTATACCAGTCTACAATTAAAGGGAAATTTAACTTTATATTAAAAAAGGTTTGGGATAAATTATGGTAATGAAAAATGTAATGAGTTTAAATTAGTTACCATTACAAATAAACATAAATATTCATTAATGTTTTATACTATCTAATACACAATTTGTATCAATTTATAGCCTAAAGTTGATTAGCATATATTGATAAATAAAAAATTAAATAGTAATATTATTTTTTATAATAATTTAAGAAAGTGGATATCACATTATCCTAAAAGGTTTTAGGATGTGAATGTAATGTGATAATGAAAATAGATTCATTATTTGAAGGAACATTTTGATGGAAAGGGTCCAGGTGAAATATAATCATTTTTATAAACCTGTTTTGGTTTTAATTTAAAATATTTTTTTTGGTAAAATTTTATAAAAAATAAAATAAATTTATATGTTTATTAAAGGAATATGGTCTACATAAAAACACATTCTTTCTTCCCTAAAAAAGGTAGGGTGTAGGTGTTTTATAACGTAAAATCCTCTTTAAAACGAGTTTTATTAGGGTAGGGTGGTGTTTCAATAGGATTTATAATGTTAACACTCTATTTATTAATGATACATAAGCGTAACGACCAGATTCCATAATTTTCATAAGGGTAACCTATAGGCCATGTAAGGATAAGAAATTGTGTATATGGGTGTGTCAGTTTAAGAAATGGTTTTTATGAGTTTTCTGAGGGTATAATTGGGTTTCAAAGTTTTCATAAGGGTATATAAGGTGTTCCGTAATAGTAACTTCTAAATATTAATGTTTTCAAAAGAATAAGACCGAATTTTATAAAGGTAATAAAGAGTTCTTATATGCTATGTATAGTGATCTACCAGGTTTTAATGGCTCTTACATGGTTATATTATTTATGTAATTGAAGTATAACCATGTAAGGGTAAAAATATTTAACCTTAAATGAAAAATAATTTTAATTTAAGAGAAAAACAATGTAACCCTGATTCAATTCCCTAATTGAAAAAAATTAATTTAAACCCATCTTTTTTGTGTCATTCTTCCCTGTTAACAACTTTAATTTGTATAATGTAATTTTAAATTCCTTAAATGATGGTAATTGATTATTTTAACATTTTTAATGGCTTTATACCGATAATGGAGGATTCTAAAATATCTCTATTCAAGAATCCCATAAAATAAAAATTTAGTAATTAATTTAATTTGTGTGGTTTAATATTACAAGAATATAAATAGTGTTCCTTCTGGAATAATAATTATAACCTTCCATCTTCATTTCAGTTATTACATTGAGTTTTGTTAGTCCAATAATTACTTTATTAAATACTATTTATGCTTTAATCAGTCAATATATGTTATTCTTCTGTGATCAATTCATGGGAAAACCCTAACCCTCTCTCTTATATTCATTAGTGTAATGATTAAAAGGATAATCTCTAGGTATTTTTATTCTTGTGCAATATTTTAAAATGAAATTTTCTAATTGTTATGTTAAATTGATGATAAATTATTAAATTTATTACTTATTATTTTCCTATAATGATAAATAATAATGATCATTTATAACTTGGATGTTCTAGAGAGATTTAGTATTATCTTTGGGAAATAATAATTTTTCTTTAAGAATGAAATCGTTAATACATTCAATGTCTTAAATGAATAATTTATAAAGTATCCGGGAGAGAATTTTTTTATTAAATGTGGTGATTTAAATTCCTTTGAATGTAAAATATATGGAATTAATAATAGGATTTATTGGAAAATTATTTGAGATGAAGAATTCTTGGATGTGATTTGGGTGATGTTTCCTTAAAAACATTAGTTTTTTTCATTGAAAAAATTGAGGTAAGAGGAACTTAACTTTTGAACATACCTTATATATTTTATTTTCATGATTGTTTTCTTGCATTTAAATCCCAAGAAACATATTTTGGATGAATAATAACATGAAGCGTGTGCATGTGTATCCTTGAATTATGCTTGTGTTTCTTTCATATGGATTATTATGATGGTGATTATATTAAACTTAAAATGATGTTGGATATGTTCTTTTCATATTGTATCATATATGTTTTTTTGTTTCCTCTACAACCAAGTGTATAGGTTGAGACTATTTGTACTATCTTCCCAGATGGATGTGCTATACATTGGTCATCATATAACTATGCTATCCCAACCAGCATGATGTTCACATGCTTTTGGGATATCCTCTGAGGGGAATGTGCAAGAAATAAGGCTTCTTGTTCTTGGGATAACTAAGATGGTAAGATGTTTCACATACTTTTGGGATATCCTATGAGGGTGATGTCTTAGGAAGATGATTGATATTTTTTTCCAACATATTTACGAATTAATTTGATCTAGTATTCAAGGACCTAACATATGTTTTGTACTAGTGTGAAATATTGTTGTTTATATTTGTTCCCTATTTAAATTTTTGGAATGAACTTGTAAATATTATGTATTGATGTCAATGTATATTGGTGGTTTCCATTTGAATATTTTTCTCATACCCTATCTGGGAATATTGATGTGGTTTTAGGTTTCATGACTAGTGACCTGATGAAGGGAAATGTCATTATGGTAGAAGTTTGAGTAAGTGGAGAAGGAAAATGCAGATGTTTGTAGATAGATTTTTAGTAGGATGTTTCCATATAAATTTGTTTACTAGACATACCACATAACAGAGATCATTATTTAGTTTATGTTTATATATCTATCATTCTATATTATCACTGCATGGGATGGTTTTATTCTATTTTTTTCTAATTTATGGTAACTTATTTAATAAATACTCGATGATTCATTTGTTTTCACTTCTTTTAACATACTTGGATGATTTCCAAATACTAATGATGTAGTCTCCCCACTAATGTAAATAGACCCTTTCTAATACTTGATAGCCTCTTTCATATGATGAGGTGTGTATGACGTCATGTGGAACTCCAATCCAGACCTAGTGGTTTGGGTCATGGTGTTATCAAATGGTTTCATTGGATATCATAATAATAGGATCACTACCTTGATTATTATCTATGCCTTAGGATGGGATCTAGTAGTCGAGAGATATGAATGTTATTACTCATTTATGGGAACTATGGTGCTACTTGGATAAAACATTATAATAGACCTACGAGTTACCAAAAAATTGATATTTTATGTTTTATATAATAAATATTACCATTGATTAAATTTACCTTTTGTGATTCATGTGATGTTGACATGGTGATTTATGGGATTTAGTCTGCATGCATTCTTCATTTATGGCACATTGGTTTACAATTCATATATACATATTACTATCATTAGATAAGTCCTAAATAATTATGTTCCTATAAAAATTGAAATATATAGATTAATTAATTTTATATATCATTATTTCATTTATTTATTGTTCTATGAATGAGTGTATATATTTGGTTATGACTAATGTGTAGGAAAAAGAAGCATGTCTTCGGTTATGGGTAGTGATTGGGGGGGTGGTTATGACTTGATCACATGTGTAGACTCTTAGGCTGAATATTATTGTGAGTCGATGTGTGTTCCTATGTGGTTTTTGGTTTCGTTATTTAATCTATATTCCTTTCTCACAGTAGTATTTCTATGTCGTGGTTATTACAAGAAATATCGAATCATAAATGTCTTTCAAAACCAGTTGTATTATGACAACCTCGACACAAGTAGATTGGAGTTGGTTCCTTATTTATTAAATTGGCATATATACAATACTAAATTCCCAAATAACCGATCAATTTAGTATTCTCAGAAGCCATAATACATACATTAACCATACATTATAATTTAAAATTTTAATTAAAAACTAGAAAATCCTTTGACAATGACATTATTCTCTTAAATTATCCATATAAATAAGTCATTATAGACAAATTGGTATCCTAAAAAAAATAAAACATACAAAATAGTGAGATCAGATGCTAAATAAGGGTAAGCACACATCCAAAGCTATCAATAATAAACAAGCATAAACATTATGAAAAGGTGTATAAATAAAATAAAATACATTTAAACATAATATTATGAATATTTTTGAAATAATAAATAAAATAAATATGTATATATAATTTCATGGATATTCCATTATTCATATAATCACATGGGATGTCAATTAATAATTTCACAAGGAGGGAATGCATAATGTTCGACACCATAAACATACCATCAAGTCTTCAGCCAAGACACCACACCTAAATGGGTAAGACATAAACCAATAAGCAAGTGATTTTATCTCATTAGACCTACCTATGCATAGAGGCCCTATAGTGGTCCCCTTCCATCTTTTACTAAGTCCAATGCATTCATCATATGAAACGACCGATAAATCATAATTAATATAAACATTCGTATAAAATCTAGCATATGAAATGTTAGTACTTAAACTATAAACCATGAATGGTATCAAAATATCACATCCAAAGAAAAAATAAATCATAAAACATTCAATAAAATATGGTATATTATATCATAAGATATTAACCTCAATCAATCATATGACCCAACAAAGGATGTTTCAATAGATAAATATACTATAATAAAATCATTAAAAATTTCCTGAGATAAATACCACTTTTTAATTTGAAATAAATTATTTAAAATCCATTCAATTATAAATGAAAAAAATTACTTTGAAAATAAATTTAAAATCTTGTAATTGATTCTTAAAAATGTTATGGTCTCATGACGGTTGAAAAAACTTCTCTTGTCGTATAAGTTAAAAAAATTCCTTCAATCGAAAACGCCATAAAGGCACTTATTTGTATAATGTAAAAAAATTCCTTTTAAACCATTTTATAAAAATTAAAAAATGAGTAAAATACTTTATACATTAATAGGATAATAGAAAAAATATTTATGAAATCATTTTTCAGAAACATAGACATGGAAGATAAATATTTTCTAATTGATACTTACGTATAAAAAATCTGGAATAATAATGAGATTGTGGAATAACCCTTAACATGTATCTTAATTAAGTTGAATGTTATTTAACCTCCTATAAAATCGTTAAAATAATGTTATCAAATTATTCCAGTATTATATACAAATTTATTATATCACATATGATCTTATTATATCAGTTTTTAAAAATATTTTATTATTAACATTTTTTCGGGTGTTAGATGCTTCTTTTCCCAATTCATGTTTTGTCATGTAACTGATATTTATTATGGATAACACACAGACACACACAGATATATATATATATATATTTTAAATTTAAATAATTATATTAATTTCGTAGATACTATATTTTCTCATTATATGAATTTTTATAATCATTCTTAAAAGGTAAACATGGAAAATTAATCTTATCACGTTGGGGAAATAGTAGGTCATACCTACGAAAGAGCGACGATATCAATCAATTAATGGTGAAAATTGTTAATAATTCGATGTTATATAAATTATATAGAAAAATTATCATGTCATAACTATTATATATATTAATTATTTTTATAATTATACCTTTCCATGTAATGTGGTGATGAAAAAAAAATTACACCATGGAATGGATATGGTCAGCCATACATTCCCACACGTGGTGATTTTGTTTTTCGTAGGATTTATAAAAGGTGGGATATGATTATAACATAATCGTAAAAACGTATAAATATATAGATGATACTGGGATAATTGATCTATAATGGAAACAACACATAAAGAATATGTATAAGAAGAAATATTCTTAAAAGAGTCTGCAAAGATGAATATCTTTTCATTATAGAACCTACATTGGATATTCTATTAGGGAAACTTCTGTTGGTTTATTGAGAATACAACCACATATAGAATGTGGATATGTAATTTTAAAATAGAACCGTGTAGGGTTTTTTGATCTATAATGATCAATGTGATGAAATGAGATGAGGTAAAAGGTTACTTTTTATAATTGAGGTGAGGTTATCTAAAAAAATTTCTAAAAATATTAACTTATTATAAATTCAATATCAATCCGAATAACAAAAAATTTATTTTATTTGTAGATAATATGAGATATGGTTGTAATATAATATAATTAAATATATTTTTTAAATATTTTGGTATTGTTTTAAACCTTATAAATTTGATTAAATATTAGTTATAAAATTTAATTTTAACTATGGTAACAAAGATTTCAATTTTAAAATGTTGTAATTTTTACTTATTTGATGAAAATTAGACCATAAATGAAATAATATTAACATCTTAGACCATATAATAATAATCTTAAATTTTTGAAATAGGTATTATTATTTTAAAATAATTTAATAACGTATTATTTTGATAAAATATCATTAGCTTCAATTTGGACACTATTCATTATCTGTCTTTTTAAAAATATCATAACCACATGATATCTTCAAAGGAACTCTATTAAATCATAACTAACCTGTAAAATTCTTCCAATTTTTTTTGATGACATAATTATACAAAATTATATTTATTTTAGTATTTTGAATATCATTTGTCTGATATTTCCATTAATTAGATAATTACTACATCATAATTGTAAAAGGCTTTAATATAATTATTGATTTCCTAAAAATTATAGATAAATTATCCTAATAAATAGAAAAAAATTATATTTCAAATTTCTATTTATATACTAATGTATCTTTTTATAACCCAATATTAAAATTGCTGTAGTTATCAAACTATGATTTGGAAATCTTTAACACTTCATTAAAAAAATAAAATAAATGTCATATTCTCACACAAGTGGATTAAATTGGATTTTAATTTCGTCCAAAGGATCCTTTTGGTTTAAAAAACACATCCAAAAAAACTAGGACATGTTTTAAGGTTGTTTTATAGTCTTTATAATTTTATTTCACCCTTAATTACCTAATTTTCCCTTAACTATAGTAATAAAAATATCACTAAATTTTACTATTCCTATGCCAAATAATATATGGACTATTTTTTTTAAAAAATTAACCATTTATTCTATATATGGAATCCATTTTTTAAAATTTATAACATATAAGTTTCATTAATTAATTTAAAATTAATACAGTTGGCGGGGTGAGAAATAATGTTATTAAAGTTTAAATGTACAGAAGATTGAAATGTTTTTATATCTAAATTAAATTAAAAATTGATGAAAATGGTCTAAATTGGATTAAATGATAAAAATAATATTATATTTAAAATTTATAACCACTCAAAAATATATTTTAACAATATAAATTAGTTTGATGAAAAATTTGTTTTCAATGAAACTTTAGTACTTTTCACTATTATTAAAACTTGAAAATTATAAGAAAAAAAACCTAACAATTATCAAAAGTAAATTTATATTCTACACATTAAAATAATAAGTTTATTTTTTCAAATAAAATATATATATGTGTGTGTTAATAATTGGATTTAAAATAGTTTTCCATTAAAAGGCGGTAAACCTGTTTTAATTAAATAAATAGATTTTTATGTGTAATATTGGGTTTGTTCTTATTTTATTACTATAAAATATAATGGATGAATTTGAAAATATTTTATTGGATATATGACTTATAAAATCCCTGTATAAATTCTTTATAAGTGTTATATTTTAATTTATTGTGAAAAAAGTTACAAAATAGTGTTTTGTTAACCTGGTGTGGCATTCATTGTACGCTGTCACAAAAATTAAATTTATTCTAAAAGAAAAATGCAAAATATTATCAAGGTGATACATTATTCCCCATTAAAAAATTTCATCCTTGAAATTTTAGGGGTTTTCCTTTCTAAAAAAATTGTGACTAGTTTTTCTTAATAGAATTCCCTTGTTAGAATTTTACTTCTTCAATTATGAAATTTCTAGAGAGTAACATTACCAGATGAGTCATATGATTCTTCAATACTTTCTCTCTAGTATCCTGAATTTGGATGGATTATTCATAGTAATAAGGGTCTTGATACAACTATTTTTCATCATATATGGACATATATATTTAGTCTTACATGTAATTCCTTTTTAGAGATATATAAAACAAAAACAAGTAGAAATAGTGGAGTCAACGTCAAAGCTACAATGTCAATTATTTATAATCCAATGCAAAACATATCTATTGAAAATTATTTCTGTCCGTTTTAACAAAAAATGATAAAAATAGATTTTTAATTGACTTTTTGGCATTGTTTTATAACAAAACCAGGACCCTAAATTAGAAAATAATATCTTTTAATGCTGATATTCTCAAAAACCGATGCTATTAATCAGTTAGCACATAATTTTTCGGATCTAAAAAACCCTCATTTTTTTGGATATGGGAAACCCTTGTTCGTAACTCAGAACGACTCTGAAGGTGACCTTCTGATCCTCAAAAACCATTTTTGTTGATATTCTTCAATTTTTATCATCATTTCAGGATCTTTAATATTTTTTCTTCATCCTCTATCATTTTTTCACCGTAGATGAAAGTGGTTTGTCTTTGAAAATCATTTTCTAGATGACCATCAACTGGGATTTGATTTTATTTCTTTCTTTTTATTTATTGTTTTTTTCTATAAAAATTTTTGTTAGATCCAGCTGTGTTTATTCTTCCAATATATTTGAGGGAGAATGTTAAAATTAAAGATCCATTTTCCTTGTTTAACTTGGAATTTTGTATGTTTTTTCAATTTTTAATATAAATTTTTTATCTATTATTTATATTTTTTGAATTATTATTTAAATTATTTTCATGTAGTTGATTTTTATTTATAATATTGTTGTTAATGTTTGTTTATTTTGATAAATTTTTTATTTGATGAAATTTTTGAATGGTCTTGATGAAATTAAGAAATGACTAATGATATATAGTGTCATAGTTCATCAATGTAATGTACATCACATGTAATGACTCCATATTTTCATCCATTAAATTAACACAATCATCAATAATTTTTACTCACACTAAACCAAACTAGTGTAATGAATATGTAAAATTATCTAATTCATGTTATATTAATGAAATTAATTAAATGTTAATATCAATAAAAAACATGTATATAACCTGAAAATAAGAAATCCACTAATTTTAAAATCAAAAGATATATAATTTTTACTAAAACATGATTTTTTTTTTCAAAAAAATATGTTAAAATTTTGTATAATTGACCTAAATAAATCAAATTGAACAATTTTTAATGATTGAAAAAATATAGTATATTTCCATATATAAACTAATATATTATAATTAATTGAATATTATATTATTTTGAAATATACTACAAAACAATTATATTTCATTTGGTCATATTTGAATAAAAAATTGTTTTTATGATATATAATAGTTTATTTATATAAAATAATTGTATAAGTTTAATTTGGTTAAATTAAATTAATTTATTAAGTTTGAATTTAAATAATTTTTTGGGATTATTTTTTAGTTATAATGTATTTTCATGTAAATAATAATTAATACTATTTTTACCATAATATGTTTTTTGATAGAATCATGGGTCTAAAGAGTTACCCTGGGGTGATTATAACTCCTATACTGGAATTTTAATTAGTAAAATAAGTAACAATTTATCATACACAACAAAAAGAACTATGGTATTAAATTAAATAAACATCCTATTTTTATAACATGATCTGTGGAAAACATACATATAATGAAAAAATATTGATTTTCTACTACGAATATCACATATATATAAACAAATAAAAGGAAATAAAAAATGGATAAGTTTAAAAATTTATGATTTTCTACTGGGAATTTCTATTAGGATTATTACATATGATTTACATTAGATTAGTATTACACACATTTGGAAAAATAATTACCTTTAAAAGAATAGTTTTTATTTTATTCCCAATAATCATTGATGTTTCCTATCTGGTTAAAAATTATTATTATTGAATGTGTTTATGTTTATAATTTAACTATTAATATATATATATATATATATATTTCTACAAGTTTATATGTTATAATGTTTTAAAAAATTATATTTTGATATAAGTTATTGGATGGATCATAATTGGATGAATGTATGGAGAACCACTGGGGAAAATGTAAAAGGAGATGTTGATTTCTTAGAATTTCCTAAATGAAATATTCAAAACATATATTTTATTTTCTATCCATGTGTGAAGTTTTTGAATATGATAATGTTGAACTCTAGAGAAATCAAGGATCATCTCATTTTATATGGTTTTAGCCTTAATTATACATGTTGGATCATTCATAGTGAAAAAACAAAAAAAATCTTCATCTAATATTGATGAAAATATTCATAATGAGGTAGAGGATCGTATTGAAGAAATAATTTATAATTTTGATGTTGAAACTATCAAAAAACAAAAACTATTGAATGATTTTTTAGAGATTCTAAGAAACCATTATTCTCAAGTTGACGTAAATATAGAGTGTTGTCATTAGTTTTGAGATTAGATAACTTGAAAAAAATAAATGGGTGGAGTTATTGAACTTTATCTAACATAATTGAGGTTATAAAAGAGGAACAATGAGAAGGAAACATGATTTTAGATTAGAATTATGTGGCAATGAAAATATTATTCCCAATGGGATTGGGGTACAAAAATATATATTATTTCCCCAATGATTGTGAGTTTTATATAAGGTAAAATGAATATTCATGAAACTACCCAAAACGTGGTACGTCACACAATAATATG
Organism: Viscum album; assembly: GCA_963277665.1. NCBI lineage: Eukaryota > Viridiplantae > Streptophyta > Magnoliopsida > Santalales > Viscaceae > Viscum > Viscum album. The sequence goes on along the minus strand of OY728146.1, from coordinate 1,576,294,903 downwards.
GATGAAAAATTCAACTCAGATTCATTCTCAGGTACTGGAATCTAACCACATGAAAAATAAATTTTCTCTAATCTCTAACAATTTCATCCATTAATTCATTCATATAATTCCTAAAATTTAACCTCGATTTATTCTCAGATACCATAATAAAATATAATGCAGAATAAATTTGGTACCTTCTAGAAATTCCTCGTTTTAAGCATCTATTTAAAAATTATATTTATAAAAAAATTTTCAAGATGATATTTATATGTACCCTTCTTTGATGGTAACGTATATCAACCTTCTGATTCACCATATTAGAAGATATTTGATAAAAAATTTCCTTATTTTGGAAGTGAAGGTATAAATATAATAATCGGATTTCGTACTAGTGGAATGAACTCATATCGAAGCCTAAGTAGACAAAATAGTTAATGGCCTATTTTTGGGTAGTTTAAAAATTTTCCACAAATATATGTACAAATAAAAAATATGTTTTGATTAGCATGATGGTTTCTAAACAAAAAAACTGGGAAATTATATTTATGTGCATCTTCCACCATTTATTGATGATTTGAAACTGCTATAGGAGACATGTGTTAAAGTTTTCAATGCATACATGAAAGATTATTTTCTACTTTATGTTAGGATAAAGTTTTTTATAAATAACTTTTCTTCATATGGAAATATATCTGGATATTGTTTCAAGGGACACAAATCATGTCCAATTTGTGAAGGAGAGACAACATATTATCAATTGAATTATGGATGAAAGATAGTTGAACTAGGATATATTTTTTTTTAAATTGATCATCCTTATCATATATTGAAAAAATAATTTAATAGTTTATAGGAATATAATATTCCCCCACAACCATTGTCCATTGAAGAATATTACGATAGGGAGAAAAATATTAATTCTACATTTGGAAGGAAAAGATGTTTTGGTCTTCAAAAAAATTCTTGATGAAAAATCCTATCTTTTTCAAGATAACTTATTGGATATTTTTACAGATAAAATTTAATATTTATGTTATGCATGTTGAGAAAAACATTTGTGAGAGTTTTATTGGATCTTTTATAAACATAAAATGAAATAAAAAATATAGATTTCTTAATATATTGGTCTTGATATGAATGGGAATACATTTAGAGTTTTCTCCCACTATGAAATGAAATAAAAAATATTCATCCCGTCTTATCACACATTAAGAAAAATTGCAAAGATGAATATTTTTGGTGTTTTATTGGTATTAAAGTACCCAGTGGTTATTCATAAAATGTGAAGAATTTGGTGATATTTTGGGATTGTAATTAATAGGTATAAAATATCAGGATTTTCATGTATTTAAGAATCAAATTATACCAGTCACACTACGTGGTATATTGACGATAGGTGTTATAATGATTATCATATTGTTATGTAATTTTTTCAAATCCATTTATAAGAAAGGGGTTTATCAAAATTTGTTAGTTGTGTTGGAGAATGAAGTTGATCTGATTCTTTGTCAATAAGAAATGTATTTTCCACCTACACTTTTTGAAATAATTGTTCACCTAGTGATTCATTTTGTGTATGATGTTAGAAAATGGCTACCTCTTTATTTACAATCGATGTATCATTTTGAAATATATATGAATATTTTAATGGGATATGTTAAAAATAATTATCGAACACATACTTATGTGGTTCAAAAATATGTATCAAAAGAGGTGATTCTATTCTGTATGAATTACTTTTAGGAAGGTGATCATATTGATCTCCATATATATCAACATTAGATAGTTGATAGTGAATATAGAGGAATTCAAGGCATAAAAGAAAAATTTTATTCCATGTGTAGAAGTGATGCAAGAACATTTATAAAATTTGAACAACACAGATGTGGTTCAATCATATATATCATCACATATTGTTGAATTAAAGATATAATATCTAAAAATAAATGAAATGTTGATGATAATCAAGCATAAAAATACATTCGTTTCATTTTTTAATGAGAAATTTATCATAGATATATTTTCATTAGAAACATTAAAATGGGTTCCAAAGGGACTATATCATAATGTGATGACATGGTCTAGTTTTGATATAAATGGGTACCCATTTTACCCAAAAATTATGGATGAGAATAATACCATTCAAAATATTAGTCTAATGGTATTCACTAAAGCACTTAATTTTTTGAGTGAAAAATATAAAAACCCAATTTCTTCATCAAGGTAATATTTTTGAGTTCTTGAAGAAATTTGAGAAATTGATTATTTTAATTTTTCAATCACTATTTTAATGTTTAATTAGGTTGCATGTAATAGTAGTGTGAAGCATGATGAATATGTGTTTAAAGTGGTTGATTTGAAAATATTTAATTTTAGGGAGGAACCATTTATCATGGACACACATGCAATAAAAATATTTTATATCATCGATACCTAGAATCACCAATGGTATGTCACTTTTCAAGGAAAAAGAATATATTTGGCTGATAGAGATGATAATGATGTTATTTATTTATGTGAGGATTATTCATCTATTACCAACTTTCTATATAACAATGACTATAACGCACACATATTTCATGGAGTATGAAATGATCATGTTGAAGGGAATCAAGAAAACAATAAATTTCTCTCATATTTAATATGGTAATTATTTACATTATATTTCATTTTTAAAACGTACATGTGTAAAAAATATATTACTTAATAACTATTGAATATTTAATTTTATATATTTTATTATTTATAAAATTTTTGTGTTAAATTTTTATATTCATGGTAATGGTTAAACATTGTTTCACTAAAATACCAAACATTCATTATTATATTCTTGTCAATATTACTCATATGAGAATTTTTTTTTCAAACATTCATATATAAATTTTCAAATGTTTATATCATTTTAGAAGTAATTTTTATATTTAACAGTTTACATTTCATATTTTTTTTAATAATAATAACAACATTTATTTATAAAACACACAAATTTATGACACATTGTTTACTTACATGTTTATGTTTTTCTATTTTCAAATTAAATAATTATCTAATAATATATAGATACAAAATAATTTCATTACACTTTCATATTTCAATTAAAGAGAAAGATACAAACATAGAAAAACATGTACCATGGAATTTTTCATTTTACAGATTATTAAATATCCACTGATATCTCTATTTTTTTAAAACAAACATTTAATTTACCAAAAATAATTGCAGGGATACTAATGAGACTTCAAATATAGACTCTTATACATTTACAGTAAATATATGGAGTTATCGAGTTGGTAAAATGGAATTCCAAATTTACCAAAATAATCACTTTCTTTTAGAGATGAGTGAATGCATAAACGTTTTGATGATAATAATAATGCAACTAGATCAAATTAATCACAGTTTATCAGCTATATGTCTATTCATAGTTGTTTAAATATTATTATTTTATATCTAGATTTTAATTATGTTAATAAGATGGTGATAAATCATATTTTGGATTCCATAATTGTAAAATATTTAAATTGACATATTTTATCTCCTTTTTTAATATGATATATTTTTAGTGATCAGCATTTATTTTATTCAATTAGAGATGACATTCAATTATGAAGAAACAAAATCAAATATAAAAATATTCATTCTTTAACAACTATTAAATTGATAGATTTAAAAAATATTTTGACAAAAAATTATGTTTCTGGAAAGATAGAAAATAAAAAACCATTCCTCTAGTATGAGTTTTTAGATGTAGAGTCATGAAAGAATTTTTTATCCTACTAACATGATGAAAACTTTATGGTATAATTATTATATTATGTTCTAAAATTTCATATATAGGTACCAAATTACTTATTATTTTAAATTTTATATAACATTACTATAAAAAATACCCCCATGAAATATAGTTGAAGAATTTATAGCCTTATACTTTATGACATAGAAGGTATCATTTATTGAAGAAAAAAATTATTATGGAAAATTTTGAAGCATTAAGTGCTTAATATGCTAGTGGTTCTGATGATTTCCAGTTCGGCCCTCCATCTCCCGCATTAACCATGAAAAATGGAAAAAAGTTATATGAATAAAAAATTGAAAATATACTATAGAGAAATCAAAGGAAGTAGTCGAAAGAATTGTAAATAAATATTTTTTATTTTTCATAAAATTTTCTATTTTATAAATTAAAAACAGAAATATACCATTTTAATTTATCATTTATGAATGAAATTTTGGATAAATTGTCACATGAAACTTTTATCCCTGATGGTAGGATGAGCATTCTAGCCACTACATTACGAAATATAGAAAATCCAATCTTCATAAGAGTATTTGACGCAGGTGTTAGTTTTCAGAATGTTTTTTGTAATCAATATAAGAAATCAAGAGTCCTATATATCTAATTGTTAAAATGTGGGATCAAAGACATGAAATATTTCATGTTTGATCAAATTTAATCAACTATTTAGGATATGATAGAACAATTGACGAGACAATCATATTATATGCAGCCTTCCCATCCTATCCAGCCTTTTCAGTCAACTTTGTAGTTGATACAGCCTTCCTAGCCGGACGAGCCAACTTACTCAGTTCCTCCTATTTCTCACTTTGAACCATCCTTATACTGTGATTTTTATGCTAGAGATCCTTATGTACATATTTTAGCATTTAGATTCGTGATTTTTTGGGGGGATTATGTACATAACCTGCCTATGCATATGGGTCACGTTAGACTATTAATATATTATATTATTGATCCTATATCTCCACTACCATTTCCATCTAAGGAGGTTACTTGTGTTTTGTATTGTATTGGTTATTTTTTACCTTTTCCATATAGTTTTCATCATTATCTTTCATATGAGGTGTCCATTTTTAAAAATATTTATTACATATGAGCTATATTTAATTAAAATGTTTTTTGAAATTTAACTAATTTAGCAGTATCTATTATCCAATTTAATGGAACAACATAAACAAGAATTTTAGGAAAAATCAATCTTTGATATTTTTGATATTTCTGATAGGAAACAAAAATTATGTAAGGATTATTCTTCCTTAGTTAATAACTATGAGTTTTTTGATGAAATATGATAAATGTGGAAGAGACAATGCATTGAGAATATTAAGAAATTATTCCATGGATCTAACTGATTTAAAAGATCTCAACGTGCCCGTGATGAAATAATTTTAAATGTAAGTAAATTGTCATTTCAGTTTTAATTTATTTAATTAAAGATGGATTAAATTTACTAACTATATAGGTTTTCTAATTTGGCATCTACATATTCTTATTTTTACAAATTATTCCATTGATGATTATGGTTTTATAGATCCATAATCCATTTCAATGGCTGTGGAATATTTTTACACTATTGATAGAGTTACATATTTATGTGAGAGATTATCATATATAGAGATTTGGTGCTGATTTTTTTTATTTCATGATAGGTAAAAACATAAAAATAATTAAGAAAAAATGTTATTTATAATGTAATTAATTTTGATCATTTTGTATTATAGGAGGTATTGGATGTTATGTATATTTTTCCTAAGTGAATTCACAATATATTGGTTTTTTCTGTTTGTCATGTGATTATCATAAAAACAATTTACTGCTATATTAGACAAGAAAGTTTTCTTATTTTTTATAAGGTAGTTATATATAATTATTACTATATATACATATATTATTAGATGATATATATATTTATATATTATCTATGGAAAGTTTTTAACAAAGTTTAGTTGTCAATAAATAACCCAACTACAATCCAATATGTGAAAGTTATGGAAAATATTTTTTATATTAGATATTATTCTATTTTTTGATATATATTTATATATATATGGGTTTTTATTATCATGTTTTTGTTATATAACTATATAATAATCTTCAACATGGATATGTTTAATGTAGTTATTATGTTATATGATTCACATATGAGATAACCAAAACTAGGGTAACAACATAATTTGACAAGGTTTTTTATATTAATTATTTTGTGTTTATATCATATTATTCTATTTTTAATCCTGTATCATTAAATGTTTTTGTATACATCAAATTATACCAAATATCATAAAAAAAATGAACTTACCCCTCTTCAATATTTTTTTCAAACTATATGTTATGTTTGATAATGATTTAATATATGTATATTCCAATGTTTAAGATTTTTATTAAATTTTCTTAATAAAAAGTCTTCAATAACCAATTATATTTGTTATAATAGGTGGCTAAACATAATGATATTTAAAAAATGAGGAAACATCTACCAAAAATGATTGTGTTTTAAATTTATGTATATGTTTTAAAATTATACATTATTATAAAAATACATAGATAATTTTTTGATTAAATTATTAAAAGTATGAATGTTATTATATATTTTTAGTCAATTATATATGATATTTGATAGATGTATTCTTATTTTCTATTATAGAGATGCTTATTTTTTGTGGTTGAATATTCAATTTTTTTTATTTTATCCTTCATAACCGGTTTTAATGAAAACTGACTCTAAAAATATTAATACTATTTCTCTGGGTCTTCATTATCATTTTTTCATGAAACCAAATGCTGAATATGAGGAAGATTCTAAATTTTAGCATCATTTTCCTAAAAAATGAGGCAAAAATGAAGCGGATTCACATTTACTGCATCGTTTTTACAAAAATCAATACTAAAAACATTGTTTTTAATATCCTTTTTATAGATTTTTTTTGAAACATGATTTTAAAATTTTAAAAAATAATGTAAAATAATGTTTTTTCACTAGTGACATCTATTAATTTTGGGTGATTCAGTGGCATTTCAAAACATCAAGAAACATCTCCATCCATTTCAAGAATTTCAAAGGGACCAATGTATATAGGACTAAGTTTCCCATTCCAATTGAACATTATAACACCCTTATATGGAGGTAATTTCAAGAAAACATGATCAAACACATGGAAGTATATGTCATTCCTCTAATTATCATCATAATTTTTCCTCCGACTTTATGATGTGTTAATGTGAGCCTGAATAGCCATGACCTTTGTTGTTGTTTATTCAACATGTTCTGGGTCTACAAGTTTCCTTTTTTCAACTTCATCCCAATATGTTGGATTACAACATCTATTTACATATATTAATTCAGAGAATGCCTTTTGAATACTTGAGTGGAAACTATTATTGTAGGGAAACTCTACCAAATGTAAGAAAAAATCCAATACACTTTTAATGCCTAGTGAGAAAGACCTAATTATGACTTCCATTGTTTGAATTTTTATTTTATATTGTCCATCTATTTTAGTATAGTAGGTAGTGTCGAAATAAATATCAGTTTCAAGAGCCTTCTAATGAATTTTCTTGAGTTTAGATGTAAAGAGGGGATCTTGATCCAAAATAATCAATAGATGTGTGCCATGAAATTTTATAAATTTTTTAATATAAGTTCCTGAGAGGAACTCAAGAGGAAGGACTTATCTTACAAAAATTAAATATGCATGTCTAGTTAGGTGATAAATAATAAACCATATCACATTATTCTTCCTAGGAGTATATGGCTTTCCTATAACAAAGTCCATTGTAATTTTATCCCATTTACATTCATGAATAAAAAGTTGTTATAGGAATCCTTTAGGATGATTCCAAAAAACTTTCACATCATGACAAACCAAATATCTTGATAGATAATCAGTAATTTACCACTTAATGTTATCCCATAAAAAATGTTCTTTCAAGTACCTATACATCTTTGTGATACGAAGGTGTATTGTGAAATTTGAGTTATGATCAACATCCAAAAATTATCTTTTTATATCTTGTATATAGGTAAAACATAAACTCTTTCAGAATTTAAGAACACCATCTTCACAAACAGTTTCTACTAATTTTGTTTCGTTCAGACTATTAATCATCATCTGAAAGTCCACATCATCAGAACATGAATTATTTATATTCAATAATAAATATGTTACTACAATCATTTGAAATATGATTTATATATCACCTTCATTTTATATTACCATATACATCATTACTAGGTCTATGAACATATTATCATTCCCAATTCACATTTGTGTTAGATCTTTATGAGGCTTCTTAATTAATGCATCTGCTACCTTATTTTCATTCATTGGGAAGTATTATATTGATAAATTATAATACTGGAGAATATTGAGCCATCACCTCTATCTCATGTTGGGAACTTTCTATGAGAAGATGAATTTTATAATTTTATGATCCATGTATATATCATATATTTTACCATAGACTTAATGTCTCCATATTTTCAAAGTGAATATTACAACCACTAACTCCAGATCAAGGGTTGGATGGTTCTATTAACGAGCCTTCAATTGAATTAATTCATATGTGATAACATTATAATATTTCATTAGGACACAACCATGTCACCTCCTCGATGCATCACTATATATGACAAATCTATAACTTCTAGATGGTAGAGTCAAAATTAGAGCACTATAAAATCTTATATTTAGTTCATGAAAACATTATTCACAGAAATTTATTAGAAAAAACATAACATTACTTGTAATATCTGTTCACGGGATAGCCAATACAGAAAAATTCTGAATGAAATGCCGATTATAACCTAGAAAATAAATGAAACTAAATATCTTAATTATTTATGTTGTTGTAGGAAATTCTATTACTACCTTTGTCTTTATTGCATCAAATGATATTACATGCATGGAATCATTATATCCAATAAAATAAAATTTTTATATTTAAAAATCACACTTAATAAATCTCTCATATATCATTTCCATTTTAAGAGTCTTAAGAATAATCCATATGTTTTCAATGATCTTCGTAGATTTTAGAATACAGTAGAATATAATAAATGAATTCCACCATAAAATTATCAAGATAATCCTTGAATAAATTTTTTATTAGGACCATCGAAATAGAGGGTTAATTAGTAAATACAAATGGAATTAATGTAAACTCATAATGTCCACACCTCATCTCGAAATCTATCTTAGAAATGTCTTCCTTCTTTACTCACAATTGTTGATGCATATAATGAAGACCAATAAATGAGGAATATTGGGATCTAAAAGTTTGATAAAAAAAGTCATCAAGTTGAGTTATATGATAGTTTTTATTTATTTTAATAGTATATATTTCCCTATAATCAATGAAAAACCTCATGGATATATATATATATTCTTAACGAAGACAACATGGTATCCCTCTGGTGAAACAATGAGGGTGAATAAATCCATTATTTCCAAAATCATATAGTTGTTTCTTCAACTCCAAAAATTCCACACTGTCAATTATATAGGGAGTCTTTGATATTCGACTTGAATTTTGGATTAAATAAATGGAAAATTAAACTTCATGCTCTGGGTGGTGTCTTGGTAGCTCCTCAATACATTCATCAATGTATTCCTATACAATAGGTACATATTGAATTTGATGATTCTGTCCTTCATCCATAGTTATTGTTTTCTATTCCTCCCCAATAATTTCATTTAGTAGATATATTTGGAGAAGATATAGATAGGAATTAGATAATGATGTTTCTGATTTAATGATAAGAGATTCTTCTTTATCCTCATAAATCATAATATCTTTCCTCTTGAAATAATTTTTTTGCATCATATTTTTTATTCCATTACATATCAAGGATTATGAAAAATTAACCATAGTTATGATGACAAGGTATACAAGTAATTCACATTTATGTTTTATAAAGTGGACTAACTATAACATATTTATTACTGTGAGAAATACCTTAAGAGTTTTAACTAACAAACCCTTTATTAAAACAATGGGGAAATAACTAATTTTTATAGAAAAATAAGAGGATATAAATGAATATGATGATCTGGAATCAAATAAATAATTAGATATGTATGAGGAGTTGATTAAAGTAACTACCCCCACATCATTAAGACCATCCATCTATTTATTTTTGATCACATAAGCAAAGCCTTTCTCCCTTTTCCTTTTCTGGGGAAAATTTCATTGACACATAGGAAAACCATTATCACTGTTTTCCATCTATTTATAGTTGAAACATTGCACATTACTAGCTTCTTAATTTCCATTACAATCACAATCCTATTGTCCCTTCCTTGTTCACCTGTAACAAACTACCATTACCTTTTACCATGTACAAGGGTGTTTCTTCCCAAAATTATCACATGTTGGAAATTAAACTCTCCCTTTCTTCCCCTCTTTATTATTTCATTTTTCATTGTGTTCAGTAACCTAAATATTTTATTACCTTACATTAAAGGAATAAGACTTAAATATTTTTTTTTCTTGATAGCACATGATACTATATATTCATATATTGAGAAATATTGGGAGACTAGTTACCCTATGAATAATAGTTTTATTCCATTAAAGAATCTATCAATCAGTATATTTGGATTATATATGTACTCTAATGCTTCCTTTCTAACCTTGTAAAGTTATCTATTTATTTAACAACATTCTCATAGTCCTTTTCCATCATATTGATGAATTGTTCTTCTATATTCAGTCATATTCAAGTGGGAAATAATTTTATATAAAATTTTGTTTAAAATAAATCTAATCCCTGTTTTATATTTTATCTTTATCATCGTTGTTTGGAATTAGTGACCATTATTGGTCTACATCTCTCAAGAGATGATAAACTACCATAACAACCTTTTCCCGTTCATTACTTCTTGAATAAAGAAATATATTCAGTAAGAAACATATCCAATTTTTTAGATAAATATGGATTTATAGTCCCATTGAATATTGGTGGTTGTACTCTCATGAAGCGTTTTAACATTATTTCTCAACATTTGGGATCAAGAAACTTCATAATGGTGAGGTTATTCTTTATAACCAGAGAAAATTTTCCTAGTATAGTTTTATGTTTCTCAACCCCAGTTACTGATCTAGATCCAAAATCATTATCTTGAATAAGAGGGAAATCCCAACAGAGATTATGTGCTTTGCTAAAGTTTACATTCCTTTCACTAGGACTCATTTCATAACAATGGAACACACTATATTACGTTATAAATCATAATTACTAATTTAAAACTAGTAAGACACTTTACATAAATTAAAATTACATTGCTAACTAATCTCATAATCATAAACATGGTTTTTTTGGGACCAATTTACATTTAAATCCTTCATAATGGTTTATAAATAAAACATGAATTAACCTAATAACATCCTCTGGGAGTTACAAACCAGGTGGGCTTTAAGGACCATTTTCATATACTGAGTTACGCAGAGTCAGTACTGATGCACTTTGTTAGAGTTATTACCCCTAAGTACATCTGTGCCAGAACCATGCCTTCTTGTAGTGTCCAAACATATATTTTATTATAATAGAACCAACCAAATATATTTATAACCTAAATTCAAGGATATTATTCTATTCTTATTTGGAATTTCTATCTTATGGTTGTGTTCCCTAATCAATGTGTTCCTAATCAACTTATCAATTCCTCTTTTAAACTTTCTTTGATAAAAACTATAACAAACCTTTACCCCAGTAGATCAAATTCAGTGCCTTGCTTTATTAAATTAGAATAGATACAATACTCAAATCCCAAAGGATAGATCATTCTATTATTTTTACAAGCTAGATCTCATACATTAACATTACAATACTAATTAAAACGTAAAAAAACCTAAAAAATACTTTGAGAATATAATTATTCTCATTTTATATCTCCTTATATCAGTCATTATAATATTATAAGCATATTGGAAAAAATAAAACATAATACAGGGGTGAGATCAGATGCTAAGTTAGGGTTAATGTATAAGCGAAGCTATCAGTAATAAATAACCATAAACATTATTGAAAGGTGTATAACTGAAAAACAGGGCATTTAAATAAATATTAAGCATAACATGGAAAGAAAAAATCAAATAACTCTATATAAATAATCACATAGGATATGAATTACTAATTTCATAATGAGGGAATTATTAATTATAGACATCATAAACATTTCTTCAAGGCCTCGAAAAAGGCACCGTACATAAAAAGGTAAAACATTAGACAATAACCAAACTAGTTTGACTTATGAGTCATACCGATACATCGAGCAGCTACAGCATGCCTCACCCATCACTTACTATGTCTGATTCATTCCTTATATGAAGGGGGGTTTGGAATGTATCCAACATAAACATGCATATTAATACTAAAATAAGAAATGTGAATATGTAAACTGTAAACCATGAATGATATCAAAATAGAACATCAACAGTCAAACTAAAGAAAAAAAATTCAATAAAATATAGTAAATGATATCATAGAAAATCAACCTCATCCATTTATAATATATAAAAAATGATTTTGATATAGAAGATAATAATCCAATAAAATCATTAAAAATATCTTATAAAAAATAATCACTTATACAATGAAATAATTTATATAAATACCATTAAATTGTAAAATAAAACATTTCATTTGAAAATAAAGTTTTAATATTTTATGTTAAGCTTCAAAATATTAATTAATCATGATGATATAAAAATTATCTCAGGCCAAATAAGTTAAAAAACATTCCTTCCTTCAAAAAATCCATAAAGTACCGCATTTGGAAATTAAAGAAAACATTCACTTTAAAAACTTTTATAAAATTTCAATATTTGGTAAAAGTGTTTAAATATTTTTAAGATAATAGTAAAAATAATTTAGAAACCATTTTTATGTATGATGGACATGGATGAAAATTACTCCCCAACAGATACATATAAATAATCCCAAATAATAATGAAATTGTGAAATAACCCTTACCACGTACATAAATTAAGTTTAATGTGATTTGAAATCCTATAATATATTTTAAATAATGTTATTAAATTATACCAAAATCATATTCAATTTAATGACATCATATCCTATCTTCCTATATAGTTTTGTCAATAATATTTCCTCATTACCCTTCTTTTTGGTGTTAATTGTTCCATTTCCCTATGCATGTTTTGTCATGTATGTCCTATTTATTAGGCATACGATATATATTTATATATTTCATTTAAATAATTATATTATTTTCATTGATATTATATTTAATAATTATATACATTTTAAAAATTATTCTTAAATGGTTAACATGGAAAATGAATCTCGTCACACTGTGGAGACGGTAGGACATACGTACACATGAGCGATGGTATCATTCAATTAACAATGAAAATGTTAAATAATTGGTTTGTATGTTCATTATAAATAAACAATATCATGTTAGAATAAAAATATATATTGATTATTTCCAAAATTATTCCAATCTTGGTAAATTGGTGATGAAAAATCAATTACACGATGACGTGGAGACGGTTAGTCGTACATACGCACACATGGTGATTACATTTTTCATATAATTGATAAATGGTGGGATATGTTTGTTACAAAATCTTAATAACATTTTAAAATATAAATCACAATGTATTTATTAATTTATAATGTTAAAAACTTATAAATAGGAATTATAAGAAGAAATAACCTAAAAGGAGTCGGTAAGGACAATTACCTATTCTTTAGCAAATGTCCTTTGGATCTTCTATTAGGGTCACTAGGGTTGGTCTTTCAAGAATGACTAAACCTATATGATAATTATGGGTAATATTATAATATAAATTGGTAGTTTTTGGTCTATATAGATGGCTAAACGTGATGAAATGAGATTAAGGATGATGTGCCTTTTTATATTTGATGTGGGAAGGCTCTTTTGAAATTTCTAAAAATATTAATTTTTATTAACATAAATATCAATAACAATTTCCTAAAAATGTAATATATTTTATGATAATAAGATATAAGGTCTTAATGTCACAAATAAATATATTTTAGAAAGTTTTGGAATTGTTTTAAAACATATCATTTTGATTAATCCTTCGTAAACCTATTTTATTTTTAACCAAGGTAATAATTTTTTCAATATTAAACTATGGTAATTTTACATATTTGATGTTAATTAGACTAGAAGTTAACTCTCTACATCATTTTGAAACATATTCTTATTTTATTATTAATTCTATTTTAATATTTTTAAGTAATTTAAAAAAATAATATTTTTATAATATATCATTACTTTCAATTTTAACAAAATTCATTATTTTTCTTTTTTAAAATGTCATAACAACATGATATCTTTAAAAAAACACTTTTAAATCATCTCTAACATGTCAAAGTCTTCCATAAAATTCATGGATGACTTTAATTATATCAAAATACATTTATTTTGATATTTTTAATAACATTGTTTTTGATATTTCTATTAAATACACAATAACTACATCCTAAATTTATAAGCCTTTAAGGTAATTATTTAATTGTTTAAAATTATAGATAAATTTATTATGATAAAGAAAAAAATTATCTTTAAAAATAATATTTAAATCCTAGTTTTTCTTTCATATTACCGTCTATTAAAATTTGTATAATTTTCAAAATATGAGTATGACATCTTTAACTCTTCTTTATCTAAAATATTATAAATTTCACATTCTCAAATAAAGGAATTAAATTGGTTATAATTTAATAAGATGGATCATTTTGGTAAAAATAGTCATGAAATGTAATCAGTTCAACTGTTATGATGTACTTTTACTTATAATTACCATATTTACCCTTAACTATAGAAATAAAAATATTACTAAATTTTACTATTCATATGCCCAAAAAATAAATAATTTTTTATATTATTTGTACCCAATTTTTAAAAATATTAAATCCATTTTCCAAAGTTTGAATCAAATAATTTGAATTAATTAATTTAAAATTAATCCCATTGGCTGGGTGAGAAAACATGTCATTAATGTTTAAACAAGGAATGAATTGGAGCATTTCTATATCTAAATTCAATGAAAAATTTACACCAATGACCTATATTGGATTAAATGATAAAAATAATATATTTATACTTTAAATACATTTATCAATATAATTTTACAAAATAAATTATTTTCAGAACAAAATTTGTTTTCAATTAAAATTTAGTATTTTTACTATTCATCCAAACGTGAATCTTTTCAGAAAATACTAAAAATTTACAAAAAGTAAATTTTTGCCTTTATATTTAATATATGATGTTTATTTTTTAAAATATATTATATAAAAGTGTTAAAAATAGGATTTAAAATACGTTCCTCATTAATAGGTGGTAAAACCATTATTATAAAAAATGTAGGGATTTATGTGTAATATTTCGTTTGTTCCTTTTTTATAACTGTAAAATATATTGGATGAAAGTCAAAATAGTTTATTTTATATAAAACCTATAAAATCTTAACATAAATTATCTATAAGTTTTATAATTTAATTTACTGTGCCAGATGTGATGAAATATTGGTTTGTTTAAACCTAGTGTTGCATTCATTATAAGATATCCAAAAAAATAAATTTATTGTAAAATAAAAATATAGTAAGGTATTTGTGGTGATAAACGTACTAATATTATATAAGTTTATATATCCAATAACGACCCTTATGTTTTTATAGCGGTCTATAATATAGATCCAATTTAGTAGCGAGTCTTTTTACTAGTGCATGTTCAGGGTGGAGGAACCCACAGGGGTGGGCCAACAATGGTCGATTATGATACATAATTATAGATCCTAAATCAGCTATAATTATAGAGAATTAGAGTTCCTTAGGACATAGAATAATTGATATGGGTCATTGAGAGGTTCTTCGACCTAGTAGTGACCCCATAGTATTGGAATGTGAATCATGGAACATTTATGCTTCAAGGAAAAACAAGAAATTGGGGTGATATTTTGATGATGGATATTAGATAGAAAGGGTAGAATTAGGTTACCTTAGATGATATACTTTTCAAGGATTTATTACATAATAAACATATATTGTATCATGCTTTACAATTTAAGGAGATCTAATATGGGATGATGATAGTGTCTTCATAATGTGAGCGCTTCACCAAGATGATTCACATTGATCATATTCTGGGGGGCAATGAGGCATAAAAGAATTTATTTATTTTGATAATTTTGTCTAAAATGAGATAAAAAAATGTAGATAATATCCATATAATTATTAATGATATAGTTTTTCATGTGGAAATGATGATAAAAAATTTATTTGAGGAAGAAGTATTTTCAAGTATTCCTCTATCTATTAGTGGATTGACAAATAGTATCTACAACATAGACTTGATTTCTTATATTAGGATTAATAAGATAATGTATGATGACATAATCCATGATAGTGGTCAATAAATAGAGTAGAGAAGAGGTTCAACAGCTCACCGTAGGGTATATTTCAATTCTAGGAGCTAAAACTATTGGATGATGGAACACTTTGTCAATGATTATATAAATTATCTTAAAACCTATCACAAATGTTTTAATATTGGAAATTTAAATTTGTTATGTGATAGATATTTGAGAATTTTCTCAATAATTTTAGAAACAATACCTCATTACTATATTCACACCCTACATGTGTGGATAAATTAGGTGAGTCATTAACATCAAGGGAATAATGGAGTGGTGGATGAAATTTCATATTCATTTTGGTAGGATCCAGTAGAATATGAAGAGGGGAATTTGATAGTTCATGGTTTGATATTTATTTATTTATCT
The DNA here is from genome assembly GCA_963277665.1 of Viscum album. NCBI lineage: Eukaryota > Viridiplantae > Streptophyta > Magnoliopsida > Santalales > Viscaceae > Viscum > Viscum album. Next base: position 1,576,278,339 of record OY728146.1, on the reverse strand, counting down.
CCATATATTTCATGGTTCTTACTAGAGAATATTATTTCATTCCTATCTTCTCATGTGGTTTCTTGTTCAGATTTACTAGTCAAACTCTATTTTTTAAACGTTCAAATGTTCAATATTAGTGGCTTGATTTGTTCAAGTAGGACTAGAAGATATAATCATTGAGGAATAGAAGTCATTAAAGGGGGATAATTGTAACATCATATTTTTAATCCCATTTTTGTTTTAATTCTTAATTATTTTTAGTGAAAATTCAAAAAATAAATAAATTCATACAGTTATATAAGGAATTGGATCAATATAAAGGTATGTTACATCTAAACCTAAATAGGGTGGCTATTGAAAGTTTTTTAAGGGATAATATTATTTTACATGAGTTTCGTAAGGGTAGAGTGGGGTTTTAACAGGATGTGTAAGGTTAAGACTCTATGTATTAAGTGTAAATAAGTGAAACTACCTAATTCCTTAAGAAGTGTAATGTAAAAGTATAGGCTCTATAAAGGAAACACCTTCTGTATATGGGATATGTAAGGGTAAGAACATTTTTATTTATGTTTGATAAGGGTATAATTGGGTTTTCTAAGGCCTTAATATCGTAATTAACATGATTTGTAAAGGTATCTTCAAATTCTTAAAGGTCCATTAAGGGTAAAACTGACTTTCTAAAGGTAACCCAGAGTTCTTATATATTGCATAAGAGTATCTTAATGGTTTCATGAGATATCTAAGGATATTGGTTCACTATATAAGTATAGTATACTCATGTAGGTTTAAAAATATTTACCCACACATGATGTTTGTGAGATACATAAGGGTAAAACAATGTTACCCTTACATCGTGACCTCTTTGGGAAAATGGTTTTAAGACCAATTTTTTCATATTCATATTTCACAATCATATATATAATTAATATCATTAATTTTTATGTTCAATAATCCCATGTATTTTTTTTGAATTTTTAATAAGTTTCAACCCCTTAATAAAGAATTTAAATTTATTAAAATTCATGATTTTGTTAAAATAAAAATTATATTGTTAAATTAATTTATTGGGATTAATTTAAAAAACCTATAAATTCCTTTAGTTATTGAAATTAACTGAACCCTTATACCTTACTTTTAGTTATTTTCGTAAGTTTGGGTAGTATATTATTTCCCTTATTCATGATTATTGAAGCATTCCTTGCAACATCGTGATATTTTAAAACAGAAACATCATGTCTTATAGCATATATAAAATGTGATGCTAAGTGACATGACGCCATTGAAATCATGATAATTTATTATTTATAATCATAATTAAAACTTGTTTAGTGATGAGATGGGTTAAATCCATATGGAAGGTGTCACGACCCGTCCTCAGGGCCCGTGCCGTGACTACCCCAAGCCCGCCTTCCATAGGCCAGGGGCTGGCGACTAGCACCAAGGCGTAAAATCCCAGTAAACAGGGAAGGCATTGCCTTTATAAGTAACAACCACACAGAGTCAGCAAGCGGAAAGTAAAGTGCAGAAAAGTAAAGGGGGCCGGAATACAAGCCCAACTGTAAAGTACAACTGAAAAGTAAAGTACAGCAACTGGAGAAAAGACGGCGGCCTCGTGTCGTCCACTGGCAATCCCACCTGAAGGGTGGGTACAGATAGCCTCCAGGCTCCTCGGGTCCCACGTCCGCTCCGAGCACGTCCCGCCCAGTGGTCCACCTCCAGGTACCGTCCTGCTCCACGCCCCAACCGTGATCAGCGCTGTCCGTCGTCTGCAACCAACACAACAAGGTGCGGGCATAGCCCGTGCAGTGGTGAGTACAAGCTACTCAGTAAGGACCCCGAGACCCCCGAAGGTCTCCCGAAATCCACAAAGGATATAGCACAAAAGAAAGATGCAATCACGAAGTAACATCTGACTCGACTTAGGTATATGCCCATACATATACCTATGTCCCCAATTCTAGCTCTGCTCACGAGCTCAAGAACAACTCAATCCACAAAGGAAAGCAAGACTCAAATCCACAAGGAGAGTAAACAGTAAATCCACATAGGATAGTTCAACACAATCCACAAAGGAGAGTAACATAAGATTCAGCTCAACCAGGTATACTTTTTCAGATGACGTCAAAGATGATCACTGATCCATCTAAGTCGTCGGACCCACGAAGGATCGATATGTACTAACCCCCGCAAAAGACCCACGTAGGATCGGGCTCACACAGAACCTGTAGGCAGTGGCTCACACAGAACCGGTAGTAAGGACCCACGTAGGATCGGGCTCACATAGAACCTGTAGCACTGATCCACGTAGGATCGCTGAGTGCAGTAGTCGACGCAGTCCACTGAGGATCTCTGCACAGTCGTCGTCGCAGTCCACGAAGGATCTCTGCTCTGTCGTCGTCGCAGTCCACAGAGGATCTCTGCTCTGCCATCGTCGCAGTCCACGGAGGATCTCTGCTCTGTCGTCGAAGTCACAGCCAGCGCTAGGGTTCCCGCACATAGCGAGCTCGTTTAGGAGGGTCCGCTCCACGAGTCGAGAGGCTGATACATCAACTGACACGTAGTCTGAAGTTGATGTATCCAAAAGTTCCGTATCGACAACAGGATCTCAACGCAACAGACGGTGCGTCAATCGGACGCCCGGTCTGAGAGTTATTGGCATTTTCGTCCCAGGGGCCCGGTTGGTATTTAGGGCAAAACCAACCCGACCGTACTCCGCCTGTATCCGATCCTCGGGCGGAGTATGCCAAAAGTTCCTTCTCACTTAGAGGAAACTATCACAGCTGACGGTACGTCGATCAGACGTCCGTAGCTCAAGTTATGAGCGTTTCCGCTCCGAGGGCCCGGTTGGTTTCGTGTACGAACCAACCCGGCCGAACCCAAAGTTTTCCGAAACCTTGAGTATAATATACCGAAACGACCGTCTCGATCCAAGGATCGCGTAACCGCTGACGGTTCGTCAATCGGAGGTCCCAGGCCCAAGATATGGGCGAAAGACCGAAGAGGGCCCGAAACGGGGATTCCGGGCCCGGGGCGACCCGGCCCGAACCCCCCCTGGGTCGGCCGAACCGGGTCGGCCCGAACCCGGTCGGCCCGACCCGGCCCGACCCGGCTAGGCCGGGTCCGGTCCGGCCTGGGCGCGGCCCGGCCGACCGGACCGGCCGGCTCGGCCTCGGCCGAGCGGCCGAGTGAGCCGCCGCGGGTCAAACCCGCGGCTTTGGAGAAACGCGGCCCGCGCGGGCCGCGTGCTGGATGGCCGGACCGCGGACGCGGTCCGGCGGTTCCCCGCCGCCGCGGCGGACTCCTCCGGCGGCGCGCCGGGCGCCGCCGCCTCCGGTCGCCGGTGCCGCCGCGCCGGCGCCCCGCGCCGCAGCCCCCTTCCGCGGGCCGCCGGAGTTGCTCCGGTGGCCCGTTTTGCCTCCCGTCTGCGCCATTGTTCCTCCCGGGACGCGTCCTTCACTGCGGAATCATCAATTGGCCCTTGCGTCGTGCCTTTTCCGTCGCCCGCCAAATCCGCACAAAAAGGAAGATCGGCGGACGGTTGCCGGGTCTTGTTCGTTAGACCCGCACCCTCCGCGTTAGTCATAAACATCATCGGGAGGGAAAATCAACAACAATTTTAATTAAATTAAAATTGTCGGAGATTATGTTCTTTACTTTAAAAGAATAAACACGGGAAAACAAAAATATTCCAATCAACCCTTACCTTTTCGTCGTCGTCGGACGAGAGGTCGTCGCGGAATCGCTCGTCGCGGATGAAGGAGATCGTCGCGTCGTCGCGGTATCCGGCGTCGCGTCGCCAATCTCCGGATCAAGATCAAACGGATTAATTTAAATCCGTTGATATTGAATTATAAAAAGGGGAGAAATAAAAGATTCGATTCTCACCTTTGTTGCCGAACGAGGATCGGCCGCGGAAGAAGAGGCGTCGCCGAAGAACGTCGCGGGTAAAGCTCGTCGACGTCGCAGGTCTCGGTGTGCGTCGTCGAATTTCGGTCACCGGCGTTCTTCGTGTTCTTCGCGTTCTTCACGTTCTTCGCGTTCTTCGTGGGGAGATGAAGAAACAAGATCCTCTCAAATCCTTTCAAAGGATTTTTAGGTTGGTCTTATTTTATAAACATGCCAACACACGAAACCGGTTAAGAAACGATCCATCAATTCGAAAGAAATGACCCATTTAATTTACGAAAGAAACAGTCCATTTAATTCACGAAATAAACCGCCCAATTAAATGGTCTGTTAAGAATTAAAGAAAACGCGTCGGTTGACTTTTCAGTTACTTTGACGGGTTTTCGCGGGTGCGTTACTTAGCGAAAGAAACGGCGGGGCTCGTGCGGGCCCCACCGCACAAATATCCTACCAAGGGGTAGGATATTTCCGGATAGCATCCTATCCAGATCAACTCAGTTCAAGCCGTCTTTAAGTGGCTTCAAGTGGCTTCCAAGCAGCTTAAGTGAAATAAAATAAAGTTGTCGCACAAACTTTATTTTATTTCTGACTTAAAACCCCAAAATTTAAAAACCACGTCTGAGCAAACGCAACTCCGGAAGAGGCGTTTCTAAGCAAATACCGGCGCTGCGATTTCATCGGTGCCCTCAGAATTCGATTCCGGGCACCGGTTCAAAAGATAGAAAAACCCGCTCGTCCGTTCACTGAACGTACCCGAGCCAAACTTCGGAAATTGATTCCGGGCACACCGGGCCTCAGAATCAGGTGCCGTCTGAAGCTGCGCTCTTGTAAAATTCCAAAGAAAATTAAGAAAAAAATTTCCTTGAAATTTTCGGGTCTTTACATTACTCACACCTCAGGGCTTTACGTCCCCGTAAAGATACATCGAAAACTAGGGGAACAAATGGGGGTACTGAGCACGCATCTGAGCCTCCCGCTCCCAAGTGCTCTCCTGGAGGTTCCCGTGCTGCCATCTGACGCGCACAAGAGGAATCGACCGCCCACGTAGGACCCGCTCCTGTCGATCCTCGATCTCCACTGGGACCTCTGCAAAAGTCGCCCCGTCGTCCACGTCCAGCTCCCCAATGTCGATGATGTGCGTCGGGTCGTGCACGTATCTCCTCAGCTGAGACACGTGGAAGACGTCGTGCACCCGGTGCAACTGAGGTGGTAGAGCCAGGAGATAAGCCACCTCTCCTATCCTGCTGAGGACCTGGAAAGGCCCGATGAAGCGTGGAGACAACTTGCCGCCTCGGCCAAATCTCCGTAAACCACGTCGAGGTGAGACACGCAAAAAGACGTGGTCGCCATCCTCGAACTCTAGTGGCCTCCGCCTCCTGTCAGCATATGACTTCTGCCGGCTCTGAGCTGTCCTCATCCTCTCCTGGATGATCTGGACCTTCTCTGTCGTGGCTCGGACCATCTCTGGTCCCACGAGTGCTGACTCCCCAGGGTCTGTCCAGCACAACGGTGATCTGCAGGGTCTGCCGTACAACGCCTCGTATGGTGTCATCCCGATGGTGGAGTGGTAGCTGTTGTTGTACGCGAACTCCACCAAGGGTAGGTGGTCCTCCCAGCTGCGACCAAAGTCGAGAACACATGCACGGAGCATGTCCTCGAGTGTCTGTATGGTCCTCTCAGTCTGACCATCCGTCTGAGGGTGGAAGGCTGTGCTTAGATGGAGCCGCGTACCGAACGCCTCCTGCAACCCCTTCCAAAGCCGGGACGTGAAACGAGCATCTCGATCGGAGACGATAGATGATGGCACACCGTGAAGCCGTATGATCTCCTGGACGTAAAGACGTCCCAAGCTCTCCACTGAGCCCTGCTCTCTGATGGGTAAGAAGTGTGCCGACTTGGTGAGTCGGTCGACAATCACCCAAATGGAGTCGTGACCTCTGGAAGTGCGTGGAAGTCCAGTCACGAAGTCCATAGATATGGCATCCCACTTCCACTTCGGGACCTCCAAGGGCTGTACCAAGCCTGCTGGTACCTGATGCTCTGCCTTCACCTGCGGGTAGGTGAGGCATCGTGAAACGAACTCCGCCACAACTTTCTTCATGCCCGGCCACCAGTGCTGTCGCCTGAGATCCTGGTACATCTTCGCCACTCCGGGATGTACCGCCAAGGGAGAAGTGTGAAACTCTCTCAGCACCTCCTCTCGTAAAGCGACTGGTACGAAGGTACGTCCTCTGAAAAGGATGTCGTGCTCTGCTCCAAGGGAGAAGCCATCAGGCGCCTGACCTGAGGATATCAGTGCACGCCGGGTCTCACAGTCAGCGTCCTCACGCTGAGCCTCCCTGACCCGCTGTAGAAGTGGAGGAGAGACTGTGAGAGACTGAAGAAAGGCTGCTCCGTCTGTATCCACAAAGGATATCTGTAAGGAGGCTAGCTGCTCCGTCGCCTCCTCAAGTAGCTGAATGCCCGTCCTCCTGCTGAGGGCATCGGCTACCACGTTCCCCTTTCCAGGAGTATAGACTATCTCAAAGTCATAGTCCTGGAGGAACTCAAGCCATCTCCGCTGTCTCAGGTTCAGGTCCTTCTGAGAGAAGATATACCTGAGACTCTGGTGGTCAGAAAAGGCTGTGAAGCGCTCGCCAATCAGATAGTGCCGCCAAGTCTTCAGAGCGAAGACCACTGCTGCTAACTCCAGGTCATGAGTGGCGTAGTTCTGCTCATGCGGCCTCAACTGACGTGATCCGTAGGCGATCACGGCCCGCTCCTGCATCAGGACGCACCCGTGTCCAGTCCCTGATGCGTCGCAGTAAACTACGTATCCAACTCCCTCCTCAGGCAACCTCAAGATAGGTGCGCTGGTCAACCTCTGCCTCAGCTCTTGGAAGCTCTGCTGACATCTGTCTGACCACACGAAGGGTTTCCCCTTCTTCGTCAACGCTGAGAGTGGTGCTGCAACTCTGGAGAAGTCTGGCACGAATCTCTGATAGTATCCGGCTAGGCCCAAGAAGCTCCGCACCTCTGTCACGCTCCTGGGTGGCTCCCAAGCTAGCACTGCCTCGATCTTCGCGGGATCCACTGCAACTCCCGCCTCAGAAATGACGTGCCCCAAGAAATGGACCTCACGTAACCAGAACTGGCACTTTGAGAGCTTTCCATAAATATGGTGCTCTCGGAGTGTGTCTAGCACAACTCGCAGGTGGTAGGCATGCTCCTCCTCAGTCGTCGAGTATACCAAAATGTCGTCAATGAAGACCACGACAAATCGGTCGAGGTATGGCTGGAAGATCCTGTTCATGAGGCTCATGAACACAGCTGGAGCATTGGTTACGCCGAACGGCATAACCAAGAACTCATAAGGGCCATACCGACACCTGAAGGCCGTCTTCTGCACGTCCTCGTCTCGAACTCTGAACTGATGATAGCCTGACCGGAGGTCTATCTTCGAGAACCACCACGCTCCCTTGAGCTGATCGAAGAGGTCATCAATACGTGGCAGCGGATACTTGTTCCTCACTGTCACCTGGTTCGGGCGACGATAGTCGACACACAGTCTCAAGCTCCCGTCCGCCTTCTTGGCGAACAAAATCGGGGAAGCCCAGGGTGAAACACTGGGTCGGATAAACCCCTTGCCCTGCAAGTCCTCCAACTGTACCCGCAGCTCCCGAAGCTCGGCGGGGGCCATCCGATATGCTGGAGTAGATATCGGGGCTGTCCCGGGGTACAAGTCGATGTAAAAGTCTACCTCTCTACGAGGAGGTAGCCCTGGAACGTCGTCGGGAAAGACGTCCACGTACTGGTCCACCACTGCAGGAAAAGCTGGACTCCGCACGTCCACTGCTCCTAGGATGAGGCTAGCCAACTGATGAGAGATGGGCTGCACTCTCCTCCGCGGAAGTCCATCCTGTGCTGCAAAGGTTCCCTTCTCGCCAGTGAAGGTAAACCTGCTCCCGTCGGTGCGAACACATCGCACCTTGCGCCTAAAACAATCGATCTGGGCATGAACCGTGGATAGCCAATCCATGCCCAAGATGACGTCGTAAGGCCTCGACGCCGCTACAAGGAGATCCCAGCCGAAGCTCTCGCCTCCTAGAGTAAGCTCACACTGCCGGCACCAGTGCGTAATCGTCGAGTCTGCTCCCGTAGGATTCTCTAGCCGTAAGGATCGAGCCAACGACTCAGTCGGAATCTCCGAGCTCCGAACAAGGGCAGAGGCTATGAAAGAGTGACTCTCTCCTGTGTCTATAAGTACTGCAACAAGGGTGGAATAGACACAGATCGTACCTCGAATCATCTCTGGCATGTCGGGGTCATAGGCCTCCACTGCGTGGAGCTGGGCCCGTCCCTGCCCGCCGCCTGCAGGAGGCTCGCCGCGAGAATCACCATGAGATCCGCTGGTGTCCTCACTAGCCTAAAGATCCGTACCACCGCCTCTAGCCAGTCCTCGGCGGCCTGGGGGTCCGCCTCACCGCGAAACCTGGGCGGTCGCTGGCTCTGAAACTCATGCAGTGCCCTGAGGCGACGTGCATCGTCAGCGTCTGGTACTGGAAGCATCGGTGGCTCGGCGGGTAAGGCTACCGCCGGTGCCACTGCTGGAAAAGGGCCCTGCACCGAGGCCTCGTCGCTCGGTGGGCTTCCGTCGCGCCCTACACTCGGAACCCTAGCTGGCTGTCGTCGCGGGGCCATCCTGAAAAGGAGAACAAGAGCACCACAGTCAGAACAGTATACCTGGTGAGCTGGCACAAGTAATCACAAGGAAAACTTGAGACTTTCATGAAGCAGATCAGTATACCCGGTGAGCTGACACAAGTAATCACAAAGAAAACTTGAAACACACACGCAATCAATGTTTTCATGCATTAAGTCGGAAATCAGGAGTCAGGGTCCTGGTGTACGGATACGTCGGCCGCCGCACCAACACTGGGCTCCCTGAACTGATAACCACACTCAATACACTAAACACTATTGCTTCATATAGAAAGAAAAGACGATCAGAGTCTGCGGTAGAACCGACCGGCTCTGATACCAATTTGTCACGACCCGTCCTCGGGGCCCGTGCCGTGACTACCCCAAGCCCGCCTTCCATAGGCCAGGGGCTGGCGACTAGCACCAAGGCGTAAAATCCCAGTAAACAGGGAAGGCATTGCCTTTATAAGTAACAACCACACAGAGTCAGCAAGCGGAAAGTAAAGTGCAGAAAAGTAAAGGGGGCCGGAATACAAGCCCAACTGTAAAGTACAACTGAAAAGTAAAGTACAGCAACTGAAGAAAAGACGGCGGCCTCGTGTCGTCCACTGGCAATCCCACCTGAAGGGTGGGTACAGATAGCCTCCAGGCTCCTCGGGTCCCACGTCCGCTCCGAGCACGTCCCGCCCAGTGGTCCACCTCCAGGTACCGTCCTGCTCCACGCCCCAACCGTGATCAGCGCTGTCCGTCGTCTGCAACCAACACAACAAGGTGCGGGCATAGCCCGTGCAGGGGTGAGTACAAGCTACTCAGTAAGGACCCCGAGACCCCCGAAGGTCTCCCGAAATCCACAAAGGATATAGTACAAAAGAAAGATGCAATCACGAAGTAACATCTGACTCGACTTAGGTATATGCCCATACATATACCTAAGTCCCAAATTCTAGCTCTGCTCACGAGCTCAAGAACAACTCAATCCACAAAGGAAAGCAAGACTCAAATCCACAAGGAGAGTAAACAGTAAATCTACATAGGATAGTTCAACACAATCCACAAAGGAGAGTAACATAAGATTCAGCTCAACCAGGTATACTTTTTCAGATGACGTCAAAGATGATCACTGATCCATCTAAGTCGTCGGACCCACGAAGGATCGATAGGTACTAACCCCCGCAAAAGACCCATGTAGGATCGGGCTCACACAGAACCTGTAGGCAGTGGCTCACACAGAACCGGTAGTAAGGACCCACGTAGGATCGGGCTCACACAGAACTTGTAGCACTGATCCACGTAGGATCGCTGAGTGCAGTAGTCGACGCAGTCCACTGAGGATCTCTGCACAGTCGTCGTCGCAGTCCACGAAGGATCTCTGCTCTGTCGTCGTCGCAGTCCACGGAGGATCTCTGCTCTGCCGTCGTCGCAGTCCACGGAGGATCTCTGCTCTGTCGTCGAAGTCACAGCCAGCGCTAGGGTTCCCGCACATAGCGAGCTCGTTTAGGAGGGTCCGCTCCACGAGCCGAGAGGCTGATACATCAACTGACACGTAGTCCGAAGTTGATGTATCCAAAAGTTCCGTATCGACAACAGGATCTCAACGCAACAGACGGCGCGTCAATCGGACGCCCGGTCTGAGAGTTATTGGCATTTTCGTCCCAGGGGCCCGGTTGGTTTTTAGGGCAAAACCAACCCGACCGTACTCCGCCTGTATCCGATCCTCGGGCGGAGTATGCCAAAAGTTCCTTCTCACTTAGAGGAAACTATCACAGCTGACGGTACGTCGATCGGACGTCCGTAGCTCAAGTTATGAGCGTTTCCGCTCCGAGGGCCCGGTTGGTTTCGTGTACGAACCAACCCGGCCGAACCCAAAGTTTTCCAAAACCTTGAGTATAATATACCAAAACGACCGTCTCGATCCAAGGATCGCGTAGCCGCTGACGGTTTGTCAATCGGAGGTCCCAGGCCCAAGATATGGGCGAAGGACCGAAGAGGGCCCGAAACGGGGATTCCGGGCCCGGGGCGACCCGGCCCGAACCCCCCCTGGGTCGGCCGAACCGGGTCGGCCCGAACCCGGTCGGCCCGACCCGGCTAGGCCGGGTCCGGTCCGGCCTGGGCGCGGCCCGGCCGACCGGACCGGCCGGCTCGGCCTCGGCCGAGCGGCCGAGTGAGCCGCCGCGGGTCAAACCCGCGGCTTTGGAGAAACGCGGCCCGCGCGGGCCGCGTGCTGGATGGCCGGACCGCGGACGCGGTCCGACGGTTCGCCGCCGCCGCGGCTCGGCCGCGGCGGACTCCTCCGGCGGCGCGCCAGGCGCCGCCGCCTCCGGTCGCCGGCACCGCCGCGCCGGCGACCCGCGCCGCCGCCCCCTTCCGCGGGCCGCCGGAGTTGCTCCGGTGGCCCGTTTTGCCTCCCGTCTGCGCCATTGTTCCTCCCGGGACGCGTCCTTCACTGCAGAATCATCAATTGGCCCTTGCGTCGTGCCTTTGCCATCGCCCGCCAAATCCGCACAAAAAGGAAGATCGGCGGAGGGTTGCCGGGTCTTGTTCGTTAGACCCGCACCCTCCGCGTTAGTCATAAACATCATCGGGAGGGAAAATCAACAACAATTTTAATTAAATTAAAATTGTTCTTAGATTATGTTCTTTACTTTAAAAGAATAAACACGGGAAAACAAAAATATTCCAATCAACCCTTACCTTGTCGTCGTCGTCGGACGAGAGGTCGTCGCGGAATCGCTCGTCGCGGATGAAGGAGATCGTCGCGTCGTCGCGGTATCCGGCGTCGCGTCGCCAATCTCCGGATCAAGATCAAACGGATTAATTTAAATCCGTTGATATTGAATTATAAAAAGGGGAGAAATAAAAGATTCGATTCTCACCTTTGTTGCCGAACGAGGATCGGCCGCGGAAGAAGAGGCGTCGCCGAAGAACGTCGCGGGTAAAACTCGTCGACGTCGCAGATCTCGGTGTGCGTCGTCGAATTTCGGTCACCGGCGTTCTTCGCGTTCTTCGCGTTCTTCGCGTTCTTCGTGGGGAGATGAAGAAACAAGATCCTCTCAAATCCTTTCAAAGGATTTTTAGGTTGGTCTTATTTTATAAACATGCCAACACACGAAACCGGTTAAGAAACGATCCATCAATTCGAAAGAAATGACCCATTTAATTTACGAAAGAAACAGTCCATTTAATTCACGAAATAAACCGCCCAATTAAATGGTCTGTTAAGAATTAAAGAAAACGCGTCGGTTGACTTTTCAGTTACTTTGACGGGTTTTCGCGGGTGCGTTACTTAGAGAAAGAAACGGCGGGGCTCGTGCGGGCCCCACCGCACAAATATCCTACCAAGGGGTAGGATATTTCCGGATAGCATCCTATCCAGATCAACTCAGTTCAAGCCGTCTTTAAGTGGCTTCAAGTGGCTTCCAAGCAGCTTAAGTGAAATAAAATAAAGTTGTCGCACAAACTTTATTTTATTTCTGACTTAAAACCCCAAAATTTAAATACCACGTCTGAGCAAACGCAACTCCGGAAGAGGCGTTTCTAAGCAAATACCGGCGCTGCGATTTCATCGGTGCCCTCAGAATTCGATTCCGGGCACCGGTTCAAAAGATAGAAAAACCCGCTCGTCCGTTCACTGAACGTACCCGAGCCAAACTTCGGAAATTGATTCCGGGCACACCGGGCCTCTGAATCAGGTGCCGTCTGAAGCTGCGCTCTTGTAAAATTCCAAAGAAAATTAAGAAAAAAATTTCCTTGAAATTTGCGGGTCTTTACAGAAGGACTCATAGTAATGTGATTAAGTGTGTGACCAGGATGAAAATTAGAAAAAATAACTAAAAAAATAATTGGATGATAAAAATGGAAATAATGATAATGCATTGATAAGAGTGATTATTTATGTGATTTTTAACCCGTGTGTGACATCAAGAGTTCCTCAAAAGGTACAAGATTGAAAGATATTGTGTGAAATAAATTAATGAAATAGAGGAAAATTGGATGGTTGGTATTTATATATATTTTGTTTTTCTGATGAATTTAATGAAAAATCCCAAAACTGATTTAATGTGGCTAGAAAAAAAAGTTTCTGGTCAAACTAGGATGAAATGGATTCTACAAATTTTCAATTTAAGAAGTCACATGATCCATGAGGTATAAAAAATGAGTTATCACTAAGATCAATTTGTCCATTGAAATCATTATTCTACTCCATTTTTTGCTTTATGGAATTTTCTGTGGAATCCTAATATTGAATAATAGTCTAAAATTATGTTTGATTAAGGTTAGTTTTCACTAACACATGATGTTTTTCAAGAAATTAATGTCTAAAAAGAATCAGAGTGAAGCACTCAATTAAGTAAATTCATGAACAATTTTAGATAGATAAACCATCAAAATATATTCCCCAAATGTTGTCGATTTGAAGACAATGAGTACATTAAACATATTAAAATATTTTATTACTGGATATTCCATAAAAAATAAATATTGAAACACAGAAGGGAGTAAATGAATATTTACTACACTGTCCAACCAACTCCAGAACCTATCGTTTTCTCTAGAGGCATCTGATGTGTATCATTTTCCTTCATGTGATACATGTTTTTTTGGATATGCAGTGTTTGGGGTGAGATTATCAGGTGTCTTTTAACCCCTTCTATTCTAATTTTAAACAAAATCTCTTGCTCATCATCATGGGTACTTTTTTTTCTTACTGATTTACGTGTGAAACCTTTACTATACGTTTGCCTCCTCTTTAGTGACCAATGGATCCCCCTAAACAAAATAATGCATGAATACTCTTAACCTCATGCCAAGTTACAACCATAGTCCATATTGAGGATTACCAACATATAAAATGACCAGTGGTCGTGATTCCTGAATAAGGGTGATCCAATATTTAGTTCCACTTATGTCTTAGACCATAATGAAAAATAACAAATTGAAAACATTTAAATTTTGTTACTACTAGAATTATAGCCATATGAGTGATTCTCACATATGAAATTAAAAATTTATCCAATTCTGTTCATGTTTGTAATTTTTATGGTATAACTCATCTTAACCACAAAGGAATTTCCCTTCACATAGTTGACTCCTTCATCATAACTGATGAAAACCGTATATTAATTTAATTTGACATAGCCATTTCCCCCAACATAATGAATTGGACTACATAAAATTTTTTCACACATAGAAAATTTGATCTCATAGAGTTGTTTCAATTATGTATCTAACTAATTGACATAACTGATATGTATACCAACTCATTATTCCACCAAATGTGAATGATAAAATATGAGAGGCACTACAGTTATGAATATGATGTATTCTCAAGTGGATTTTCATGGCCCATTCATAGAGCTGTGTCCAATATGATTATTTAAATTGGTTCCTCAAACCCTTCAAAAATCAATTGTGGTAGGAAAATTTGGAAGGAGTAGCATAAGGATTCAATAAAGTGTATCACCCCAGATTTTTCAAAGAGGCTCATATGAGATTTTTCTGTTTATGAGAATTTACTTTGGAAAAAAATAAAAATGCACTAGATCATCTTGGATTTCATGATTACTATAACATCATATTCATCTGTGTATTTTTCTGTTATCCTTCAGTGGGGAGTCCCATCATGGAATAGGAAGCACTAACTATATACTCATCTGCATCAGTGGGTTTCTTATTAGCCCAAGAAGTTTTCATCTGCAGATGTTTCTGGGAACAATAAGTTTATATTTTCTTTTTCACTTTTTGTGATTCTTTTATAGGGACCTCAGATCATCATTTTTCCAAATATCCTATGTATGACCTAAAAATAGGAATTTTTGTTAAAATTTTTAATGAACAAAAAACATAAACTGATTTGTGTCGAATACAATAAATCTCCACTAAATGTTTCATTTTTTATTTAAAGTAATTTAGTTAACAAATAGAAAGATGTGTAAGAATTTAATAAAGTAATTCCACATCAAACTCCAATACATTAAAATGTTTTTTTCCCTCAAACATGATCTTGTTTTTATGTACTTATAAAACTGAAAAAAAATATTTTTTAAGTTATCTCAAAAAAATGCATTTTATGATATCAATTTATAGTGTAGAAAAATATTATATAGGTGAATATCATCAAATAATTATCATGGATGGTATTCTAAAAATTAGAAAATAAACTAGATAGTGAGGGAATAAATATTCATTAAATATTAAACTTATAATCCTTTTTAGATGAAGGTAATATCTACCCTAATTTGATGCTAATTCAGGTTTCAAATTTAAGAGTGGTGAATAGTTGTGTTTAAGTGAAATTAAATCTTACCAAGAGGACCCTTTAATTATCACATTGTCCTAGTTTCCAAAAACATATATTTTTATCACATTATTGTTACAAAAAAAATTAATATAAGTTGAAAGTAATCTTTTTTCCATTTGGTTCAATATTACCCTCAATATAATAAGCTCATTTTTTAAAAGGCCCTTTATCTTCATTATTACCATCAATGAATTATGAATAGATCCCTAAAAATCACCTATTGAGTTTAGATTATAATTATATATATAAAAACACCTAATTCTCTTATCTAATAGACTCACTATGAGAATCCAATTTTTTATTTTACTCCAGATACAATGGGATTACATTACATTAATTTTAGTTGGCTCGCTATGGTGCACAGTTTTAGAAAAGGGAGTCTCCAAGGATTGAGTTCAATTTTCAGCTTTCCTCAAACTATGATTATAATTATAAATATAACTAACATATCTCACTCCCTTTCCCAGTTAGTAAATTGAACATCCATAAAAATGGCATGAAATATCACTCGATAATCATGAACCCCAAAATATTACAGGATTAATGAAAAACTCAACAGCTATAATTTTATTACCATTTGAAAGGACATAATTAAGAAGAAAATTAAATCATTACACCCCCAGTTTGTGAATGAATTTGAGAAAATTTCACCATTTTATTGTAGAAAATATAGGCATTTTTCGATGTGCCCAAGTTTTGATGAAAATCATAATACATAGAAAAACCATTTTCTCTATATTTAAAACCATAAATTGTCTCCAATTTTAAATAGAAAATCAGGTTATTATTTCATTTAAAAAATCATTAATTTAGTAGTTTTAAGATTATTGAATTGATTAAATGAATGTTAAAAAAATAATTTCCACACATCCAAACAAATTTCATAACCATTTGGGTCTTTTAATAAAATTATTTTTTATTATAATTCCATCCAATATAATTTTCAATTAGGTTCAAATATAAAAATAATAAAAAAAATTATACTTCTACCGATAAATAAATGTGATTGTAGTGTGTGAAAGAAGGTTTTATGATGCAACAAAAATTAGTTTCAGACTCTCTATAATTAAATAAGATAACACCCCTGAATGAAATTAGAATTTTAATTTCAAAATGGCATGGAAATTTTCCCATGCATAATTCTTAGCAGTCCATAGTAATAAATAATAATATTATTGAAATGAAAAACATAAAAACCAAAATCTCTAAATTTGGGATCATTGATAAATTAATGAAATAAAAAATTTTATCCTTTGTAGGATTGATCAATGTACTATGGTATGTAATTTAAATTTAATACAAGGTTAATAAAATTTACATAATCCCATAGAAAATAAATTTCAAGAAAAATTTCAACCCAATATTTTTTAAAATGCTTTATTCAGTTAATAAAATATGTTTCTCCTTTAGTTTTTCCTTGATGATATTGTAATAGTAGTAACACTCTAGTGATAATAAGTCATGTGACTACAATATATAATATCAGAAGGAGACATAGGAATAAAGAGTTAATTTTTTTGGACAAGATAATTAAAAAATAAAATAGACACGAACCTTGGGTTAGTACCCACGATACATTGATTTTATAGACCCTAATTATAATTCAGAAATATTTAGATTTCAATTAATGATATGGTGTCAAATACCTTAATAAAATCTTTAAATGAGTATTTGATTCTTAGGAAATTGTCCAAAGATGGTTTTTACCTAACTACCTAGACCTACAACTCTATTAAGATGAACACCCAAAATGGTAAAGTGTTCTAACCAATATTATTTTTAAATTGTTTTGGGAAAATTTTTAGTCAAGAATGGAATACCAGAACCCCTCGACCAACCTTGAAATCTATATTATGAATGATTGATTCATGAAATGACTTTTTTCTCTCTTAATACATTTCAAAATTTTCACAAGTATCCCTCCTAATTTATTATGACTCACTCAGGTATTGAAATATACTCTTACCAGCAGATATCAGAAAAATGTTTAGAACCTTCAATGCATAAAAAGACTGATGATAACGTTCCATAGGTTGATGATAAGTCTTTATAAAAAGTATTTTTAAGGGGTAAACAATATGGTGGTACTACATTATTTCTATCATATCATATATATTCATCTGAATTTGCATAAAAATACTTTATTCAGATAGAAATGTTCGTCTCCATAAATACCTTGAGATCTATATTAGAATCTTCAGTCACTAACATGTTTGTTGGTGGTAGTTTCTACATATTATGTGAGAAAACCCAAACATTCCCAATAAATTATTGAACATTCAATTCTTGAATTGGGTTCTATTATCTATAATCAATGCCCTGGGTACTCGAAACCTATAAAATAAGTTCTTACTGATTACCTTTACCACACAAGAAGCATGATTATAGGGAATCTCCATAACCTCAACCCACTTTGAAATATAATCCATATCCAAAAGAATATATTTATTTCCATAATAGGATGGGAAAGGTCCAATGAAATATAATACCTAAAAATCAAAAACATCATCATTAAGTATTCCATTTTGTGGATGCTTTTATCTTCTACCTATATTTTGAAGAATTTTTTAATTTTTATAGCCAATCACCAAACCCCTAGCTTACATGGACAATGTTCTCTAGTATAAACCATAATTTAAAACTTTTTAAGATTTTATTTCTACTCCAGAGTGATGACCTCAAGGTGATGAAAGACAACTCTCAAGAATGGGGAGCATTTCCTCCTCAACCAAAAATAATAAAAAATTATCATAATAAATTATCCTAAAAAGAAGTGGGTCATCCTAGAACAATTATATTAACTCAAATATAATTCTCTTCCATTGATTCAGTGAAAGGTCCTTTTTAACACTTATAGATAGAAAATTATAAAAATAAGAATACCATGTGGGTTTCTTTATAGAATTAGAAGTCAAATGTTCATCTAAGAATGATGTGTTGACTTAACTGGGTTTCAATATTTTTGTAATGGGAATCGTATAAATATTTTTCAATAACAACATTTCCACCCCTTTTTATCCTTAGATACTATATCAAACTCCCACAAATGATGTTTCTACCTCATAAACCTTGGATTTGAGTCTTTCTTAACCAAAAGGAATGTTACGGAAAACTGGTCTGTGAAAATTATCACCTTATACATATGAAGAATTTTATTAATTTATCAAGATAAATCATAATAGTAGTAAACAACTTTTTCTGTGGTGGAATAATTATTTTTCACATCATTAATAGGCTTGATAGAATCAGAAATGACATGAAATCTCTTATCCTTCCTCTTCCCCAAAACAACACCTACAACTTGATCACTAGAATCACACATCTATTCCAAAGGGAAATTCCAGTCTAAGGAATTGATAACTGGTGAATTAGAGAGTTTCACATTAATAATGATAATAGACTCTATAAATTTTTCATCAAATACAAAAGGTGTTTCTTTACCATGTATAGAACACAGTGTCTTAATTATCATATAAAAATATTTAAGTAATATCCTATAAAATCATGAATATCATAAAAATAATTAATCTCATCAATATTATTAGGTGGTGTAATATTTTTTATTACCCCAATTGTTGCATTATCAAACTATAATCCCATCTAAGAAGCATTATGACACTAAATAATTTTTTCTATATTCATAAATGAACACTTTTCCTAATTTAAAACAATATTTTTCTCTTGGTATCCTTCCAAATCAATTTTAGGTTCTCATATATGTATTTATATTCCAATCCCATAATGGAAAAATCATCTATAAATACTTCAATAATTATCTTGATCAATTTTATGAAAAATTCAATCATTTATCTCTGAATCATTGTTGGATCACCACATATGAAAAATGGAATTAAACAATAGTAAAATTTCCCATATGGATAAGTAAGGGTTGTATTCATCTGATCAATCAGAGAAATATAAATCCATTTATAACCAGAACATCCATCAAGAAGGTAGAAATACTCTTTTATAGAAAAAAGTTCTAACATTTTGTTAAAAAATGGAGTAGGGGAATGATTATTTCTTATGGTATTATTGATTTTTATATAGTCAATGAACTCCAACCATTTATTCATAGTTATGGATTGAAAATTTTCATTATTTTCATTTGTTATTATAGTCACTACACTCTTCTGAGGGACTACAAAGAAAATAAACACCCAAAAATTATTTTAAATGGGAAATATTATTTCATCATTTTAAAAAATAGTTACTTCCTCTCATAACACTTCTTTTATGTTTGGGTTAATCCTTTTCTACACATCCACTCTTGGTTTATACTTAGGTTCCATGGATACTTTATACCAAAATATTTATGGACATATACCCTTGATATTAAAATTTTTCTAACCAATAACAATCTTTTACTTTCTAATAATAGTAAATATATTTTCGTCTTAACCATATTATGGTTTAGATGAGCTAAATACCATAATTATAGAGTAGTAACCAGAAAAATAATATTTTAAATGAGCTAGTAGAGGATTGAAGTCCAAATATTGTGGTAATTAACTTGAGGGAAGAAACATGGGCCTGGGTGGAACCTGGTCCTCATGATACTTTATATATAAGGTAGTAAATAATGTTTCTTCTTCATCACTATTATTTCTGTAATAGTGTTCCTAAAATATATATAATTTTTTTGGGGTTCAAAATGTTTTCAAAGAAAAAATCATCATTGTGTTCCCAGAATTTCCCCTCAAATTCATTAAAAGGGTCATTCTTCTTAATAATAACTAATTAACATGTAAGATTCGACACGAAACTCCAGCGCATCATTAATTTCATTAAATATTCTAAAAATCTCCTCTTCCACATTTTCAAAATATTATTCATTTGTAAAATCTGAACTCTAGTAAAAATTATCTCTTGGGGGGATCTTTAAATTTTTGGAAATCAATAATTTCCTCTACTTGTTCAACCATTTTAAAAATTAATATCTATTTGGTATATAAATGATATCTCACATTGGATAGAAATGAAATTACAATATTTATAGGAACCACCTAGTCACATTCTATATCCAGTATCATAAAATTAGTAGGTAAAATAAACATTCATACTCCCATAAAAAATTCATCCACAATATCAACTATGTGAGTAATGGGTAAATCTATATGTTTTTAAAAAAATTGGTGGGTTGTGGTAATCCTAATATAATGTGTTGAAATGAAGATTAAAGAATCAAATTGATTCTATCTCTAAGATCACATTGAAAATTGAACTATCTACCTCTATCACCAATGGTGGATGGGTAAAAAATGCTCTCTATTTCTTGAGGTGTTGGAGGTATCCTATTATGAAAAAAACACTACACACTTTTTTCTTAATGTAAGTAACAAATTTTTACAATGTTTTATTTTTCTAACAAATTTGTTTAATGAATTTTAGAAAAGTCAATAATTGAATGGGGGCTTCTAGGAAAGAAATGTCAATGTTCTGTTTCATGAAATTTTTGAGAAATTATAACTAAAAATATAGTGCCATTAACTATTAAATTAGCATAGGTTTTTATATAACCACATCTAAAATCCAACCAAATATAAAAAATAACGCTATAAAATTTACAGGGGGACATGAACCCCCTCTAAATTTGACTATTGGTGGGGGGTTGTTCAAATCCTCTATAAATTTACATAAAAATGAATTAAGTGGGGGGGGGGGGTTATAACCCCCTCTAAAAATTTCCTTATAATCACCATATTTTTTTAATTGAATATTTGGAGTTAGATGACTCATATGTTGGTTGGGGATGGAACCACTTCCTAAGTAGTTGCATAAAATTAGGGGGATAATCAGGTCTAATGAATTCCTACTCCATACAATTGAGATTTGAGTGAGCACTATACCCATGATTGTATTTTTTTGAGGATGGGTTATTACTAGGATACATTATAGGACCATATAAATGTTTATTTATAGTTTCAAGAGCTTGAGAATGAAAATCAGTGTTGGGAAATCATGATTGTAAATACCCAAACATTCTACAAAGGTGACATTTCCCTGAAATATTATTTTGAGTATTTTCATTAAAAAATCTGTCATCATGTTTCTTATATTAGGGAGAATGATTAATTTTTTTCCTCAAAATGGTTCTTATTCTAGATAATTGATGTTGTGTATGTTATGCCAGTTCATTGAATATTTGTTTTAGTTTATCGACATTTCAATCATTAAACTCTACACTAATAAATTGATCCATGAATGATTGGTGGTAAGGGGTGAGGAAATTAAAGAAATTATCAATGAGGACTTGGGTAACGCATTGGTGGTTTGGACATTATCTATTAAATCATTTAAATATTTCTCAAGATTGATATAATATTTCTCACCCATATTGTAAAAAACGCATGATTTGGTGTTTGATTTCAAATGTCAGTCTCCTTGGGTAACATTTCATCGTGAAAACATTGTAAACCTGATCCCATGTATCAAACCTTTCCTCTACTAGTTATTGAAACTAGGTTCAGGCATTGATATTTAGGTAAAAATGAAATACTCTATGTTTATGTTCTTAGCCACCCATGACTCTCAGTTGTATATGATGAACACTATTATAAAATTTCTCATTGTGTTTGAAAGGGTCTTCTCTTATAATTCTATCGATGTTGGGATGTTGGAACAACATGGTTTTTTATTTCATAATTCCTAGACATTGGTGGGTTATTAATGAAATATGGGTTGCTAGATACAATAATAAATAAAAATTCCCTCAAACAATGCCTATATATTATCTCATTTCTTGGTGTATTGATATTTAAATGTGCTTTATTACTGAGATATTTTATATTCTCCTAAATAAATTCCATATGGAGAACCTTTTTATGTTATTGTGAACATAGGTGTTTTTATGGTATTAATTCATCAATGTGTTTCCAAAAAATATCATGTATTCATTAATATATTTAACTGATTTTTTGTATGTGTTTCACATTTTTATATCTGATTGTTTTTTTGTAAGTAATTTTTTATATTTTTTTCATTGGTTTTAAATACCTTACCCCAAAACAATATAAAAGTTTTACATGAGGTCATTGGAATCATGAAAATAAATTATTTATAACCCTACAAATAACTAGTTTAGTGACTATAAAGGGACAATCTATATGGATGGAATCAAAAAAATTTGATTTACATTATAAACAATATGAAAAAAGAATATAAAAATAATGAAAAAATATAAATGTGTGATGAAAATGGTAATGGTGATAAAATAGGAATGAGAATAACGATTTCTGTGAGTTTAAAATTTAATGTGAGATCAGGCATGTAGGAAGGAAAAAATATCAAAATTTAGTGAGGGAAATCAACTGATGAAATATGGGGAAATCTGATGGCTCATTTTTATAATGGTTTTTCATTATTAAATATTTAAATTAAATAGCATAGAAAAAATTAAATGAGTGTAACCAGAATTTCATTAGGTCAACCATTGAATGAGTGTCTTATATATATTTTTAACTACAAAAGTCACTCGATCAATAAGTGAGAACAAATATTCTATTACTAAGATCAATTTGTTTGTTAAACTCAATGTGATACTCACTATTGATATTGATTGAATCTTAATTGAAATTAACATAATGAATAGTAGTTTCAAATTGATATTGATTATATTAGTTTTTCCAGATTTGTTTTCTTTTGTATGAAATGACTGTCTGAAAAAAATTAAATAGAAGAATACAGTAATGTAAATTCATGAACAAATTAAAAAACAGAAACCAAAAAAACAAATTCCCCAAAATAGTTTTATCTAAAAATCATGAATTCATTAAATATATTATATAATTTTTTCATAGGATAATCCATTTGGATAAAATAAATAAATAGAGGGACCAGAGAAAATGAATCTTCTCTATCTCGTATTACTAAGTGAATTCCCTACAGTGATCTCATTAGCCTCGGATGTGTCTCTATTCTCTTTCTATACATCATGTTTTTCAAACTACATGGGATCTATGGTGGGTTTATTTTGTGTTATTTGGACACTTCTCGTCTTTTTTAATGAAACTCCTCTCCTCATAGTCATATGTCATCTATTTTTTTACTAGCTTCCACAAGGCACATTCACTAGGCATTTCCCTCCTCGTCATTGATAGATGTAGAACTATCTGTAGTAAAATGTGAAACTAAACCAAAAATGATACTAACAAGAAACCACAATCCATATTATTGATTACCTAATCATATAAGGACCAGTGTTTGTGATTACTTAATAAGGGTGCTCTAATCTTCATTTCCAATGATCTCCCATACCATGATGAAATCCAAAAAATTGGTGAAATAAAAATTTGGTTACATATATAATTTGAGGCATGTTGGTGATACTCATATAAGAAAATAAAAATTTAAAAAATTTCCTTTAGGTATATGATTATTTTGATATAACTAACCTGAATAACATATCTATTTCCTATCATTGTATATAATTTCATTGACGTAACTGATTTGAACCACGTAGCCATTTCCCTTCATAGAGCCATTTACCTCGATATAGCTGGTTAGAATATGTCAATTATTTGATCACATAGGTGATTAGATCTCATATGTCTATTTTGATTATGTATCCAACTCATTGATGTATCCAATTTGTATCCCATCTCATTATACCACCGAATGTGAACCATCAAATGTTAGAGGCACGTTAGTTTAGGACATGACATATTATCATGTGGGGTTTCTTAGCTTAGGATTTGAAGTCATGGAATATATGAAAATTTAAAAATGATCGTCAAAACATTTAAAGGGAAATGGTGTTGAGAAAACAAGGGGGCATTTTAATAAAGCTTCAACAAAAGGTTTCAATGATATTTATTTAGAAGAGGTTTCTTCGGATTTTGATGCTTCTGAGAATTACTATCAGGATTCAATGAAAAATCACTGTCTCCACTTGTCTCTGAGTTTTATGAAAACATAAAATTATTCTATGAAGTTTTCATACTTAATTTAGTGGGGAATCCTATCATGGTAAAGGGGGAACTAGCATAGAAATCAACAGCAACATCGGTTTTCCTTATTACCATAGAAAGGTTCAGTATTCAGATGTTCCAGGGAATAAGTAGTTTATATGTTTTTTGTATTTTTCTATTTTCAATATAGGTACTTCAGTCCAAACTTTTTATATATGTCCACTATATCACTTAAAACATATATTTCTATTAAAATTTTTAATGGACAAAAAATTCAACCATATTTGTTTAAAATCCAATACTTCCCTATTAAAAGCTCTATTTTTCTATTGAAACTCATTTAGTTAACCAAAAAAGGATGTGGAAGAATGTGATAAATTAGTTCAACATAAATACTATTAGATTATAATGTAACACCCCAATGATATTTGATATATTTATTTTTTAAATAAATTATATCTCATAGATAGCTCGTGATTCACACAACAACTGGGATTAAACAAGACATTATACTCTTAAAATATTATTATTTAAAAATTAACGTTCTAATAACCTATCTATTATGTTGGTATGTTTTAATAGAAATAAATAAATTATTAAAATTAAATATTTTATACATTAATAAAATACAATCAATTTTTATTTGTCTATTTGAAATAAAATTAGATCTATTTAGAAAATTTTTTTTTGAAAAAATTAATTTTTATAAAAGATGGCATAATCGGTCTTTGTGCACATAATTTTAAATAATTATATTAACTTTTAGGAAATCTATCAGAAAAAATAAATTTTTAAATAATCATTTTAATATTATCTTATTTAGAAATAATAGTATTTTTTTAGAAAATATTAAATATTCAGTGAATAGTTAAAAAAACACTTTTATAAAATTATATTTTTTTAATAAATTAACTACCATTTTTTAAAAATAATATCTAAAATTAACATAATTATTATTATTTTATACTAAATACAAGAAATTAAAATTTAATTATATTTATAAAATATTTTATTAAAAGTTTATTTTAATGCCTTAAAATATATTTTTTCCAAAAACCGTTTTAAGGTTTATACTATTTTTCCATTTTAAATAATAAAAATAAAAAATAATAATGAATAATTTAAATGAAATTTAATGATTATATATCAATAAATATTTTCTTAAATCCATTTAATTAGGCTTAATTGTCATTTAGTAGATATGAGATCATATTTTCCTTGAAAACTGCATTTATTGAAAAACCATTTTTTCAACACATCTCTAGGACTAAATTTAAATTAAATTATTAAAAATCTATTATCTAAATTTGGAAACAATTATCCTGTATTTTGAATTAGAATGTTTTATATTATATACTATGGTAAAATTATTTTTTGTTCATAATAAATTGTGAAAACAGTAAAAAATGTTTACCTTTGTTAAGGTAAAAATATGTTTACCATTAATTTAAACTCGAAATATAAATTTTAAAAATGGACCAAAACATTTGTAATTAAAATTTAATGTAAATATATTTACCTTTTATCTTGTATAGTTTTAAAATGGTTCATTTTGGATCCATTTGGCTTGCTAAAACATGGCTGAAATTATTTGTTTTAAAAAATTCACGTGTGTCCTCTCCCCCACTTCAAAAAGTACACCTCCTATATCTTCTCACCTTCACAAAAAAACTTATTTATTAGACTAATAAATAAAAAATAACTTCTTTATTTTTATACCTGAATCATTTATGCATGGGTTTGGTCAGAAATATAACCATGGAAGGATTATGTTGCAAACTAAAAGATGTTGTCTGATGAATAGGTATTGCCCTTAACCGATTGTTTTATTTTATTTCATCCTCAAAATGATTAAAATAATATTAAGTAATTATTATATTATTACCATAGTGTCTTCTACTTAATTATATGTTTTTATGTTAGGTTCATTACCTATAATCATCTTCTCCATTCTGAAATGGGAAACAAAACTGTTGATCGTCTGTACGATGAGGAAAAACATTTCAGCATGGTGCCCCACTCTCCTAGCATTCAATCTCAACTCTTATATCAACTCTGCCTCTCATAGGGTTTTAGGATCCCCTCGATGGCGATGGCCCTTCCTACTTCTTCTGCTCCAGGTTTTCTTCTCTCCTATTTTCCCCTTTCCTCTCAAATGTTATCCCATTCTAGGTTATCGTTCTCCCCATTCCAGGAGTTTTCCTATTTTATTTTCTTCCTCTCCTTCTCTCCCGATCTATTTCGACATATAAGACCCAACTTTGGTCAGTTTTGTTTGTTTTTAGATGGGTTTGGGAATATGGTTGTTGGAGTAGTGGAAACGTGGGAACCTCTATTCGGTGGCTTCCATTCTATTCTGTTTTTCATTCACTTTGGGTTTACATTCTGGTTTACCCTTACTTGTCTCATGGTGGTTCTCTTAGTGTATCAATTCCCACTTTACCTTTTTTATGGTTTTATTTAGGGTTTTAGCCCCAATTTCTCCTTTATAATTCCAGGGTTGTTCTTGGGTCGTGGGTTTTTTGCCGTATTTTTGGGTTTCCTTTCATCAGCTTGTTCTTCCTCCATTCCATGCTTGTCCGTCCAAATTTGATTTCTTGTTTCCTTCCTCCCTTCTAGGTTTTTTGGGTGGTATGGTTACCATAGAGGTTTTGGGATGTGTCAGGGGAGCGGTACCCGGTTACAGGGTGATGTGACTAGTGGTTGATGTTTCCGGTTCTGTGTGTTCATATGGTGAAGATGCTAGTGCTGTTGGTATGTGACTTCTCTATGGAGAGATTTAATTCTTTGGTTTAGATGGCATGTGGTGATGGTATCTAACGATGGAAACGAGCGTGTTCTCACCGGTGCCATTGATGGTTAATGTGGATA
The DNA here is from genome assembly GCA_963277665.1 of Viscum album. Classification (NCBI taxonomy): domain Eukaryota; kingdom Viridiplantae; phylum Streptophyta; class Magnoliopsida; order Santalales; family Viscaceae; genus Viscum; species Viscum album. The sequence goes on along the minus strand of OY728146.1, from coordinate 1,576,251,693 downwards.
CTCTACGGTGACAACAATGATGCTCAAGGTGGAAATGGGGATTTACGGTGGACGGATCTTATCGAAGATCTGACGACCGACTCTTCTATGTCAGAGTGTGTGTCTAGAGGTAGTTCAACGACCAATTTAGTGATGTCAGTCTCACATTTTTTTAATTTCAAAAAATTTAATGGATTTTTTTGGTTTCATTGGTGGTAATGTGGAGTGGAAGACTGAACGATGTGGAAAGCGCATGTGGGGCTTTGATTTTTTTTTTTGGAATTTGAATGTTGGATTTTGAACATTGAATGGGGTATTTGTGGTTTGTTTTAAGGGGGACTTTCTTTCTGGATCTTTTTATATGGTTTCCACTTTCCAAAAAAGTTTTTTTTTATAAATTACAAAAAAAAATGGATTGTGGCATCTATATGACGAACTACAGCCTCTTGAGCTGATGTAATTCAATTTTGATCAACACTTCTCATGTCGAGAAATATTGATGTATATAATGTCAATATATGATATTTATGATATAATTATACTTATTTATTTATAATATCATATATTCCTTCTTAATTTTCATTACTTAGATAATAGGATAACGTTGCTCAGGTGTATTCCGGACTACCGCCTCGCGAAGCGATGCAATTAAATTATCATATACTATTTACAAGGAAGTTAATAAGGATTAATGAGATGTAAATATATTATATTCATTAAATATTAATCATAATGTAAATGATACAAATCATAAAATTTCATACATTACTATCCATTGAGTAAATGAATATGTTTTTCATGTGTACGACAGAGTATCGTCCCAGGAAGCGATGCGATTCTTTTCATCATTAACAATTTAAATTGAAGGTAACAAATTATAATTATAATTAATATATTATATATATATGATATGATATTTGTTATGTAAAATTAATATTCAATCCACTTCATCACCCTTTCACTTGCATATGAAATGATAAAATCGCTCATGCGTAAGAACAACCAATCTTATACAAAATGGGATGAGATTCATTATTTATATTGAAAATTAAAAAATTTCTACAAATATTAATAAAATGAAAATAATAATTTTATAAAATTATTATAATTATATCTAGAACATTCATGATAAAACACGAATGATACAATATTGAAATTAACACTACAAACAATAGGGTTATTGAAATATTGATAATGAACAAGTGATAAGATATTTTAAAAAGGAATATCTGATATTATAAATGATAATATGATTCTAGTATAATTTAATAACCAATATAAAACTACTATTCAAGATTTTAATGAGTTATCAACTAAATTGAAGCATGAGGTAATGGGTTTCTGAACTCAATTTCCATTCATTGGTTTATACAACAACTTCATTGATCATATTAATCTGAAATTATGTGTGAAATTCTGTTTAAGTAGTTAATTATGAATTTTTATTTTTATATCTGTGGGTATACATTTGTACAAAAAAATGACCCCATTTATTATCTCTCACCTGAAGGATATGTACTTTGTAACGATTTCATCTCAAATATCTTTATTTGAGACGTATATTATTTTATATTTGTAATATCCTCTAAATGGTTTATATACGTCCCCTTTACACATAATATCATGAATAATTCATACATTATGAGAATTTATGTTACAATTTTTCTACTTTAGTCAAGGTATGTTATGGTTTAAAATTCACCAAATATGTAAGGGATTATGATTCAATATCATTTTAGTCAGGATTGTTTACACTGGAATTTCAATTGAAGGAAATTATTTGATCATTTTCCAATAAACAATTTTAATTTTATTATCCTCTAGTGATTAATGATTTTTCTCATCTAATATTTTCATTTTCTTTCAATTAGTACATAAAAATATTTATATATTTATTTAAATATTAAATCAATTCTCCCTTGAACTAATAATTTCTTTTCATCCAAATACTTGTTTTCTAATTATTTTCAGAAACATTTTAATTTGATTATTTGAAGTCATTTTTAACCTTAATTGGATTTTTATAAATTTTTAAAGGAATATTTCTTTTTTCTTCCAACAAATATACTTTTTTAATTTTCTTACATAAACATGGAATGAATATTTATTATTAACTCATTAAATATGAACAAAACTCCTTCTACCATCATGACCAAAAAATGTTTTAAAATTTATATTTTTATGTTTCAATGGTTATTATAGAAAAATTAATTATTTTTTATGAATTTTTTAGATCCTAGATAATTATTTTCAAAATGGAAAGCAGAAATATTTATTGATATATTTCAATTTCATTTTCAATCATTGATCACATTTTTTGATGTTACTGAATGTGAAATGAATATTTTTCCCAATAATGTTTTTGATATTTTTAAAATTATTTTTTACAATGTATAAAAACTAGTTTTATAGAATGATTCTAAATTATATATATATCTATCAAATGTATTCCTAGTTTATTATCCCTTCCTTTGATCAGGTAATACATACCTTATGATAATTTCTCAAACTCCTTCATTACGAATCTTCCTATATTTATGATATTAAGCAAGATTAAGCCAAAATTTTTCCTTACATAGGTAATTATTATGTTATTTTTATGATTTATTCCATTCTATGGCATACATTGACTATGAACATATTATTATCGGTACACCGAGATATCTCTCAAATTCATTGGGCAATGTTATAGTCACATGAGATGAAATGTATGGTATTAGGAAATAAACCTAACCAATTATGGAACTGTTCCCCTTGTGATATTATCTAGGAAGTTGTCTTTGACTCATTTTTATGACTTATTATATATTATTTCCACATTACTTATTATAAAATGACCATATAATACCATTTTCATTACGATATTTTTTGATGAACATACTAATGATATTTACCTTTTATGTTATCGTGACATAACATTGAATCACATTTCATATGTCTATTGCAGATTTACTCCCTTAATAGGATTTTTATCCAACCCCCTTCTATATGTATTCCCTAGGTCATCCCATGTAGTTTTAAGAGCTAAAATGGATTTTAGGATATCAAAATGGAGAATAAAATTAATAGTCCATATTTATGTTTACTTTTATGTATTATAACCCTATTATTCCAAATTCACCAGGAATTTATGGTCTGTTTTTATATTAATGGATATTTAGGTTTAGGAATCATAAAAACAATACGTTAAAGGATTCGGTATCCAAAGTTGGTATCAAAGGAATGGTTTAGTTAACATTGGGAAACATGGATTAAAAAACCTAATTTAAAACCCAAGGTATACCTCTAAGGATAGATATAAGGATAATCCTAACGATAATTCAATATATAGGAGAATATCTGAGAATTTTGGTGATGTTTAGAAAGATTTGTTTCTAATAAATTAAATCACTATCTGTATACTACAATTGTATGTGGTTTGAGCCTAGATATACCTATAGATAATAACTTAAAAAACATGGGTCAGACTTTTCTCAAGAATAAAATGTTACATGATAACAGGGATTACTACAAACATGGGTTGACACTCATATGGGGTTTGTTTTGGAAATTGATAGTATTTTTATGAACCATCATAAATTAATTGAATAGATTATAATCATGGATGAACTAGGATACACATAATTTTTCATGGGTTGATAATTATAAGGTTGATCCCATGTTTAAATTCATAAATAAACATTTTTTAGGTTTTGAGTTATAGAAGCATAAGATGATTAACAGTTTTTTAGAATATATTTATGGTAATATAAACCTTGGGTTCTATATTGGTTTAAAAAAAATTATTTGATAAAACATTAATTTATATTTTATGGACATAATTTTAAAGGAATTGGTCACCTCTAGGATCTATACTTTTTAAATTATTTACCTTTATGGGAAAAAGTTGTATAGAAAATCATAGAGGTCAGAAACTGATTTATTAATTTATGTTATTTTAAAGATATTCTTCATATTTTAGGGAAATGTTTTATTGTCTTGAGATGTATATATCCTTTAGGATTAACATAAAAGAAAATTTGTGAAGAGTTATATTATGTTTTTAGAGAGGTAACATTATGGGTTTAATGTAAAGACCTGAAAATACCATGTAAATTTTTTGGGATTATTACAAGTATTTAAAAATTAACGGTGCTTGATTTTGAAGAACGGTGTGCCTGGAATGAATTTATGAACATTATTTATGTTACATTCAGTAAAAGTACTGGGTAAAGTTTCAATCTTTTGAACCAGTGCTCGGAATTGGAATCCAAGAGCTCCATGGAATTAACAACACCAGGATTCGCTTACAGGAAGCTTCACTTCCACCACAGTAGGCTGGGAGAAAAGGTTAGTTTTTGGACATTTTAAAGAGAAGTAAAATTATATGTAATAGTCATTTTATTTCCTTTTTCACCAACGGATGAGAAGCGGTGGTGGGTCAGGTGACTTTTCAAGCCATTTAATGGCTTGAATCATCAACTACGTAACTCCACCATTGTGAATTTAAAAAGGTTAATTAATTAATTTAATGAACCTCATTAATTTCTCATTGTTTTACTCACGTTCCCCCCTCATAATTTAATGTATATTGGGGTATGGTTTTGGCAAGAATTATTCAAGTAAGGAAAATTTGGCGAAGTCCTGTGATAACATCCACCAACGGAGGAATGAAGCTTGGGTAACAAGGATCCTTGATCGACAAACATCGACGACTCCATCCAATGTGGACGCTGCTCCCGCCGCAACTGCGACATCTCCAATGGAACATGAGGTCGGGGTTGATAATTAATTCAAGAAATTCATTCGATTCTTTTCCACATTTTTTAATTTTTGGGTGGATGTTGAGTGGAATTTGAACGGGGTTTATCTTTTAAAGATGAATTGACTAATATCTCCCTTGTAAAAATGAAAATGCAGAGGGTACATGCTAAACGAACAAGGGATGGACCCTCCACTGATTCTTTTTTATTGTGTTCTTTGGGGTAAATTTCTTCCACTCGTCAAAATCAGAAATCAGGGAGACATGCAGTGATGAAGGTATCTTAGGGAGCCCGTATATGCGAGAAGAAGTGAAAACGATGTTCTAGAGCATTTCCAGAGCCCTGTGAAAGAAGCACTGATGTGGACCCAATGCGGTGATGCCGGAGAATAGCACTGGATGACAAGATTAGTGGGAAGCAAATACCAGACACCGTGGAAGATCGACATTGCTCGGCGATGCGGGGGTCAGACGTGCATCCCGAAGCAGCCGACCACAGAGGGGGAGACGGTGCGCCATCGCGCACCACATTGAAGGAAGCCACAACTCGAAGCAGTGGTGATATAGTAAGGGACCTACCTCCTACGGGTCCAGTGGGAGACAAGTCGGTGCCATGGGGGGCTTCCATTTAATGGAGTTGAATGGCTCTTTAGAGCCGTTTGGGAGTAGTAGACCGCGCAACCCTTACAGGTCGTGCTGGCCAGCAGGCCAAGCCCTCCATGGCCTAGCCAAACCGGGCCAGCCCAATCTAGTTCGGGTTAATCTGTATCGGAGCCATACCTGTTCGGGTTGGCCACAACTAGGTTTGGTTAGCCCAAACCTGGTCGATTGATCAAACTGGGTCAGATCGGCCCCGGACCCCTCTCGGGAACTGTTACTCTTAGGTGACCATAACATGTGAAACATACATTCATTTGAAAAACCGTCAATATTTATAGGATCCATGGAGCAAGATGGTACTTTTTAAATACTCCTTGAGAGTTTTAGAAAAATTTGGAGTATGGTTGGGTTGGATTGACTCTCAATCCAACCGGGCCCTCGACACAAAACTGCCAATAAGTTACAGACTGGGCATCTGGTTGACATGTCATCTATTATGTTGGGACCCTTATGATGTGATAGATCATTAGGCTACTTATTCTTGGGACTTAGTTCTAGTTGATATATGACAAATGACTTTAGGAGCGGTTCTCCTAGAATCATGCTTAATATGAGAGGGAATCTAGTGGTTGGTAGTGAGGCGGAGGTTGGAGATAGATCATACGGAGGTTATAACGGAACGATCCTGTGTGGGTCAAAGACATACCAATTCGGTGTGGGTCAGATCTTATGTGGTTCAGTGCTCAGTGATCTTATGTGGGTCAACGCATACCAATCCTGTGTGGGTAAGATACTGGGTAGGTCAATGCTCAGCAATCCTGGGTGGGTCAGCGCATACTGATCCTGTGTGTGTCAAATCCTATGTGGGTCTTATAGGGGTTAATATTAATTGAAACCAGGTGGTTCAGATCTTGTGTGGGTCTTTAGGGGGTTAGTACCTATTGATCCTATGTGGTCCAGACTCGTTATGGTTATATGTAGTGCATCTTGATAGAATAAGATGATCTAGCTTCTCGAATAACTATTTCTACTTCTATGCTTTATGTATACCTGGTTTGATCTATGTCTTTTTCTTTTTGATTTGTGACTCAGATCATGCTTTCTAGGTTTCCTTTTTTGAATTCTGAGAGACCTTCAGGGGTCTCAAGGTCTCTACTGGGTAATGTTATAATCACCCCTACACAGGTTTCACACGCACCTTGTTGTGTATTGGGAATGTGATGAGGAGAATGGCTGAGAATTGAGAGAGCTAGGACGAGGTGGAACTTGGAGGGGTTTGGCTGATGTAGAGAGATGTGGAGACAATCTATACCTAACCTTCAGGTTGGATCCTCTGTGGATGATTCCAAGAGCTTTTTTCTATTTTTCCGTTGTAGTTACACCTTTTAGTTGGGCTTGTATTCCAGCTCCATTACTTTCAGTACACACCTTTAATAGTGCAGTTTTACTTAATGGTTTCATATTACTGTTTTCATGGATTGATTGTTTTTACAGGTTTAAAGGCAATGCCTTCCCATTTTAGGGATACACCTTACTGGTACTAGTCTCCAACCCCAGGCCTTTGGAAGGTGGGTTTGGGGTAGTCACAACATGGGCCCTAGGGGATGGGTCATGAAATAGTGGTATCGGAGGATTCCGTTCTATTGAAGAACTATGACTCTGCTATTTTAATGGATTAGTAATGTTACGTGTTTTGAGTATTGTTTCTAGTTTTGGGAGTTTGGTTTTTGTGCAGAGGTTGACGTATCCATACACTAGGACCCTAAATTCTGATTTTTAACACGATGCATGAAAACACTGATTACATGTGTTTTGAAATGTTTTTACTTTGATATATTTTGAGTCATATCACTGGGTATAAATTATTGACCGTGGAACATATGTTTCGTTACAGGATGCCACCATATAGATAGCCAACATATTGGATGGCTCTCGTAGAGATTTGGGAGTTGTGGGTACAGCTTGAGGACTTGTAGGGAAAGGGGTTCATAAGGACCAGAGCTTCTCCATGAGCATCCCCAATCTTGTTCACCAAAAGGTGGATGAGAGCTTGAGTCTTTGTGTGGACTATCAGGGCCTGAACTAGGTGATAGTGAAGAAAAAGTATCTATTGATGAGGATCGATGATCTCTTTGAACAACGTAAGGGAGCTCATTGATTTTCAACGATATTCCTCAGGTCAAGCTATCATCATCCAAGATTATGAGATGAGGATTTACCGAAGATAGATTTAAAATGTTAGTATGGCTATTACGAGTTCTTGGATATTTATTTCTGTATGAGAATAACTCCACCTCAGTTTATGGGGATCATGAACATGATATTTCAGCAATACCTTGATCTTTTTTGGTGGTATTCATCGACAATATCTTAGTATACTCGACATCGGAGGAGGAGCACACCGTGCACCGTCAGATAGTTCTGGATGCACTCTGAGAGCCCCAACATTATGGAAATCTCTAGAAGTGCCAGTTCTAGATATGGGAAGACCACTTCCTGTGGCATGATATATCAGAGGCAAGATTTTTAGTGGATTTGTAAATGATAAGGGAAGTTCTATCATGGGAACCACCCAGGAGTGTGACCAGAGTGCGGTGTTTCTTGGGATTGGATGAGTACTACCAGAGATTTGTACCTGACTTCTCTAGGGTAGTGTCATCCTTGTAAACCTTGATGGAGAATGGGCAGACCTCCATGTGGATAGAGATGTTCTTGTACAGTTTCCAGGAGCAGAGGCAGAGACTGACGGGTGATCCCATCTTGTGTCTACTAGAAGAGGGTGTTGGGTACGTAGTTTACTACGACACCTCAAGGTTTGGACTAGGTTGTGTAATCATCAAGGAGTGAGAGGTTATCACCTACGACTCGCAAAAATTAAGATAGCATGATAGGAACTATGATACCCATGACCTGGAGTTAGATGAAGTGGTCTTGGCACAAAATATGTGGCGACCCTACTTGATGGGTCAACATTTTACTATTTACTCTGATAAAAAGAGTCCCCAGTATATCTTCTCACAGAAGTACCTAAACCTGAGAGAGAAATGATGGCCACAGTTCCTCCAGAACAATGACTTTGAGATAGTCTAAACTCATGGGAAGGGGAACAAAGTAGTTGACGCACATAGCAGGAGGTCTGGTCTATAGTTGCTGAGTGAGGCGACAGAGCATCTATCCACCCTGCCGATATCCTTTGTTGATAGATATGGAGAAGTTTTCCTCCAGTATATGACTATCAATCACCCACTTCATCAGAGATTTAGGGAGGTACATCATGAGGATATAGATTGTGGGGCCCTGCATGATCAGATATCCTTAGGACAGGCTGTTGATGGATTTTATAATGGTGGGGAGTACACCATCCTCTTAAGAGGATGCACTATGGTACCAGTGATGCTTTGAATGGAGGTGTTGATGGAGTTCCATATAGCCCCTTTGGAAGTAAATCTAGAAGCAGTGAAGATGTACTAGGACCTCTGACGTCAGTACTGGTGGCCAGGTATGATGAAAGTAGTGGCATAGTTTGTAATCCATTGCCTCACTTATCAGCAAGTGAAGGCCAATCATCAAGTACCAGCGGGCTTATCTCATCCACTTGAGGTAACATAGTGGAAGTAAGATGGTATCTCCATGGACTTCCTAACAAGGCTACCATGTACATCCACGGGCCATGATTCCATATGGGTGATGGTTGAACAACTAACCATGTCATCCTACTTCCTACACATTTTTGAGTAGGGATCAGTAGAGGTATTGGGACGCCTCTACGCATAGGAGATATTGCAACTTCACAAATTGCTATTGACGATCGTCTCAGATAATGAAACACATTTTACATCCCGCTTGTGAAGGGATTACATGAGGCGTTCAGAACTCTGCTTTTCTTGAGCACAACCTTTCATCCTCAGACAGATGGTAAGACATAGATGACCATATAGTCACACGAGGAAATGATTCGGGCTTGTGTGCTTGATTTTGGCCACAGTTGAGAGGACCACCTGCCACTAGTGGAGTTTTCATACAACAAAATTTATCACTCCACCATCGGCATGAAACCACTGGAGGCCTTGTATTGAATACCATGAAGATCAACACTTTGCTGGAAAGTCCTAGGGGAGTCAGCACTTATGAGTCCAGAGTTGGTATATGCTACTACATAGAAGGAGCATGTCATCTAAGAGAAGATGAAGACTGCACAGAGCCTGTCAAAATATTATGCTGACCGGATATGGTGACCCTTGGAGTTTTAGGAAGGAGACCATGTATTCTTACGAGTCTCACAGAGATGAGGTTCATAGAGGTTTGGGAGGGGCGACAAGCTATCTCCAAGGTTCATCTAACCTTTTCAGATACTCAGCAGAGTTGACGAGGTGGCATACCATCTAGCTCTTCCCCCACAGATGCATCGAGAGCATAATTTTTTCCACATGTCACAGTTGAGGGGATACGTGCATGATCCATCACATGTTATCAACTGGGGAAAGCTAGACATCAACGATGGGGAAACATTTGTGGTGTACCCGGTGGAGACAGGGGATTGAAAAGAGTGGGTAATTCATGGGTGGTTGATTCCTACGGTGTGTGTTCTTTGGAAGCACGAGAATCTCTTGGAGATCACATTGGAGCGAGAGGCTTAGATGCGTTCTCAGTACCCCCATTTGTTCCCCATGTTTTGTTGTATATTTCAGGGATAAAAATCCCTAAGGTTGGTAGAGTGTAAAGACCCGAAAATTCCAAGAAATAATTTTGGGATTATTATGATTCTGGAAAAATAGATGAAGCTTTATTTCCAGGCCTAGTGTGCCTGGAATGATTTTTTTAAAAAATTTAATGTACATTCAGTAAACGCGCGGGTGGAATTTTATATCTTTTGAACTGGTTCTTGAAATTAAAATCTAAGAGCACCGTTGGATCCATAGCGCCATGATTTTCTTAAGAGAAGCTTAACTTGTACTATAGTAGGTCGGGAGAAAAAGTTATTTTTTGTACATTTTTTCTAAAAATTAAAATTACATGTAATTATAATTTTATATGCTGTTTCTCCAATGAACAATCGGTGGTGGTGGGTCCGAAGGCATGTCAATCCATTTAATGGATTCAATCATCAACTGTGTAAATACACTGTTATGAATTAAAAGTGGTTAATTAATTCATTTAATGAACCTCATTAATTTCTTATTGCATTACTCACCATTCCCCCTCCTATTTAAATGGAGATCAGGGTGGGATTTTGTCACATATTATTCAAGTGAGGAAACTCTTGCGATGTCCTTCAGCAACATCCATCAATGGATGACCGAAACTCGAGATGCAACGATCCGATATTGACGAATGCTGATGAATCCGTCCAATTTTAATGCCCCTCCCACTACCACCACAAAACCTCCAACAGATCATGATGCAGTGGATGTTAATTAATTCAAGAAATTCCCTCGTTTTTCCCCATTCATGAATTTTAATTTGGATGTTGCGGAGGATTTAAATGGGTTTTATCCATTAAATATGAATTTACTAATATCCCTATTATTATAATGAAAATGTGGTGGGCATGTGCCAATCAAAAAAGGTCAGTACCCTCCACTGATTCATTCTTGTTGCTTTATTCAAGGGACAATTTTTCAACTCATAAGAATCTTGAATCCAGGAGCCACGCAACGGCATTGATATCCTAGAGAGCCCATAAACGGGACCGGAAGTGAAAACATAGTTCTGGAGCTTTGCCGGAGCCCCGCAGAAGAAGTGGAAGTACCGACAACCGGTGATGACAGATGGGAGAGGCTGCCGAAAATCGTCAGCCACTGTGGAAGAGAGGCATTGCTCAAGGCCATAGTGGTTGGATGGGCAGCTGGCAGCGGCCGGCCGCGAAGGTGGATGCGGAGGGCAATCATGCACCATGTTGAAAGAAGTTGCATCTCAAAGGCATGACGAATTGGAAAGGGACCCGCCTCCTGTGGATCCCATGAGAGATAAGGAAGAACCATGTGGAACCTCCAATTAAATGTGTCGAACGACTCCTTTGAGCCATTTGAAAGAAGAAAACCACACGACCCCCGTGGGTCGCACTAGCTAGCAGGCCATGCCGGTCTCTGGCCCAATTGGCCGAGCTAGCGATTTCACAGCTAAACCGAGCCGCGTTGACTCGGACTGGGTTGGGTCAGCCCAAGCTGGGTCGGGCTAGGTCAGACCAGACCTGGACCCCTCTTAGGACCAAATACACATAAGTGACTATAACATGTGAACCAGACGTCCGTTTGATGAACCGTTTGCAACACTGTGATCCTTGGAGAGAGACAATAATTTTTATATACTCCACACAAGTATTGGAGAAATTTGGTGTACGACTAGGTTGGATCAAAGACAAATCCAACAAGGTCCTCATTACTAAAATTCCAATAACATACTAACCAGGTTTCCAGTTGACACACCATCTATTGCGTTGGTATTCTTAAAATGTGAAGGATCATTGGGTTAATTTTTAGTTATACTTAGTGTTATTCGAAATACGACTAATTGCTTGAGGAGAAGTTATCCGAGAATCAATATTACTATGAGTGGGAATCTAGTGGGTGATAGTGAGGAGGAGGTTTGAGATAGATCATATGGAGGTTAGTACCGAGCGATCATGTGTGGGTCAACGACATACCAATTCTATGTGGGTCAGATCTGATGCAGGTCAGCACTCAGCAATCCTGTGTGGGTCAGCGCATACCGATTCTGTGTGGTTCAGATCCTATGTGGGTTAGCGCTCAGTGATCCCATTTGGGTTAGTTCATATCGATCCTGTGTGGGTCAGATCATATGTGGGTCTTGTGGGGGATAGTACCTATCGACTCTAGGTATGTCAGATCCTATGTGGGTCTTGCAATATTTAGTACCTGTTGATCCTTTATGGTTCGGACTCTGTATGGTTATTCGTAGTTCCTCTCGATATAATAAGATGATCAAGCTTCTCAACTAATCATCTGTAATTATGTGCTTTACTTATACACGGTTTAAGATTTGTCTTTTGTTTCATGCTTTGTGATTGAGATCTTGCTTTGTGGGATTAAATTGTGTAATTCTGAGAAACTTTCAAGGTTCTCGGTGTCCCTACTAGGTATTGTTATACTCACCACTACACGGGATTTTTCTGCACCTTATTGTGTCTTGTGTAGATAACAAGTATCTTGGATGAGACTTGAGGGAGCTAGGACCAGGCAGTACACTGAGGGGATTGGATGACATGGATAGTATTGGAGATGAGCTTATTTACCATTTAGGTAGGATCCTTAGGGGATGATTCCTGGAGAAATTTTCTATTTTTCAATTGTAGTTTCACCATTCACTTCGGCTTGAATTTAATCCCTTTTACTTTCAGTACACACCTTTACTACAGTAGTTTTACACCGTGGTTTCAACTTATTCTGTTCTTGGATTGTGTGTTTGTACAGGTATAAAGGAATTTCCTTCCCATTTTTGGGATACCCCTTACCAGTGCTAGTCGCCAACCCCTAGACTATAGAAGGTGGGCTTGGTGTTGTCACGACATGGGCCCCGAGGGACTGGTCGTGACATTTAAGATAACATTTGCGGTTAATACCTTATTCCATGTTAAGGTTTTCTGGGATATAAGGTTATTTATTTACTGACTGATCTATTTAAATAATTTGGTCTTATTATTTTATTTTAGAGATAAATATATTCATATTAATTTTGGGCATTATATAAATTTTTACTAACCATTTGGGTTTTAATATGGATAAGAAGAATATATTGTCAAGTATTTATGGATCATAGGATCTGTATAAATTTAATTTTAGTGCTTGGGGTAAAAAAATTAATATATTATATTCATTACTTATGGTAATGGTTAAATTTAAAATTAATAAAATATTCAAAAAAGGATGAAATTATGTTTATGAAATGTATATATATTTGGTATGACTATTTTTTGGTGTTCCCTTTCATATAGTAAATGAATCCCTCAATTCTAGGGAAATGAACATGAAATAAAAATATTATATGATTACCTTTATATCTGAGGAATTAATGGTATTGTAATTCATTACAGATTTATTATTTTTTATTTTATAAAATTTCCCATGACCATTAAATTTACAGTTATCAATAATGTCTACCACACCCGATAACTATTTATGATTACCTTCATTACCCGTGTTTTCAAATCCCACCAATATTCTCCAACTTGTAACAATTTTTATTTGTTATTCTATATGAGATCTATAAATAACTTTACCTATTTTAAGTGATATTTTTTGTTATCAATTTTTACAAAGTTTTCATTCTATACATATATTTTCAAAACCTTAATTTCGTAGGGGAAGATTAAATTATGAGGAAGAAATTTATTTAACGTGGTAGAATGTGATACCATGATATTTTAAAAGTGTAATATCATCTTAGATAGAATATATGAAATACAAAAACATATTATAAGATAATTCAACACTATAAAGATTGATGATATATTAATTTTTAAATAAATTCAGTATATTTTATAACATTCAATTCAAGTAACATCGAGTTTAAACAAAATGAGATACTCTATTATAATATTATTATATAAACATGACCATTATAAAATAACTTTTATGTTAGAGGATATTAATAAAAAAAAATAAATTAGTAAAATTATAGGGTTTAAACATGTATAAATTAAATTCAATGGTAATATATTTATTATAAATAAAATGAGAACCATTTGGCAGAAAATGAATTTTTTTTTGGAAAACTGTATTTTTGTAAAGGTAGTTTAGTCACGCTTTCCTCACATACTTTAAAATTAATTTTGAAAACATTAAAAAAAATTTATTTGGGTAAAAATTAATTTATGAAATAACTATATATATATAAATTCATAGTGAATATTTTGGAATTTTTTAGTAAATATTACATTTTAGTGAATGATACAAATATATATTTTTATATAATTATCATTTATTTTTTATAACTTAATTAAAGTTATTAATTTAATTTTATTTATCATTAACATAAGTATTATTTAATTACATTACATAATATTAACTACATTAAAATCATATATCTAGTAAATTTTATTATAATTTTTTTTTGTTTTTAAAATAATTTTTTTTCCGAAAGCTATTTTAATGTGTATAATGATTATCCGTTTTAAGAAAATAAAAAATTAAGGAATTATTTAAATTAAACTTATTATATATATATATTATTTTTAATTCATCTAATCATGTTTAGTTGTAATTTAGTTAATATGATATCATATTTCCTTAAAAAATGCATTTATTAAAAACCCAATTTTTGACACTTATACAGTTCTCGTTTTAAATATAATTTTGGATCTTAGGTGAGTTGAATTTTTAATAATGTATTCCATATTTTTAATCATCATAACTTATATTATCTAATAAGGTGAAATTAATTTTTTACCATATTGAATAGTGAATAGTAAAAATTATTCCTGTGGTTAAGGTAAAAACAGGTTTAACATGTGTTAAAATATTAATATAAGGGAAAAAAATAAACTAAAAAATGACTAATTAATAGTTTATGGGTATATTTATATATTATATATTCTAAATTTATATTATATTCCATTTTCGTGTTTTTTCATGTGAAAAATGTCAGTGAAGTTCTTTAATTTCAAAAATTGCAAGTGTGTCCTCTATGCCAATTATAAAATACCACCCTCTATCCTCTATCAGTCACACTTCCATAACCAATTGGTTGAGTTAATAAATGAAAAAATAACATAACATATTACCTAACCTCATCTTATAAACCTTTATTGGTCAAAAAGCCATCCTAGGAAGTTGTTTTGTTAAAACAAAAAGAAGTTTTCCGAAGAAGAGGTAACATTATTATGTGAGTATTTTATTTTATTTATTCCTCCACAAATATAAAATCATACTAAAAAATGTTGATAAAATGAAACCAATTATATTTAAAATATTTAAATCTTGTTATGTTATGATAATAACCAAAAAAAATATCCTCCTGTCAAAAATGGAAAACAAAATGATTGATCATGTGTATGACAGACTATCTCCCCACGAACTAACATAATTAATTTTCAATAATCGCTTATCACGACTATCTATAATGATGTATCTGATTTTTTATATAATATTAATTATATAATTATAATTATTGAATTATTATATAATTTATATATTCATGAATTCCATTTTGTAGAGAATAAAATAATGTCTCTCGTGTGTATGGCCAGCTGCCGCCTCACAAAGTGATGTGATTTATTTTTCCTGTAAAAATTACATGGACGTTAATAAGGATTAATTTTATTTTGATATATGTTATTAATTAAATATTAATCCTTATTTTAAATAAATATTTCATATAATTTTATACCATACCATCCATTTATAAAATGGTAACATCGTTTGTGCGTATGGAAGACTACCTCCCAAAAAAGGGATTGTATTTGTTTTTCCCAAACGATTTATGTGAAACGTAAGAAATGATAAATTTATTTAACATATGTGATATATTTGACATGATATTTATTATTTGAAATTAATATATAACACAATTACTTACCATTTAATCTGTTAAGTAAATGATAATTTCAATCGTGCGTACATATGACCTACCATCTCCATGAAGAAATGTGATTCATTATCCATGATAAAAATTAAATAATGATTTTGAAGGTGTGTATATGGAATGAAAATGATATTTATAAAATTAATATCATTTTGGAGATGATATAAGTATATCGTATGTTTTAAATGTTGGAATTTCATGATCAAATATGCATAAGAAAACAAGGTAATTTATTATTGAAACAATAGGGATAATGATAGATTATTAACAAACAATTGAGAAGTTGTCATAAAAGGGAAAATATATGATATTATAAATAATTGTATTATTATTTCATAATTTAATAACATGTATAAAAAACTATATAGGAGTTTAATGATCTCCCAAATAAAGGAAATCAAGAGGTAAGGGGTTTCAAAACTAAATTTACATTCATTAGGTTATACGACTACTTCATTTATTATATTATGCCAAAATTTTGTGTGAAATAATTTTTATTGATATATGTGTTATTTAAACTTGTATTTATGTGGATATAAATTTTTATACATAATGAGATCATTTATTAACTCTTACCTTAATCATACTAATTTTGTAAGGCTTTCATCTCATACTACTTTCCCTGGGAGACATATTCTTTTAAACACCTAATTCCTTAAAAATGGGTTATATAATACTCCTTTACCTAATATATAATTAATAATTCCTAATTAATAATATTTTAAGTTATAATTCATTTAATTCATTCATGGAATGTTATGATTCATAAATTTTTATATTAGTAAGCGTTTATGTTTCAATCTCATTTTAATCATGATTTATTATGTTTGAATTTAAATTAAAAAATGTATTTGATCATTGTCTAGTAAAACTTTACTATTTTATTATCCTATGGTTATTAATGATGTTATCAAGTAATCATACTATTTTACACCCATTGGTACTAAACCTGATTTATAAATATTTTTTAAATAAAATTATAATTCATTTCATTCTTTGGTCAAAAATCATTTCTCTTCCAAATAAATGTTTTATAGAAAATATTTTCTGAAATATTTTTGTCTGATTGTTTAAATTAATTTTTACCCATAATTACATTTTTGCAAAAAAATTTAAAGTAATATTCTTTTATTTCACTCAAATACGTCCATTCTTTACATTTCTTAGAAAAATGTGAAAAGAATATTTGTTATTAATCTATTAATAATAAAATTAAAATTTTCCATGGTTATGAAAACTCAATGTTTTATTCATAATTTTTATATTTGATAGGTTATTTTAAAAAATGTATTACTTAAATTTTTGAGAGAGTTTTAGATCTTTGAGAATTTTTTTCAAAATGAAAAATTTATTTTCCTCATGAAATGTTCAATGATATTTTTGAAATCATTTTACAAATATGATGACATTCTTTAATGTTTCTCAAATTGAAAATATTATTTTCCTAAAGAATATTTTTTTTTCTTTTGAAATATATTTTCATCAACTACAATAACCTTTAATGTTATAGAATTTTTATAATTGATGAATATATACCGCTTACATTTAATCCTAGTTTATTATCCATTATTTAGATGGGGAAACAAATTAATTATGATCAATTATAAAAATCCATTATTATGAAATCTTGAATGTTTATGTTGTGAAAGAATATTATCAAACCCATTTTCTTTCCATGGATAATTATTTTCTTATGGATCATTATTGATTCATTTATGTGGAAAACATAGATCGTGAACAAGTTATGATGGGTGATACCAGATAAAAATATAATGATTTAGGTGAAGTTTTAGTCTCATGAGATGTCATGTATGGTCTAGGGTGTAAACCGAATCTATTGTGTGACATTGTCTTCCATTTGATATTTTCTAATAAGTTTTCCTTGAATCATATTTATGTCATGTTATATTTTGTTTCCACATTTCTTATGGTTCCATTATCTTATGATAAAATTTTATTTATGATATAATTCCACAAAATTACTCATTCTCTTTAATGATATACTGTTATACCTATAACTCCCTTGTTTTTTTCCTTAATAGGTTTATTCCGTTACTAATATTTTTATCTCATCATTTTATTTTTGTATTCCTCACTTTATCTCTTGTAGTTTTAGGAGCTCGAATGGATTTTAAGAGATCAAAATAGAGAATTAAATAATGACACCATGTCTATGTTTCCTTTTATATAATAGGAACTTAGTATTCTAAAGACACTAGGCCTTTATGATACTTTTGGTTTATTAATGGATATTTATGTTTAAGAATCATGAAATAATATATGTAAAAGTCTTGGGTTTCCATATTATGAAATATATATGAGACATTATTCTATTTATATAGGTGTGGAAGAACCCACAAACTCTCATCTATTATTGGGTACATTGTTCTAAAAGAATAATATCATGGAATTATTATTATTCTATAGTATTAAAAAACGATATTTCTAAGCCTTCTATGAAATTGATGAATAATTCATAAAAGGTTTACTCAAAATTATGAAATAAATATAATTAAAATTTATTATTATTAACATGGATTACTCTAGGGTGAAAAATTATTATCACATGTGAAATTGTAATTTATCTTTTAGAAAGAAACTATTAAGGAAATAATATGTATTAAATATATAATTTTAAAATTATACAGGAGATAAATAATTTGTTATAGAATTTGGTTATTTATTTATTTTTGAAGTACAATATATAGAATCAATTATAGGAATCCTTGGAGGTCATTTTGTTCTGAGGAACATGTAGATGTGATTTTGGTGATGTTTCCTTATTGAACAATGGATTCCTTTTTTCAAAAAACATGAGGTTCTATCCCATTACCTATTCACATTTATTATATGGGTAATTAGAAAGATTTATGGCATGCATATAAAGAACTAATAAATCTATATCTGATTATTGATCACATAAGGTGTGTTTGTATCCCTTATTTGTGATTTTCTTTCTTTCTTGTAGATTGTTTTTGATTATGATAATATATATAATTTTTTTTGTTTTATTGTATGTGCCTTAATATGTATTATATATACGAGCATATAGGATGAGCATATTTATAGTATTCCATATGGGGGATTTTTAAAAAATTGGTCGAAGTGTACATTGGATATCTTAGTCATTGATATCTATCATATTCATTTAAGATATCATCCAATAGGGATGTGAAAACATTTTTCTACATGTCCACGGGACATCTAAGTCTTTGGAATATGTCACTTTATTTTTGGATATCCTACAAGGGGCTGTGTTGAGTTGCTGATAGATGTTTCTTCCCTCATAGAGAAGATGCATGTTGAGTTCATCTCTAAGTACATGACATATATTTTTTAATTTTGTGATATATTTTATTTTTTATATCCATAAACAATTTTAATTCATGTAATTCACTTGTATATATTATTTATTTATGTTAATATTCATTTGTTCCCCACTACTATGTTTTTCATCCACTCCATACTTGGTAATTTCTTTACACTTATTTATATAATAACTGGGGATCTGGTGAAGGGTGGAGGACCTATGGTGGATGGATGAGTATATAGAGTGGTAGGATGATGAAATTATTGGAAGGATTATAAGCATGAAATCTACTACATAATTTATTTACTATATTTACACCATACCTTGGATTCTTGTTTACTTTCAGTTTATATATCTAGTATGCCATATTATTACTACTTGTTCTGGTATTATTATGTATATTTATAGATTTATACTTACTTATTTATTCCCTAATTTTTTTATTTTTTTCTATTCCATTGTTATACTCTAACGATTACTTGATACTGAGGGTATATTTTCTATGCTGACTAACTTAGACACTCACTGCCAGTTTCTAGCCTCTATTTTATGGGGAAGAATGCAAGAGGTCATATAGACCACCAATTCAGACCTTATGGTTTGGGTGGGGTTATATATACTGAATTATGATGATGTACCTAGAAATAGTTATAAGTATTAAAAAGAAGTTAACATCATATCTGCTAATGTTTTGATGTCATGAAGTTTGAATATTTTCCAAAATAATTGAATTTTATAAATATGATTCAAATGTTTTAACATTATTACAAATATCTTTATTCCTAAATTTTACACATTAAAAGAGTTTAGTGGGAGTATTTTATCAGATGGTCACATATGGATGTGATAGTAATTACATATGGATGCAATGTTTAGAAACTGTTAATATATCAACATCATTAAATTTGTATATAATATCTAGAAATTAAACACTTAATATATTGGTCATAAATGATGTAAACATATCATGTAATTATTATAAATTAAACTCCATTTATTATTCATTCATGTGTGATACATATTTACATTAAATAAATGGTTTAATGAAAAATATCCCTTCAAAGGACACACTTTGAGCTGTCCCTAGTTGATGATCATCACAGAGCATTATGGGTTATGTTTATTTCTTATGTTTAACATGTATATATTCTTATACTTGTTACAAAGGGGTGTATAAGAGATAAAATGATAGATTCATGAGGTAATAATTAGATACTTTTTATATGGATTGACCAACAAAAGTATATCACATACAATTTCATATATTAATCAATATAATTCGGGGTGTATACTTATTATCAACCCTTATTACCTAAGTTTGATGAGATGCCTAGATTGAGATCCTTTATTCATTTACACACCACTTAATCAATTAAAAATATTTACTTAGTTAATTAGGGGTGGTTAGGTATGTTGTTGAACATGTTTTACGTTAGAGTTCAGTCAAGATGGTATTTTTACTATAATATGACTTGTAAATACATATGGGGATTGATTGAATTATACTGAATAAATATATGGTCATTCTTATCTTATCCATATATGAGGTGTTAAACTACTTTGATGAGGGGAATGCGATGTTGTCTTCTGTTAGAAGAATGACATGGGATGTATTCGTCGACTTGTTCAATCTTTTTTAGGGAGTCATGAAAAGAAAAATTGGATAAACTAGATTGGAATGTTATATGTCTAGTGTTCACCTGATGTCTTTGATAAAATGTAAATATAAGAATACATATATTGTATATGATACATATAGTGGTGGAAATGTTCATATAGAGATGCGATTATGTTTGATAGAGATCACACTAGGATCCTTAGTATATTGATCAACAATTATGATTTTCTAGATTTCTCTATTTAATTAAATATATGAAATAGGGATTTCAAATTTGTCTTCAACACTTCTAAGTCCCCTAGCATCAAAAAATTTTTCTTATGGATAATGATATAGTTTTTGACAATGTGTTTTTTCCAAAATGGAGATATTATGAAGAAAATATATGCAAAATGATTTTTGGATTAGTTGATAGATTTATGATTTGAAAAGTTTTCACAATTTACTTATAGATTTTAAAGCAATTGGGTGATTGTTGAATATACACTACAATATTTAATATAATATTTAAAAATAGGTTCATTTTTCTTCCACGTAGTTTCATTTATAATATTTAATTATGAATTGATTAAATGGAATAAATATTAATTAAACAAGTTCAATGAATTAATGTTAATGCGAATTAATGTATATTGATATATTGAAAATGGACAACATTTTTCCTTAAATGAAATACATCAAGGATGGCTATATAAAGTGATGTGATTCCACTTTTTTTGTACAAACGATTGTATATAATCTTTTCCAAAATCTTTTCCATCCCATATATTGTTCATCACCATTAGTGAATATGTTAGAACCTCTCCATGCGTATGGGAGTCATTTGAATGAGATTAGGACCCATAGGATGATGTACCACCTTTAGAGGAAGAATTCTTTTGTCTAATGCTCCTAGGATCATTATCAACTATACTCCAAAGATATAAATAATATGGATCCTACTGTAATACAAGTATGAATTTTTTGTTCTTCATGTTCATTTCACATTGATTATATATAAGATAATAAATATATATATATGGGGTTTTCTTCTAAAACCATTTCCATATGATGTGAATAAAATACCAATATTTTTATTGTGATGGTTTGAGAAATGTGGTTTAATATATTTTCGTATGTAGTGGTTAACAATTTACTGCAAATATAATTCCCAGAGCATGTTCCATGGGAGTAAGTTTTATTCTACAATCTAATATTATAGTGTGATTTACTATTTTTCTCAATAGTCCTTAGTAAAGCTAAATTATGACCAGAAAAAGGTGTAATTAATTTATCTAAGGTACTAATGGTATGTCATGTATAGTATTATGATTATTCAATGTGGTTGAAGATTTGTTTATCTAAAATATAAAGATGAAGAGGTTCTAGTATCTTTTTTGCCCATGGTTGGGGCATAGTGGCCTGATGTATATGATAATCTCAGGGTATGGAAAACCTATGGTGTGGTGTGGTGAGTTACTATGTTTGGGGAAGCATTGTTTATGATTGAATATAGAGGTCCACCACTCTGTGATTCCATTACACCTTGAAAAAGAGCAGTATCAAAATACTTATGAACTCATTCTAATAATTCATCAGTCTCAGAGATTAGCACCATCATGGTACATACATTTTACATGATTTTGAAGTGGAGAGCATTAGGTCTATCCTGACCTCAAGTGAAAATTAATACACAATTTAGTTCATGATAAATGTGTTGGTTTCTTCTCCCACCATTTTGAAGCCATTTAAGCTTTTGTTAATAAATTAAATCAAATTGTTTTCTTGTTTTATATTTTACATTAAATTCAAGAATTCTCAAAAAAGGTGAAAAATGAATATATTATATAAATAAAATATTATATACAAATTAATACATTAAAAATTAAATACTAATGATCTAAATTAATGTTACAATAATTAAAAATACATAATATAATTTATATTATAGAATAATTTAATAGATAATAATAATACATCTAAAATAAAATAATTATATATATAATAAATTAATAATTAATATTATTCATATAAATTAATTATTAATTAAGTTTACTAAATTAAAAAATAATAGTTAATATGAATATAAATAATATTAAAAACAATTTTTTTAATAAATATTATATATAAAACAATTATATACATAATTAACATAATATTAGGTTATATATTTTTAACTAAATTTTAATATATATTAATAAATAAAAAATTAATAATTATATTATTATTTTCTCATATAATTTACTAATATTGTAATTTAATTATAAAAATTATATAAGTTTTAATGAACTATATACAATTCAATTAAATATTAGTTTTTAGATATTTATAAAAATATAAATTAAATGTTTGAAAATAATTTAAAATTCACCAATTACAAAAAATATATGCATCCAAGTATAAACATATATGTTAAAATATAATGAATCAATTGTATGTCAAAAATTTCTAAAAATATGCACTAAAGTACATGTTTATATATACATATATATTCCTAAAATGAGTGAGATTAGTGTTATATAAGAAGTTTTAGCATGAAAAAACATAAACACAATTAAAAATTATAGAAAAATTAGCATAAATTTTCACTAATCACATACCCCTACATTTAAAATATTATTTTTTCATGCATCAACTCAAAATTTTCATAATTTAATTCAATATATGTACATATTAATCAACATATAATTTTGGTACATTAAAACATAGAGTTGTGTAAATTATTAAAATAACAAACATGAATTTTCTCATTCCACCACTTTTGAAGAAAAACATAATAAATTTTAATATAATTTATTTCACTATAAAATTTCACCATAAAATTTTAATTGATATTGATAATTCAATTATTAATATGAAATATGTACAGCATCATCCTTTATTTTCTCTTATGATTTGGCGTACTCACAGCACACCTTATATATATATATATACATATACTCGAAGAACATATTTAAGAATTAATTAAGAATTTTTTAATGTAAATAATTATAATTTGAATGAAAACCATGAGATTATGTTTAATAGAAAATCCATGTAAGAAATATAGGAAAATTGACCTTCAATTTTTGTTTCATATATTCAGGATTTATCTTATCTTGATTAAATCATTTCCAACAACAGGAACCCCCTTAAACAATTTTTTAATTGACTCTCAAATAGATTTTAACTGTTATTCATCATAGTTTATCATTTTTTTATAAGATGTTCTATTTTAACCAATTACTAATTATATTTTAAAACATTAAATAGAGTTTTTTAAATTCAAAAAACTGCAAAATAGATTACGTTATAAATTTAACTTTTTATATAAATACATGAAATTTATTCTACGTAAATACTTCTCAAATCACTAAATTTTTAATTTCATAATAAAATAAATTACTCTAACTCACTATTTATTAAATTATATTTCAATTTATGATACCAAATGAATATGATACATAATAATTTTTTTAAGCTAACCCGATGTATGTGGTCTCCCTAGTCGGTGAAAGAATGTGATTAAAGTGGGAATCCATAATACCAATTCCCAACCCACTAAACATATAGACAAATATATATATATATATAATAAAATTAACTAGCAATTATATTTATAATATATCAGTAAATTTTAAATCATTCTTAGATGGGAATAAAAGGTAGAGGAAATATTGAGACTCTCTAGATATTGATGTACTCCTCTTATGGTTGTTTATAAAATAAATGTCAAAAAATAAGGTATATAATTCTCACCATGTATTGGGGTTACACTAAAAAATAATATTTTTATAGCATTAAACCATGCTATATAAAAACAATCCTTAGTAATAGAGTTAATGTTTCTTCTTTTTGTTGAACCAACAAGTATGTGTTACACCTAAGATCCTTAAAAAAACTCTTTCATTATATATAGCAGGATTCATGATATAAAAAAATATCCTATAATATAAAAATTATCTACGAGTTTTTTACACATTGGGTAATATAAGATTTAGACTGATGGTTTTTATGTGTATATCATATTAGCTAAGATAGTAGTTGAAAACCCATGAATATTCGTGATCTATCGTTAATAGAATCAATATATAAAATAAAAAAATAATATAAAATAGTATTATTTTACAAGATTGATAACCATATAAAATATACAATATAGTAATCCTAACGTCAATCACTAGAGTAGTATATGAAAGACTCCTGCCACTGAAGGGATTACACTATCCAAAGGATCCAAGAACACTTATTGAGGTTCTGTAAACAAAAACTAGATGCTAGAACCTACACCTAGTGATCAAATGTATATTTAGAGGATGAGGGTATTGTGAGTCTTGTATACAATCATTTTTATTAGATAGGATGGATCTCATCCCATTATATAGTTATCCATAATGTGTTTCATTTAATAAAACATTTCATATATATTTAATGTATCAACATATTCAATGTACCAATATACATTAATTTATATTAGACTTATTCATTGAATTCCTTCAATGAATGTAGTCTATTTTTTAAATTAAAAATCGAGTAAATTTAATAAATTTATAATTTTTTATAACTGATTAGACCATGTGGAACAATGATTTCACAAAATGAAATGTATATTTTTTAGTGCACGTACTACAATCTCCAAGATGCACTGAAATAATATAAGGACTTTATTAAAAACATCACAACTCTTTGTGAATCCATCCAAAAATCCATTTTGATATAGTTTTTTTTTGAAATTGGTACATTTTTTTATAAAAAACTTATTAAAATTTTTTTGTATGATTAAAAGGAAAAAATATGTTACACTATGGGCCTTTGTAGAATTGAAAAAAATATGAAATTATTATTTCATAAATGTAAGAAAAGAGAAATCTTTTGAAAAAAACATTGCTACTCAAGATATTAAGGGGTTTGGTGGGATCTCCATTAGACATCCTCATATCTCTATATGAGCATTTACATCATAAGAAGTATCATATATATCATATGTAAGTTATACAGTCCCATTTTTCAGGACACTGAGTGGACAACACATATGGAACATAATAATCTATTATAAGAAGCCTCATCTTTCATGATTAATCAATATAGACTAACTAGGTTGATGGATACATTAAAGGTCATTCATCTAACTAACGTACAAATAACATGTCTCTCATCTATGTTGTTAAGAAAATAATATATGACCTAACTAAGAATCACCTTAAATTTACTTAGTCTAATTCAATCATGGGACATATGTATTAACTCATCCTATAGGTCGATAAATCCCATCATGGTTATGCTTCTACTAAAAACATGATCAGAAAAATACCCAAACACCCATGATTATCTAAGTCAATTTTTTACTTGTGTAATAAGTGTATAAATTTATGAATATTTTCATGTTGGCCATCTTGTCAAAGACTCTCAGTATGTATTCATATTAATCATATGTCGCCTATATATTTAAATAAATTCATGTCATTCCTTGGGATATATTTTAGCGATTATGTATATGTAATAAAGTTCATACTTATATCATCATAAATTTATTCTTAATATCTCATACAAAACATTTTACATTGAGTATATTATTCCCATCATTTTAATATGAAAATATCATTACAACCCAAAATACTGCGTGATAATTGTCTATTTTATAAAACACAATGTTAAACATTAAGGTGATCTTATCATTCAATATTACATGTAAAATAAATTACAACACACATGAATGAATGATAAATAAGTATTTCCAATTTTATAAAATCATTATACACTATACATACATTAAATAAATCTTTTATATGAGGAATACCAAGATACATAACATGAACCTCATATTATTGATGAAATAATGGATTCATTAAGAAATATACCACATTTTCCTCTATAGAAACTCAACCAATATTTACATAACACATATCTATAAAATATCCTATGATATAGTATTCTAGTAGGATTTATTTGGCCCTTTAGTGATATCAGGGTTCCATTTCCTAAGAGAAAACCCCATTATTATCTTATTAAATCTCAATCACTCTTTTAATGCTAATAACCACCTAAAATTTAGTGATGAACTTATTGATTTAAATTTTAACACTCCCAGTATGATATGGTGTGACATAATTTTCTACATAACTAAGTCCATTATTATGGCTTATTTAGAAATATTATAAGTGATATCTACAACATTTAAAAAAAAAACAAAAAACAATTGAGGTTTTAAATCATCTCTATTGGATTGATAACTCGCAAGTGTAACCTTTTACAAAAATATCATCTTCTCCTCTAAAGACCACGAACATATCCTTAGTCCTTATCAACTACTTAATAATATCTTTTATATAAATTTAGTGACTCTCACCATGATTGGATTGGTATATGTTTGTTATGCTTAGATAATATGAAACATAAGGTTGAGTACACAACCTAGAATACATGATTGATACAGTGGTATAAGTGTTTGGAATTATATCCCTCTTTTTTAATCATTCATATGGATCTTAAATCATATTATTATTTATTCCATGAAACACAGGTATAGATCCCTTTTTGGAGTTCTCTGTAATAAACCACATTATCATTTTATTAATGTATATATCCTAACTAATACTAATAATGTTATTATATATATCTCTATAATTCATCATATATAGTATGTTGGTTTCTACACCCATGTCTTAAATTGAGAATAATTCACGCAAACATATAATCATAGAGTGATGTTTCATGTTTTCATTTCGTATATGTAGTATATCATCCATATAAAATATCATAAAAATTACAACACTTTTACTAAATTTTTATATACACTTTAATCAAATAGGTTTTGATGCAACAAACCTCTTTAATTGCATCATCAAACAAGATATTCCAATTCCATGAAGCATTCTTTGACCAATAAATAGACCATTACTACTTTAATTCTATATTAGTTTCATTTTGATCCTCAAAACCTTCAAATTCTATCATATAAACATTGCAAATGAAATTATAGTTAAATAAATATATTTTTTCATCATTTTGATATATATAATATTCATAATAAGAATTTATAAATAGTAAAATATGAATGGATCTAATAATATGTATTACTAAAAAGGATTATAGAAATTCAATAAAATTTGTATTTCTTAAATTATTTTCCACCAAATGAACTTTATAGGTTGAAAAATTACAATCCATGTTAGTTTTCTTATAAAGAACCCACATTAACCTTATTGATCTTACCCCTCATATTAATCAAATATGTTCCAATCATGGTCAGTGTATATGTAGTCCATTTAAATTCCTTATCATTTAACCATTTCACATAATCATAACTCTTAATTTTCTCTTGATAGGTAGTTGGTTCATCAATTGTTAAAATTTCCTCCTCATCATTCACCAAGATAAATTTATTTATCATGACTCCCTTATGAATCCTACCAGACCTCCATGGTTCTTATATAACATTATTTAGTTATTCTTCCCAAAATCTTTATGTAACTAACTATACTTCCATCACAGAAACAATTTATATTTTCTGGTATTAAAATTATAAATTTTAATTTTTTCTCTCACTATATATTTGGATTAAATGTTATTTATCAAGTAAAACACCATGTCAGGCCACAAACACAATCCATTAATTGGTCTAAATAAATATTATCCCAAAACATATTTGGGATAAAATATAAGAACAAATGGGAAATATTTAGGGCTATGTCTTCAGAATAAAGATGTCCTACGTATGATCCACAGTCCTTAATATTCATAAAATTCATATTGGGATAATTCTACATCCATATCTCATATGGTGTATTTAATATTAACTTTCATGAACATGTCTTTATAAGCATACCACAATCACTAGGGACAAACATTGAAATTTAATAGGATGTTCATAAAAGATCATTAAAAATCCAAACATGTCTTAGAAGTTATGATTACTCCTTTCAGAAACCCCATTCCATTGTTGTATTCTAATAGGAGTGAGTTGTGAAACAGTTCCACAGTCTCTTAGATGATCTATAGATTTTGGGCACATGTATTCACCACCCCTTTCAAATTTGATATTCTTAATTCTCTTTCTCAATTGATTTTTTCCTTTATATAGAAGACCATTGATATTTTCAAAATTTTCATACATGTGTTTCATAATAAGAACATATCATTAAAGACTAAAGTTATCAGTAAATGTAATAAAAAAACTAAAAGAATCAATCACTTTTGTGACCATTGGTTCACATAAATTGTTATGTATGATATCCAGTAGTCAATTATTGCTTTAATCATCTATCTTAAAAGGAATAATATACTTTTTTCCATTAAAAAATATTATTAATTATAAAAAATTTAATAATATATTAAATTTTATAATTTATCTCTATGGATTCATTAGATTATTTTCTCATTTATATGTTCTAGGGAATAATACCAAAGCTATGTCGGAATAAGAATCAAACCCCACAATCATATTTTAAAACTTATATGCAAGATTAATCATATTTAGAATATATAAAATATTAATTTTATTCCAAATTTTATAAAACATTTCATTCTTATATATTGAATAACCTTTTTACTTAATGGTGAATTAGAATCTAAAAGTTTAAAAATAGGATATAGAAAAAAAATTATATTTATGAAAGGGGAATAGTAACAACTCTTAAATTTTAGTATCAATCCACTAGGTAGACATAGATCATTAGTGCTAACTTATAATGTATAAAATCATGCTCCATCACCAACACAATGGTCTACTTTATCATTCATCAATTATATTCCATCTCTCAGTCTATTTTTTAATAACAAATATATGACACACACCCATTATTTAATAAAAACGGATCAAATTTAGTGGAATTAATCTATGTGATATTCATAGTCATAACCTTGGAATATTTCTCTTTATCAACTCTTTTCAATCATAGATATTGATATTTATCTATCACATAGTTAATGCTTATTCATTATCACTAAATGATTATCATGAAGTAATACATAATCTAAAACAAAGACATATCAATGGGTGAGAATCCTATTTTATATCTTCTAATTAAGTAATTTTAATAAAATTACTCTAACTATAAATAATTATAAAATTTAAAATTTACACGTAGTGAAAAAAATGAAAATTTTATTATGAATTACACTGAGTGTCAGAATAATAACCCATAGATATTTAGTTGGGGGATCGTCCCGTTAATAACCTTTATTATTCATGGACTTTATAGTGGAATAAAATATTTATTCATTTCCATATCATGGAAGATATTCAAATATATTCCTTTGATATCCAATCTATTTAGGATTACCAGCTTGGTTAACCCAAAGAAAACATAATTAATATAATGAAAATAGAAATTATAGTGGTACTCATCTGATCCATAACAAACCTTCAAGACTATTTAGATTCATTTATAACTTTCTTTCCTTATTCAAAATTATCTTTGGGTACTTGGATGCGACTGACCTACATGGTTGGATGATTGATTCCAATAAAAGTTCATCGAGAGAAGGAATATCACACTTAGTAATTGAGGTAGATTTTTCTTTGGAAAGTACCACCTATTTAATATGAATAACATGCCCATAAAATTCATATATATTTATGTTGGGATTGATGATTTAAAATTTTGAATTTTTAGGGGAGAGAATATATTAATGGAGGGATTTTCTCAACATTAATGGAAGATTTTCTCCCATCATTAAGGAAGATTTATTCCCAATATTAATTGATGGAATAATGATGGGATTATGAATGTTTACCGCATTAATGGAGATAAGTGTTGGGTGTCTATATAAGACGATGTGGAAGAATGTTTTGGAATGTGTGCTGGAAAAGATTTAGCCACCAAGAGAGAGCAGAGAAGGGGTTGCCGCATTTTTGGTAACTGGTGCAAAGCAATGATGGTGATCACGACAATGATGGTGTGCTAGAGGTGATGATTGAAGATGACGATGATGACGGTTCCATGAATCGAAAGTCATCTTGGTTGTGGAGATCAAGCAGTGTGTCCGAGTTGCGATGATTGGCGGTACAATCAAAATGGTACGTTCATGGGTGTCGGTGTTGCGTTGTAAAAATGACTTCTTGTGTTGTGTGAAAAATACTTCAGGTGCGTTTATAAAAGGCCTTCGGGTAAAATATTCTCCTCTTCTGTGTTTCTAAAACGAAGGATTCTGCTGTGGCATTGGGCTCTATACCCAAATAGTGGTATCAGAGGGATTGGTTGAAGTGATTGGTTGTAGAACATGGAGGCAATCGTCTGGTGGAGTAGCATATCAAGGACTCAGATGTCATCAGAAATGACGGCGGTATCAGCGGTGTTTCTAGAATATCGAAAGTATTCTTGGCCGCATGTGTCATGTGGCATGTTTCGTTCATTGGGTGACATTCGAATATTTGTTGAGTGAGTATTCAAATTGACCCAGATGGTGGAGATGAATGTGAATTATTCAAATATTAAATCATGGTGGATATTTTTGGGATTGATGATTTAAAATTTTGAATTATGGGGAGAGGGAAAATATTAATGGAGGGATTTTCTCAAAATTAATGGAGGATTTTCTCCCAAAATTATTAATGAGTTATACCAAATATTAATTGATGGAATAATTATGGGATTATGAATGTTTACCGCATTAAGGGAGATATGGGCAGGGTTTCTATATAAGAAGATGTGGTAGAATGTTTTGGAATGTGGGATGGAAAAGATGTATCCACCAAGAGAGAGCGGAGAAGGGGTTTCCGCCTTTGCGGTAACCGGTTTGAATCAAAGATGATGATCCCAACAACGATGGCATGTCAGCGGTGATGATTGAAGACATTGATGATGACGATGCCATGTATCAAAAGTCCTCTTGGTTGTGGAGTTCAAGCGGTGTGTTCCAGTAGTGATGATCGACTGTACAATCAAAGTGGTACGTGCATGGGTGTTAGTGTTTCATTTTAAAAATTCCTTTGTGTGTTGAGTGAAAAATCCTTCAGGTGCATTGATAAAAGGCCTTCGGGTGAAATCTTCTCCACTTCTGTGTTTCAGCAACAACGACTTCCGCTGTGGCACCGGGCTCCACACCCCAACAATTTAATATTATACAATATTTATATTTTCATATTTTTATTCCTTCTGTGTATGCATGCTTCCATTGATATAGTTATGTAATCCCTATTTAATCAAGAAAATTAATGTGTTTAGGCCACATTAGTGTGTTGAAACCACATTAATGTGTAACATTTACACAACCCAAAAGTGTGTATTATTTAACTGAAAAAATAATCCAATTATATTTTCACATATCCAAATATATCATATAAATAACTTACAAGTACATTTCATGAATTGTAAAAAAGATATATAAGATTGATAAACTCCACATGGGTATGTGACGTATAACCAACCCCTCACCTTTCTAGAACTAGGAAAAAACATTCGTGCTACAGGGTAGTCCAAAACGCGGTCCCCTTCTAAGTGTAGAATTTACATAATAGATAATTCAATTGATAATATATCTAAAAACATTCACAAATTAAATTTTACAAATATTCTCAACATCATTACATTAATTAATAACCGGGGTCATGGTAGATGAAAACTATTTTGTAAGAATTCAAAAATAGAATTTCACGCATGGATCTATTTCCATGAAGAAATTTGTTATATGAACTATTCATAAAAAAAATTAACAACAGAAGTAATTTTAAATAAATTAATAATTAAAGGAATGACAAAATAAATGAATATTTTATAATGTTTTATAAGAGATCAATTTATGAAACGTTCATAAATAAAAAAATTTAAAATAGACATTTTATAATTAAGCTACCCAATTTTAAAATACTATAATATTATAAATAAATAATATTATATAATATTTTAATAAGATATATTTTAAATATTCCATTATATGGTATTAAAATTTTATCATATTATATTTTGTGAATTATAAACATATGAAAAAATATAGTTTATGTAAACCTTTTTTATAATTTAAGAAATGTATACATTACATTATGTTACACTATAAACTAATTAACTTTAAATTTTTTTATTTGGTACAAGTACTAACTTTAAAAAAGTTCTTTATTATTTCAAATAATTCTAATTAATTAATTATGAATAGATCATAATTTTATATATAAATATGTATTCATTATGGATTTATTTATATAATTTATGAAATATTTTTATGTTAATAAAAGTATTTCAAAATAAATACTTTACTACATGATCATATGTTAATCAAAATTATTTATTAAAATATTTAATATAAACATCAACATTTAAAATATCAATTTTTTTAATGGACATTTCACAAATATTTATATAATTAATCATATACTATTTTAAATTAATTTATAAAATATTTATAGAAAATATATTCCACAATTATATATTATTATTATTTATAATCATTTTATAAACAATGTAAATTTTCAAAATATAATCTTAACATTAACACTTTAATATAATTATAAAATTTCTAAATACTTTTATGGGAAAATTTATTAAAACAATTAACCGTAATACATTTATAAATCATTAATTTATAAATAAATTTTATAGATTTTATAAACATTACAAAATATCTTATTACCTTATTTATAAAAATATATATGTAATTGTAATATCTGACGTGCGGTGAAATAATCATTAATTTATCATATAATGTGACTTTAGGATTTGAAAATCAGTAATGATTTCATAAAACCTTTTATTTGCTTAATAATAAAAAATAATGTTGATTTGATGAGGAAGAAGGCTATGAATCCACATATATTTTTAGGGGATCATCATACGAACAAAGGTGGAAAAAGAAAACCCTTAAAATGTTCCCAATCTGTGTTTGATAGAATCACCATGTTTTATAAATGATGAACATAAACATGAATTATTTGATAACAACAAAAATACACTTCATATTGATCATTTGATAAGTTTATGAAATCCAACTACCTCTGAGGGGATTACACTGGAAAAAGGATCTTGAAATTTTTATTGAGGAACCCTAAACATATAAGGGGTGATAGTTCCTTCAACTAGTGAAAAAAAATTGGGAGATAGAGAGTATCATGATTATTTCATATATCCAGTTATATCCAATTGGTGGTATCTCATCCCTTTATATAGTCATCCTAGACAACATTTACTCAGTGAAGCATGTCGGCCATGTTTTAAGTATGACTATATTAAACATATCAATATAAATTTATTCATTTTTCAATTATTCTTTGAATTATATAAATTAATTCAATCCATATAATTAATTCGAAATGGATTTTATTTTATCCAGTCATTACAGATAATAAAACATGAAACTGAATCAGAAGATGTCACACATATGGTTTTTTGCATGTCCAATATATTTCACCTCCATCATTATTCTTATAATTCATTTCATAATTAGTGTTGGTAAAATTATAGTGGGGGAATCATAATTGGGCTCTTCACCGTCTTTAAAAATTTGAATCACTTATTTTCTAGAATCTTATTCATCCTATTATTTATTTATTTGATTCTCTAGATACCATTGTACATTGTATAATCATGGACTGTGGGTTTGACCCCCTCAAGTTAGTAATTTGTCTAATTATTATTGAAACATACCAAAATTTATCTTCTTTATTGGAATGTATATAATAATTTCTTCCCATCATCTATACAATATATACATTATTTCCTTTATAAACAAAACAAAACATGTTGTTTAGGATTCCCTCAATATGTGCACATCCTAAATAAAGGCCCTCTCAATCAACATCCTTCCCCCGATTGATCCAATATGAACCCTCCATGTGTGTAACTCCCTGATGATGTAATCCCATCAGTAACATCTATCCCTACTCTTCTGGAGACACTCTAAAATTTATAATACCAATCACCTCTGTAGAAACACCCCCCCATTTTAGACACTCATGATAATGTCTTTTTCATGATTCCTCTAGGTCGGTGGTGCCACTCATTTCCTACAGGATGACAATGCCTGTCCTTTATTTATTTGGTTACCAACTAATAGGATTTTTTTTGAATTTTTGATGAATTCTAGTTATATATTGAATCATTGTTTTGATTGAATAATTTATTTGAAATTAGGATTTTTCAGGTTTATAATATTAAGGTGAATATATTCCTATATAATTTTGGAAATATTATACTGGAAAATATTAGGGATAATTTAAAATATTTTGAAAGTAGTTTCATAGGTTTAAAAAAGAATACATAAATTAAAATATATATTTATATAGATTTTAGGTAATTTAATTCCACAATATTAATGTTACATTATATATTATTTCATTTCAAAAAAAGTAGGAATTATATATGAACTAATATATATAAATATATATATATATATAAACCAAAGTAATTATTATAATTTTGTATTATATTAATGTTTAGATTATAATTATATGAGATAATAAATGTTCATAATTGTTTTCTAATAAAAAACGAAATTTAAACATATTATTGTAATATCATGTCTTGTGTAATTGTTTCTATTTATTTTGTATATAGAGAGAAGAATGGAATTGTTCATCTGAATAGAAAAAATAGATATTATCTTGACGGAATTATTTGGTTTATTGATTTCATAAAAAAAGTTTCAAGGACACCATATCATTTTCGTATATATATAACATTAATATAGATATTAATACATATGAAAACTATAAGGGATAAATTAATATTGGAGGGTTTTTTGAAAAATTATAAGAGTTAGACTATTAATGGGGACAAATATGTTCATTTTCATTGAAAAAAACTATTTATATTGATGTTGATATGAGGAAAACTGATTTTTTTAATTAAAAACAAAATTAAATGATACATGGGTTTCTTTTTTTGAGAATTGACATCATGAATGTTGATATGGATGATAGTAATCCATGATCTGGAATAAGTCGAGAATAATTGATGTTTTTTAAAAACCATTAAAATGGAAAAACTAAATTATATTCTAGGTGAACTAATTTTAAAATCCTTTTTTTTATCTTGGTGTTATTTTACAAGAAGGTTTTGAACCATTGGCCAAACACATCATTCAATTTGACTTTTCTATTATATTAAAAAATAATCCTTCAAATTATATGATTCCAGAGTAATATTTGTTAGATCACTTGTTGGGTGAAACACATTGAGGGGTGTGAATCAGTGTGACTGCAAAAATAAAATCCATTTCACTCTCAGGCGTATTTAGTATCAATATTAATGATTATCAACAATTCAGTAAATAAATAAAAATTATAATTATTAATAAGGTCCATATCATTATAGATAACTGTGTCCCAAGTGTATTGTGGTTATTATCCCATGAACACAATCCCCTTTATATAATTTAATGGAACATGTTAAAGGGAATAATCTTGAACTCATAAAATCCACTGACACAAACAAGTTACAAAATCACTTCAAATTAACAAATTAATAACACTTGATAATGAATGATCGATATTGAGAATCTGAGCCTCCACATAGAATCCTAATGATGGTATTCTTCCCCATCTTCCTTGTATAGAATTATTGTGTTCATGTTCAAATATGATTTTTCATCCATAAAACAACATATTATTTTTCCCATGAAAAACTCCTTCAAAATCTCAACCCAAATCTTTTTGAACTAGTATATACACAAATATATAATAGTTTCTACAACATCATATTATTCTCATATTAAACCTCACTCAAATATTAAACTTGATTTATTAAAATATTTTATCCATAATAATTATAGAAATTCTTCATGAATGATCAGCTTCATAATTATATATTTTTTTTGATTATTGTGATCTTTTAAATATCATGTTGTAATTTTCCATCAATTTTTTTTAATAACCATTCCTTTTAGTTTCATTGATGTTTCAACATATACATAGTGATGAGATATCTTAATCTATGACATGGAAGTTATCTCAATCATGATAATGTGTTTGATCATGATGCTTGATCCACATATATAATCACAAAATAATTTTATGATTCATTTCTTCAATTTTTATTAGAATATTAATGTATTGATATATCTTTTTTGATTTCACATAATAAATATGTTGATTCCAGATTCTCATAATTTCAATTAAATCATCATTTTTCATCATGAATACTAAATTATAACATATATATTAATAGAATCTGTACGTAATATAAATTATCTTATAGGATCCTCAAACCTGTAGAGTTTAAGATAAAATTCTATTTCAATTCTTGAAGAAAAATATTTCTCGTAACATAACTAAATTTATTTACACATTAATTCCCATAGTATTAGTTAATTGACCCTTTATTTATGTATTATATGTATATATAATTTATTGGTTATGTTTGGGGAGGATTGGGGGTTGATTTTTGATGTTCTTTTTTCTTTTTTAGAAGTCCATGGTTTGTTAATTGTAAGTAAAAACCATGAAACACCACAAAGAAATTGTACAAAGGAAATCATAGGCCACTAGACAAGCATATAATTAGTAGATAGTTGGACCAAATAATGAGTATGCTCAAGAAAAATAGTGAGATCATACATTCATTAGAGATAATGGATAATTCATAGTTGGTACATAGGTTTTCAAAACATGTGATCTTACCATATGAGGTCTTTCTTGTTAAAGAAGCCTATATATGGTTAGACCAATTTTTTATAATCATATTCCATCACAAAGAATTGTTAAAAATTATATCTGAAATGTATGGATCTCAATTATTTGATCCCATCAGTCGCTCATTTTTTCCATGATCTACCCATATCATGAATTCCCTTTCTTCTAAAGGCTTAAGAGGTGATTTCCTTTGGACTGAGAGTGATCTAAAGGTGATGTAAATTCTACTAGAGTTCTATTTTCACAGTAAAAATATCATTCTTCAACATTTACATTAGATATATTGTTATTACCTCTCTTAGAATCATGGATCTAGTTTCTGGGTGATATATCCATGATGCGTGATTCTAATATTATTGAGATATTATTGTTTTTATTTAAGGGAACATGATCTAATGATGTTTTTAGGATATTTGGACTATTTTGTGGAATTCAGTGTCATTATTTTTTCTTCACCAGTGTATGAGAAGTAGGTGGCTACTGTCATGACCAATATTGATTGGAGCATAAATGATTAGATTAAAATTGGATGAATTGATTGAAATTGTTGTGGAACCCTTGTATTATTTAATAGAAACAAATTTTGTGATATTTCCTAAAAAATTATAGAAACTGGTTATTTTGTGTAAAGGGTATTTGGTTCATGATTCTAAAATTATATTTTTAAAATTATGGATTGATTTTGATACATGGAAAATGATTATAAACTTTGTTGTAATAAAATAAATTTATTATTGATATTTTATGGCATTGGTTTTAGCATATATCGTTCACGTGAGTTCATTTTCATTAGATGAGACAACCTATAATAAATGTGTTCCAATTGTTCACCTGGTATTGGTTACCTTGTAATGACATGGTAGATTAATGAGAGAAAACTCCTGAGTATGAAATTATAACATTGGTAATAATGTGTGTATGCTTGGAGGTGTGGAATGTGTATGCCAAATCAGATTTTTGAAATGGATTTAAAGGCATGTTTGATTCATTTTTTTAGAAATACTTTTGGTTTAGAAAACTATTTTGAAATGTGATATAGAAATAATTTTATATTTTCCTAAACCTTTTTATATAAATGTGATAATATGTACTATTCTAGTGGTGTGAGTTGGTAATTCGTTGGATAGTTACTATTTAATTTTATACTCGCCCACTTCTTGGCCACTATGGAATTCTTATAGATTTCATATACCAAGTCATTGGGAAAGTCAAGGTATCTTAGTTCTTTATTGATGCATCATGATTCCATGGGCTTGCTTTCTGAGTAGGAACACAGAGAAGATTGTGATTTTTCGATTTGGTGTCCCTGATGCCTTTTATTTTTTTGGTGTTGGTTTTCACTTTTTATTCAGATAATATCTTTTGTTTTGGGTTTTAAAAGATTTTATTTGGTATTCAGGCATCATTTTTCGGTTAATTTGTTGTGGTTATCTTGTTTTGGTTTTATTTTCAATGGGAAAACCATCCCCCAATTTTTAATGAATCCCCTAGAGTTTATTTCCATCCTTTGTATTCTTTGGGTTGTCACCTAAGTCCTACAAACATCACACTGCCAATTCCCAATCCAATGTGTGAGGGGCGTGTTGTTACAAAATGAATCAATTTATTCAATCCTTGATTTGGGATTAGTGCCATTATGTCTCATAGGATGATAGAAATTGGTAGTATTGTCAGAAATTGAAATGTATAAAACAAAAATGTATAACTATTTGATTTATACTAAAATTAAAGTTACTAAGGAGTTTAGTTACATGTGTTTTTGAGAAACTGTTAGGAGTTATAGCCTCATAATCATGGGTTTATAAAGGGATAATAACACAATAAGAATTGATTGTAATGACATTGCCTAAGAGTTCATAATATATATTGAGTAATGATTTGTGAATTGGGAAAAAATAGTTGATTTTTAAAAGTAGTGGGATATGGTTTTATTTTCAAAAATCATAGTGGTATTTTAAAATATGGTGTGAAATAGGAACCTTTTAATTTTTGGAATGATTGTTTCTGATATATGTGATGTGGTAATGAAAATTGGGTAAACATTGAGTTGTTAGAGAGTGGGACCAAATGTATTTTTCTTTTAGTTATATAAAATATTACCAAGTAGGAACTATAGAAACCAACTAGGAGAGGATGTTGAGAATGTGGTTGTACCTAATCCATATGTGAACCAAATTTAGGTTCATAGTATTATCCTGGGTTTTAGGCCTTGGATAGAGGGAATATATGGGATGAACCAAGTTATGTGGACTATTTTACTCAGTTGAAGAAGTATAATCCATCCACATTTTGGTGTGGTTCATAAGAAAGATAAATATATGTGGCTAAATAGGATGAATAAAATCATTTATTTCCTTAAAACCAAATTTTTTCAATATTTAAAGTAAGAAATATACATGATGGAAGATCATTCACACCAATGGTGGGATTTAGAAGTTCGCTAAATCAGACAAAATCATGTCATGGGAGGATTTTTAAAAAATGTTTAAAAAACTATTATATCCTCTTGATTTCGATATAAAAGAATAATAGACGTTTTTATTTTAAATAAAGAGACCCTCACAATGATAGAGTACATGACTTAATTTATGAATCTAGTGCTCTTTTCCCCTCATGTTGTGGCACGTGTGTTCTTGAATACACAAATTTTTTAGTCTGGGTTAAAGCTATAGATTTTTCAAAATATTTCCATTATTTTTATATCAGATTATACATAGATGGTCAATAGAGTAATAATTGATGATTGATATACCATAGGTAATATGAGTGGAGGAAGCATGTTTTTACCTATATGAAGTACTGGGAAATAAAATTCCATGAATGAAAGGAAGAGGGACTCCTATTTTAATATGGGAAGAATGAATAAGAATCGAAAAAATGGACTGGGAAATATTCCTCTTAAACCAATGAGAAATAATGGATTATTTATGTGTGTTTATTTTGAGCTTATATAGTGATATTTTACGAAACCACCTAGGGAATGTCACAATTGAAACCATATAAGTCATCATACATGAAATAGTTGTACTGATCCATGTTTAGGTGCTAGGAAAATATATCAGGATTCTCTGGAATCAAATACTTCAATGGGATGAGTGGAGAAAAATATACCTCATCAAAAAAACATTACAATACAAGGTTATTATAATAATACCACGACTCCTCAACTACTAAAATCACAATTGGGAAATAATGAAAAATATTTTGTGACAATAAAAATGTATGTAGATGAGATTTTGATCATGGATGATCATGGATGATCAATTGTGACCATTGATGGTGAGAGGTATGATTCTTTTTTATTTTACCCTTATAAAAGCATGGATTGGTACAATTTCATATCATTCATTTATATATTCTCATTCTATTGATCATCTAGGTTTTCATGTGGTTATGGTTCCTTATATTTTTGGATATGAAAACTCCTCATTGACAAATAGAATGTTAATCCTTTATATGAAAATAATTTTCCATAACTATTAATGGGGATAAATTTAGTTTTCATTTATATACACTTAAAATGGATGTTAATGAATTAATCTGGGGTATGGATCTGCTGAGAAAGTTAAAAGTTCACATAAAATTTTATATCATAAGGATTAGTTTTACAACTATTGATGGAATAATGAATCTCATTAGTGGAGATCGAAATGTAGAATAATATAGATCTAGATTGTTGAAACCAATGGTTTGATTTATCTCATAACTGTTATAAACATTGAACATTACATTAGTATACAAGACTGTGAATAAATATTTTTCAATTTTAGTGGATCATTTTCCCGATGGTTTTTTAAATAATTAATCAAGACTTCCACCCATAATAGAATTGGAGATTATGATTATTCTCTTACCAAGGACTTGTCCTATATAAATTTCTTCTTATCAGGTGGAAAGATAAAAATTAGGAGAATTGAAATTTCTGTTGAATAATTTGAAATATAAGGGTTCATTTGGCCTTGTTTGACTTCAGGGGCATCACTATTTCTCTTTTCGAAAAAGGCAGGCATAAACCTTAGGCTTTAGGGAGATTATCATAAGATTAACCATGTAATGATAAAAAAATTTGTATCCACTTCTATGCATTGATTCTATTTTTTTAAAAAAATTATGGGAGCCTAGTGATTCTTTAAAGTTGACATGCATTTGGGATATCATGAACTATGGGTTTAGAAGCAGGATATTCCAATGGTAGCCTTTAGAAGTATATCCAGTGAATATGAGTATGTGGTTATGAATTTTATATATATTAATTCACAGACTATCTTTATTGAAATGATGTATAAGATATTTCAAAGGTATCTGGATTCATTAGTGGTGGTGTTCTTGGAAGACATACTAGTGTTTTCTAGGACAAATATTCAGCATGAGAGACAGATGGAGATAGAGTTGGGTGTATTTCAAGATCCTAA
Organism: Viscum album; assembly: GCA_963277665.1. Lineage (NCBI taxonomy): Eukaryota > Viridiplantae > Streptophyta > Magnoliopsida > Santalales > Viscaceae > Viscum > Viscum album. Next base: position 1,576,209,978 of record OY728146.1, on the reverse strand, counting down.
AATATAAGAAAAACTTTGGAAGTGCTATTTTTTGATAAAATTTGTATGTTTCCTTATACATGTTATCTCTGAAAATTGTGTTTCTATGGATATAGAAAATATAGTGGTTGTGGTCTCATGTAAACCTATAATGAATGTCTTTTTAGTACATATTTTCCTTAGCCTTGCTGGTTATTATAGGTATTTTATTTATGACCTTTCATGCCTAGCTTCACCAATGAAATATTTGATAAGGAAATGAATTCCATTCCAATACAATAATGAAAGTCATATGTATTTTCAAGAAGTTAATGTTCACCTTAAACCAACACCGATATGGAAATTTACAAAATATGGACAAGGATATGTGGTGCATAGTGATACATAAGGATCTATTTTGGGTGTTATTGTCATGTAGGTAGATCATGTTGATACTTATGGATCTCAAAAATTATGGTTGGATAATAATAACTACCTAATGAATTATTTTTAATTAGCTATTATGGTACATAATTTCAAGACACAAAGTCATTATCTTTTTTATGAGAAATTCACGGTGTCTATAAACTGGAAGATAATGAAACAAAATTTACCACATTGATATTCAATTATGTGAATAAATATAAGGGTAGAATAACATCAAATATCCATCTTAGACATGATGTATACACATGTTAAATGAAATTTAGTGGTCAATGCATTAAGAAATAAGTCATATAATGAGTTGGATAATGTAGCTTAGAATCAGTGAGATATAAAGTCATTTTAGAAGACATTCACATGGATTGTACCTACATGGGGATGTTGTATATTTATTCCTAGATTCATTTGATCATGATTTTTTTCAGCATGTGAAAGAGGATTGGACTTCCTATTATGAATATATTTAGATGATTTCAAAACTAAAAAGTGGGGAGACCATTGAGGGTTGAAAGCTCTATGGGAGGTTGTTTTTTCACATTAGAGATCAGATCACAATGCCTTTTACTTATCCATAATAAATTCTTAATGATTACCACCATTGAAATTTTTTTGTTCATCTAGGAATTGTATAAAGTGACGAATCAATAATTTTTGGTGGGCTAGAATGAAAAGGATGGTGGTAGAGTTTGTTTCTAGATGCCTCATCTATCAATAGGTTAAGGAAAATTACCAATGACCAATAGGAATGTTGTAGTATTCAAATATACCCATGTGGAAACGATAGCATCTATCCATAGATCTTGTTATAAGTTTACAAAGGACAATTAAGAAGCACATTTATATATTAGTAATTTTGGATCACATCATGATGTCAGATCATTTAATCCATATTCATGTACCTCGTGTGTTGGTGGAATAGTCCAAAATAAATATCTATGATGTGGTCAAAAGACATGGAATACTATATAATATTGTATCATATTGAGATATAGGGTTTTTGCCTCATTTTTGGAAATTGTTACAGAAATCCATTAGGACATAATTGACTATGATAATAGTGCCTCATTCTAGAACTTATATACACTCCTAGAAAATGATCCAGACATTGGATGATATTTCTAGGGTTTGCGTAGTTGATTTTGGTGGCTCATGGGAATAGTAAATACCATTATGGGAGTTATAATAAAATGATATTCAGTAATATTTAATACATATAGATCCTCTTGAAGCACTATAATGTAATCCATGTAATTCTCCACTTTGTTTTTTGTAAATAGGTGAGACTTCACTAGTTTTCCCACTCCTTATGAAAATGAAAACAATGAATATTCAGTTGATCATAAAAATAATGGAGATGAATTAAAGTCCTTGGAAATTTTATATCGATCATCGTCAATGACTGTTTCCTTTCGAGGTGAGTGACTATGTAGTTTTGAAAATCTACCCAAGGATTGGGAATCATCATTTCACTAAATAGGGGAAGTTATATAATTGATTCATGGCCCTTTTTACATATATGTATATTTTGGTGGTGTGGAATATATGTTTTCTTTTTCTCCAATGTCTAGTTCAGTGAATAATGTGTTTCATGTATATTAGTTGAAAAAGTATTAACCTAATTTTGACCATGTGATTTTATAGGTTCACTTTGACCTAGAGATTGATGCTATGTTATATTTTGTGTTGATACAGATTTTTGATAGGAAAGAGATTGTATTTCATCGGAATATCATTGGTTTACTGTGTGTTTTATGGAAACAACGTCAAAAAAGGAAGAAATGATGGAGTGTGAGAAGGAAGAGTTTGAGTAAATGGCCCAAAATATTCCAATGTAATGGGAATTTGTTTACTCTCTATGGATGTAAAGGCCAATGGTGTGGAGAATTATGAATCCTTAGTTTTAGGTACATGAATCTATATTAATGTATTTTAGGTATATATATTTTTTGGGTTATGTTTGTGGAGGTTTAAAAGGGTTTTGGAATGTTCATTTGGATTTTATAGAGGTTCACTATTTGTGCATGGTTCTTAGTTACCATACCACACCTATAGAAAAATGTGTAAATGAAAATATAAGTCAGTAGCTGGGTGCACAGTTAGTGCACAATTTGGAAAAATCATGAGGATACCTAGGAAAATTCTTTTGAGACTACTATCATTTTAGATAATGTATAAGGCATGTTTGGAACATAGTTTGTCTACCATGACATCCCACCATGCGAGGTGTTCCTTAAAACTATATCTCATGAAGGGTTAGTACATGGTTTGCCTAACCATGCAACATTTGAAATTATATCTAAAATTGTGGATGTAACAATGTTTTAACACTTAATCACCCAATTTTTCACTAATCACATTGTAACACAAATTCCTATTCCTAATAATGATTGAGAAGAAATTCCCTTAGTCTAATGAGCAATCCAAAAGGTGGTGTAAAGTCCATTACAGATATTGTTTGTTCTATTTGTGATTTTTATTCATCATTTTCGTTATATATCTTCTTCTGAACTTTCTTGGAATCATGGATATAGTCTACTGAGGATATATACATGTGGCATGATACCATTCTTGTTTATATCTCATTTTATCTATTTAAGTGAATGAGGTATAAAGACAATTTTTGAGAGAACTATACCAGTTTGTTAAAGACATTGTGCCATTATTCGCTTGTGCCGTTGTTTGAGATATTAGTGGATTATCTCCTAAATTATCTTTATTATATACTGAAGGATTAGTTACAAATTGGTTGAATTCCATAAAATTTGTCTGAAATCATTATGTGATTTTATAAAAACAACTTTATTTTTTCTCGTGAAAATTGTTGAAATTCATTGTTGTATAGAAATCATATTTAGTTCATGATTTTAAAATGATGATTTTAAATTTATGGTTGATATTGATTCATGTAAAATGTATATAGAATAATTTTTAATAAGATAATTTTTTTTTGAAATGGATTGGCATGGGTTGGAATATTCAATAAGGATGAATTCATTTTTAGTAAACATGACCCTACAGAAGGGGAATGTGTCCTTGGGGTACCTGTTATATGTTACCTTATGAATATTTAGTTTATCGATGAGAGTGTTATCATGAGTATGGAACATCAAATTGAGAATGAATGTGTGGATGTGTTTATATATGAAATGGGTATGACAATTGTAGTTTTGAAATGGTTTTAAAGGCTTGTTTGACTTATTTACATGGTGAATATTTTTGGGAAAACATTTTGAGATTTCATATTGAAATTATTTAATATGTTTTTATAGTATTTTATATAAATGTGATAATATATAATATTCATGTTGCATGATTTGGGAAGTCATTGGGAAAATCCTACTATGTTTTATAAACACCCCCTCTTGGGAACTATGGTGATTTTTTTGATTTTATATATTGACACATAGGTAAAATAACAGTGTATTTTCTATTTTGGGATGCATTGTGATAACATGGGAATGCTTGATAAGTTGGAGTATAGTGTTGTTTGGGAGTTTCTATATTGGGGTGCTTGGTGTATTTGAGTTTTTTTCCTTGTTTTATTCTTTTTACATTTATATTATCTTTGGGTTTATCTTTTTATTGGGTTTCATTTTGTATTCATGCATCAATTAGAGGTTTGGTTGTAATGGTTATCTGGTTCTGGTTGTTTTTATTTTAAAATTGAAAATTATCCCCCAATTTTTATATAATGCCCTGGGAATTGTTTTCCAGATTTTATTGTCTGGTAGGTGTCAACAAAGGTATAGAAATGTCCCACTACCCCTTCCCATGCAATGGTTGTGGGGTGAGATGTTACATACATGTTCTTAATTCTCTTATAATATAAATGTATTTACTTATAAGAACTAAAAATATCTTATGTGGCCCAAAATATCATATTTTTTATGGTAAATTGAGTTTTTATATTTCAAAATTCTACTATAAGAATATATAAAATAATCATCTTACATCCTAAATTAATTTACTTAAATGGGTTTTTATAAGATAAATGACCTTTTTTATTCTCTATCGTTGACAAACCACTTCCAAAATTTCATCAAATAAACATAATTATTCTTAATACTGACTAAGACCATTCAAAATAACGTCAGAAAATTATCTAATAGGTATTCATAGTGTTATTGTTGTGCAATGAACCCTCGAAGGATTATTTATAGCATCATATAAATATTGTTCTATTCAGACTAGTTTACAACATTATAAACACTATAACAATTGAACTATTTCAAAATTATTATACATTGTTCTTCCATAACTCAAAACCATGTTATTTATTCATAAATATAATAGAAAACAATCACAAAAAAAATAATGGTAATTCCAAAAAATAAATAATTTCCACTAAAGGGTCAACAATCTACTCATTTTTATTTGTTGTCAATACCACTCCTTATTCATACCATTATTCACAATAAACCCATTGTGGGAAAATGAATCAAGAATATTTAAACTATAAGTCTCTATGAAATTGTTTTTAGAAGAAAAGTGTTATTGAAGCAATCAGAAATACTATCCTTGAACCACCTCAAACCACATTATTGGTTTTTTAGGATCATATAAGAAAATTCAGATCTATTTCATACAAAGATCACAACACAGATCAAATCAAATCACAAATAGGGATTATAGTATTTTCCACATACAAAAAACATCATCAAAAAAATTATTAAAGATATGGAATGTTAGAAACAAAAATTATATATTAACACATTGATATGGAATTGGGTTCACAACCATTTATTGGCTAATATTCTCAAATTTTTTATTTGGGAGAGTGTTTTTCAAAATATAAGAAAATTGTTATTTTTAAGGAAAATATTTCAATATCATGATTTATTCTTCAAATTTTCCTTTAAAAAATGTAGTTAATCTTGAAATGATTTGGGTTTATTTATTTCACAATATGTTTTGAAAGGTTTTAGGAAATATAATTATCAAAAATTATAATCAGTGGAAAAGATTCTTCCTTACCCATTTCATTTAATTTTATCTATATTCATATCATCAGAGTAGCTTCTTGTGATAAATCCACATATTCAGTGTATCATGAAATATGCTATAAACATGGAGTCAATAGTTTTATTACATTTTGGTATGGAATAATAGAGTACTTCTAGGATTTAAAAACATCATATTATTTAGAATACTAGATACATATATACATAAATTTCTAAAACATATGATACAATTTAAACGCACTGAGAGATAATTAATAGTCCTTCGATATTGTGTTCAAAAATTACACCTATACCCCCTCTAGGTTTCCTTGGGAATTGAAAAAATTAAAGGTGAGATTAGTTTCCTAGGAACTTGTAACATATAGAATTATATAAAATACAGAAACCACAAATAAGTGATATGGAATGAAATAATTACCAATTCGAATCTGTATGATTTCATTGATATAGATCTAGAAAAGGTTCTCAAGGGGGATATCTTCACATATTACTATGATATAAAAAGGTATAATAAGAAAATAAATAATTACCCATATAGAATTATTCATACATAGACTATTTGGGACTGTAGTGAAGAAGTCCATTGTAACATTGTTTCACTTCTATATAGCTATAAGCGTAGGTTTTATGATTCTACTAAGACATTTTCATTCATCCTTCACCTTCTATTATTCTATAAACCTAGAAACATAGTCTAAAATTTACCTCTTCATGATATAACACATGAAATTCTCTATTAAATATTCTATACACATTTTTACTACAACAATGTATAGATATATTTGAGCTATTTTATTCATCTAGAGTTCCCTTTTCGATTCTGGAATGGATGGAACACATAACCTCTTCCGAAACATCCACAATACATCTATATAGACTATGTCTATCAATTTCCAATCCTTCAATAATTCAATCATCCTTTATAAGCTCTCATCATCCTACATGGACTTCTATATCTTATCTTGTATGTGTATTTTATCAATTTCTTAAAGAAGGAAGTATGGGTCACCTTTTGTAAAAATAACCATATCTATATTTTCTAGATCTCTATATATAGTATCCTTGAGAATACTCATCATGTATAGAATTAAATCATCCCTCCAACGCAATGCATCGACCACATTGTTCTCCTTCCCAAGGTGGTAGTGTATCAGGAAATCAAAATCCTTAGGTGATTCCAATAATATTCATTGTTTCATTATGAGATCCTTCGGAGAGAAGTTATACTTAATACTCTTTTGGTCCATATATCTCTCCCATTATTTTCCATATATGTAGTGTCTCCTTTTTTTGAATGGAAATATTATAGTATTACAACCAATATCATTAGGTATAATGTCATATTTATGAATATCATTAGTTCATATTAATTACACTATAATTATGGATAATGACATGACAAATTATTTTCTTTTATGCATCATTCTAAATTACAAATATATCCTTAGTTTAAGGTATAGTTAATACTAAGGAATTAAGTAGTCTTCTATATAGATCTTCGAAAACATTCCTCACATTCTACTGACCATGTGAATTTAACCCCTTAATTTTTTAACAAGGTTAATGGGATTTCCAACTAGGACAAATATTTAATGAAACTTAGATAGAATCCAATTAAGACCAAGAAATGTCATATTTCAGTAATATTGGTCAGTGTAGGCCATTCATTGACTACATTAATCTTTGAAGGGTGAAAATATATTACATAATTTGAGATAATATGTCCAATATAAGAATATTTATTATACCAAAATTTAAACTAACTATTCCACCCATATATTCAATTTTTATGTGGGTTTCCTGAAGAATTTATATATTCATCTCATGATCTTCATATATTTTAGAGTATATGAAGATATCATCAATGAATACCACCATAATGTAATCAAGATATAATTTTAATACTATTTTCAAAATATCCCTAAATATAAAAGGTTGATTAGTCAATAAAAAATGATTTACCATAAAATCATAATGTCGATACCTTGTTCTAAATGTTATCATTGGTATATAATCCTTCAAGATCCTCTGATGATGATAGGAGATGAAAAATTGGTCTTCACAAAGTAGTGGTCTCCTTAAATATGAAAAAATCACTCATCAATTCTTTGTAAAAAATTATTATTCTTTATAGTAATGGAATTGATCAGCATATAATTGATACATAGTCTCAAAGGACCATTCATTTATTTAAAGAATATAAAATGTGTTCCCCATGGTGAAACACTAGGGAATAAAAATAAATTACCACTCAACTCTAACAGCTGTTTTTTCAACTCCACAACTCCTATGGTATCATTCTATATTGATTTTTAGACATAAGGCATACATTAATAGCATTTTCAATGGAGAAATAAATTTCACTATTTTGTGGATGACCAAGTTATTTTTATGAAAAAATATAAGTGAATTTTTTTGATATAGGTATGAATTATATTCATAGGATATAACCAACATCCCTAGATCACACAATATATTATTTTCTAAACCTAACCTCCTTAAAGAGATCTACTTGGGGAGGATCCATACATGATTGAGGTTAAGATATTCCTCTATATGGACAAGAATTTCAACATCACCTTCATTAATCATAATCTCCTTCTATTAGAAATATTTTTATTTTTTTTTAGTTTGAAATAAAATTCATACCAAGGATAATATCAATGTCCATTATAGTTATAATTACCAGTTATGAAAATAATCTAAGACCATAATTTATAATTGGAACGAAATGGAAAATATTTATTGTGATAAGACATCCACTCAATATCCTAATAGATAATTCCCATACTAGGGTTCAAGGGAAATATCAAACATTTTCCTAAAACATGGAAGATATAAATGAGTGTGAATATATATAATAAAAAACATTAGATAACTTATATTAAATGATTAAAGTACCTAAATTATCATTGGGAATATTGACATAAAATGTAGTAATCACATAAGATCAGACTTTATTTATTATCCCATCTTATGGTAAGTTAACTAGAATTTTGGGGAATTATTTTGCATAATGTTCCTTCTCCCATCCATAAATTCATTGGACATAAATTTTTTTTCCATAACATTGAATTAGTGAGGTTGATGTTATTTTTATCCACACTTATAATATACTCTAGTTCTCTTCGTCCTAGTATTAACGTGTTTCCTCCCATTGTTATCACATGAGGGTAATCCTACCCTTACTTTATTCTAATTTACCATATTTTCATCTCATGATTCTTAGTCAACCTATTCTTCTACAAATTTTGATTGGATACATACATCATAGAGAAATAATTCACTATAATAATTGTTATTGAGATTATATCCTTATATGAATAAAAATTATAAGGGACCAATCTACTTTTAAGGCTCATATTTATACCATTAAATAAATTTTTAATCATTACATATGGTCTATGTACATATTCTGGAACATGTCTAGCTAACCTAGTAATGTTATCCTTGTTTTAATTGGTATGTTTCTCTTTTGTTTTGCATATATTGATAAACTACCTCTCCATTTCCTCTCACTACATACAAGTAATGTACTTTTCCAAGAATACCTCCATAAAAGGTTACCATTAAATTCACTTGATCTCATATTTCTATTTAGTGTTTTGAATATGAAACCACAGTAAGTCCACATATCCCTTAAGATGATATACCACCACGAAGAATTTTTCATTTTAACTAATTACCATAGAAATAAAGATACTCTAATGGGATATGATCAATTTTTCAACTACTAAGGTACTAGTAGTTCTAATAAATTATTGAGGTTACATTCAAATAAAATGGTCCAATATAGCAACACCATGTGGTGGATTAGTAGTTCTCTCTAAACCAGAGAGATTATTTGTCATAACCACGATTAACTACCCTAATATGGTTATTAACCAATTAACATCATCACCAGATTAATTTTTTTTGGGAATATCTCTACATATACTATGGGTGTTAATATAGTACATAATTCTCCCATTGGTCACGATCATTATGCAATGTTATACTCATAATTATCTCTTAATATTCAGTTTTAAAATGAAAATACAATTACATTTTATAAATAATTACATAGAAATATTAGGGGTTATTCATAGAATGGATTCTATATAACATGGTTCTTCTAAATATAGTCACCATGGATTATATTAAACTAAATATAATTTTAAATTTATTATCCCGAACTCTAAAAACCTGAAAAAGATAGATAAATTTCAAATATTAGTAAATAACACAAGATTTAATGTTGGATAGAATAAATAATTAGTCTTAGAAGAAAATATTATTTTACACATTACATTACAAATCATAAGATTAAAGTTGAACACATTGGGAAAACCCTATTATTGTTTCCATCAAGTCTTCGAAAATTATCCATAGTCTCAATCTTGGTTTCCTAGGTAAATTAAGACAAATAACATTGAGATAAAATTGTTAGTAAGTGATAAAATATATAGGAATCATACATTGCATAAACATGGAATAAGTTATATGGTAAGAAATATTGAATAACAGGAAACCATAATCAATAGAAAACTAGGGGCATTATATATCCAAGAAAATAAATTAAAACATGGATAAAAATAATCGTTGATCCCATATTGATGGAATAGAAAATTATTGACATCAAAAAAATTCTCTCCATTCCTTTTTCTAAGAAACATTCTTATCATTGTATGAGGTATACACCAAAGCCCAACTGGGGTTTTCCATCGGAGACTTGTCGATGTATTAAGGGGATATATTTTTCAAAAACTCACCATCCACATGATTAAGTATAATTAATTCACCAAAAGAGTTATCACGACATTTGATAATATCATGTGAGGAGAATATTTAAAAATTAAACTCACCTAACTATATATAGATAAATATGTCCATCAAATACTTTATCATCCAATAGAATAATGTGAATATCTGGGAGAACATACATTAATAAAGTTGAAATCCATAGGTGTTGACACTCCTTTTTTTCACATGTGATGAAAATATTATAAACAATACCCCAAGTATTTGAGAGAAGAAGATCCCTAAGGAGGGTCAAGGGAACTATTCCACATTACCCTACACACACTATATATAACGTAGTACCCCATGTTATAATGAAGGGTCATCCAACCCTATATAGGGTACCTACATCAAGTAATTGTGTGGAAAAAATCCTCAAAATAGAGTACCTTGTTTTCATATAAATAGAACCCTAGGGAGAATCATTTTACCTAATAGAAAAATAAGAAAATCCTCAAATCTCTGGACATACAGTGACTTCACCCAGGTCCTCAAAAAGAATTTAGGTAGACCCCAAAAAACATGCAAGAATATGGAATTGAAGGGGATAATGGTATCAAAGTCCATAAAGGGTCTGAAACACAAGGCACCTTTGAGAGGAACTCCGTACCCTAATTAGTAAGAACTATAATGAAGGTACCTTCACAAATCCATGACCCAGGTGATACCCTATGAGGGAGACCTCAGGAGACCGTTGGTTCCTAGAATATGGTCTTCACAAGAATTGTTTTCCAATTGGTCTATCTCCCAAGAAACTTCTAGTTCATATAGGGCTTCTCATATGTGAATCACTTATAGCTTCACCTAGGTCACACTGTATAAAGCACCTCATGCTTCACAAAACTGGACATATATAATATTCTTTCCAAGCCCTCTTTCAAGCCACCAGTGGTAGAGATACCCTTATTTAGGATCCCACATATGAGGGGGCCAAATTGAATCCTCCCCTAAAGAAAATGTACTTGAATAATCATTGATATATGCATGATAGCATGTCTACCTTTTGTTTATGCATTATATCATTCAGAGGTGTCCCATAGTTTTCCTATATGAGAGGTTGGGTCCTCAGGGTGAATGTAGTTATGCATCTCTTCGGTGAAGGAGAACTAAACCCTAGGGATAGTGTTAAAAACATCATATTCCTGGACAATAGTTCTTGGAGCATGCCCTACACTTTTCATATCTAAGACTAGGGACCACAAATTCCATGTGGTGAGGGAGTGGATCACACATTAATTTCCCTTTGTGTGTTAGTGGCTAGTCCTCCTCTCTTCTATAGGAACTAGGAGATTGTATTCCCTCTTGGAGTAAGACCCAAGAATTTTATTAGGGTCTATATCCAAATGGTTACTCCAATGTAAATTTCATGTATATGAAATATGAGGAGATTTTCACATCAAATCTATTTCTTCTTCTCTCATATCCCTAACCTCTTACAACAGAAAAAGAAATATCATGTGGTTTTCTAGATATTTTCATTCCTATTGTTTTTTACATCTAATAACGACTAACCTAATCCTAGAGGAAAACTAAAATCATGAAATCCACATGGTAATATTCGTTTCTATTCAGAGAATATTTTCTTGATCTCCCTCTTTCCTTCTTTCAGAGGGACTCCATTACTGTTTGTCCTCGTAGCAAAGTATTCACCTCAATGGGAAAGATTACCTGAGAGGAAAAGGGAATCATTCTATATAGTGTAATCCCTATAATAAATCATCCATCATCTCGAAGGGACACATTCCCTATGAGACCTAAAATATTCTACTATATAGTGTAATCCCATAAATCATTCCTCCATCATCTCAAGGGTCCATATTTATTTATAAAAAAAGAGAATCCACTTACAGTGTGTAGGCCCTGAAATCGTTCCTCTCTTATCTCAAAGCGACACATTCCACACATAAAAATTGGAATCCTCTTATATGGTGTACACACCCAAATCAATCCTACATCAACACAAATGGATGAATTTTGTGTTAGAAAAGGGAGTCCTCAAATATGGTGTAAGTCCTAGAAAAATTTATTCATCATAAATAATTTTAAAAAATTTCTACAATACAAAGGGAATGTTTCTTTATGTTGTTTTACCTAAAATCATTCCTTCATCATCTCAAAGTTCAACATTCCCTCATATAGAAAGGGAATCATCATATATTGTGTAAGTTTTGAAATCATTCCTCTATCACCTCAATGAGACACTTTACCTATGAGACAAAGGGAATACTGTTATATGGTTTAAGACCCAAAATCATTCATCCATAATATCTAAGGGAATAATTACCTTTGCGATGATGTGTATCATCATATATGGTGTAATTCATGAAATAATTCATCCACCATATAAGAGGGACACATTCCTTACCATATAAACATTTAGAGGCTACCCATAGGCAAGGGTATAAATAACCCACTACTCTGGATTTGACTCCCATAGAAATGGGATACATCAGGAGAATTTATTGGTTCCCAAACCGACACCTCAAGTAAATGAAAATTCACTATAGTCCACATTCCGAATATGTTTATGTACAACTTAGGAGTCCATATAACTTACAAGTTCCTTGGGGTGCTTCATCATTAGTCCCACACAAAAAAATTACTAGGAACCATCCTCCTCAATGTACTTTTTGTACGATGTTAAAAAATATGGTTTGGTTCTCATCACATTACCTTAAAAGGTGTGACATGTCCCATTAAGTGGGAGTAAACTATGTGGGTTCTGATTCCTTTCAAAATGATACGTTGGAAGCCCATATAATGGACCCAATATCGATATGAAAATAACCCATGACTTCCGAGATGATAATAAACTCTAGAGCACCCCAATGTGTGGATTAAAACCATAATCAAAATAATAAATGAAAAAAGAATAAATAATTTATAACTAAAATGGTACGGTTGATATAGAAGCTTAGATATATACAAATATATCAATTGACTAAGATCCTTATATACATACAAATGATTATAAATTCCTTTCATTCTAATACTTGATTTCAAATTTTAGGGTGACCTATTTCATAGTAGGGAATTGATGAAGGATTTGTGAACATATCTAAAATCTATAAGAGAGTCTCGAAGTATGAAATAATTCACGCGAAAAGGTTCCAATGAGCCTGAAATCCCATCCACTTGAACAAGGTGAGTTATTAATTATTTTTGGAAATGTTTCCCAAGTATAAAATTAATTTGGAGATAAATTACCCAAATCATAAAAAATATGTTATACATTATATGTTTCTTGTACCACAAGGAATCCTCATTAGAAACTGATCAACAAATATGTGGGTATATGTGTCTGATTTAATGGTTTCCCCACTAACACAAAAAATACAACTCCATCCCCACATGGTATTTTGTAAGAAAGGAAATACGATGAACTCAACATGAATCCTTAAACAAGAAAGCAGTGTCACCTAGATGATATACCCCATTGTATCATCAAATGAAATAGGTCCAGAAAAGACAATCAGTTGTGCATATATTAATATATTAGGAAACTAATTTTACGGGGCTTTAATATATTCATTTAAATCATATATTTTAGGAACCTTGGAAAAGAGTTAAACTTAATCTAAATGGAATCATACCCATTCTCACAAATGTTTTATTTAGATTCCATTTATGTTGGGACCTTGTATATGTAGTGGACACCATCACCCATCCAGCATATACAATCCTAGGTCTCAAATGATCTCTCTGGTTGTACCTCTAAAATGGTACTATCCTGACCCTATGAGCTACTTGATATTCCTTACTACACTCAAATTCCCACCAATCATCCCCTTATTGATGTTCAATGATTTATAAAAAGAAAAAAACCATAATGATATCTAACCTTTTTGATATCTTATCCCAATAATGCAACAATCATATCTTCCCTTATCATAGTGAGTTAGAAAAAATGCCACAAAATGCATCACCTAGAAGTAACATGGGACATTTCAATGTTATCAAGATATTAGTTTCCAACACCAATATCACATGGCAATGAACCTTCATTATTATGAGGGTTCCATCCTCAATTTTCCAGGCCAGGTCATTCAGACCTAGGCATGAAAGTCCATGCTATGAAGTAAGAGATCAGTCAACATGGAATAGGTCTACACCTCTTTCTCCTTTGGATAATTAATCTAACAAAATGTGGATGAAAATAGAAATAATACATGAACACCTACCTGCACCCCAAAATTCCCGCACCCAAATTCAGTCCCAAATCACGGGTAAGAACAAACACCTAACTATATCTTCCATGTATAAGAACAGCCTCATATATAAGTATCTAAATAATACAACCTTTCAAATTAAATGGAAAACTATGAGTTGGAACACAAACCATCCCACTTTGATAAATATTGTCAGTAGCCTCATCTGGTATCATCTAATGAAATTATCTGGCACGTCCAGGACAAAAATATTGAGGATACCCAAATATATTCTACCACACATGAGAACTGTTAATATATAAATCTAGTAAATGAATGATGGGAGTAGTCAGAAACCCATCATCCAACCATATAATGATTATATATCCCCATTATATCCACTAAAGTAACCAAGAAAATCATGGTAATGGTTAATGGGAAGATGAAAATTCCAACCCACAACTCTCAAGAAATCTAGGATATCATAACAACAATGAAGATGGTAGAGGGGTGGACACATAACTCTATCCTCACTATTTGGTAGACTCGTGAATATGTCACTTCATAGTAGACAATCACCTCTAGTAACATTTAGGAGGGTCTTGGTCCAAATTTTCCCATGATAAACAGATAATTAGATTCAACCTATATCACTATTTCAATTGTCTATAATCTGCCTATTTTAATATCCACTATGTAGCTAGAACAATTCCCTTCCCTGATTCCATAAAGCAACCAAAAAATATTGTCAATGAAAAGGGAGTTATTCAAATGAGATTTCGTACATGAAAACATCATTATCTAGTAGGTGGTCTCATCCACTCACAAGAATTCATCCAAAATGATGCCTCACCAAAGACTAATGGGAATTGAAGAGCCAATATACGATCCCACTCTACTTAATGAGTGATTTCATGAGGAACTAAGATTCTTCTCTATGGTATATCATGATCACACTCTCCCATTACCAAATTAATAGAATAGTATTTTTAGTTATGAAGGTCCTCCTATGACACCTCACCACAAAGGCTAGCTTCATGTCCCAATTTTGATCAATATCAAGATATCATCTTCTGACGAGAACCATGAAAACACTTCACATGGATAGAGGATCAAATAACAAAAAGGTCCTTCGCTTGATATCATCCTCTCAAAAGGTCTTCCCCATGGAAAATGATTCCATAATTCTTCTTACAATTGGATTTCATGCCACAGTGGTAGTTCTCTTCAAAATCTCATTCACTGTGAATGTTCTCTCAACGGTGTAATTTCACATAATTAAACAGGTCTTCCCCTGTATTATTTAATGATGATAAGGACCTCTTACCACGAGGCACTTAGAAAAATGGGTTCATTCATGTATGATGCCTTATAATTAACAGGTGAAATCCTTCCATATCTGAATGATAGTACATGGTATTGGTGATTCTCTAAACCACCCACATATTTTCTACCTTCCAATTTGATAGAGGAAGTTTACAATAATCATTCCATTTATAATAAAGTAGAAGAGAAGTGTCCACTTTATTCAGTCTATATTGAGGAACCTCTAAAAGAAAATTATGAAGACATGTTGAACATGAAGAAAAACTATATAAATATGACAAATCCGTCATGTTCTGGGTTTCAACCACTCCCGGGAATAGAATTCCTGAAATGGTTATAGAAGATTTTGTGTACAACATCTTCATCAATATATGTAACACAATTATTCATTTAAGATATAACGTATTACCTTACGATGGAAAACTAAGACACATAATGGTAATATAAGGGATATACAACCAAATCTACTTGGTATGTGTCCTTTCTAGATGACATCTAAAATTGGTAAAACAATTTGAATATCTTCAATGGAATTTCGTAACACATTAAAAGAATTTGATAAACTGATCAAATATTCCATGTCAAGTGTTCATATCAGAGGATGGGGTTAAAACGTATCATCAAATTTTATAGTGATCTACAACAAGAAAAGTTTTCTAAAGATAACATAATGAAATGTCATAGTTTTAGGTTAGCTCCTTGAAATGGAATATATTTAGAATAAATATTATTCTTAGCAAAAACAGACCATGTCCAATTCCCACCAACATTGCTCCAGATGAGAGTGAGACATCAAAAGTCATTTTGAGTTGGTATGTAGAAGAATCATGTAGGACTCACACTTATGGAAAGTCAATCACCAGATAAAAAACTTATCAAAAGGAAAAAATGTATTTTATATAAGTTGGGTCAGGTAGAAACCATATGATGAACCTAATCCATGTTCAGACATGCCTTCTTAATATCAATAAGTTAATCACAGAAGTAGCAACCATAATAATATCGGAGAAAACCCTACTTATATAGATGTGGGATTTCATAACAAAACCATTGAAATCCAGAAATAATGCTAGAATGGATTTTGAAATAGAGAGGTAGAAGACCCATCCCATAAGGATGGGGTATATTTTCCCTCGACCTCCTCATCTTCAAAGGATGTTATTCTGATATGTATTTGGGGAAATGCCATAGAATGAATCCTCCCAGTTCAACACATCCCTTGTTTTGGTATACTTGTTGGGAACAAGAATTTTTTTAGAGATTCCATTTAGATTATAATCCACCAAATTTCACTAAGAGAACCAATAAAGGAGATTACAAGACCTCATGGAGTGAATAATGAAAGACAGACTTTCAAAGAGACTAGTGAAACACCAACAATGAATTAATCATCAATAAATTTCATTAAAACCACCCCTGTAGACTGTATAGAACACAAGGCTATTACATAGATGTAACATGATGATTTATCAGTTAATAACACTAACCACACTAACAAGATTATCGAAGGTGTTCATACTTAGAACCAGAGGCATACTCTAAATTTTAAAATTCCCACAACCACTGCATATCTACCTCCCTTGAGAATATTTACCAAAGAAAATAGTAAGGGTAAGGTTTCCCCTCACCTAAATGTCGATGGTTTAGAACCTTTTACACTCAAGGTATTTTTTTCATAGCAAGATGAATAGATGGAATATTTGGGATGTATCAATGTAGAATAACTCTAGGGAAATAATTCAGTTGGATAATTTATATAATTAGAGTCTTAACAAAAACTCCCAACCAATGTACCATAGTAAAGAGGTTTCACCGAACAAACTGAAATAGAAGTAGAACATCCTCTCAATGTGAGGTACTGAAAATCAAAATATTTTGATCCCACAAAAAATGATCAGTAGTTCCATCTATTAGATACAAAATAAGAATAAGGACATGCAAATTTTTATAGAATTTCCCATGTAATTTAACCCCAAAAGATACCAGAAAGAGTACCATAGTTTGATCTACCTATTTTCACCCTTGTTCAATTTCCTAATATCCAGAAATTCCTCAGGGGATCATTAACACCATTGAGTCACTAACAGCTTATTTGGATTCTATTGAATAATGGAGAGCACTGGTGTGACCAAAAAGATCCCCTACATGGAATTTTTGGTTCTGAACCACCCCAATTTTTAGAGCACCATATATCCGTTTTTAAGGGTTTTGGGGATCCGATGTTGCATTTGAAACATTTCATGTCCTTGTGATCCCATTATGGGGTCCCCTTCACAATAGTAAGTGGAAAATCTCAGTTGATATTTGTAACCATTGCATGGGATGACCTTTTTGTGGTGCTCTAATTTTACATCATAGTCAATTATATGATGGGAATATATCCATAAAAAATTTCAAGTTTAATTCATATCAAGGATGATAAATACAGCCTTCCTTAAAATCTAATAATTAAAATTGAAGGATAATGAGAGGGATTTATATTTCAATATTCAACAGAAGTGGTGGAGATAATCCATAAGCCTACAGTTTCCTCAGTAAAATTTGTTGTCCATCTATATAGAGAATCTTTATGATGAGTTATTCACACCAATGATTCTGATGAAATATACATGAGGGTTTCAAGATATTTCCATATTTTCTCGATTAATGGAAGACTCCATCACATGATATAAGGGTAATTATTGGGTAATCCCATCATCTCAAGGAAATAGAATGGGGAATGTAGAGGCTTCCACCATTATAGTTAATCCCCCCCTCCACCCTTTCTAGCCATAAATTATAAACCATATAATGTGATACCACATCCTAAGAATAAAAAATAATGGCTACCTAATTAGGATAATAAATATCAGTAGAGGAGAAAACTATTTGATGAACCGAAAAGAAATGTTATTCTTCCCAAAATGACCAGGTCCCTAGTTACATTACCTCAACATTAGAGAACCAATTGACAATGTTATAAAATCCCAAGAATTTAATAAAAGATGGTGTTGATGATATAAAAATGTATTTACCTTGAATCCTACATTGCGGAAAACCATTTAGGAATGTTTTTTTAAAGATACCATTCAGAAAATTATAGAATCTAGGAAAGTGAAGATAGAAAAGAACCCGCTATAGGTAGCAGGTGTTTATATGACCAATCTAGTGGATTAGAATGATTGTAAGGAATATAACAATTAGAATATCTATAATTTCAATGAATTGATGGTAAGAAATATGTTCAACTAGGATCATGCTATCCTATGATCATTTTTTAAATATCCAACGATGCCTTTAGATGCTTCCACTATGACACCACTGACTCCATCGCCACCGAAACCCTATTAAATACATTATTAAAAAAATGAGAAATGGACATAAGATTAGGAACAATACACAAGAAGATGAAAATATACTAAGGAAGTAGGTGGATTTGACTCTATCAGACATCAGGCCTTCATCCTTAGAAGCACGAGCACCACCCTTCCAAATGGTACAATAAGTGTCACCCATCAAATGGAGTCCAAATTAGATGATGAGTTGTTCTTCATTTACATTAATGTTAATTTCATAATTAATCCATTCTCAAATGATGCATGTGACTTTGAAAACAAATTCCCTACATTTGATTGGGTAATTTTTGTAATAGGCCACCAGAGTTGAGGATACAATGGAAGATGCATTCGTGCAGGAAATTAGTATTGTATCCACCGCCCCACTCAAACCATCCATGTTCCTCAAACTCATGTGAGAGACCTCTAGAGTTCTTAGATGGAGGAATAATGCTCGCAAAAACATTCTAGGGGGAACCCTAACCCGATCATTCTATATGATTGACTAACGGAGATGACTTCACCAAAATCAGTCTCAGCACATAGGAAGACACAGTCGATCTAACCCATTAAGGATGAAGAGACGTTAAATACATTTTCAAGGGTTCATCTCCATACATGAAGTAATTTATTTCCTAAAGTGTTTGTAAAGGGGAATCCCCATGATGTGAAGTTCATAATTGTATCCCATAAGTAGGAAATTGTAATGTAATTATGCATGGAATCAGTCATGATGTCATTCATAGATGCTTTGATTCTATAAAAAGACCTCTAAAAAGCACTCGTTGAGTCTTCTAAAGCCCTAAAAAAATTTTGGTTGATTCTTCTACTATAAAAATATATCATGTAGAGATAGATCGAACAGAATTATACACGATCATATCTTTTATGGAGAAGGAAAAACATTTCATTATACAACGACACATCAGACTGTTGTTTGTATATAGAAGGATAAATTACAATGATATTAATCATGCCTCCATTAAAAATAGATCAATATTCAACCAAATTATGGTCCAAATAGTTCATCAATGAGGTTAAAAAGAGTCCCACTTGTACCCCTTCTCTCTAACACGAACATTTAATGACATGATAGCGAAAAATTCCCATTGTGAAATAAATAACAAGAATAAATTTAGGGATCTAATATCTAACCCATAATTCTAGGTTTTTTGATAGGAAACACGATTCAATGTTCTGTTGGGATGGCCTTGGTTACATCATCACGCAACAATTTTCACATCATACCACTAATGACTCAAAAATTGAATTAATGTTAAAATTGGGATATTTCATGGTGAAAAATCACCATTTAAATCCTCTAAATCATAATAGATTGATGATGGATTTAATAAATTGGAAGAGAAAACCCATGATTAACGATGTTGCTTGAATCAATTCCCTGAATGGTCTAGAGATGACCTTTTCAAATTACATCATACCACTCAGTGTAGTGTATGTTCTTTTTATCAACCATATTGAAGTGGTGGGTCTAAATTTAGGAACATACTTAAAGAGTTATATGATATTAGTGATGCAAAATGAACTTGAAATCACTAGATAAGTCATCGACTCATTAAAGATTGTCAAAATCAAGTGTACTAATTTCCTAATTTCATCCCATTATCTTTAAAAAATCACTGCCTCATTTCCTCATTCATAAGTATTTTTCACATCAATAGGTGAAAATTATGATTCTCATTATCTATCCTTCGCATCCCATTAGAATCATTGAAGGGGCCACAAATCAACATTTGGTCGGAAGTAGTTACTTCACCTTCAGAATCTCAAAATATTATATCCTACCCTAACACTGGGAAATTTTATTCATCACCTACATCAATTAAGAATAAAGAAGTGTCTGAAGAGGAGGAGAAGTAAGAAGAGGAAGAATAAGAAGTCCTTAGGGATTCCACTCCAACATTTGTGGACAATGTCTCCACAATCGTTGATGAACTCATAAAAATAAATCTAGGTAAAAAAGATGATTCGCGGCCCACATTTATTAGGGTAGCATGGAATTATAAATAAAAAGAGTTATATACCTCATTCATAAAGAAACACAAAGAATTTTTAACATGGAATTTCATAGAAATTGCAGGCCTCGATCATGAGGTGGTCACTCACTACATGGTATTTCATGAAAACAACTAGGATATAAAAAATCATCTAGAAGGACACACCTTACTAACTCCTCCAAAATTGAGGTTAAAGTGGGAAATATTAAAAATAAATTATTAATCTAGGAGGTATGTATCCAAAATGGCTAGCCAACATTATCTTGGTGAATAGGAATAATTGTAAAATTATGGTCTCCATCAGTTACAAATATCTCAAATGCAAATATGTAAAAGATGAATTCCCAGTTCCAATCACAGAGCTAATGATTTATTTAATGGATGGGTATCAACCCCAATCCATAATGGATTGAAATTTTGGGTCTTAAAATTTTTTAATGGCCTAGTAATATAAAGAATAAACTTCCATCATGGCCCCTTAGGGAATATTTTTCTATCGTGTAATTCCTATTCGGATGATGAATTTTTGAACTACATTCCAAATATCCATGAATCATGTCATCAAACAATTTTTTGTAATTTATTATAATTATACATTTAAAATATAGTTATTAAATTTTAAAAATTATTCAAACACCTTACTGATCCCGAAACCATATTCAATAAACTATGATAGTACATTCAGAAAATTTACCCATGTAAATGTTCATTCGGTATCAACTAAGGGAAATTTCTTGAATTTATTTTATTCCATCATGACATTAATTTCTAACCTATAAAATAAAATTCCATACATAACATGTCACCTCCTGAAAACCACAAGGATTCGAGAGGACATCAATGAAACATAACCAAAATTTGACGCTTTATAACCAATATTTCAGGAAAATGTATAATCTTTACCTAGTTGATGAAAAAATGGGTTACAAATAAGTGGATAGATGACTGTTCGGAAGTATTTTATAGTCTCAAGAAATTTGTTTTGTTAACATCAGTGGTGATGCTTCCTATTGAAGGAAGACCACTCATTCTGTATGTAATATCCCTGGAGCGGTCACCGGGTGACTTCCATGCACAAAAAAATGATATCGGGAGCCAAAAAAACATTTACTTTCCAATAAAATGTAAAGCCATGGAAACTTTTATCCTTCGATGATAAAATATTTTTCATATTTAACCTAGGAATATAATTATTGCCATGTTTATACCAACTTCATCCATAAAATCTTCGTGTTTCTACATACTGCTAGATACTCTTGGAATTTTTTATGCGGAATATATGATGTAGTGACATTTCCTCCAGCTATGTCCAAGTAACCCAAATACATACTAAATTATACCGACATATTCTATAAATGGTATGAGGCAATACTCATCATATAATTCAGTAACAAATGAATTTTTTTCTTTATAAAAGAAAAACCATAATTATATTTGTTGTCCCTAAAAAAATGATAGACAATGGCACTGATTTTTTTCTACTGAGTTGGACTAGCTGTACTAGGATTATAATATAAAAAACAGCCACTTTTCCCACTATCATACAATGGACAATGGACATTTAGTGACCTCCCACAAGAAAATTTCGAACATACTCTTAAAGATGATTGATAAAGATAAAATGTGTTTTTTTTAAACGAACTTTCATGCTGTGTGGTCCTACTGAACTACCACCCATAGCACCACACAAGAAACACCATTTTCACTAATATGTGGAATAGAAGTAGTCCTTCCCATTGAGGTCCTATTTCCATTTCTCTAGTTTTTATCTATGATACACTATTAATTGATGAGTAATCCAAGATATGAATAGATGAATTAGATCAAATCAATGAGAAATGACTTAAAACATTGTATCACATTGAGGTCCATAAAATTGTATATAATGAGAATTTCAAAATATAGACTACGAAAATTTGTTCCGCTAGGGAGAACTGGTACTGGTCCTCAAAACTCTAACAAAACAAGGTAAGAAGCATCAAAATCTTGATCTAAAGTGGTATAGACCTCATTCTATAATGATGGTCTATTATAATATATCTTATTCCCCAATCTTAGTGGATGGATATCTCACTATGTCCCATACCATTAAAGGTTTTCTAAAAAATAACATCAGGTGACAAAAAAGTGATATGTTTCCACAACATGACATTGAACTGCATAGTTAGTCTCTATCACATGACATTAGAAAGAATGAAATGTCGTATACATAACTAGAAAATAAACTGAATCACACAAAAATCCTTGTTGTATGAAATTAAACTACAAATAATCATGGTCATGTATGCACAACCATGAAAGGTACACTATATAGTTCTATTTATAAGAACTAAAACAAAAATACCTCATAGTTTGAGCATCAAGACTTAAAAATACATCCTAGTTTGAGCTGTAAGAAATAAAAATACATATTATAACATCCTAATCACAAAAATATAAACTATAAAACATCTTCCTTATCACATGATGTAATGATTCACGGTTCATGTCCTTGTTCCATGATGAAAAACTATGTAATGTTTCCATCTGTTCTTGAGAAGATCACAATATTCTATGCCACTATCCCAAAACACCATTATTTAAGAGCTACATTTATCATTTTTCCTTCCATCATAAGATACATAGTGATTACCAAATCTCCAATACTGGGTCTATCCCTAACAAAATGAAAAAAACAACCTCTATATATTTGGGTCATACCTACATAGGGATCCTTCTCTATAACTATGTACGACTTTATTCTCATCCTAATGAAAAATGAAATGTCACATGGATCATACATCATAGAATAGAGAGCAGAAAATCATAATTCCCCTATCCTTATTTTTTATCCTTTACACAGTTGAGGAAATCTCTTCGAGTCAATGTTTTTCACACTATGCATATATCAAGCAGTATTAAGAGTTTTAGTAAAGTATTCCCCACATGATAAATTGATATCAATTCACATCAGTATTACTATGGTTATGATTAGAATACCTTAAAAGGAACACTTGATATATTTTATGCATGAATTTAAAATAGAGGGTTATTTAGGAACTACATTTTTCTTGATTCTTATTCCAATGATATACTTTGTGACACCCGAATCCTATATACCGGTCTAGTCACAAGGCAAGAAATTCCCCCACTCTCCTTTTTGTGAGTTATAATTAAAAAGGATTATCCAATATGGATTCTCACCCCATTCGTGACCCTATAGTTTAAAATCCCCTCCTCCACAGAAGAATTAAATCAATATAGGGAATATTTTCTATAACTATGTATGGAATTATTCTTGTTCCGATGAGATATATAGTGATTACCACAACCAAAACACTAGTCTGGCCACAATATTCCTTTTCCACCTTGATTCATCTTCTCCCTTACTACATGATGTTAAACTACATAATTCCCCAAGAACTATGGGTTGCTTGATTCTAATTCCAATGATCTTTATAGTGATTCATAGACATCTTATCTTATTCCCGACCATGCGGTAAATAAATATTACCTCTCCACAGCATAAAAACAAATATATATGTAGGAGGTATTGATTTTTCACCATCATTCAAGGGACCATAAAAGAAATAGAAATTTTCCCACCTATATATGAGTATGATCTATGAAAGGATCTCTTCACTTCATGGATGATTACAGTATAAATTATTATTTCATAGTCGAACATATTCTTCCCATAGATCATACTCCTAATCAGGGACAATTTGATATCTTAATAATTTTTTAATAGCTACTAGATGTAGAATTCATGATACCTATAGAAACATTTTTCTAACTATAAAGGAACACAACTTGGTTGGATTTGCAAAAATTCCCCGATAAGAAGGTTTTATCATCCATAGGATTCCACTATCTGGCTATGTAGTAATAACACCTAGTTGGATTTTCATAAAGTCACCCATAATAATGAGTTTTCAACTAGTGACATAGTCTCCCTTGAGATAAGCCTCTTATATCTTCATAATCCCCAAATATATTATGTTGGAACATACTATTAAATAATATTTTTCAGTAATCCCTTGCATGATTTTACCACTTCACTTCTCCCAATTCGATATCTCCCATGATCTTGGTTTGTAATTTCTATCCTCATCTTCCAAGTATACCATAACAATATTTGTCTTATAGGCCTCATATCACCTATAATTTCCATACTTATATGGTCAAAGTCATATGAACTAAAACTACCAGCAGAATATCATCCTCATTGTATGAAAATAAAATGAACAATATGTACTATCATCCAGAGTTTAAACCAAATGTTCCTCAAGAATAACATATGGATTTATTATCATTTAAATGAGATAAATAGTGACACCAAGACCATATGACTCAGAAAAAATAAATTTACTTTATTTGGGTCAAACATTCATAGGAAAACCATTCCCACATTCTTGGTAGTCTTACGTGAAATGATCCTTCCATATTCAATTACATACCTTTCACAAACCAAACTCTTTGTTCGAGGAAATATGAATATCCATAAAAAGCCTACAACCATTGAAAATATAATTTTAGTATCCTGAGGACACCATTCTATGTGAATGCATTAATAATCCCTAGTTTTCTATGGATATGCCTTCCATCAAAAAGGGGTTGTCATCTAGAGGATTCCACTATTTTACTATATAATAATATATCCCATTTGGCTCCGCATAAAGACACGAAAGAATGGTTTTTTAATTAGAGTACTAGACTTTCTCAAGAGATAACTCTTCTATATTAATAATAACTTCCCCATACAACTTTTTAGACCTAGAAAAACTAGAATATGGCTTACAACCTTCCCCTTGAAAGATGAAAATTATAGAACATTACAGGGAATATTTCTGTTAAAGGTAGAATCAATAATATTTTAATCTGTGATAAATGAACTTAAATTATATCCCTCAATGCCCTTGATAAATTAAACTAAACAATATAGAATACACGTCCATTTCAAAAGATGTTAAATTTTTCAAAAATTTCTTCACTATATGACACTAAGCTACATAGTCAATGTTAGAGTTTCCTGACATTAAACTACATGATGATTCAACCTTTTTCAGAGATGGGATTCCCCCTAAACAAAACTCATTCAATAGAATTAAATCAAATTTACAAAATCCTAATTCAGGTGGGTGATATTTCTAATTTATAGGCAATGCTAATATAAATTCTCCTATCATCCTCATACACATTTCCTTATAAAATCACCCTTTATGGTCTTGATAAGGACAAGATTAACAAACATACCAACCATTAGTAACATAATTTAATATTTCCTAAGGATACCTAGGATTAACTATGATTTAATATTAATTGATTGGATTTGCATAAGTTTCCATACAAATGTCATATCAGTAAAATGTGGCCACTATTTTATAATGCGGTAATTTGGCCGAGTTGGAATTTGAAAAGGTCTCCAAAAAAGGATTTTTCTACTAGTATAACATCCATCCTCAAAGGAGACGACCAATCTTCCATTAATCATGAAGAATATTGTAACTAAAAATTATTTTTTATCATAGTTTGTAGCCATTCCTCAAATATTTGTTTAACATCATGTTTTATATTTGAGAATCAAAAAATCATGACTTTAAATTCACCTTCAGGTATTGACCACACTGTTGGGACATGTCAAATTGATTATTTTTTATTGTTTATTTATAGCCTAGGATAGACCCTATGTTATCTCTCAAGTATCATTGGAGGTTTAAAGTTTGTATTTTTAATAAAAATTACAAGAAAACTGTGGTGGTTTTCAAAATTGTTTCATAAATAAAAGGGCTTTATTAAAGAGTTTAATAGTTGAAAAATAACGGAAGTAATTTTATATTTATGGGATAATGAGGTCATTTAATTTTTTCTACACATCTTGGATAGTTAATAATTTTGAAACATTCCCATGTTTAAATATAAAACCTTTGCTTTAGGGTTGTTAAGATCTCAATTACCCTATTTCCACATAAAATAATGCATAAAGAACCACCCCTTGAAACGAAAATTGTGTAGTAAATGTTTGGACCTCAATCATAGATTTAGGGTTTAGAAAGAATACTGATATCTCATGTATGTGTGTGATAAAGAGAATTATTGTGTTTTCTAATCAGAACAATGCATGATTCCCACATGATATATCAACATAATCTATGCTAAGATAAATAATTTTTTTGTTGAATAAAAAAGAATTCAATGAAGAATAACGAAAAGATAAAACATGAATAAAATGTTTATCATACAAATTTCAAAAAACCATTATAATAAAAGGTGTAGGAACTCTCTTCCATGTTTTGTATCTCCTCCGAAATGACTTCTCACTATTTAGCTCGATATCGAGAGGAGGAGGAGGCTCATGTTGAAAAACACATTCATCCTTAACCCCCCTAGAGGATTGGGGCCTTATGGACTTCTTAGATGTGTATAAAACACTCTTGGGTCCCCAAAATGGAAAATATTTTCTCCCAGATCGATCTTGAAAATGGGGAGCCCAAGGTTCTAATTTATATGTAAAGTGGTATCTGGTTTTCGCCACCCATATTTCATAAAAACACTTGTAACATTGTTATAGGCATCTATATAATCTCATCTCCCTTTTTCAAACACTAAAAACTTGTTCCCCCACATATTTAATATATTCAATGAAATGTTTACATCATTTCAAGGCCTAATAATTGAGATATTAAAAAATTATAGTACCAAAATTTTGACACCGAGTAAATTATTTTTCATTGATTGATTGTTCTGGTTGGGACCCTTAATGGAAAAATTGGGCTTGTGTGCATTAATAAGAGTTGTAGACCAAAAAATTCGGGATCATCTCTTAAATATTAATACCAATAGGATTCACATACTAGATGAAGTTTCCATTTGAGTCCATTGGTCTTCTTGGAATCAAGTAAAATTTGGACAATCTTTCTTCAACTTCATCCTTGGCCCTCCAAAGCACCTCCAACTACAATTAAAAATAGAAAACACGTGAAATAATCCTTTTAAATAATGATAAAAATAAATTATTGAATAAAACATGATGTTCAGTTTGAAATAATAATTAGAATTTAGGTTGCAAAATCATATTAATGTAGTGATGTATAGGTGAAACAACTATTGAATCAAGGGGTGATCACACCCCCATAACTATAAATTTTTACTCCTAGGAAAAGTCACATTTTTAAAATTCATGTGAGGAGATATTAGCAACATCAAGAAGATTTAACATTAAAAAAAATTTAATTCTTCATTGCGATGTGATGAACAAAAAAATCACAAAAAGGAGGCATTATCGCTGATCAATGAAGATGACGCATCATAAATTATATCAGAACAAAATTCATGGAGATAAATGATATCAATTTAAAAAAATAATTCAAAAGTCGACAATGTATTAAACTCTTCATGTGTGTGTGAAAACCATTCCATCCTATTCTTTCCATTTTCTATGGAGTAAATATAGGTTATTTTAGATTTTTTTCATCTTAAATGATTTTATCCACTGACCTATCCCTACATCTTTTTCAATAAAATTTAATGAACCACTCACTTAATCATTTTTGGAAGTCAAAACATAAGGTCCAAACCATGATATCCCCATATGATTTACATTTAATCACTCCTTAAATAAGTATTATTGTTTATTTAAGAAAATTTTATCTTGGAACAAATATCACACTCATCACTCAACCCTTTTATGATATCCTCATGAAATTAATTGTAATAGTTATAACAAGACCAAAGGTCGAGGAAGAATGAATTTAGACCTTCCAAAGAAACAACTAATTTTTTTTTGTGTATTTATGTTAGTTTATTTTTTTATTTTTAGTTTTTAGGGTATAAAATAGTCGGATAACATGTACACACAAATAGGACAATCCAATATAGTAATGAAAACGACCAGATAAGGAATAAATGTATAGAAAAACAAATTTTGAATGTAAATAATCATTAATCTAACTTATATTTACCTTTTATTAAGTATGAAATATTCAAACGTCATGGTTTGGTGAAAAACATGTCGCGATATTATGTGAAAATGTTTTCTCACAATCTACTTACACAAAGGGTACCATTCTTCTCAATGTTGTTAAAATGATACTACCATTTATATCATTGAAAAAAATTATTTTACAAGAAAATTCACACCAAAATGAAATATCCTTGCTAGATAGCACAATATATTAGTGTTTTTTAATGCTAAAAAACTTTAAATAGGTTAATTTACCATGCATATTCAAGTATGTCCATGATTAAGTGCTAATAGAAAATGAATATTCCAGCACAAATGTAAGGGGTAAATGAGGGGGGGGGGTAACAATACTATTAAACAAGCTAAAATGATAAAAAGAAAGAATATGATTTAAATTACTAACTGATCCATGAATGTATTCCCCACACTCCTAGAGTATGTAATTATCTCATTGTATTCAATTAGATATAACACGTATGAATATTTTCAGTTAAATCCAAACAAGTAAGTATGTGTAAAGGATAGGTACAACTAGAATTACTTGTAGTGAGATGTTGAGTTAATCACGTAAATATTTCTCACCAAATAAACTACATTAAAATTTAGAGAAGATAATCTAATTTTTTTTATTAAAATAATAGAAAAGATAAAAATAATGAGAATGGAAAATAGTTGAAGGATAAGCCTTATATTAATAAGGAAATTGGAACCATGGTTTTTACTACCTCTAGATGGGAAGTTCTAGTGGGTTATCCGCAATCAGATAGGGCATGGAGTTTCATTGAGAAGAACTATCAACACTTCTAATTTCCAAATTGAACATCATCCATATTTTTATGAATCCATGAATATACAGTTCTAGTTAAAACTCCATTGTAATAATATAAAATTACATGGTGGGGGTATGAAAATTAATGAGAAATACTCATTATTGGTTTCCAATCAAAAAACCTACTCTTCATTCATAAGTGATCTCATTAAGTATGTTGATTTAGTGGTATAAAATTAAACGTCATAATTTATATCTATTTGAATAAAATTAAAACCTGAGTAGTCAATATCAATGTCATTCCTTTAAATGTAGGAATAGTGTATCTCTTTTCCTCCGAAAATCCACTTCAACTTACACTTATACTCTATATAATAAATTTTCAACATGTTCAAGGAGTAAATGGGAATGTGATGGGTTACTAATATAATATAAATACATAATTATAAGGACACGTCCATAAAAATTACATCATATTTATTTAAATGAATAATTCACAATGGGGATCTTTTCAGGTTTAGAGTTTTAGAGAATTATGTCATTACATTTATATAACATCATGAATATTACATGTAGAAAATTCCACCCAGTATCAAATTTTTTTCATAAAATAAAAAATCTTGAAAACAAGAGTCATGTCTAGTTCTAGGTTTTAGAGAGCATAACTTTTCCTTGATCCACTCCTTGACCCTATTCATCATTAAGTCCTGTGAAAACACTTCAAAACATGGGATGTGCATAAGAAGCTCAGTAAGGGTTATAAAACAAAGAACGAAAACATTTGTTCATAAATACATAAAAACATGAAATATTTTACTTACATTGTGAAATCATAAGATTTATGAAAGTAACATAGAAATAATAAAACATTAATGTAACTTGGGGAATCAATATCATACTTACATTGTAGCTATCACAGCTACATAGGGAGTTACCTTGTAATACCCCTCACAGTATATTCCCCAAATATCTTAGGATAAGCATTCATGTCTACCTCCGTCATGTTACCCAATGCATTGGAGAGCTATCTTGGGATTAACCACTCTAGGATTATCATGGAACCACCCATATACATAAATAATTCCCAAGAACCATAACATGATAATGACACATAACACAAGCATAAATAAAAGATAACATTTCCACATTGCAATAAAAAAATATCATTTCATGATACTGAAATAATAAATCCATTCTCAAAATCATTTTCAAAACCAAAATACATAAAAATAGTATATTGTATTTATTTTTCCTTTTAAAAACATTCATTCTTGTTAAGGAAGCCAAAGATCAAATAATATTCACGGCGACGGAAAGGTATTTGTCACCACTTACGTAAAATTAAAAGACATTCCTTTTTGGTGTTTAGTAAAACTCTTCATATAAAATATTCTCTTTGAATGAAATGAAAAGTCCAAGGTGTTTATACAATGTATAAAATGAAATCGTGTATTAAAACAAAATATGCCTCAATGAAAAGAGATTGAGATGAAGTCCCTTACATCGTGTCCAACTTGAACCGTTCATTTTTTAATCCCCTGAATAATAAACTAAAGTTAATTTGTACTTGCTTAAGAACCTGTTTCAAGTTTATTATTCCATTTATATCACTTATTTCCATGTTATAAACATTATGTAATCATTTAAGTTAATAACATTCATTTTGTCGACATTAGGTACTGGAGTCAAAAATGGACTTCTTATAATTATGAGTTTTTGATGTGGTCAAGGGTTCATTATATCCAGATTGATATTCATGATTTGGATATCATATATATCCTATATATCCATCATATACATGTTTTTATAATATTTTATAACATTTAGAGGTATGAAATGAAATGCACTGTTCATGCAGACGGTAAGTTGTACGTACTCATGAAGGCTACCTTAATTTTTATTTCTGATATTTATGGAATTAAATCCTAATGACCCATAAGTATATTATAATTACAGTATAATATCATATATAATATCATTAACTTCATCCTTTATACATCCAACATAAGGCATTAACGAGTCACATCACTTTGAGGGGGCGGTAGTCCGCACTTCCTCAAATGAGATTATCGTATTTACCCACTATGGAAACCATAAAGATGTTCAATAAATGGAAAATAAAAAAGAATAAACAAAACATAGACATAATATATATCATATATAAATACAGTTCCATCATAATGACCACCATGAGAGGCGGTAGGACATAATCGAACAATCATCATTTCGTGAGGCGTTAGTTTTCCATCCATAGAAACATTATGTTCTTCACCCATTAGATGGAGGTGTGTGTAAGTGTAGTTTTAATAATTTTCATAACAACACCCTTGAATATTGAGGATACCGGTGTTTTTACAAAAGAATGAAATAAAAATATTTTAGGGGTTGGAGAATTAAAATAAAAGAAAAAAATTTATCAGAAAATGTTACCTTTAATTTGGGTAACTTCTTTTGGTTTGAACCAAAAGGACTTATTCAAGTGCCTCCTTCCTAAGGTAAGGACTCCAGGAGGAGGAGAGGGATGTAGGGAGCTTAATTGGGCAGATTTTGAAAGAGCCAAAAGGCTTGAGAGGTGTGAATAATTGGTTATAAGTGGTCACCTTTTATAAGGGGGGGAGGGGCTCTTTAGGAAAGTGTGAAAACATTATTTTATTATACAATGATATTTGGTTTATAATAGTCCAAAAATCATTAAAGATGAAGATAAGATGACTCATGGTCGAAATAAAATCATCCAATAATAATTGGACATGTTTTGGATAATATTTTAATCATTATAATCTAATTTATTTAAATTTATTTATTAATTAAG
This sequence comes from Viscum album, assembly GCA_963277665.1. Taxonomy (NCBI): domain Eukaryota; kingdom Viridiplantae; phylum Streptophyta; class Magnoliopsida; order Santalales; family Viscaceae; genus Viscum; species Viscum album. The sequence continues at coordinate 1,576,177,507 of OY728146.1, read as the reverse complement.
TAAATACATCATCATTATTGTGTCATAAGTAATTTAATTTCTTTGATGTCTAAAACTTATAGAAAAACTACCATGATGTATGAAATATTTTTATCTTCGCAATGAATATTTATTGTAAAAAATATTACTTATATAAAACCATCTGAAAATTAATTACTAAAAGATTTCTGTTTATGTCATTTTGGCCTTTACTTTAAATTAATTAATCTAAATTGTCATTATCACTCCTATGTGGCTCAAAGGGGTCCCAAAATCGACCCAAAGATGACCATGGTCTTTAATGACTCAACCAATAAGGTTTAGACAAGTGTTAAGGTAATTTTGAATTATTATAATATTCTTTTAACCTTGAATTACCCTATTTACCTTTAATCGCGGTAAATAAAAGTCAAAAGTTACTATTCACCAAAAATTATTTTCATCCTAATGAACCACATTTTACTTCTTGATAAAAAACATGTATGTAGGATTTTTTAAATTCAATTCACAGGAGAGGTAAAATTTTATTTAAATGAAAAATTCAGTTTTTTTAACTACCACTAAGTGGTTTCACTATTCATCAAAAATTAAAGTTTTTCAGAAAAATACCAAAAATTCATCCTAAGATATATTTGATATTATGAATTCAAAAATGATCTCTATTTTTAAAAATTCAAAACATATATGTGGCGTTAATTAATTTTAAAATTAATTCCCATTATCAAAATAAATAGCGTGTTTTTAAGAAACAATAACTATCAAAAGATTGATACTTGTTTATGTCCAATTTCAAAATAAAAATTAATTCCAATGACCAACTTTGGATTAAATGGTAAATATATATTTTATTTAAACTTTAAAACCAATTAAAAAGATAATCTTCCAATTTAAATAAATTAGGTTAAAAGGCACTTCTGAATTAAAATACAATATTTTCATTATTCATTAAAAAATGAACATTATCGGAAAAATTCCAAAAATTTACACAATGTGAATTTTGATGTCCCCATTATATATAAGGAATTTATTTCTTCATTCAGAATGTATTAAAGTGACCAAAACTATATTTAAAGAGGGTTCTCCATTAAAAGGTGTTAAATAAGCCTTTTAATATAAATTATGCTTAAAATTAGATTCATTCCTATTTTAAGCCTCTAAATTTTTATTGGATAAATGTAAATTTATTTAACAAACATGTATAATCATATTATTGTTAGTTTCGTTCATTACCGCCAATACATCGGCTAGGAGTTAACTACAATTTAAAATAATAAAATTATATTTTTAGTGTGCAATGTAAGATTTCAAAGAAACCTATTGTTGTGTATCGAGTACACTATCGAACATAGAAACCCCTTTAAAGTAAAATTAATATTTAATTCGCAAATATTAATAAATATGAAATAGGTCTTATTCTTCATTTACCTGGGATGTTACATCCCTCCCCCTTTTGGGAATTGCGCCCTCGCAATTTTTATTCACTTATCAAAATAAGTTGGGGTATTTATCCCTCATAGCATTTTCAGATTCCCACATTTCCTTTTCAACAATATGGGTTTTACACAAAACATTACCTAGTGAATTACCTTATTCCACAACACTTTCTCTCTATGTTCAAGAATCTAGACGAGTTATTCTTCATAAGAGAGATTATCTTCCAACTTAACTACCTCTAGGCTCATAACATGAGATGGATCTGGCATATACTTTCTCAACATCGAAACATGAAAAGCATTGTGTACCTGGGATAAAATTGGCGGTAAAGCCACTCTGTACACAACTCATCCAACTTTATCCAGAATTTGAAAAGGTCCAATGAACCTCAGACTTAACTTTCCCTTCTTACAAAAACTCATCACACTTTTCCATGGAGAAACATTGATAAAGACACGATCACCTACCTCAAAAGAAAGATCCTTCCTCCGGTTATCTGCATTGATTTTTTATCTGCTCTGAGCTGTTCTCATGTGCTCTTGAATCAACTGAACATTCTCTTCCATCTCTTCTACCAATTTTGGTCCCATCAGCTTCCTTTCACCTAATTCATCCCAAAAATCATGATTTCAACAACAATTTCCATATAAAGCCTCCAATGGAGCCATCTGTATACTGGAATGAAAAATGTTATTATATAAAAATTCAACCAAAGAATGTTGTTGGTCCAAACATCCCCGGTAATCCATCTTGATAGCACGTAACATATCCTCCAAGGGCTGAATTGTTCGTTCTGACTGTCCATCTAATTGAGGATGAAAAGATATAATAAAAACAAATTCAGTACCCAACGAATTCATAAGGCCTTTCCAAAAGTTAGAAGTAAACATGGGATCACGATCAGATACAATAGAGAGGGGAACACCATGAAACATGACTATCTCTTTTACATACAACTGAGAAAGTTGATCTAGATACAAAGAATCGTGAATAGGATGTAAATGAGCAGATTTAGTCAATTGATCAACAATAACCCAGATTGCATTATTACCTTGATATGTCTTCGGTAATCCCACAACAAAGCCCATTGATATATTTTTCTCATTCCCACTCTAGCACTGGTAAAGGATGAAGCATTCTTTTCGGTAACTGCCGCTCTGCTTTAACCTGTTTATAAGTCAAACACCTCACAGTAAAATCAGAAATATCTCTTTTCATCCCATCCCACCAGTAATACTCTTGAAGATCTCTATAAATCGGAGTACTACCAGGATGAACTGCAAAAAGAGAACTATGTGCTTCACATAACAACTCATTCTTCAAATGTGAATCACAAGGCAATCATAATATCTTTCCAAATCTCAAAACACCATCATTATCAATGTTAAAATCAGGAAACCTACCCTTCTAAACCAACACTACCTTTTACTGCAACTCATTATCTTCTTTCTTTGCATGGTTTATTCTGTCTGATAGAGATGATCTCACTGACACTTGATACAAAAAAAAAGAATTTCCTACACCAACAGCTTCTATGCCAACATTTATCAAATCAAAAACCAAATTATCTCATTCCAAATGTAACATGGTTAATGAAGAATTACTTTTTCAACTCAAATCATCAACAACTTTATTTGATTTTCTTGGATGGAAATGGATTGTGAAATCATAATCCCTGATTAATTCCATGAATCTCCTCTATCTCATGTTCAATTATTTTTGAGAGAATATATACTTTAAACTTTTGTGATCAGTATATATTTCACACTTTACTCCATACAAATGATGCCTCTAAATTTTTAATGAAAAAACAACAATAGCTAATTCCAAATCATGTGTAGTGTCATTTAACTAATGGAGTTTCAAATAACGTGATGCATAAGCAATTAACTAATCATTCTGCATTAGGAACAACCCAGTCCATTCAACTAAGCATCAATATAGATAAAAAACTCACCGTTTCTAGTTGGCAGTTCCAAAACACTATGGGAAAAAGGGTTTATTATGACGGGTTATTTGTGACTGGATATATTCTCCTCGCAACACGTCCGACGAAAGGCCTATTTGCAACGGGAATATATTCCCGTTGGAAATTACTAATCATTTTCGACGGGGAAAATGTCACCATAACAATAGGTTTGGCGCGGATTTCGCACCAAAATATGGAAAATGTATTTGCGATGGGTGGCTACTCCCCGTCGTAAATACCCTGTCACGGTAAATACTATTTGCGAAGGGTAATGCAGCCCGCCGCTAATGTTATGTCGGTCTATAAGTATTTGCGACAGGCCCTTCGCAATATCCTTTTCACGGATGAGGGTATTTGCGACGGTCCTTCTCCAATACTAATCGATAGACATAACAATAGCGGCGGGTGGCTTTACCCATCGCAAATAGTAATTGCGATGGGATCGTCGTATAAGTAAACAGTAGCGACAGCGGATATACCCGTTGCAAATACTATTTACCGCGTCAGTGTATTTGTGATGAGAAACTCCACTCGTCGCTAATGTTATGTCGGCAGGTAAGTATTTTCGACGGTTCCCGTCGCAAAAGCCTTTTTAAACGTAGACCGTAATTAATGCGGGCGGCATGAATTTGCGACGGGACCCATCGCAAATAGCAGTATTTGCGACGGGTAACCGTCACATATAATTCTGTAGAAAATACGTTATCCTATATATACCACAACCATTTTAGTTTTGAAAACATTGAAATATTATTCTTCTCCTCTCTTCTCCTTGAAGCTTTAGTTTTAAGCGACTTTTTTTGATTCTTTTTGTGAGACCGTCAAAAGGCAATCAAAGGGGTCCATAGCTTCAAGATTTCAAATGTATTTACGATTTATTTAGTTTTATATTTATTTCATTTTTTATATTAATTTTAATTGGTGTTCTAATTAAATTAGATTTAAATTAATTTATTATTTATATTTAGTTTTATTAATAAAATGATATTGTTATAAATAATTATAAATAATTAGTAATAATTAGTCATAATTAATTCTGTATAATTAGTAGTTAAGTATATTTTTTGGTTTATCTATCAAATAAATCCTTGCCCGGATATGAACAAGTAGAGGCGGCTCTGGCACAGATGTACCTAGGAGTGAAAACTCTGATAAGGAGTTTCGGGCTTGACCAGGGGTATTCTGGTACACGACAACGGGGCATGCTACACTCTTGGTTTGACACTCCCGGGGGATATTTATTTGGAAACAATTAGATTTAATTAGAAATTTACAAATAATTAAAATAATTTACAAAGAATTAAAATAATTAGATTTATTCAAATAATTAGATTTATTCAAATAATTTGCAAATAATTAAACTAAAAAGCGATTTAATTCAAATAATTCAAATAATTATCAAATAATTAAAATAATTAGCAAATTATTAAATTAATTAGCAAATAATTAAAAGAATTATCAATTAAAATAAATAGTGATTTAATTAGATTTATTCAAATAAATAAAAAATAATTAAAATAATTAGCAAATAATTAAAATAATTATCAAATAAAATAAATAGCAATTTAATTCAAATAATTATTAATTAAAATAAATAGAGAATAATTAAAATATTTAGCAAATATTTAAAACAATTAGGAAATAATTAAAATAATTAGCAATTTAAATAAATAGCGATTTAATTAGATTTATTCAAATAATTAGAAAATAATTAAAATAATTAGAAAATAATTAAAATAATTATCAATTAAAATAAATAGTTATTTAATTCAAATAATTAGGAATTAAAATAAATAGTGATTCAATTCAAATGATTAAAATAATTAAAATAATTAGAATGTGATTAAAATAATTAACGAGTGATTAAAATAATTAGCAAGTGATTAAAATAATTAAAAAGTGATTAAAATAACTAGAAAGTGATTAAAATAATTAGCAAGTGATTAAAATAATTAGAAAGTGATTAAAATAATTAGCAAGTGATTAAAATAATTAGCAAGTGATTAAAATAATGAGTAAGTTATTAAAAATAATTAGCAAGTGATTAAAATAATTAGCAAGTGATTAAAATAATTACCATGTGATTAAAATAATTTGGAAGTGATTAAAATAATTAGCAAGTGATTAAAATAATTAGAAAGTAATTAAAATAATTAGCAAGTGATTAAAATAATTAGTAAGTGATTAAAATAATTAGCAAGTGATTAAAATAATTAGCAAGTGATTAAAATAATTAGGTAGTGATTAAAATAATTAGCAAGTGATTAAAATAATTATCAAGTGATTAAAATAATTAGGAAGTGATTAAAATAATTAGCAAGTTATTAAAATAATTATCAAGTGATTAAAATAATTAGTAAGTGATTAAAATAATTATAAAGTGATTAAAATAATTAGAAAGTGATTAAAATAATTAGCAAGTGATTAAAATTATTATAAAGTGATTAAAATAATTAAGAAGTGACTAAAATAATGAGCAAGTGATTAAAATAATTAGAAAGTGATTAAAATAATAAGCAAGTGATTAAAATAATTACCATGTAATTAAAATAATTAGCAAGTGATTAAAATTATTAGCAAGTGAATAAAATAATTAACAAGTGATTAAAATAATTAGCAAGAGATTAAAATAAATAGCAAGTAGTTAAAATATTTATCAAGTGATTAAAATAATTAGCAAGTGATTAAAATAATTATCAATTGATTAAAATAATTAACAAGTGATTAAAATAATTAGCAAGTGATTAAAATAATTAGTAAGTGATTAAAAAAATTAGCAAGTGATTAAAATATTTAGCAAGTGATTAAAATAATTATCAAGTGATTAAATAATTAAAAAGTTATTAAAATAATTAGCAAGTGATTAAAATAATTAGCAAGTGATTAAAATAATTAGAAAGTGATTAAAATTATTATCAAGTTATTAAAATAATTAGCGAGTGATTAAAATAATTAGCATGTGATTAAAATAATTAGCAAGTGATTAAAATAATTAGCAAGTGCTTAAAATAATTAGCAACAAACGTGATCATCAAGAAACATGATTAGCGACAAACGTGATTAGCAACAAACATGATTAGCCACAAACGTTATTAGCAACAAACATGATTAGAAAAAAACGTGATTAGTAACAAACGTGGTTAACAACAAATATGATTAGCAACAACGTGATTGAAAACAACGTGATTAGCAACAACGTGCATAGCAACAAAGTTCTTAGCAACAAAGTGATTACCAACAAAGTGATTAGCAACAAAGTGATTAGCAACAATGTGATTAGCAACAAACGTGATTAGCAACAAAGTGATTAGCAGCAACCATGATTAGAAACAAATGTGATTAGGAAAAATTGTGATTAGCAAAAAACGTGATTAGAAAAAAATGTTATTAGCAACAAACTTGATTAGAAAGAAATGTGATTAGAAACAAATGTGATTATCAACAAACGTGATTAGCAAAAAAGTAATTAGCAAGTGATTAAACTAATTAGCAAAAAACGTGATTAGCAACAAATGTGATTAGCAACAAACGTGATTAGAAACAAATTCATTAGCAACAAAGTAATTAGCAACAAACTAATTACCAACAAACATGATTGACCACTCATTCAATGGAAAAGGAAATGTGATTGACCACTCATCCACCCCAATTCTTTTTTCATCTTTGTGTTGAGGCTTGACAGGAAACTTCTATCTCCACATGTAATATTTGCATTCACTGTCAAAATCAACCAACCAGTGAATGTGAATATTTAATTTGGAGAGAGAAGTTTCCTGTCAAGCGTTAACACATAGATGAAAAGAGAATTGAGGTGGATGAGTGGTCAATAAAGTTTTCTTTTCCATTGAATGAGTGGTTAATCACCTAGTCTCTGCATATCTTCCAATTAATAATTAGTAACATAATTAGTATATAATTAGTAACATATGTTATTATTATATGATTAATATTTATGAAAAAATAATCTTAATATTTAGGTTATGTTGAATAAGATTTTTTCATCAGCCGTGTCCAATGAAAACTCTATAATTGTCCTTGATTGGTTGATCACCTCGTAAGTAGCATTTCAATAAGACGATCCATGTCATGTATTTCTCATCTATAAGAATCATATCCCATGACCCTTTACATACCATTGTTCCTTGAAAATTTAAGGGATTACATTTTTTAGAAAACGATATATGTAAACGGTCATGCCAGATGATTCTTAGAGACGTGAATGACATGACTTGGGTCGTCTTATTGCAATGCTACGTGCGAGGTGATCAACCAACAAAGGACAATTATAGAGTTTACATTGTACACGGCTGATGAAAACTATTATTGAGCATGACCTAAATATTAAGGACCCTTTATGACATGAACATGTTTAGAATAGATCAGATCATGTTTTGAATAATTATCAGTAATTACTGATAATTACCAATAATTAACAGTAATTAAGAGTAATTTCACTGAAAATTGTGTCGCTCATAATTAGTGGCAATTATTAAGAAGTATTTATAATATCTTCTCTTTTTAGGGATTTTTCTACGTTAACATTGGACACAGCTGTCGCAATCTTTTTATTGAGCATGACTTAAATATTAAAGACCCTTTAATATTTGAACACGTTAAGAATAGATCAAATCATGTTGCGAATAATTATCAGTAATTTCCAATAATTAGTAATAATTACCAATAATTAAAAATAATTAGTAATAATTACTGATAATTACCAATAATTAGCAGTAATTTCAATGAAAATTGTGTCACTTGTAAATAGTGGAAATTATTAAGAAGCAGTTCTAATATCTTCTCTTTTTGGAAATTTTTCTAATATCAAATTATTCAAAATTAGTAATGTTTTAATTTTTTGTTGAAAAATATGGAACAACAAAGTCAGCAGCAATCATTATTAGAAGACCCTCTATGGATAAATCAATGTAGAAATCCAAACGGTTCTGGTTTAAATCTTATATATATTGAGGGTGTAGAGACATTCTTATCATTTGCATCATAAAATCCATAATTTGATTCAGAAGTCACAATAAAATGTCCTTGTAAAAAATGTTCACTAAGAAAGATTGACACATTTGATAAAGCTGGGGGACATCTCTTGCGTTTTGGTTTTCAACCGTATTATGTTTTATGGTATCAACACGGTGAACGCAGTTCTAGAGAAGGTGATACTAACTTGATTCTGGATCCATTGCAGTTCCAAAATTTAGTACATGATGTTGTAGGTCCATATGTTCAACATACTGAAAATCAGGATGATATTGATTCAACTCCTGAGTTGTAATCATCTGAATTTTATGAGTTGCTGAGGTTTACTGGGGATTCATTATATCATGGTTGCAAGATAATAAATTTAGAAGTAGTTTCAAAATTTATGGCTATCAAATCAGATAATGGAATGTCAAACAACTATTTTGATCAGATATTTTCTTTGGTTAAAACATTATTACCCGAAGGAAATGTTTTTCTAGTAAATTACTATGAGAGTAAGAGGCTGGTTCGGAATTTGGGACTTAGTTGTCAGAAGATTCATGCATGTTCAAATGATTGCATTTTATATTCTGGTGAAAATGAGTCATTGGATAGTTTTCCCACATGTGGACAACCGAGGTATAAAGAAGCTCAACATGGGAAGTCTGGCTTGATTCTTGTAAAATAGTTGATATATTTTACGCTTATATCTATACTGCATCATTTATTCATGTCTATTAATACAACAACAATGATGTCATGGAACAAAATGAATATTTCAACCAGTAAAAGCTTGAATCATCCAAGTGATGGTGATTAATGGAAACATTTTGATAGAGTGCATCCGTCATTTGCTTAAGAAGCTCGAAACATGCAACTGGGTATTTCCACTGATTGTTTCTATCTATTTGGATCTAATGGTAGTTAGTATTCATGTTGTCCTGTCTTTATAACTCCATACAATTTTCCTCCATGGATGATGATGAAGGAGCCCTATATCTTTTTGACCTTATTAATCCCAAGACATCTGAAAAAGAATATTTATTTATATTTGAAACCATTGATTGATGAATTAAATTTATTATGGAGTACTGGTGTCAATACATAGGATGTTGCTACAAAACAGAATTTCATACTAAGAGGAGCATTGATGTGGAAAATTAGTGACTTCCTGGCATATGGCATGTTATCTGGCTTGAGTAAACATGGACTGAAAACATGTCCTTACTGTATGGGAGAGAACAAAGCATTTAAGATTTTCCATAAAAAAATCCTTGTTATTTTGACTGTCATCGCTTATTTCTTCCAACTGATCATCCTTCTCAGAGGAACAAATATCATTTTAGAAAAGGTACAATTGAATGTGATGGACCTCCTAAAATGCTATCAGGTACAGAGTTAAAATCAGTTGTATTTTCATTACCTCCCATCACATTTGGACCCACAATAAACCAACAGAAAATTTGTAGCTTTGGGAAAGAACACAGTTGGATAAAACGTAGCATTTTTTGGGATTTCCCATATTGTTCTGATTTTTTGGTCCACCACATGCTAGATGTTATTCATATTGAGAAGAACTGTTTTTATAATTTATTTCATATAGTTTTAGATACACCTGTTAAGATCAATGATAATGTAAAGGCACGATTAGATCTTGCCCAAATTTGCTGGTGCCCAGAACTCGAACTGTTTGAGAATGTCAGAACACAAAAGTTAATGAATCCAAAAGCAGCTTATACACTGTCCAAAGAAAGTCTCTAATTATTTTTTCATTGGATTATAGATTCGAGACTTTTAGATGGCTATGCTTCCAATTTGGGTATATGTGTAATGAATGGTTATATGAGCATATTAAAAAGTTATGATTGTCATGTTATAATGGAATGAATTATGCCAATTGGATTAAGAGGTCTGTTGAATTCCATGATTTGGGATTCGATAACAAACATTTAATATTTTTTTGATACATTTGTGCAGCGACAGTAGATTACGATGTTCTATGAAAACGTTAAGAAGATGTTGTTGTAATTATATGTAAAATAGAAAAAATATTTCCACCATCTATCTCTGACTCAATGGAACATTTGATATTACATTTTCCACATGAATTAATTAGTGGAGGTCCAGTACAATTTTGATGGATGTACCCATTCGAAAGATGCATGAAGAAGTTGAAAAAAAAGTACATACAAAGTATCTATTGAAGGATCAATTGCTAAAGCTTATTTGAAGAAGAAATGTCTTTTTTTTTCTGCTCTCACTATTTTGAATCTGAGTATCCCTCAAAACAAAACCGCATGGGATGGAACGAGGGGAATGTTGATGATGGAATGGAAAATCAATTATCATTTTTTAATCAGTCAGATCTTGGTTTCGGTGGAGTTCATGAACGATGGCTTCCATATTATGAACATCACAGAGCTCATACGTATGTTCTGCTCAACTGTGAAGAGAGGACATAATTTGTACATAAGTTCTTCTATCAGTTATACTATCATTTATGTTATAATAAGTAACTTTATTTTTTTAGGTTATATGATAATCATATCAATAAACAACTTCCAAAAATTACAGCAGCTTCTCTTGAAGAACGCTGGCAGAAAAATTTTTCTCTGTGGTTTCAAAAACTAGTAACATAAATTTTGTCATGTTTTTACATCTCATTCAGTTTGTTGTTTATTATATTGATAATTATTTTACAAATTTTCATGTGTCTCAACATGCTGATAAAATTCTCAAACGTCTTTGTATATTGAGTAACCCACCATCCAAAATGGTTAAATCTTATAATTCAAATGTGGTGAATGGATTTCGATTTCATACATGTGAATATGGGGAATCAAAAAAATAATGAACAATGGAATTTGCATGAGAGGATCTCATCATAGAGAAAATGAAGTTGACTTAAATGGCAGGCATGATGAAATTATTGAACTCTGTTATCTAGGATAGCATTACATAACGATGTTCAGTTGTCGGTTGTTGGATACTGAGAGAGGAGTTCGTGTTCATCCTACTCATGGAATCATCGATACTAAATATAAAATTATTCTTCCAGTAAATGAACCATTTTTACTGGCTCAACAGGCACATTAAGTTTATTATGCAATGTACTCTGCTATGTCAAGAGACTTAAGTGATTGGTGGAGCATAATAAAAATCAAAATTTGAGACAATCAGTTTTCTCAAAGTGAAGCTTGTTTCACTAAAGTGCAAGGAATTGATGTTTTTCAAGAGACTACTCAAAATCCCTATTTTTCAAAAAGAAACACAAGTATCGATGATGACATCCCGCAATTAAGATTCAACTGTGACGATGATGTTAATGATGTCTCAAATGAATTTGAAATTGTAAGAGATACTGGAACTGAAACTCAAATGGATATAGATGATATTGAGGAGGAATATGAAAATGACAATGTCAGATATGATGATGATGATGAAGGTGGACATTAATATAATTCAATTATAGTTATATATAATCATAACTAATTTATATGTATATATAATATTAATTTGTAATTATTTGATAATAACATTCATTTTCTGTTTCAAATGAATGTTGAGCTATTTCGTCAGTTTTCGGAGGCTGGCCTACCTTAGGATAAGGATGATTTCGGGTCATCTAACCCTCAGCCTACTGCCTCATTAGGGAGTACCCGGAGGGGGCGTGGTCTTGCATGATAGATGATCCCTGACACCATCCCCGAGAGACGTCTGCATCTAAGGTTCGATCCACGCACTTGGAGGTATGATAACGTGTGTATTTTATTAATATTTCGTTAATTTATTTACATAATAAATGTTCGATTATTGTTTTACAGTTTTCTGCATATAGCAGTCAGACAGGGCAGTGCTATTTTGCACAACTATTTTTCTCTTCCATGGACCACGTGGGTACAGATTCCCGTTGATGTGCAGTAGGCCATGTTTGGCCATTGGTTGTTACGTAAATAAATAGTCTTTATTTTGAAATTTATTTCATTTATAACTTGATATTGTAAATTATTTGTAGGGTTTATTATATTCGATCGATGATACCATGCGTGACACCATCCACAAGGCATGGGAGGTGGTGATACGTTAGTGATTACGTCAGTTTTTACACAATTTAAGAAAAATGACCATGAAAAACGCTGGAGTGACCGTGTTTGATGAGTCCTATAGAGCCCACCGACCAGATTACATTTCATCCCACATATGTGATGGATTATGTTCACACTAGTTGAGTGGTGGATTTCAGAGGAGATCATCATTGGTGAGGCAGAATTGGGGGAGACAAGAGCTGACTCATCGAGATGGGAGTCGTACATTCAGTATTCATATACAGCATCTGGTATGTACATTTTTTAAAAATATTTTACATAACTTTAAATATTAACAGTTTATTTTATATTCTTATAGGCTATCAAGAAACCCGGTATTACGGAGTACGAAGTATATCGGAGGATGTATAGTTATCCACTTACTGGGGAGATTAGAGTTGATCTCCACCGTTAGACTGTGGTCAGTATTATTTGTTTTTCAGTTTGAAAATTAACTACATATAGTATATTCAAAATTCTAATTTCAAATTACAATTGAAGGAGTCATATAAGGCTACGACGTCACAGACCCAGGCTGAGGTTTAGTTCGAGACATCTGATCAGACCAGTGTCCATCATTTTGATGAGGCCACATGGATGTAGGCTACCCAGTATGGCTTCGAGATGGGCTGAGTAGTTGGTATCAGCTCTCAGTTGACTCCTGCGGCTTATTATGGTAGTGCTGCGATGTCGGAGTCCAGTTTGAGAGGAGATCGTGCATCATCTTCCGCATCACAGTATGAGGATCAGTTGCGATCACAGACCGAGTTTATAGAGAGTGTCTGTAAGGAGCAGGAGGAGATGCGTTAGCAACAGCAAGATCATGAGGAGGAGAGCCAACGACAGTAGCAAGACTATAAGGAGCCGATGAGTCAGTGAAAGTAGCACCATCAGGAGCAGATGTAGTACATGCGCCATCCGACTTATGCATTAGGGATAGTGTTTCCTCCACCAGCTACTCCAGATCCTCCAGCTCCACCCTCCTTCGGACCAATGACCAGCTCCACCCCTCCTTCGGACCAGTGATTTATTTTCATGTTATAATGTTTTTGGAATTCAAAATATGAATTATTTTCTATTTATAGTTTCTGTCTTTTTTATATTGGTGTCAATAATGTTGAAATATTTAATTCATATTTATTTTTAATAGTTTGTTATTTATTATTACTATTATTTATTAATGTTTGACTATTTTATTAATAATAATATTACTCTTACTATTTTATAATTTTTTTATATTTCTTTTGTTGCAAATATTGATAAAAAAGTATGATTTATTATTAGTATTATTTTTTTAATGTTTTTATATATTTTTTTTGAAAATATTGAAATTTTTTATATTTAAATTATTTTAATAATATTAAGAATATATTTTCATAAATATTAATAGTAATAATAACATTATTATATTATATAATATTATATTTTTTATATTATAGTATTAATATGATTGTTAATATTTTTTAATATTATTCATATTTTATTATATTAAGAGTTTTAAATATATTTAAAATTATAATTAATTATAATGTTTTAAATATTGGAATTATTTTCTATTTTAATATTTTATTGAATTATAATTTTATTATTATTATTATTAAAATATTATGTTTTATTATATTATTATTTAATTTTTTTATTTTTTTATACTTATTTGCGACGGGAATAAGGACCCATCACAAAAGGTATTTGCTTCAGGCCCGTCATAAATAGTTATTTCGAAGTAACTATTTGCGGCTGGAAAAGAGGCATGTCGCAAAAGGTATTTGCGACAGGGCCGCCGCAAATAGGGTTTTTTGAAAAGGTACGGTGTGAATAGGAGCCCGTCACAAAAGGTATTTGCGATGGGCCCGTCGCCAATAGTTATTTCAAAATAACTATTTGTGGAGGGAAAAGATACCCATCGCAAACATTCTTTGCGACGGGCCCGTTGCAAATAGGTTTTTTAAAAATAACCCGAGAAGTATTCGTGATGGTAATCTTTCCCGTCACTATTATTATTATTAGTGGCAGGACGGTCGCTAATAGTTTTAATTGCGACGCCGTTTTCCACGACAGGATCCACCCGCAAATAACCCGTCGCAAATACTCTGATTTCTTGTAGTGAAACTAGATCATTCATCAAACATCTTTTCAATTCATGAAAAAAAGCATCACATTATTTTTTCCAAATAAACTTAACACCTTTTCGAGTTAACTTAGTCATTGGAAAAGATAACCATGAAAAATTTTCAACAAACCTCCAGTAATAACCTTCCAAACTAAGAAAACTACGAATCTCAGTTATATTTGTGGGTCTTGGCCATTCTATAACAACTTTTGTTTTTGTAGGGTCAACAGTTATACCATTTTTTAAATAATGTTACCAAGGAAAGAAATTTTTTGTAACCAAAACTCACGCTTTCTGAATTTCCCATAATGTTTCTTTTCATTTAAGGTTTTCAAGAAAACCCTTAAATAACTCTCATTATCCTCTTTAATTTTAGAATAAACCGAAATATCATAAATGAACACAACCACAAACATACCACTAGATTCAACTAAGCCATCACTGTAGTAAACTACTCAATTCAGATTCGAACCATCTAAGGTTTCTGATTATAAAGGTCATTCTCCTCATTATGCATTCCCCAAAAAGCTGCTTTGTTTCCTTTACGAAAAATCATTCTTAACAGAGACATATCTTATACGAAGCAACATGGTAATCTGTAAATGATATATCATTTCAATATTAACCTAAACTAAATTATGGGCATTTATTTAACAATACCCTAACTCCTAAAGTTGCCTAAACCGACCTCTGATACCAACTATAAGGACCAGGCCTTAAACATTACAAAATATTAAATTAAATGAAAAATTCACATTGAGGATCTTTTCAGGTTTAGTGTTTTAGATAACTAGGTCATTACATTTACATAACATCATGAATATTACATGTAGACAATTCTACCTAGTATCCATTTTTTTCATAAAATAAAAACTCTTGAAAAAAAGAGTTATGTCTAGTTCAAGGTTTTAGACAACATGACTTTTCCTTGATCCCATCCTTGACCTTATTCATCTTTAAGTCCTGTGAAAACATTTCTAAACTTGGGATGAGCATAAAAATCTCAGTATGGGTTATAAATCAAAGAATGAAAAAATTTGTTCATAAATACATACAAAACATGAAATATTTTACTTATCTCCTGAAATCATAAGATTTATGACAGTCACATTAAAATCATAAAACATAAAGGTAACTTGTGGCATCCATATCATACTTACATTGTAGCTATCACAGCTATATAGGGTGTTACCTTGGAATACCCATCACAGTATATTTCCTAAATATCATAAGAGAAACATTAACGTTTACCTCCATCACACTACCCAATGCATTGGAGAGTAATCTCGAGCTCACCCACCCTAGGTATATCATGGAACCACCCGTATACATATATAATGCCCAAGAACAATAACATGATCATGGCACATAACATAAGCATAAAAAAAGATAACATTTCCACATTGCAATAACAAAATATCATTTCAAGATATTGAAATAATAAATCTATTCTCAAAATCATTTTCAATACCAGAATATGTTAAAAGAGTATATGATATTTATTTTTCCATTTAAAAACATTTTGGCTTCTTATGGAAGTCAAAGATCAAATAATATTTGTGATGGCGGAAAGGTCATTTTCACCGCTTATGTAAAATAAAAAAACATTCCTTTTTTTGTTTAGTAAAACAATTCATATAAAAATATTCCCTTTGAATGAAATGGAAATTCAAAGGTGTTAACACAATGTATAAAATGAAATCATTAATTAAAATAAAATATGCCTCAATGAAAAGAGATTGAGACGAAGTCCCTTACCTCGTGTCCGACTTGACCTGTTCGTTCTTTAATCTCATGAATAATAAACTACAGTTAATTTTTACTTTATTAGGAACCTTTTTCAAGTTTATAATTCCTTTTATATCGCTTATAATCATGTTATAAACATTATATATTCATTTATGTTAATAACGTTCATTTTGTCGATATTTGGTACTTCAATCAAAAATAGACTTCTTATAATTACAAGTTGATAATGTGGTTAAAGGTTCATTATATCCAGAATGATATTCATGATTTGGAAATCATATATGTCATATATATCCATAATATACATGTTTTTATAATAGTACATAACATTTAGAGGTAAGAAATGAAATGCACCGTTCATGGAGATGGTATGCCGTACGTACGCCTGAATGCTACTTTCATTTTTATTTCTTATTTTTATGGAATTAAAGAATAATTATACACAGGTATATTATAACTATAGTATAATATCATATATTATATAATTAACTTCATTCTTTATACATCTCACATAAGGCATTAATGAGTCACATCACTTTGAGGGGGCAGTAGTCTGCACTTCCTCAAATGAGATTGTTGTATTTAGCCACTATGGAAACCATAAAGGCATGAAATAAATGGAAAATACAAAAGAATAAAGAAATAATAAACATAATATATATCACATATAAAAAATTTCCATCATAATGGCCACCATGAGATGCGGTAGGAGATAATCGAACAATCATTGTTTCGTGAGGCGTTAGTTTTCCATCCACAAAACATTATGTTTTCACGCATTAGATGGAGGTGTTTGTAAGTGTAGTTTTAATAATTTTGATCTCAAAATCCTAGTATATTGAGGATACTGGTGTTGTTACAAAATAATAGAATAAAAATAGTTTAGCGGTTGGAGATGTAAAATAAAAGAAAACAATTTATGAGAAACTGTTACCTTTAATTTGGGTAACTTATTTTGGTTTGAACCAAAAGGACTTCATGAAGTGCCTCCTTTATAAGGTAAGGATTATAGGATGAGGAGAGGGATTTAGGTATCTTAATTGGGTAGAGTTTGGATGAGCCAAAAGGCTTCAAAGGTGTGAGGAATTGGTTAGAAGTGGTCTCCTTTTATAAGGGGGAGGAGGGGCTCTTTAGGAAAGTGTGAAAACATTATTTTATTATATAATGATATTCGGTTTATAATGGTCCAAAAATCATTAAAGATGAAAATATGATGACTCATGGTGAAAATAAAATCATCCAATCATAATTGGACATGTTTTGGATAATATTTTAATCATTATAATCTAATTTATTTAAATCATTTATTAATGAAGTAAATACTCCATCATTATTGTGTCATAAATAACTTAATTTATTTGATGTCTAAAAATTATAGAAAAACTACCATGATGTATTAAATCTGTTTATCTTCCAAATTAATATTTATAGTCAAATAGATTACTTATATAACAGAATATATAAATTAATTACAAAAATATTTTTGTTTTTGTCATTTTGGCCATTACTTTAAATTAATTAATCTAAATTGTCATTATCACTCCCAAGTGGCTCAAAGGGGTCCCAAAATCGACCCAAAGATGAACATGGTCTTTAATGACTCAAACCATAAGTTTTGGACAAGTGTTAAGGAATTTGTGAATTATTATAGCATTCTTTTAACCTTGAAATACCCTATCTACATTTAACCGTAGTAAATAAAAGTCAAAAGTTACTATTCATCAAAAATTATTTTCATCTTAATAAAACAAATTTTACTTCTTGATAACAACCATGTATGTCGGTTTTTTGAAATTCAATTCACAGAAGTGGTAAAATATTATTTAAATGAAAAAGTCAGTTTTTTTAACTACCACTAAGTGGTTTCACTATTCATAAAAAATTGAAGTTTTTCAGAAAAATACAAAAAATTCATCCTAACCTATATTTGACAATCAGAATTCAAAAATGATGTCTATTTTTCCAAATTAAAAATATATAAGTGGAATTAATTAATTTTAAAATTAATTCTCGTAATCAAAACAAATAGCGTGTTTTTAAGAAACAATAACTATCAAAAGATTGATACTTCTTTATGTCCAATTTCAAAGTGAAATTAATTACAATGAACAACATTGGATTAAATGGTAAAAATAAATTTTATTTTCACTTTAAAACCAATTAAAAAGATAATCTACCCATTTAAATAAATATTATTTAAAGGTACTTTTGTATTTAAATATAATATTTTTCACTATTCATTAAAAAATGAACTTTATTGGAAGAATTCCAAAAATTTACACAAAGTAAATTTTGATGTCCCCATTCTAAAGAAGGATTTTATTTGGTCAATTATAATGTATTAAAGTGACCAAAACTATATTTAAAGAGGTTTTTCCATTAATAGCCGGTAAATCGGCCCTTTAATGTAAATTATTCTTAAAATTAGATTCATTCATATTTTAAGCCTCTATATTTTTATTGGATAAATGTAAATACATATAACAAACATGTATAATCATATTGGAGTTAGTTTCATTCATTCCCTCCAATACAATGACTAGGAGTTAACTACAATTTAAAATAATAATATTATATTATTCGTGTGGAACGTTAGATTTCAAAGAATCTAGTTGTTGTGTATCGGGTACGCTATCGAACATATCAACACCTTTAAAGTAAAATTATTATTTAATTCACAAATATTAATAAATATGAAATATTCCTTATTCTTCATTTACCTAGGATGTTACAATAATGGTTACATTCCCAGATGAGGAAAAATATTTTATAAGGTGAGTAACATCATCTATGGTCATAGGATCATCTATGCAAAATAAATAATCAATTAAACTACATGAAATTTCTCTAGAAAAATATGACAT
Organism: Viscum album; assembly: GCA_963277665.1. Lineage (NCBI taxonomy): Eukaryota > Viridiplantae > Streptophyta > Magnoliopsida > Santalales > Viscaceae > Viscum > Viscum album. Next base: position 1,576,158,346 of record OY728146.1, on the reverse strand, counting down.
TCAATACAAGAATCATTTCCTAGAATATATATCATTGATGAAAACATAGAAGGGGCATTAGGGGAAGGAGGATAATTTTCTTTGGGGAAAGGGAGTACATCAATAACATTAACTAAAAGTGATGAGTGCTCTATCGAGGGTTGCATAGTGGCATCGAAGACAATAAAGTGGAAAATGTCACCACCAAAATTGATAAATAATATAGAACTTTTGAAATTAATTATATTTTTGTAAGTCATCATGAATTACCTACCTAATATAATTAGGGCGTATCCAATCATACCATTATATATTATTTTACGCACATAAAAACAATAAAAGAAAAAAAACCAAATTTCCACCTTCACAAGAAAATCCTCAAACACAACTATTGGGTGTGGAGTGAATTTGATTTTTAGTTGATAAACACTTCATGTGGTATTTAATTTTCCAAACTTAAATAAAGATAAAATGTAGTGAGACCCTAAATTTATGAAATCACTAAAATGAACCATAACATCAAAAAATATATACTCACCAATTGTGTACAAAATATTGAATGTTCTATGATCATTTAATTTTGTTTGAAGTGGTGTATTTATTAATACTATTAACTTCCTATCTAAGATCACCTTTTCCTCACCTAGAATTCAACTTCTATGTGTACATATTTCCTTGTGAAACTATGTGTATCATGGAATTCTATTCATAAAATTTTTCAAGGGGATTTTAACATGTAAAATTTTAAAAGATTCCATGATTTCTTTATGAAGTTAAATTTAATTTTTCTTTCATAGTTGGGTTTCCCTTTGGGTAAATGGAATTGTAATGGTTTTTCTTGATTTTTTATCATATGAAACACTATTTATTTGGATTTGGATTCTCTTTGGGCATTGTTTCCTTTTCAAAGACCATTTTCAATGGTTGGGATTGTATATTTGTCTGGAGGGGTTGATTATATTCATTAGATAATTTTACTTTTATATTTTCTTCCACTCCTTAGGGAGTTGAAAATAGTATTTACCAAATCCATAGGGTTAAATAATTGTTGTGAAGGAATTTTACCCAACCCATGACATTTTATTTCACCCAACAAGTTGGAGAGTGGGTATAATTGAGTTATTATGCCTTTTAAGGATACTTGTGTGGTTTGTTGTAATTGGAGATTATTTAATGCCATTTGTTTCATCATTTCATCTATAATTGGATCAGTATTTGGAAGGGTCTTCTAGAAAATATATTGTGATGGTTGAGGTTTTTTGGTTTGTGGTGGTGGATTATTACTCTTACCTTTTTGGTTCAATGGGTTTTTAGGTTGATTTGAATACACCCCTTTCCTATAGTTTTTTTATTACAAACTAGGTATGGATGGATAGTATGGTTCTAGAATAATGTGTTGGTTCTAAGGGATTCCTAGTAAACCTTTCTCATAACTCTTAAAAGATTCTATTAATTAATGGAATTGTTCAAAATAGGGGGTGTTATAAGAACATATACCATAATGAATGGTAGGATGAAATTTGGATTTACCTTGGGAAATAAAATCTTTTCGAGTAGGGTAAGGACCCCTTCAAAAATCATGTCTAACATTTTCTGAAATTCAAAACATTTCACCACATGGACACCTAGAATGGGTACATTTTACCTTAAATCGAATTTTTAGTGTTCTTTGGAATGTTTTAAACAAGGGTTATTTTATTGATTGGGGTTTTCTTAACCAGAATAAAACCATAAATAGAATCAATCATTTTATCATCAATTGGAATTAAAAAATCATAAATATATTATGTAAAATGTTTATAACTTATTAGGTGGATTTGGAGACTGGAAGAAATCATTTTAAATCTTTACCAGTTTTAATGATGTGTTTCCCCTTGTGATTGGCTTATCAAATTTATTTATTACCTTATAGTGATAGTTTTAGAGGATTAGATATATTTCTCATGAAAAATGTGTTTCATGTCATAAAATCCCATAATAGGTTAGTTAATATAAAAAAAAATATTTTTTAGTGTCTTGAAATGCGAAATGGAATACACATTGATTTAATTTATCTTTATCCACATTAGTAGGTTTTAATGTTCAACACAAAATGTTAAATTTTTTTTAAGTGGATATGTGAATCTTATTCTGTGAGTCCATGGAATCTTGGTAATAATTGAATTAAATTGGATTTATGCAAAAAATTGTGTGCATCAGCTTGTATTTGAATGTATATAGTATGAATTCTACCTCATGAGAGGATAATTCATTTAATGTTGGGTTATTTTAAGCCATTTTATTTCATTCTTGTCATTTATTTCAGAATAATTATATGGATGAAGAAGGGTGTTGATGTTTTGTACATCCACCTTCATGGGATCATTTGATGATTCTTTGTGTATATGACACAAGATCATCTCTCGTTAATTTTTGAAAGTACGTAGATTATTTGATTAATAAAAAATAATTTAACAGGCCTAGAAAAATATGAATTTAGAAATCAACTTATAAAAATGATGGAAGAAAATAATCTCACAAATATTTTCAAAATATTAAATGTTATTTAAAAAAACTCAAATTTAAAAACAAATCACCGCACGTTAGTTTTGTAAAAATTTGATCACGTTTTCTTGAAAAGTCAAATTGATTATTTTTTCAGGGTTTATTTATTATATAGGAAATATCCTATGTAATCTATTAAGGTGTTTTTGGTGGTTCAAACTATTTCTTTTTAATAAAAATCATTAAATAGGGGGGAGGATTTGAAAACAATTTTAGTGGTAAAATGATTTAATTATAGAGTTTAATAGTTGATAAATAAATTTTTTTATAATAATTATGAGATTAGGAGCTCATTTCATGTTCACTTCTTATATTTTTTAGTTCATCATTTTAGAAAATTCACATGTTATACTGGAATCATTATTTGAGGGTTGTCATGATCTTGAATCTCTTATTTCCTCTTAAAACGATGCATGAAAAACACCCAAAGAAACAAAAATCATGTTTTCATGGTTTGGAACTCATGAATTGAGTGAGGGAAAATAAATCACTCTATTATATAATGTATGTGTGAGAGAAAGAGGATGATTTGTTGTCCAATCAGAACAACTAGAGATTCCCACTTGAAATATCAACCCAATCACTATTGAAATAAGAAGTGTTTACTTTATTAAAAAAAATAATATAAGGTAGAAGAATTTTAAGATAAAACATAAATTAAATGTTTTACACATAACATTACACAAAACCAGTAGAATAAAAAGTGATGGATCTCCCTCCAATGTGTTTGTATATCCCTCTAAATGACCGTCCACATTTTATCTTTCCATCTAGAGGAGGAGGAGGTCCAGGTGGAACTTCTCCTTCATCCATGACCCATATTAGGATAGGTTCCTCTAGAACATATTTTTTTCAAATATGTTCCTTTTTCTCTCGAAAATGTCATACCTTTAATCCCTGGTCGAGAATGAAAATGGGGTTCCAATGGTGATAATTTATATAAAAAGTGGAAAGTGGTTTTGAGCACCATGATTTCAAAAAACATTAGGACCCATGGATTTCAACATCCATACAGTCTTATATCACTTATAATAAAACATATTTTACCCACATATTTAGTATCTTCACCGAAAATGAGGCATCATATGGGGGTCAAAATCTTGAGATATGGATGAAATAAACAAAATATCTTTTGAATTCAATGATATAATTGTTCTTGGAATGATTGGTTCAGTTGGGGCTTCTAATCGATGAATTTGGATTGGGTGTATTTAGAAGAGTTGTGGGCCACTAATTTTTGGACCTGTTTTTAAATGTTAATAATAATTAGATTATCATATTAACTATAGTGTTAATTTCATTCCAAAGGTATTATTGAAATATTTTAATGTTTAGACCATTTTCTTCAACTTTATCTTGGTCCCTCCAAATCACCCACAATTACAATGAAATAATAATAATATGTGAAGTCTATCTTTTTAAAAGTGATAAAAATAAAATTATTGAATCAGTAATGACATTAAATTTTCGATATTAATTGAAATTTCTAATTTAAAATCAGTTTAATGAAACTATGTAAGAGTAAAATAAAATACTGAATCATGGTACTATCTCACCCCACACCTAAATATTTTAACAAATTAGAAAATTAACATTTAATAAAAAGTGTACTGAGACAAAACCAACATTAGGAATATTTAAAATTCAATGAAAATTTAATTCTTGATTGCAATGTGATAAATGAAAGAATCACACCAAGGATTTATTCTCAGTGATCATAGAAACAAGATGACTCATAAATTGTATCAGAACAAAAGTCAAGGAGATTAATATTACCAATTTGATAAAAATAATTCAAAATTCATCAATTACACTAATTATAAAATTTTTTGTTTGAAAACCATTTAATGATATTATTTAGAGTATCTATCTAGTAAATATTGATTAATTTAAAAAATTTATTCTTAATTGTTTCTATCCACTGAACCTACCCAACATACTTTGCAATCAAATTTCAAGACCCACTCAGATAAGTACTTGTTGAAGAAAAAAAATATGATCACGAAATAGATATCTCCATATGATAAAAATTTCATCAGTCCAAAAATTTATTATTTTTTTAGAAAAATTTGTACATGGTACAAATCTCACATTCATCACTCAACCCTTGTTCGATATATTTATGACACTAATTGTAATAATTATAATAAGATCGAAGCTAGAGGAAGTCCAGTTCTTGAACATCCACTGAAACAACCCAATTTTTTTTAATTTTTTTGTTTATTGATTTTATATAGGATTTTTGGTAATTTAGGGAATGAAATAGTAAAATAATATACGCACAAAAATAAATCAATCCAGTAAAATAAAGAAAAATATCAGTTAAGGTACAAATATATGGAAAAATAATTTTTAAATTTATAGAAAAAATAACCTAACTTATATTTAACTTATATTAGGTAAAAAATATTCAAACATAATGATTGGGTGAAATGATGTGTAGAGATATTAAGTGACATAATTTTACCATAAAATATTCACTCAAAGGATACCATTAACCTACATAGTTTTAAAATGATAAAACAATTTATTTTATTGTAGAAGAACCAATTTTGAAGAAAAAGGAGATTCTCATTGTTAAATTCAAGATAAAACACACATTATATAAGTGATTGATTTTAAATGTAAAAAAAATTAATAGGTAAATTCCTCATGCATTTTTAATAATTTCATTGTTTAATTTTGAATAAAAAATGAATATTATAGCAAAAATATGAGGTTCAAATTGGGGGGGGGGGTGAGGTAACCATACTATTCCAAAATCTTAAAAGGAAAAAATAAAAAAGATGATAATATTTCTTAAATAACATAGATATGTACCACCCCCACCTAGAGTATGTAGTGAACTCAGTATATTAAACATGATATTACATGTAATCATATTTTTAATTGAATCGAAGAAGAAAAGTAAGTGTAAGAGATATATATGAACTGAATTATTCAACGTGAAAAGTTGATTTAATATACTAAATGTTTCTCACTTAAAATCATACATGAAAATGTAGTGAAAAAAAAAATTAATTAAATAAAATAAATGATAAATTGAATGAAAAATGAAATGTAAATAAGGCTATATCGTGGATTATTCCTCAAGCAGGAAGTGGGTTTTTACTACCTCTATATGTGTAGTTCCTATTGGTTATCCACAATCTGGTGGTGGATGGAGTTTCTTTGAGAGGAATCAAAAACCCTTTTTTTCAAATTGAAATTATTCAATATTTTTTAGGAATATATGGATATATTATAATAATTAATCAACAATTTTAGTAATATATAGCTTGAAATGTGGGGGTTGGACAAATAATGAGGCTTCATCTATCATGGTTTCCACTTGCATAACCTATTATTCATTGTTTACTGCTTGATTTAGGTATGATGAATCTGTGTTATCAATGAAAATTTTTTACTGTAATTATATTTGAATAATATTAAAAATTGAATAATCAATATCAATGTCCACCCATTCAATATAGGCATACAATGTCTTTGCTTCCTCAAGAAGATCCACTTTGATATCCTCTTATACTCCTTCCAATAAATGTTCAACATGTTTATGAAGTTAATGTTAAAGTGAGGGTTAATTGGTCTCATCTAAATATATAATTTCAATAGCCCTAGATGATGAAAAATAATTTATTTTCTGAGAAGTATCGGTGATGGTCATAGAATTCCCAGTGCTCAAGAAATCATCAATTAACGAACTTGTATGACAATGTCTAACAAGTAGAACATTCAATGAATGATGTATTTCTGAGAATGTATATCAAAAATTAAAAACAAGAAAGGGAAATATAGTGATGTAGAAAATTATCTTTTTGTAAATGGAGTACATAAATATAATTAACTAAAAGTGAAAAATTATCTTCTGAGTGGTGCTTCAGGGAATTAAGGTTTCTCGACTATAAAATGTCACCACCATACTCCATAGACAATTTACCATTATAGATATTAACTATATTTTCTATGTTTTTAATAAATTCCTCCCAAATATAATCAAGGTGTGTCCATTCATATGATTATCTTCCATTTTAATCTCATAAAAACCAGTATGGAAATTTAAAATTTTCACCCTCATAAGAACATCCTCGGACACACTAGTAGGCTGTGTGGTACTTTAATTTTCTTGTTGAACCACAATTCCTATGGGCATCAATTCCCCAACCTGTAATGAATATATTTTGGAGAGAGACATCAAATTTATAAAAGCACCCAAATCAAGCATATAATTAGAAAATAAGTACTTTTAAATGGTGCATAGAATCATGAATGTTCTAGGATCATTGTATTTTTTGGAAGTGATGACACTATTAATAAAATTATTGTATTACCCAAAGGAATTACAAATAAATTTAATATAGAATGGATCCATCACTGATCCTATGCAGAAAAAGAACATTGTTATTATATAAGATAGTTATAAACTTTCCATTAGATGTAATTTTTCTGCTTCTGTGTTTTGAATTTCGAAAAACAGACATACAAAGTTGTGGTCAGTACGATATTTACAGTCTCATAGGATCAACTAATTTTTTTTAAATAGTTTCATGACCCTTATAATTAGTAATTTACCCTTATAAATTGTAATATGACCTTTAGGAATAGTAATATGACCCTTAGGAAAAGTTACATCACCCATTTAAGTATTACTAAAATTTAGGCACCTTATAAATTAGAGTGATTATTTTAAATTTTAATAATTAACTGTCTGTAGTTTTATGAGTAATAAATCTTTTATTATAATTTTAAATTAATAAATTTATTTGAAATTAAATTTTTTTTATAATAATTATTCCCATATAAATGTTTTTTCCTATTATTTAATGATAATTTCAAGAGACCTCAGTTAATTTATTATAGTATTATAAAATTAGTTTTATATTTAAAATCTATATTTTTAATGTAAATAAAGATTTTATTTAAAAATTAAATTTCATACATTTAGAAAATTATTTTGAAAAAATTGATTCTAATTTTTATTTCAACATGTTGAAAAATGGCGATGGATAATTGTTGTGTTTTTTTCATAATATAAATTTTTTACTGAATAGTTAAATACGATAATTAACGATAAATGCTAAATACATAATTTATTTAGTCATAGGTGATGTATGGATTATTTCAGAACCCTTGGTTCGAACTTAGATGCACATATTACTATATATGGTCATAAGAATCCATACTATTTATTATCTTAAGAAAAATAATAAGATAATGAATAAGATATTAAAAAATCACCCCTCTCCTCCACTATAAAAACCACCCCTCACCCCTCTTCTCCTAAATCTTCAAAGCCTTGAATCTTCCTAAATATCTACCCAACTAATATTCCACAATCTCACTCCATTTCTAGGAGCTTTTTTTCTTACCAAAAGTCTAAAACCCCTTCCCATATGGAGGTTCTCAATGAGGTTGATTTAAGAGTCAAATCTTCTTCCTTTTCATTTAATTTCATTAAAATTTATTTACATTCATTATTATTCTATCATCACTTTCTCTGTCCAAATTATCATGATATCTCTAGTATCATTTATATAATGGAATTATATAATACTAATATAATAACCACAAAAAATATTGTTACCCTCTCCATCTCTCTCTCTTTACTTTAAAAATGAAATCGTCGTCTGGGAAGTGCTAATTTACATCCTTCATGGATGATGAAGTTTGGTTTTCAATTTCTACATCAAGGATATTCATTAAACAATTTTAATGATAGAAAAAAAAATTTTAAAATATATATTACAAATTTTTCTAATATTCCGATGAAATATATTTACATAATACAAATTAATAATACCAAATGAGTTCCTTATGATATATAACCATCCTAATAATCCAAACAATTATCACTAAATGTATTATCTAATGATTTATCCTCATGATATATAGAGAAATGATACATATAACCATTTCACTTCTGCAATATCATTAACAACATGAAATTCCAATTCTTTATAATTATACTAATTTTAAATGAACTGCATTACTTATAATCAAGAGAACCAATCACGAAATCAAGGAAACGAACACTCCAGAGTAAAGGAATTCAATCATATAAATTATCAATAAAGCCAAAAATTAACATAATAGAACTAAATTGAATCAAATACATATATATATATGTCTCTAAATTAATTAATGCATTAAAATTTATTATCCAATAAGTTAAGGTCAATTGCAGAACATGTTCAAACATAAGCTATGGGTTTTCTACCCGAATCTCCATATTCATTCGTGTTACTCTTATTATCTACATACCCCCATGAAATTATTAATTATTCTTATTTATTATTCATTAATTATATTTCAATTTTATTTATATTATTAAAAAATAGAATCCTTCTTTCGTTTATAGGGATTTACATGTTTTAAAAAGGATCTTTCAAAACAATTTCTCTATAAACAAGTTTTTTTTTCAAATGAACTTATAAAATTCTTACCTATTTTAAAATGAACTCTATAATGTGTTTTGGGTCACCATTATTTTTCTAAAATCAGAAATTATATTTTTAGTAAAATACATTAATTCAGTTCTGGTTTTATGAAATCATTTTTCCAAAAGAACTAATCTTTTAAAAGTAAAAGACTATTTATCTTAAGAGTTACTCTTTGATTATATATATATTTTTTAATCATTTTCAACAAAATTGTTGATTCTTATTTTTAAGTAGGATTAATCTTTATTGATATTATATACTTTATTTTAGATAATGTTTTATGGTTATTTTCACCATTGATGTTATATCTCAATACCGGTCACCATATCATTCTGAATGGTTAGTATTTTTTTTAATGATTGGAGAATGTTTTTTACATTTTATATGTTAGTTTAACTATGAATAAAAATGTTGTTAATATATATACCCATTAATATGATGAATGTATTGGACTTCTTAGGTGATGGTTGAGGCCTACTATATCCCCTAGATGCCTTCGTAGGTCTCATGATACAAACTCTACAGGGTTTGTATGCATAATGTATGGTGTCTTTTCCGAGCCCTTGATGGTATGATTATGATGTACCGAATTTTTCATTACCTAATTTTGAAACTAGAAAGTGGTAATCCATGTGATTATTCAACTAGTATAGTATCCATGGTTATGTTTTATGGAATTATTTAATAGGTTTTTATTCCTTCCATATTATTCTCAAATTTATTTTTAATAGCATGTGTTTTTATTTATTCATAATGTCTAGGGATTATGTTTATGATTACATATTCTGTATTATTTACCCATACTGATCATCTAATATCACCCCTTTATTATGTTTTACATTTCCCCAGTATTAGAAGATGTGTATTATGAATTACATATATATATATTCTTTAAGAGTTATAGATGTTACTAAAAGATTTTCTATATTTTAATTCATTAAAAGTTGTAATTTTGAACTTATGTATGTAACTGGTCTCCTAAAACTACTAGTCTATTTAGTCCTTTGGGATAAAACGTTATTGTAATAATTCCAATGTAATAAAATAATGCATCCAATCTAGGAAACTGGGTTCAGGGTGTTACAGTTGGTATCAAAGACAGTTTAGTAGAAAAAAAGGAAATCAGATATAGAAAACAGAGATTATGGAAAAAATCCCAAAGGTAGGATTTAATGATAAGTGTACAAGAACACCCTATAATTTTCTTAAATAAGATATTATGTAAAAATTCCAAGAAATACATGACTGTGTAGATACTATAAGTGGAAGTGGTTCAGGCACAGATGTAGCACAGAGTAACAACTTCGACAACATGTTCACGGATTGACTCGGGGTAACTTGGTACACGTCAATGGACATTACTGTTCACATTGTTTGACACACTGGGGGATATGGTTAGGATAATTCACATTATATTTACTAGCCATTATGAAGCATTTAAATGTAATAATTTTCACAATGAAACTATTTTTATGATTATGGGATTAGTTATGCATATGAATTCAATTTATGTTATGTATTTTCTTTGTTAAGTTTATAAATTATGATTCATAACCTAATCATGTGTATTCCATTATTTAGAAATGATTCTTAGTGGAATAAATTGAAACCACATGAACATGGGTATCCCATGTAGGGATTTCTCTCCTAGGTAGGATAATGGTGTTACGACTGGTGCTGAGCAACCTACAACTATATTAGGACAATTGACTCAGGTTATGAACAATAACCTTACCCGTATAAATCATCTCAATCCAAAACATGAGGATATTTTTTTATAATTATTTTTGCGACAATAGACTATATAATTTAATAGTAATCGGATCCCATTTGATGTAGATATGTGGATATGATCCTTATAGAAGATATTTCTTACATTGGGATGTAATGAATGGGAAACAGATGTCATGGAAATTTATCTTCTATTAAAATATTATGATCAGTGGTGGTATTTTATTCAAAACAAAAATGATAAGGAAGATATTGAACAAATGGAATAGAGGGATCTTCTGAGAAAAATACTATACTCATGAACAATTAGTGGATATGGAATGTCTGTTTATAAATCTGTGAAAAATAGATGATGAGAATGTTACAAAGTATGAAGATTAAATAACAAGGTTACCAAGGAATTCCATGGACTAAATATATAATCCAAGGAGAAGTATTAATTCATTATTTCATGTCTTAAAACCATTCCTTATATTGGAACTAGTCTTCAAATTTTTCTAATCATGCAAAGATATAAATTCATGTTCTATAAAAAAATAAATAGAATCAACTACGTCTTTTGACAGTAGGTGAATAAAAGAGAAGAAAAGGTCTGTTGAGCACTCTAGAAAAGTATATAAGGAAAATCCATAGAAGGGAAGAATTGATTTTCCATTCAGGGATAATTATGGTAAGAAACACCCCAATACATTCCTGAAGTGTATGGGTGTTTATTATAAGTGTAGAGGAAAAGGAAAATAATCCCATAATTTTATGGGAATGAAACAAGCCATGAATTTTCAATGCTAAAATTTCAATGAGGTGAGAAATTATGAAAATTATTTACATAGGAGTCAAGGAAAAATTACCCAGAGAAGGCGAAGGGAGAAATGCTAGGCTTATGCGATCACAACAGCTGAGGTTGATGTTCTGAATGATATGGTGGAAGGTACTTTAATCATTTCTTCAAACATATCCAATACTTTATTTAATTATGGAGAATCATATTTATATATAACTTTCCTATTTCCCACGAAAATTTGATATTTGAATTTTATTTATTAAAGTAGTTGTTAGTCAATACTTCTATGGGAAGTATAATTACAACAAAGATGGGTCGATCTTTCCTCTTTATGACCCAAAAATGTACTTTAGTTTCTGACCTTATCATCTTGACCACGATTCAAATAATTCTTATTATGAATTGGATTTCAAAATATGACGTAGGAATATATTGCAATAAGAATGTGGTTACAATTTTATAGAATGGTTTATAATCCCTTATCATCAGAGAAGAACCCTATTCATTTTATTTTTATCTAGATCATCTCCTAGTAGCTCTACTAAATGATATTATTGGGAAGGATTAGAATTAAATATATATGGGTGATGAATGAACTAATCAAATTACGGATGTACCTAATTTTCAAGAATACATTGATGTCTTCATAGAGGATTTACTTGGACACCCTCTAGAGTGTGATGTTGACCTCACTATTGATTTATTTCCAAGTTCAAGTACTATATAAATACTCTTTATAGAATAGCCAATGCAGATTTAGTAGAACTAAAGAAACAACTAGAGAAATGGATTGATAAATTATTTATTCACCCTTGTGTTTTTCCAGGGGGAGACCGTGTTCTTTTCTTCATGAAAAATGATAGACCTATAAGGCTCTATGTTGACTACATGGAGGTCAATGCTATTATGATAGAGGATATGTATCATCTTCCTCTCACTAATGATTTATATGATCAACTTCATGGAGCCTAATATTCTTTGAAGATTGATTTTCTATCTGGATGTCATCAGTTTCATGTGAGGAAGTAATATATTAAAAAAGAAACATTTTGAACCCATTGTGGGCGTTACATGTTTTTATTAATGCCTTTTGGGCTGACTAATTCACCCTCTATGTTCATGGATCTAATTAATAGAGTTTTCAATGAATATCTTGATGAATATTTTTATATTTATTGATGATATCTTTGTATACTCCAAAACAAAAGTATATCAAGATAATCCCTTGGGCATTAATATAAAGACTTATAAAGGAAGTGAATTATATGGTATGTTTAGAACATGTAAATTATAGCTTCATTTAGTTTCATTTCTTGTTTTTATTTACTCCATAGATGGAATTTTAGTGGATTTTATGAAGACAAAAAGAGTTCATAAATGGTATACACAAATGAACATAAACAATTTATGTAGTATTATTGGTTTTGCAGGTTATTACTTGCATTTAAATTAGAACATCACACATTTAGCCAACCCGTTGACCTAGCATAATCATGAAGGGGTTCAGGTTGTATAGAGAAAATAATGTAATGAATGTTTCATATAATTGAATAGGATACTAATGAATGCTCCGATCATGACTCTACCATCAGGAAATGGTGGATTTGTGATCTATAGTGATGCATCAAAGAAAGGAATAGGATTTTTACTTAAGAAAAATGATAGAGATATTTCATATCAATCAAGATAGTTAAAATTTAGGAACCAATATATCCAACTCATGATCTTGAGTTAGCAGATGTAATGTTTTCTCTAAAGATATGGAGATACCATCTTTATGGAGAAATATGTGAGATATATACATATCAAGATAGATTAAAATATATCTTCATAAAGAGATAACTCAATATGAGGCAAAGGTGATAGATCAAGCTACTCAAGGACTACGATTGTTCTATGTAATACCACCCAGGAAAGGAAAATAAGGCTGTTGATGCACTGAGCAAGAAGGATCATTGAGTTTTAAAACAAATGAAAATTGACCAGGATTTTATGAACATGGATCTAGAGAGGATGGATATGGGAATTATTAAATAAGAAAAAACATCACTACTTTTCCATTGGTTTCCCAACCATCTATATTGGAATGAATTTAAAGTTCTCAGTCTAATAATAAGAATCTTCAAATGAAAATTAATGATGTGAATGAAGGAATGTTAGCAAACATCAAGTGTGAGGATGGAATCTGAAATTTGGGAGTAGGTTATGTGTTCCCTCAATCCCCATGAAATAGGTACTTATTAGAAAACGAAAATAGTTAGAATTTCTATATTATCCTTGTTATCACTATGATTTATATAGAATTGAAGAAAAATTTCTGGTAGGACAACAAGATATGTAAAATTGCAGATTATGGGTCATGATGTTTAGTTTCTCAATTAGTGAAGACAGAATGAAAATATCCTAGAGGAGTCATGAAACCTTTTCCTATTCCTACACAGAAATGGGATGACATTACAATGGATTTCATCACCAAATTACCCAAAACTCCAAGAAAGAATGATGTAATATGGGTAATTGTTGATCGACTCACCAAATACGCACATTTCCTCTCTATAAGGGAATAGTTTCAATTGAAGCTCCATGTAAAACCATATATTAATGATGTTGTGAGACTTCATGGAGCACCACCATTAATTGTAACTAATAATGATCCATGATTTACATCATAATTAAATGAAAAAATATAGAAATATTTGGATACTAAGATTCGATTGGGTACTTCTTATCACCCTCAAACTGATATGAAATCATAAAGGATGATCCAAACATTAGAAGACATGTTGAGATAATTCCCACTATATTTTCAAGGTATGTGGTATAAGTATTTTCTATGATGGTGTTTTCATACAATAATAGTTTCCATTAAACTATTAAAATGGAACTATATAAGACATTGTATGGAAATAGATGTTTTATAACAACATGTTGGGATGAAGCTAGTGAAAGAAAGCCTGTAGGACAATAGCTTGTGGAAGAGACAATAAAAATGGTAAAAACAATTCAAACTCATATCAAGGAATCTCAAAGTTGGAAAATGAGGTATACTGATTATTGATATATGGATTTAGAGTTTCAAGTGGGAGATCACATTTTATGGAATGTACCTCCATGGAATGATGTTATAAGATTTGGGAAGAAAGTGAAAATGAGACCCAGGTATATAGGGCCTTTTGAAATTTTTCAGAGAACTGGAGTTGTAAATTATCATTTGGAAATGTCACCCAGACGTTATAAGGCAAACAATGTGTTCCATGTATCAGTGTTGTGAAATTACATGCCAGACCCAACACATGTACTCACTTTTGAAGGTAAAGAATTGGAACCAGACTTATATTACGACAAAGAGCCGATACAAATTCTAGACACTAAAGGGAAGGTATTTAGGAATCAGATGGTGTGGACTGTAAACGAAATTTAGAAAAATCATTAATTTGTAGAGGAGATTTTGGAGACTAGGTTTTTTATAATGATGAACTTCCAAATTCTTTTTAAGAGTTAAAATTCCGGTAAATTTGAGGACAAATTTTTCATAAGTTGGGAAGAATGTAGCACCCCAAGGAATTACAAATAAATTTAATATAGAATTCATGAAACACTGACTATCTATAAAACAAACACTTTTTTATTACATAATATTGTAACATTATAGCCGACTGATATAATTTTATGGCTTTTGTATTTTGAATTTTTAAAAATGAACATACATAGTTACAATCAGTAAAATATTTAGAGTCTGAGTGGAAGAAATTAAAATATTTGGTTAAAAGTATCATCACCCCTATGAATAGTTATGCACCCTTATGAATAGTAATATGACCTTTTAGAATAGTAACCTCACCCATGTAAATATAAATAAAATTTTGGAACCTTATAAATGAGAGTGACTATTTTAAATATTAATAACTATGTGTTGGTATTTCTGTGAGTAATAAATATTTAATTAAAATTATAAATTACTAAATTTATTTAAAATAAATTCATTTTCATAAATTGTTTTCTATGACAAATTTTTTTCTCTATGATATTTGGATAAATATATGTGACCTCAGTTAATTTTGGAATGTATTATTAAATTAGTTATATATTGTAAATCTGTATTTTTGTATAAAAAATAAACTTCACATATTTAGAATATTATGTTGAAAAAATGGAGTCCATTTTTTAATTCTACATAGTGAAAAATATTTATGGTAACTTTTTGGGATTTTTCTAAAATACTTGAACTTTTAGTGAATAGTAAAATTATATAATTTACGATAAATGCTAAATACATGATTTATCGTGTCATAGGTGATGTATGGATGATGTAAACACACATGGTTCAAAATCACATGAAATGCTTAATATTATTGGTCACAATAATCAACAATATTTCTTATATTGAGCAAAACAATAAAATAATGAAAAATATTTTCGAAAAATCACCCCTCTCATCAACTATAAAAACCACCCCTTACTCCCACATATCCTCAATCCTCTATTCCTTGAATAATCTTAATGTTATTCCCAAATAAACTTCCTTACACTATCCCTATGACTAGGATCTCTTTCTCTTTCCCTAAATTAGAAACCCCTTCCCTTGAGGAGGTTCTCAATGAGATTCACTCAAGAGGTAAATCCTCTTCCTTTTCTCTTAATTTAATTTAATTTTTTTTTATTATATCCACACATCCTCTATCCAAATGATCATGAAAAATAAAATACCATTTATATACTTGAATTATATAATGATAATGTATGAACCATCATCAATATTTTTAGTATATATATATATATCTCTTTTTAAAAAACGAAATCATCCACACACTTCAAAATTAAATTTTTTATTATAAAAAACTTTTAAGGAAAAAAGTGAGAAACAAATTCAAACCCCAAAGAAGATGACAAAGTCCTTAAAGATAAATTGTAGCCTACCCATTTTGATCTCTTGAAATTGTTTCCTTGATAAAGTATTTACTTGGATGTCTGGTTGCTCCATCAGAAGGTCTTTAAATCTGGATGATAGATTTCCCCAAGACTGGATGTACTCCTCTACATTGACCTTCCCATTGTTGAACCCTCAAACCAGAATAAATTCCTACATGTAAATCCATGCACTATGCTCATCATTGGAGGCCACCTTAAGAGTATTTCCCATCATTCATTCTACCTCCTCATTGGAATCTTTGATTACCAGAACTGTTTCAATCATAACCTCATCTAAGCTCAAGAGCAAATCTAAATAATTATCGGCCACCTCCCGATGCTGACAGGCCACCATGGGGTGATGTGGGCCACATTCCTTCAACATTCCCTTTGACTTCTTGGCCGATATTGCCTCTATCAGTAAAAAAAATCTGAATAGTCCTTTTTCTCTTTCCGTTTTCCCCTTTTATTCTTGCTCTGCCTTGGACGAGGGTACCTGCTCCCCCAGTCCTCGTCCTTGGTATCTCCATAAAAGTGGCTAGATCATTCATCACTAGACTCTCTCTCTAAGGCCTTCTCATCATTCATGGAGGTTCTGACCATGTCTTTTCCAATGGATTGGACGGGATCCTCAACTACTAGAGCATCAAACTGGTTTAGCATCTCAATAGCTTCAAACTCTATAGAGATTTCCCTGACAGTAACCTCACACTTACCAGCCTTTTCCATGGTCATAGAACCTTTTTCACACTTACTGACACATGAACTCCACACCTATGCATAAGAAGACCTACTATGTAACGTGGAACGTCCATCATCTACCATTTGAGGAGCCACCAGGTTGATTACAATACCAGGCCATTCCTCTGCCCCACAAAATCCCTCAAGCCTGAAAACAGTATGCATATAGAGATGAGGTGTGCCCAAATCAGTCCACAATCGATTAAAAACATCTGACACCAATGGATTCACCTTCTGCGATCCACTCAGCATGCCCCTTGCATCGGTACCATCAGAAGCCTCACCCACTGGCTTTTGCTCAGACACATCAAACTCAGCCACCAAGGAATTAACCTCTCATGATCCACTTGGTATGCCACTAACATCAGCACCCTCAGAAGCCGCACCTGCCTTTGAAGGAGCCACGAGAGGCTGCTGATGGAGTTCCTTCCATCCGTTGTCTTCCACATCTGGATTAGCATGGACCACCACCTCTGGAACCACCCCGCACCCCTCTATTTTCTCCTTCAATACTTCTGGAAACTGCATAGACTGATTCGCAATAGGCTCCAACTGTACCTCATGCCCCTCGACATCCTTGAGCAAAACATGTAGAACATTGTTCCCATGCCGACCGGCTGAGACCAGATGGCCGAACCTATGACACCCCTAAAAAAACATTGGCCACAATTCAACGATAACACGCTATTTTCAGGGGAGTTCTTTACCAACTGAAATCTATAACTATTCCAGGGGATCCTTTGAAGCATTAGCCTCGATGAAAACGCGAGGTGAGATTGGTTGACATACGACTGACTTTCGGCTATCAGAACACAAAAATCTACTGACCATATTGCCTAACATTATGATTATTGAAGTGTTCTAGAAAGGTAGAGGGATATCGGGAAAACTAACCCAAACCACATATGAAGGGGAGTTTTGATTCATGTGAAGCTCTAAAGACCAGAAAAGAAGAAAATAACTGCAACAGTTGAAACCACGAGGGCCTCAAGGCCAGGTGGAAATCAAAACATCCTCTGAGGAGAAACAAACCATCAGGTGGCGCTGATCGAAGAGTCCCACCACCGTGCATTCATGGATACCCCATGTGTCAAATACGAAATGATCAAAGTCATCAATAGATGGAAGTCGACCCCTGAATCAGACTATGAGCGTCAACCGATGAAGGTCTGAGGCCTCATTGAACTCTTTTTGAGAGAGTGAAATGTGGGGCATGCCACGATGGATGTTTGAAACCTTAGGGAACAGCGGGATCAATGGAAAGGGAGTAAGGAAATATGGGTTCGTGAAGGGGGTGAATGGCCACACCGTCCAGGAAGTACCGATTAAAAGACATCATTGGTGATGAAGTTTCTTTCTTAAATTTCTCCTTCAAATATTTTAATTAAACCATTTTAATGGTTGAAATACATTGTAAAATTATTATTGAATTTTTTTAATGTTATGTATTTAAAAATTTTACATAACAAAAAGTTATAATACAAAATCAGTTTGTTATGATCAATAACCGCTGTAATAATCTAAACGATTATCACTAAATGTATTATCAAATGATTTATCCAAATAATATATTACCAAATGATTTATATAAAAATTAAAACATATATATTCTCATTAAAAACATGAAATTACAATTCTGTAGAATTATTCCAATTTTAAATGAACTCTATTACTTATAATCAAGGGAATAGATCATGAAATCAAGGAAACGAACACCCCAGATGGTAAAAATTCAATAATAGAGAATATAAATAAGGCCATAATTTAACATAATAAATATATATTTAATCAAATACTTGTATATAATTATCTTAATTAATTAATTAATAGATTTAATTTTTTATCCAGGATGTCATGGTGAAGTGCAGAACACATTCAGAAAAAAGGTAAGGGTTTTCTACTGGAACCACAATTTTCATTCAGGTTACCCTTATTCACTACATAACATAAATTAAATTCTTAATCATTATTATTCTTCATTATGAATTAGGTGTGAATTTTCAAATTTTTTTGAGAAAAAAAAATCATTATTTCTCTTATGTGGAGTTACATGTTTTAAAAATGATTTTTTAAAAAATGTTCCTGATAAATAAGCTCATTTCAAAGTAACCTATCAAATTTTGACCTATATTAATATGCACTATATAATATATATTCGGACACAATTATTTTGATAAAATCAATAATTTTAATTTTAAAATAAATCATTAATTCACTTATTGTTTTATGTAAGGATTTTTTTCTAAAATAACTATTCTTTTAAAAGTAAAAGAGTATTTATCTCTAGAATTACTTGATGATTTCATATGATTATATTTATATATTTCAAAACTATTATTTTTTATTATGTTTAATTATGATTAATATTTTATGATATCATCTACCATATTTTTTTGAATCGTTTATTATTAGTTTGACTGTGGATTTTTTATCTAGATACCATTCATCGTATTACTCTAAATTGTTAGTGTTTATGTTTAATGATTGGTGAATGTAATTTAAATTTCATATGTTTGTTTCAATATGAATGTACATATTGTTTATGTTTATCCTTGTTCATATAAGGAATTCATTAAAATTATTATGTGATGGTTGGGACCTATATAGCCCCTCGATCAATCTGTAGGTCTCATGAGACAAACCAGACTGCGTTTTTACCCATAATGTATGGCGTATTGGCTGAGGCCTTGATGTTATGATTATGATGTACAAAATTATGAATCCCATCATTTAGAAAAATGAGATTTTTTGTCCAAGTGAATATTCAACTAGTAAAGTATTCATGGTTTTGTTTTATAAAATTATATAATGAGTTTTTATTCCTTCCATATTATTCCAATGTTTATTTTTAAGAGCACATGTTTTTAGTTATTAATAATGATTATCGTTTATTTTTATGATTACGTCTGCTATATTATTTAACCTTTATGAGAATCTGAAATCACCCATTTCATATGTTTTATATTTCCCCAAGATGTGAAGAAGTGTATTATAAATGACTTTCAGGGATAATCTAGGAGAAATGGGAGTTAATAATGGATCTTATATATTTATTTCATTTCATGTTATAATGTTGAACTTATGTATGTATTTGGTCTTCTAAAAGTAGAAAACTATTCAATCCATCAAGATAAAAATTTCTTATAATTATTAAAATTTAATAAGATAATGCACCATCGCTATGAAACTAGTGTTGGAAAGTTACAGTGATGTTCCACCCCTAGTTCACCATTTCATCAACATAATGTTTCCTTCAGTGTTTATACATCTACTTAATAATATTTCTATATAATATAATTTAATTCATGGAATAGATGAAGGGTATGTTAACATCCACTTTTTAGTAAGTTTTCCAGATTTAATTATCATGTTTTTTGAATTTTCATTTCCTTGGATTGGTGGACCATTGATGAAATGGAAGATAAATGGTTTGGATTCATTGTTAATCAAATCAAAATATCTTTAATTTGGTAGGGATTCGATCCGGACAAGGGGTCTCCATTCTTGGACCATTTTAAATGGTTGTGAAAGTGGTTCCATCTTGAAGGGATGACACTAATAGATGAATAATTTGGATTTTATGTTGTGTGACACTCAAAAGTGTGATGAAACTATCATTTTTCTTATCCCTAGGGTTAACCAGTTGTTGAGAAGGATATTCACTAGATATTTGACTTCAGATTTTACCCACTAAATTAGAGAGTTGGCCTAAGTAAGTTTTTTAGTATTTTTTTCTTCTTGTGCCATTCTCTAGAATTATAGACTATATAAATATATTTTTTTCATTATGTCCACTATACTAGGATAAGAGTTTGTAAGGGGTTGATGGAAAGTCCTTTATGGTGGTTAATGGTTTCAGGGGGGTGGTAGTCAATGATTACTATTCCCTAGTTGATTCCATGGTTATTGAGGTTGGTTTGAATACCCCCAATTCCTTTAGGCTTGGTATTCATTCCACCCATGGATGGATGGATATTATGGTACTCACCTGATGTCCTGGTTATAAGAGAGTCCTGGGAAGATCACCTCACAAATATATGATGTTTCTATTAATTTATGGAATTAGATAGAATAATGGGTGTCTGTAGATAGGATTCCACAATGTCTGGGAGGAGTTTATTTGGGTTTCCCTTGGGAAAGAAAAATCTATAAGAGTAGGGTACATCCATATTCAAACATTCTTTCCATCTTCCTCTTGAATTCTGAACTTTTCAATGCATAGACACCTCAGATATCTACATTGGACCTTAAAATGAAATATTGGGTATGTTTTTCTATGTCCTTTGGGAAGTTATTTTTAAGGATTTGGGTTTTTTCAACAATCCCACCACCTACAGTTGAGTCAATCATGTTACAATGAAATGGAATTAAATATTCACAAAAATATTATATGTAACGTTTATGTCTTATTTGGTGGTATGGGAAACATGAAATATCCTTTTAAAAATTTCCTAGTATTTGTGATGTGTTTACCCTTGTGATTACATTATTCCATGTACTTCAATCCTTATAGTTAATGTTTGAGGGGGTGGGAAATATTTTTCTAGAAAAAGATGTTTCATGTCCGCCCCACCTCTAATATAGAAGTTAAAATAATACAAAATATATTTGGAGTTTTATTAAAATATGAAATGGAATTTCCTAGGACTTACTTTTCATAATCCTAATTATCATGCTTTAATATTGAACACAATATGGGAATCACTTTTAATCACTTATGTGGATCTTCTCTTGTTAGTCTATTGAATCTATGTAATAGGTGAATTAAACCAGATATAAGTTTCAAAATGGGTGCATCACAATGTATTTTAATTTATGTGGGATGAATATCTAAATTAGAAATGATTAGTTATTATAATGTCTGAATATTTTCATCCATATTATATTCAGTATTGATCTTGGTTTTATATTAAGAATAATGATCAAGAAGAGTGTCGATGTTTTGTGTGTCCTCCTTTAAGGGAACTTTCAGTAATTCTTGGTTTCGATGATATAAGATCCAATTTAGTTCACATTCAAAAGGATGTAGATTCTATGATAAAGATAACATCAAGAATGAGGACTAAAAAAAGATATTTTAAAATTCATCTAAAAAAATTGAAGTTGATAATAAGCATAAAAACAATAACAAAATACAAAATGATATTATAAAAAACACAAATTTAAAATCAAAGTGATCCCAACAAATGAAATAAAAATTTTACCACATTTTCATGACACATTAAATTTAATATATTATATAATTTGATTTATAATCTAGAGTAGAGCCTAGGTCATCTCCCAAGGGGTGTTAGTGGGGGTAAAGTGTATATTTAAAAAAAATACTAAAATAGGGGGTGATATTGAAAATAGTTTTTATAAAATGACTTAATAAAATATTGTCATAGTTTATAAATAATGGTTATATTTATTAAATTATTATACAATTAGTTCATCTCTAGTTCAATAAAAATCATTTTTAGTTCATCATTAAAAAAAATAAATGGTTTAATTGAATCATTTGGATGATGGTAGTAATGATCTCGGTTCCCCTATTGAAAATTAAAATGATGCATAATGAACCAACCCTTGACACAAAAGTTGTGTTTTCATGGTTTAGAGGTCAATTTAGAGCGATGATTACAAATAATTCTGATATATCTTGTATTCTTGATAGAAATATGATGATGGTATTGTTCAATTGGGATAAGCTAGGATTCCCACTTGAAATATCAACCCAATCAAACGTATGATAAAAGTGATTCACATGATTTAATAAAAAACCATTCAAATAAGAACCATGTTAAGATAAAAATTTAATGAATTGTTTCATTGAAAACTTTTAAAAAAATATTATGAGGTGTTGGAACTACCTCTTTAGTGTGTGTAGCTCCCTCTAAATGACTGTCCACCATTTAGTTAGTCATCGAGAGGAGGAGGAGGCTCAGGTGGAACTTCACTATCATCCTTGACCCCTATTAGGATAAGGGCCTAAAAAACTAATTATATATGGAGAGGAATCCTTTGTTTATCCACAATTTAAGATCTTTGATCCATGTTTGAGCATGGAAATGGGGTTCCCATGGTGTCAGTATATATGTAAAGTTGAAGGGGACATGGGGCACCCGGTTTTCATAATACCACAAGACCCAATGTTTTTGACATCTATATTGTCTTAAATATGATTTTTTGAAAGAAAAACTTCTTTTACCACATATAAAATATCTTAAATATAAATATTTTATCATTTTCATTCCAACATCTTGAGATGTGGATGAAATAAATAACATGAATTTTTTCCTTGAGAAGAGTATTTTTCTTCGAGGGATCCGTTCAATAGATCCCCTTTTTAGAAGAATTAGGCTTGGGTGTCTTCATATGAGTTATATAAAAAATAATATTGGATCAGGTTAGAAAATTTCATCTTAATTAAATATATGGATTAGATAATGTTTCCATTTGAGTCTATAGGTGTTCTTTTAGTATTTCATGGTTTCCTATTTTTCTCCAACTTCATCATGGGACCTCAAAATTGCCTCCAACATTAATGAAAACATTAAAATAAGTGATATTTTTCTTATTAAGTTTGATAAAAATAAATTTATTGAATCATACACGGATTTGAATTTTTTATAATAATATAAATTCACAATAAGAAGTTGGTTTAATTTAGTGGTACAAGGTTGAAATAAAATAGTGAATCATGGTGCGATCAGGTATCTAAAAAATATTAATTTTTAGGTAAAAAATGTGATTGGGTCATCAATAAAAAAGCTCATAGAAAAATATATTTAATCTAAAACATCAATAGAATTATACTATATTAAAAAAATTAAACTAGACACATAGAAAAGAGACACAGTACTCACTAGGTTGAAAACCGAAAAGGGAACTCTTGTTAAAAGACACATCTCAGATCGCAAGAACTATGCTATGTGTGGTATGTGTGATAACTGAGAAATGGATTGATTATAGGCACAAAACATGTCATGATGGAGATACAAAATGGGAGGTTATTAAAAATCCAACACTCAACCAATATTTCTACTTCATATTGAAATTTGGAAAAAATTAGGGCCATGAAACAAAATAATTTTTTTGAAGGGTGGTCCATATGACTTTAGAAGTTGTTGAACTATGATAGATATGACCCATAGATTAAGAAATAATTAGACTAACCCCTTAACCCTATCAGTGAAATTATAGTTCCATGGAATTCCATAAAATAGTCATTTTTAGTGTTATATTATGAATATAATGAAAATATGATTGCTGGATTATGTGATTAGAAGATTTTTTTTAATTTTTGCTATAAAATGTACTGGAACCACTAAATTATACAGTCTATATTCCAAATTTTATATATGTTCCTTGAAAGTGGCATTAATATGTTGAATCGTGGTTTGAGAACATTCAACAACTTTTTAAAACCCAACATGTTGTGTGAAAATGACCTCTTCATCATAACGAATCTTATTGTTCTCTGTAGCCATAGAATTTTCATCTTGTGCTGAGAAAATCTTTAAGGAACAATGTATTTGGACTGTACGTTTCTAAACAATGTTTAGTTCTTATTTATAATGTATCACATTGGGATATTTATCATATATATTTAACTGATGCACCTCCAAATGATTTACATGATTATTCTCTACCTATGACACAACCACACTATTATCCTCAAACAATCCTTCTAATTATACCTATACAAGCTATGACCTTTAATCCTCTTACTTGATCAAAATTATAAGATTGGAAACATAGTGGACAATGAAGTAATCAAACCCATCATAGTTGAAATGTAAATCATAGTTTGAATTCAGAGAAGTGGTGATGGTAGGTCTTAAAGAGGCTTGCTTGAGACTATCTTCCAGATGTCTCTCCAAATGATACGACATGAATTGGAAAGAGAATATTGTGTCTCTATGTCTAAATCAGAGCCACTCTCAGATAGAGATATGTATTATATGATTTTTACACTCGATGGTTCACCATTTTCCACTCCCACCAAGAAAAAATAAATTTCACCAACCAATGATGATTAAATTAACAAAAACTCCCTCACATCATTCTCGTCCGTTGTTGCCGATGTCACTAAACAACAAATAACTACCTTTTTCAACAATAGGGGGCTAACCAGAAGTCATGGTATTGTACCAACAGAATAATTTAATAATAATCACCTGTTTTTGGATTAATTATTGGGATCAATGCCTCCCCATTACTCTTAAACTAAACATTTTGGGTAAAACCTCCTTAGAAAGAATGTACACGTGGGTTTTTTAGGAAATAGGAATCAAGGGACCTCAATAATCTCTTACTCTTGGGTTATCAATTGTCACTCCTTCAACAATGATAATAAGAATGACTTGGATGAATTTTTCAATAATTTCCATGGAAAATTAATTATTGAAAAATATGTATAGGTTGATCTTTGATATAATAAGTCAAATGAAAAAAGGCGCACTGTATTTTAAAATAATAGAAGAAATAGAAAACACAGGTCAATCGAATAACTAACATAACTCCAGGAAATATATATTTTTATACCTATCCTCATGTTCATATATTTAATTAAAAATTATGTCAAGTATCAATTAATCCTTACCAGTAGGGTTATTTGATATGTATTTTTGAAGACCTAGATTACATCCTCATTAGATTAGCCCAACCAATTTATCATAAAGAACAACATCTTTGACCCCATTGGTTCTGAATCAGAACCTATATATTCATTAGACTATCTAGGATCCCTATCAACCCCTATTGGATTAGAGATAGAGCCATTGGTGGTTTCCATGGGTTCCTACAATATACATTGAAGATTTAAAATATCATGGGGAAATTTAGCAACCATAAAATTAAACCTTATGTTATACATCTAACATTACTATGACACTCTCCACTCTTGTAAATGACATGGTATGCCACAAATAAATCTTCTAACACTTCATATTTCAAGGGGATGGATTCATTGGCTTGAGTTTTCACCACCTATGGTATTTCCCCATAGACCCTTGAAGGATATGTGCTAGACCCATTAATAGAGGAAAGTGTTTAAGATCCTAAAAATGAAATCATGGTCAAATTAATATGTCAAGTTTGTCATATGACTAAAATGAATGTGAAAAAGACATATTTTACTTCATACATTAGGACAACTTTTCCACCCTCTTTGGTTTTTTCTCTCATTATGGTGATGGGCATGTATCAGTCCTCTTAGTAATAGGAAAATGAGGTAGTGGTTTAGGATACCTATAAAGCATCGACCCCAGTTACCAAGATTCGGTGCATTATTACATAAAATTAGCATGATCAAAAGGGATCAAAAACCGAAAGACCGATCAGTTTAGTAGTCTTGGAAGTACAAGATTCATATATAAGTTTTACATTACATTATAAAATGAACAAAAACAACAACATTGTCTCCATATAACGCATTCATAACCCTTATACTATCCCTACATGTCAATCATAATATACTTCTCCGCATCCTGGAACAAATAAAACATAGAATGGTGTGAGCTCCGATGCTCAATAAAGATAACAATATAGTAGAAACATTCATAAATAAGCATAGACATTGATGGAAATGTACAAGACTAATACAAAATCCCTTTTAACAAAAAATTAATCATAAAATGAAAAAAATAAAATAATTCCATTTACTTATTCACATGGATATTCTAAATGTCGAATAATCACATGTAATATCAACAGAAAATTTCATAATGATGGAATGCATAATTCCAGACATAATAACCACATAGTCTAGGCCTCATGCCAAGATTACAAATATGATTTTTTCATGGCCTTGTTCCAAGACACTAGTTTGTCTCATGAGACCTACCGATGCATCAAAGAGCTATAGCAGGCTCCACACGTCACGTACTATGTCCAATGCATTGGTCATGTGAAAATTTTTAGACATACCATACACATTCATAATAAAACAAGCAAATGAAATGTCAATACATTATCCATAAACCATTAATGGTACAAAAAATAACACATCCACATTCAAACATATCAAAAAACCTTCAATAAAATATGGAAGATTTGTATCATTATAAATCAACATCAAACAAGTTTAAAATCCATTAAAGGATGTTGATATAGATGAAATGAAAATTATTTGAAAGAAAAACCACTTTATATTTTGAAACCATTTAAAAGTCACATAATTATAAAAGAAAACATTTATTTTGAAAAAATTATTATATGATTATATGGGAAGCTAAGACGATGTTGTAACAATGGAAAAGAGCCTCACTCACCGTATAAGATAAAAAAAGACATTCTTACATTCATTTTATCAAAAAGGTCAAATAGTACATTTTTTGGACAATGAAAGAAAAATTGATTTCAAAATATATATGGTAAAATAAGGGTATAAATGAATTTAACACATAGTCTAGTAAATAGTATAAATGTTTTGAATTACATTTTTTAGAAAACACGAATGTGGGTGATAATGAGGTCCCAATAGATACTTATGTATTAACAACCTCAGATAAGTAAAGAGATTGTAGAATTAATCCATACCTTGTACTTTTCTATGGTCGAGAGTACTTTAACATATTGTATATTAGTTAAATTATTGTTATTAAATTATAAAATAATCACATACATAAATATTATATCATATATTATATTCAAATATCGCTTTGTTAATAATATTTTATTAGTATCATCGTTTCAGGTGTTAATTTATTCAATTTACTTTATATGGTTGGTTATATAAGACTTGTTTGTTATGAATACGATGTATTTGTTTCATATCTAGAAGGATATTGAGTTATTCAAAATTAATTTTAACCATTGAATGAAAATTATTCTTCAATTATTACGATGGGGAATGAATCTCATTGCATTCGTGGAAATTGTAATCCATACGTATGCATGAGTGAAAATATCATTATATTTATTGTGAAATAGTATGTAATTAGATGGTATATCATATATAAATACTAATTAACATGTTATATTTATTATTAACATCAGTTATACTCATTATTATACCAATCCAAATAAGGAAGAGTTTGAATAAAAAAACTACACCACGACATGGAGACAGTAAGCCGTACTTACGCACGTATGTTGAATTTGTCATTTATAGGTTAGATAGAATAAGTAATATTGTTGTACCATATTTATAAAAACATCATAGTATGTATATGTTACTAGATTTATTATTTTGTTAAGGAAACCACAAAGAAAGAGTAAGTGGAAGAAGAAAAGAACTTGAAAGTGGGTGGTGAAATTATTACCTCTTCTTCGGGTATTTCCTTTTGAGTTGATCAAAAGGGATTCTTAAGAATGCATTAAGATAAAAATAAAGCCTCTAAGTTGAAGTGAGGGAAGTTCTAAAGATACTTGGGATGGGTTTGGTCGATCCAAATGGATTTGGATGTGTGAAATTAAGAGAAGGGTAAGTACCATTTTATAAGAGGGGTGAGGGTCACTTTAGGAAAATATTGAAATATTATTTTAAAATAAAATCATTTTCGGTTTCTAATGGATTAAAAATGATTTATTTCGAGGATAAGATGGGTATGGGTTGGAAAATTTCCACCAATTGGTTTTAGATAGGTTTAGATCACCATATTAACTTTATCTATTAGTTTTAACTATTAGTTAAATAGTTTGACATTTACTATGTCACTTTATATTTTTTTATTATATGGTTAATAACCATACTATTACAATACAAGAAAACCCCAAGTGGTTCATTATTAACATTTATAACCCTATCTATGTCCATTTTTTAATCAATATATTTTTATAAATATTATATCAATTAATAATATAGTATTTGTTTTAAAAACTCAATTATGTCAATTTTGACACTATTTAGTATTTGATATTTTTGAAATCCATAAAAACTCTATCACGTCAATTAAAATTTAAGCAGCCATAAAATGTCATATTAACCAAGAAATATAGTATAATTCATCAGAAGTCTCAATTTACATTTATTAGGATATTTATAACATCAACTATTTTAATATTTCATTATAAGGTAATTACTGCATCATCATTGTGTCATAAATAAATTAAATTATTTATTGTCTAAAAATTATAAATAAAATACCATTATGTTGGAAATATTTTTATATTTCTAATAAATATTTATAGTCTAATTTTTATTATGTGTAACTCAATATTAAAAATTGTTTAGTTATTAAACTTTGAATTTAAAACTTATAACTTTTCTTTAAATAAAATAATAAAAAAAGTTGTAATCTAATAAAGGTAGTCCTAAAGGATCATATTTTATTCATAAGGTTGTTTTTATTCAAATTAAACTTATCCAATTGCATTAGGACATGTATTAGTGTAATTACAATATCATTTTAACCTTTAATTATCATATTTACCTTTAACTATGGTAAATAAAATTAAATGTTATTATTCACCAAAAAATATGTTCATTTTATTGATCCACATTTTACCTATTAATATTAACTATGTCTCTCATATTTTCTAAATTCAAATCATAGAAGTAGTAAAATTGTGTTTTATGCAAATTTTCAAATGCTGCAAGAAGGTGGGTAAAAGACGGTAAAAAGTTCAATAAAATTTTAAATATCTAAACATATTATTAAATGAATTCAATGAATTACATTGAACATTTATGGGTATTATATATCTATTTTCACCTAAAATAAATTAAAATAAAATAATTAATTTTTTAAATAAGAAGTCTGTTTTAAACAATAACGTAGTGTTTTTCACTATTCATTAAAAATTTAATGTTTTCAGAAAAATACCAAAAATTCACTCTATGATAATTTTGATATTTTCAATACAGAAATTAAGTCCATTTTGAAAAATAAAATTTATAAAATTTCACAAAGTGGGTATGACAATTCATAACAGGTAGTTTGATTGGTTGTGGTGTGTTAAAACTCCATGTTGCGTACAACACAAGATACTCCATTATTCAAGGGGAAATGTAACGTGGACAATTTGGGTGTTACATTCTCCCCTCATTCAAATAATTTCATCCTCAAAATTTCTAGAATATTACTGCATAAAAAGATTCGGGTGGTTCTTCATCATAAGTTCCTCAGGTTCCCACATTTCCTCTTCTATCTTATGATTTATCCATATAACTATTACCAGACGAGTCATCCGATTTATCAAAACATTTTCTCTGGTATTAAGAATTATGATAGTCTCTTTACAATAAGACATGTCAGGTTTTAGTTCTATTTCATCATAGCTATGTACATTTTTTATGTTATGCATGTATTTTCCCAACAATGATATGTGGAATACAACATGAAATTTGGAGAGATTTGGAGGCATTACCAAACTATAAGCTATATTTCCAAATACTTATAGAATTTTTAATGGTTTGATATACCTAAGATTCAATTTACCCATCTTACAAAATCATATAACACCCTTCCATGGAGATACCTTCATGAAAACAAAATCTCTTACTTGAAATTCCAAATCCTTCCTCTGATTATTAGCTTAACACTTGTTCCTTCATTGAGATACTTTGATGTGGGTTTGGATAATATTCACCATTTTTTGTTGTTTCCTTAACATGTTCTGGGCCTACAAGTTTTCTTACACCAACATTATCCAAAAAATATGGGGTGTGACAAATCATTCCATATAATGCTTCATATGGTTCTATCTTAATACTTGAATGGAAGATATTGTTATCAAGAAAATTCTACCGAAGGTACATACTGATCCCACATACCTTTTAAGTAATGTGAGAAAGATCTCAACATGTCTTCTAAGATTTGAATATTCCATTCTAATTGTCCATCAGTTTTAGGGTGGTATGTAGTGCTCAAACAAAGTTCAGTATCCAGGGCCTTATGAAGACATTTGCAGAATCATGATGTAAAACAAGGATCGTGATCAGAAATAGTCGATAGGGGTACACCATGGAGTCTTAAAACCTCATTAATATGCAGTCTTTCTAGACGTTCAAGTGGTAAATATTCTCTTATAGCACGAAAATGTGCTGAATTGGTAAGACGATCAACAATGACCCATATTGCATCATTCCTTATAGGAGTCTTTGGTATGCCCATGACAAAGTCTATCGTAATATTATCCCATTTCCACTCAGGTATGGGATGCTGTTTTATCACTCCTCTAGGCTATTTCCTTCTATCTGTCACTTCTAGAAAAACCATACATCTTGACACAAAATCAGAAATCTCCCTCTTCATGTTGCCCCAAAAGAAATGTTCTTTCAAATATCTGTACATCTTGGTGCTCCCAGTGTGTATAGAAAAATTAGAGTTATGGGCATCATCGAACAATTTCATTTTTAGATTAGGTATTTAAGAACACAAGGTCTCTTCCCAAATTTCAAAATTACATATTCATATTTGAAGTCAATCAATCTCCCATCATTCACAACATTAATCTTCTTTTGAAACCCGTCATCATCGGTTTGAGAAACCTTTATCATTTATAGTAAATATGGTTTGTAATCCATTTGAAAAAGTATTTATTCTTCACTTTCCATGGTTATTCCAATATCCATCTTTACTATATCTATGAACATATGATACCATTCAACTATCATCTTGTTCATAACTCCATGATCATTTCTTCTCGAAGCATCTTCCACCTAATTTTCTTTCCTTGGGTGGTAGTGTATAGTGAATTAATAATCTTTGAGTAGTTCAAGTCATAATCGTTTCCTCATGTTGAGTTATTTATATGAGAAAATATACTTCAAACTCTTCTGATTAGTATATATCTCACATTTTTCACCATATATATATACTGTCTCCCTATCTTCAAAGAAAATATTAAAGCTGCTAACTCAAAATCATGAGTGGGATAGTTTTTTTCATGAATTTTTAGCTGTCGTGATGAATAGGCAATACCTATTTCACTCTGCATAAGGACACAACCATGTCCTTTCATTGAAGAATCTCTTTAAATAACAATCCCATCATTCCCCATTGGTGGATTCAATATAGGAGCATCAAGTAAACTTCTCTTAAATTCTTCGAAACATTATTCAGACACATTTGTCTAAACCAATTTAACCCCTTTATGTGGGAGTTTGGTTAATGGGTTTTCCAATCGACCAAAATTTTGGATGAAGCGTGGATAATAACATGCTAAACCAATAAAACTGCATACCTCAATTATACTCATTTATTCTATCTGTTCTTGTATTGTTCTTGTCTTATAAGTATCAATAGAGATTCCATCCTTATAGACAATATGTCCAAGAAAAAAAATCTCATGAAGCCAGAATTTACACTTGCTAAACATCCCATATAATTAATTTACTCAATGTGTCTACAAAATAATATTCAAGTGATTTTCATGATATTCATATCATTTGGATTATACCAAGATATCATCCATAAATACCACTACAAAGTCATCAAGATATTCCTTGAAAACTCTATTCATTAGATCCACGAAAATAGAGGGTGAATTAGTCTGTTCCAATGGCACTACTATAAACTCATAATGCCTATACCTGGTTTGAAATGCTGTATTTGGAATGTCTTCCTTCTATACACACAACTGATGATATACAGATCGAAGGGAAATCATTGAAAAATATTGAGCTCCATGAAGTTAGTTAAAAAAAACATCAATGCGAGGTAAGGGATACTTGTTCTTTATTGTTATAACATCTATCTACCTATAGTCAATGCACAATATCATAGTTCCATCTTTCATCTTAAGAAAAAGAACTAGGGCTCCCCATAGAGAAAAAATAGGGAAAATAAATCCCTTATTACTCAACATATTCTTTCATAATAGGCACATCCTTTATTTTAACATTCCTTTCCTCACCCACAGTTATTTCATTAATTTCCTCCCAAATAAATGTATTTAGTAGTACTACTGGGGGTGGATCTAGATAAGAATTAGATGGTTATGTTTCTCGTCTAAAAATAAGGTACTCCTTATCAACATCAAAAATTTCAAAATCATTCTACTTATAATAAATTTTCACATCATGGTCCGATATCCAATCTATAATGAATATTATATCAAATTTAATCATGGGTATGATGACGAGATCAGAGGATAAAAAACATTTATATGACCTAATGGAAACTGATTCAAAAAACTATATTGTAGTGATACATCCCTTAAGAGTTTTGACTGACAACTCCCTTGTAAAATTAAATTATAAATATCTAATTTTCCTAGAAAACTGGAAGACCTGAATCAATGTGATGATCCATAATCAAATAAAGCATTGGCTAAAAATGAGGAATCCATTGAATTACCTGCCACCACATCTTTCGAAGCTTTAACATTAGTAGTAGTGATCGCATAATCATGGCCTTGATCCATTTCCCTTTTTATGAGGATAGTTTCTCTTATGCTCAGGAAATTAATTGGAATAATTCCAAATTTCATTACAACTATAACATTCAACATTGATAGCCTCTTTCATTCCCTTGCAATCATGAGCTTGGTGACCATTTTCACTACACTAGTAACAGACCCAATTAACTTCAGGCAAGTACTATTGTGTTTCTTACCACATTTAACATAGTATAGATATTCAAAATTTCCCTTCTTCCCCTTAGTTCCGTTTCTAGAGTGTTTATTAGATCTCTTCTTCTCTTGCTTCTCTTTAAATTTATAAGACTTAGATAATTCTATTTCTGTATTGAAAGAACATGAGACAATATATTCGTATGATGGGAAAGATTGTGAGACTAATGATTGATAAAAAATGGATTTATCCTATAAAATAATTGATCAATATTACTCCTTGGGTTATTTATATAATTTTTTGCATGCCTTGATAACCTTGTAATGTTAGACTCATACTTTACGTCATTCTCGTCCTCCTTTTTCCTCAAACTCAGAAAGTATCATTCCATATCTACTTGATGGTCAGGAGGAAAGAATATTTCTAAGAAAAGATCATTAAACTAAATATATTCTATATTTTATACTTCCTCATCTTCCACTGTGTTTTGAATTAATGACCACCATTGATCTGCGTCTACCATGATGCTAGAAACTACTATGACAACTTTTTACATTTTGTTACACCCCAAATAATGAAAGTTTTTCCCAATGGAAATTATCCATTTCCAAGATAGCAATGTATTTGTACTCACATTGAATGTTGTTGGTTGTTTCCTCATGAAAATATCTATCATTGATCCTCTGCATTGTGTATTATGGGGATCCATACGGGTAACATTATTATTCATAACATGAGTGAGTTGTCCTAGTATATTGATAAGATGATCAGCACTTTCTCCATCTCCAGCTCCACAATAATTATCTTGAGTAGGTTGTAAATACCTATATGGATTACATGTGATGATATGGTATCTATTCCTCACACTAGGAACCATTTCTAAAAAATGTAATACACTATATTAATTTATGAATCACAATACATAATTCAAAACATGTAAAACACAAAACATAAATTGAACAATTTATGGATATAATCTGTAATCACAAAAATGTTTTCTTTGAGGATGTATATACTCATAAATTCTTCATAATGGATTGTAAAGTATATGTGAATTATCCTAAACATATCCCCCATTAGTTTTGTAACAAACAATGCAGCAAGGCCCATTATCATGTACAGGATACCCCGGGCCATGCCCACAACACCTTGTTTGAATTTTCATTCCTCGGTACATCTGGGCCAGAGTAGCCTCTACCTGCTTGAATCTAGAAAGGGATGTATTTCTTGGAAAACTCACAAAATCACTAGATTACCAAAATTCATGGAAGTTCATCTATACAAATCCTCAAAGCCTTTATTATGGTAATGTTCTCTAATCAGAGTTTTTCTAAATATTTCTTCCAAGGTTTGTACTAAACATCATCTGATACCAACTACAACACCTTGATCCTAGTTACCCAGAGTTAGTGCATTATTACATTACATTTCCATGATTACAAGGGATCAAATCCCGAAAGACCGATCAGTTTAGTATCTTTGGAAGTACTAGATACATTCATAAGTTTTACATTACATTATAAAATGAAAAACAAAAACAAAATATTCTCCATTGACCAAACTTATATCCCTTATAATATCCCTACAAGTCAGTCATAATATACTTTTTCACATCCTGGAAAAAATAGAACATATAATGGTTTGAGATCAGATGCTTAGTAAGTATAAAAATATAGCTGAAAATTCATAAATAAGGATAAACATTTAAGGAAATTTATATGACTAAAACACAATCTTTTTAAAAATAAAATTTATCATAATATGGGAATGATAAATCAAATAATTCCATTTACTTATCCACATGGATATTATACTAGTTGAATAATCACATGTAATATCAATATCAAATTTCAAAATGATGGAATGCATATTTCCAGACTTCATAACCAAAATATCAAGGCCACATGAGGAGACAATAAATAAGATTTTGTCATGTACTTTTTCCAAGACACTAGTTTGTCTCATGAGACCTACCAATGCATCGAGGAGCGATAGCAGGCTCCACCTATAACATATAATTCCAATGCATTCCTCATATGAAAAGGATTAAACATAACATAAACATTCGTATTAAAACTAGCTTACAAAGTGTTAATACATTATCTATAAATGATGATCCACAATCAAACATATCACAATACCTTCAATACAATATGGAATATTTTTATCATAATAGATCAACTTCAAACAAGTTTAAAATCCATCAAAGGATGTTGATAGAGATGAAATGAAAACTATTTTAATAAAATAACTCTTTCTATTTTAAAACCATTTAAAGTTCACATAATTATAAAAGAAAACATTTATTTTGAAAATAATCTTATAACATTATATGGGAAACTTCAATGATGATATAACATCGGAAAATAGCCGCACCTGCCGCATAAGTTAAAGAAAAGACATTCTTACCTTAATTTTTTCGAAAAGGTCATAAAGTACCTTGTTTGGAAAATGACAGAAACATATATTGTTAAATAATGGTACAAATGACCTTAACCCACAGTCTAGTAAATAGTAAAAATGGTTTGAATTTCATTTTTAAAAAACATGGATGTGGGTGATATAGAGGTCCTAGTAGATACTTACGTATTAACAACCTCAGATAAGTAAAGAGACTGTAGAAGTAACCCATAAATTGTACCTTTCTGTGGACGAGGGTATGTTAACCTTATATATAATCGTTATATCATTGTTATTAAATTATAAAATAATCATATACATGAATATGATATCATATATATTCTTTTAATATTGCTTTGTTAATAATATTTTAGTTGTATCATCATTTCAGGTGTTAACTGATTCATTTTCGTTTATATGAATGGATACGTAATCCATGGTTGTTATGAATAGGATATATTTTATTCATATAAAGAATTATATTAAGTTTTTATGCATTATTTCTAATCATAACATAAAAATTATTCTTGAATTATTACGATGGGGAATGATTATCGTCACATTCCTGGAGACGGTAATTTGTATGTATACGTGAGTGACAATATCATTATATTGATGGTGAAATCATTTGTAATTGGATGTTATATCATATATAAAGATTTATTAACTTGTTATATTTGTCATTTATATCATTTATACTCATTATTATACCCATACAAATAATTAAGTGTTTGAATAACAAAGTACTCCACGGCGTAGAGACGGTAAGCCGTACATACGCACATATGGTGACTTTATCATTTATAGGATGGATAGAATAATGAATATGGTAGTACCATATTTATAATAACATCACTGTATGTAGAATTTGTTGGATTTATTATTTTGGTATGGAAACCTCAAATAAAGAGGAAGATGAAGAAGAAAAGAACATGAATGAGGGTGGTGAAATTATTACCTCTTTTCTGGTGTTTCCTTTATTGTTGATCAAAATGGCTCCTTAGGTTGGATTTATCATCAACGTAAGGCCTCTAGGTTTAATTAAAGGAAGTTGGGAAGGTATTTGGTGCAGGGTTGGCTGAGCCAAACAGATTTTGAGGTGTGAAATTAAGAGAAAGTTAAGTGCCCTTTTATAAGATAGGTGAGGGTCAGTTTATGAAAAACTGGAAATATTATTTAATAATAAAATCATTTTCGGTATCTATTGGATCCAAAATGATTTATTTAGGGGATAAGGTGGATATGGGTTAATATCTTCTCAAATGAATGGTTTTAGACTGGTTTAGGTCCCCATATTAACCTTATCTTTTAGATTTAACTCTTAGTTAAATAGTTTGACATTTTCCGTGTCTCTTTGTATTATAATATTATATGGTTAATAAACATACTATAACAAGACAAGAGAACCACAATTAGTTCATTATTTATATATATAACCTTATCTAAGTCCTTTGTAAGAACCCTAGATGGGTAGGAATATTATATCAATTAATAATATAGTATTATTTTTAAACTCAATTATGTCAATTCAGACACTATTTAGTATTTGATTTTTTAAAATCCATAAAAAAATAATCACATAGAATAAAATTTAATCAAACCTAACATGTCATATTAACCTATAATTTTTTGGAATTCATCAGAAGTCTCAATTTATATTTATTTGGATATTTATAATATCAATTAATTTAATATTTAATTAATAAGGTAATTACTACATCATCATTAAGCCACAAATAAATTAAATTATTTAATGTCTAAAATTATAAATAAAATACCATTATATAGGAAATACTTTGAGTTTTCTAAAGAAAAATTACAATCTAATTTATATTTTGTGAAACCCTATATTAAAAATGGTTTAGTTTTTAAACATTAAATATAATATATTTAACTATTCTTTATGTAAAATAACAATAAATGTCCTAATCTAATCCAAGTTCACCAAAAGGATCAAATTTTATTCCAAATTTTGTTTTTTATCTAATTACACTTATCCAATAGAATTAGAACATCTGTTAGGGTAATTATAATATTATTTTTACCTTTAATTGCCGAGTTTACTTTTAACGAGGGTAAATAAAAGTAAAAAGTTACTATTCATAAAAAATTATTTTCATCTTATTGAACCATATTTTTCTTACTGATATTAACTGTGTCTCTCAGATATTTGATATTCAACTCACAGAATTAGTAAAATTATGTTTATGAAAATTTTCAAATGTTCCTAGAAGGCGGGTAAAACACGGTAAACTGTTCAATAAAATTGTATATATTTAAACTTATTATAAAATGACTCCAATGAATTAAATTAAACCTATGTTGGTATTTTATATATATTTTTACCTAAAATAAATTAATATAAAATAACTACTTTTTTAAATAAAAATATAGTTTTAATCAATAACACAATGTTTTTTACTATTCATATAAATTTGAAAGTTTTCAGAAAAATACCAAAAATTCACCCTAAGATAATTTTCATATTACAAGTCTAAAAATGAAGTCCATTTTGAAAAATAAAGTTTATAAAATTTAAAAAATGGGTATTACTATTCATAATGGATATTTTGATTGATCGTGGTGTGTTAAAACTCCAAGATGCATATAACGCAAGATACTGCGTTATTCAAAGGGAAATGAATCATGGAAGTTTGGTGTGTTACAATACCATCCCACCATTTCATCCATCACCATAATTTTACCCAGGGATAGTTCCTGCTATTGAGTAGACTCAGCCACTTAGATGATAGGGGTGTCCATGGGCCCATATTTCGGAGACATGGGCATGTTTTCTACAAGTTCTTAATAATTACAACCTTCGTATGAGATAAATAAACTACAAATAAAAGATGGTGGATGAATAAGAAAAGTGAGAATGGAGAAGATATATATACTTCACTATGTTTGATATATTCATCCCATTCCTCTTCAAATTGTCCAGCAATCCCTTCAATAGTTGTATTATCCAACATGTCAAATACTCATTTTACGACGAATATTCTATGATCATTTGCATATATCAACATATATATCACTAGAACATATTTAAAAAACATGGGATAATTTATATTAGTGTGATCATAGGAGGGTTCTTGTATGTCCTAGGTTTTATAATTTCTATGATGGTCTAAAGAATACCAATATTTCATTGATGTCACATGTTATGCCCTCACACGGTTGAATTTCTTGGGGTCTCACATAATCTGGTGCTAATGCGACTGCCTATGACGAAGACCAGTGTCTTCTAATGTTGAATAATTTTTTGGCCCAACTTCTCTCATTTAATATTGGGTGATCGGAAATCGAGTCTCCTCCTTGCGATGATAGTTATACTACCAAGGACTATAAAATGAGGTTTTTTCAACCTTGTCAAGATCTATTAACTTTTTTTAGATTTCATTGTGATCTTTGAATCTTCATCATTGTCACTATCAACTTGAAACTACCTTCCACACATGCCACAACAAGAATTTGTTATAGTTGAAACTCTAGGAACACATTTTATTACCCCCCCTAGAGGGTATAATGAAATACATGCACTCACATACCTTGATTCCATCATGATTTATGCACTAGACAGAGGTAGCTTGATTAGAATTTTGGAAACCATCATGGCCATCAAGATCCATAATTTTTGGGAAACTAATTGTCATTTGTAAATAGAAACATGAATGGGGGAATGAATCTCAACTATTGGAGACAATTTAATTAGTGGTTAAATCGATATAGATAATATCCCACACATAAGATATCATTTTTAATAATGGCCTCAAGTATGATTTCTCTGAATACAATCACATACGATGTCAAATCATCATTATATTTGACATTTTTTATTAATATACTAGTAGGAGGATCACCATATGGGAATAAGTTGAACTCTCTAGATTTGTTTAGGATACTCAATACTTTGGCATGTGTCAAGGATAACGGATGGATACTAGAAACAACCTAAAAATGGGTGAAACAAGCATTTATATACATAAAATCTATATATCCTAGAATTAGATATTAATATTTCTCCAATCCACCCCCAAAGAACTTCATATAGACTTTAAATTCTAAATGGAACCTTCCTAATGTATGCATGAAGTTAGAACATGTTTATATTTTATTGGATATGGACAACTAACCATATAAGGCTCCCTTCTTCTAGTTTGGTTTCTATAAAAAATTTCCCCTCTCTCATGACACCATTGTATTTTCAGATATGTAGTCTGTAGTTACTTAGCCACATCATAAGGAAGTTGGCCATGTGAGTCATCAAAAAATCCTAATACTTATCCTTATAACCCCAACAAGTATACTGGATATTCTCTAATATAGGTAATAATTTTCTAGGTGTTATACGATTTTCTATGGTGGTTAATCCTATAGGGAAATAAAATGTGGTACCTTCTTCTTTTAGCATGAGTAAATCCTTCATCCATAGTTTATGATGGATCTCACCACGTGAAAAAGATTATTTCTTCTATACCTTCAGAGAAACCTTGAATTACTCATGGGATAAAGCTAATTTCGTTTATGAATCATCCCACACTACCTTTGTTGAGACAAAATCATCATACATATCCCAGAGAATTGGGGCTGTATAATTTTTTAAACTTTCTCAAGGATAATGCCTAAAAACAAGAATCAAATGAATATAATTTTTTTGAGAGATATATTATCTCAAAATTTTAGAGATTATGTTCGAGTTCTTGTAAACATATGTTTTCCCCTCCAAAAAGAAAACTTAAATTATTACTTCTTAAAAATTAGTATTGAATTCATTACAAGTTTGGTGTACCTAGTATGCCCACATCCATTCTGGCCTGACTCCCCATCCAGATCAGAATTTCCAACCATCCATCCAACCTTGTCACTGGTGTTTCTAGGATGAATGGAATGTTGATTCATATTAGTGAGGTTTCAAGTCTTGGGTGTGAGGATTCCAACCCATGGTACCATGAATGTGCTGCATAAATCAAGCAGATGTAATTATTCTTCAATAACATATTCTCATTTATATGATATTTTAAATTTATAAAAATTTGTATATTCCATCAACCACAACATTGTAATATAACTCTGAGCATTTGGGATGAGTGTGTCTCTCAAAAGTATGTGATCCTACAAGGTTATATACTCACTTCATGGATACTAGCATTGGTAATGCATCTTCTTCTTTGACAATTACTGGAGAGAGAATTTAGAAATTTCATATTAATATTCCCCAACAGCTTCGATCATATATGTGTGTGTGCAATATCTAGTTTATGGGAATTCTTTGGAGAACCATTGAGTATATGCGAGGAAACATAAATATTTCCATTAAAGTTAAAATCATTTCTTTAAGAATGTTTCAAAATTTATCAAATGGATGGGACTCATGTATGAACCTTGACCAGGTTCCTCATGAATGAC
This sequence comes from Viscum album, assembly GCA_963277665.1. Taxonomy (NCBI): domain Eukaryota; kingdom Viridiplantae; phylum Streptophyta; class Magnoliopsida; order Santalales; family Viscaceae; genus Viscum; species Viscum album. Next base: position 1,576,116,972 of record OY728146.1, on the reverse strand, counting down.
CCTTAACTAGGCCCCTCTAACATGTTCCTCCAAGAAACCTCTTGATGAAGGGATCCAACACAGATCCATGGCCTAAGTGGTTTCATTGAGTACATGCATAAGGTATTTATTTCGAAGTAAACGTTGATGATATTCTTGATGGGAGAAAAATAATAAAAAAGTTGAAGGAATGATTCACTGAGTGTAAATGGTATTTATGAAAATATTGTCTTATCTGTTAGACCCACCAAATGGACCATTTCCCAAGTCCTACACAGCTGGCCAACACAGGTAACCTGCAAGAATGACCCACAAAACTTTTGTAATATTTTCCTCCCTTTATCTCAGGACAAAAACCTCTTCCAACAATCAAATACAATCCCAAGGGGTTGATTTTTTTACACTATTTTTTTCATGTGGGATGAAAATACTTTGAAAAATACCCCAACTGATATATAAGAGAATATTACTAATGAAAATCAAGAGAACTCTCCTAATTCACCCTTCACATTAGACTACACTCTTAGCACCCCATACATAGCGTTTAAGGGTCATCCAAATATATACATGTTACCTACACCGAATACGTTTATGGAAGAACTAATTCTACTACATTCCCATGTTTTCTTATAAATAGGGCCATGACTCTCCACTTTAGATAGAATAAAAACTGGAAGATCCCTCAAAGCTTTGGCCTTGAATCCCTTCACATAGGTCTTCAAAAATATTTTATGTATCTCTCCAATACTCAAGAGAAGAGGTAATTGAAGGGGATAATGGGATCGAGGTCCCTTTGGGACCAAAAAAAGAAAGAACTTTGTGAGGAACACATTCCCCCTAGTTGTAAATCACTAAAGTTAAGGGCCATTCCCAAATCATGGACCTGTATGATACCCTTAAAGGGGTACCTGAGGAGACCCAAGGTGAATAAAGAAATCCCTCTCTCAGGTGTTTCTTCAAAAGTGGTCCATTTCCTATTGAAACTACATCTCACACATGACTACTCCTACCAAAATCACATCATGCTCATCCCAGGACACCATGCATGAATCATCTCCTGCTCGGCAAACCTTAAGCTGCATGAGATATATCCTAAGAACTCTTTTAATGAACCAATGGAAGGGTTCCCCTTCCTTCACATCCCTTCAATAAGGGGACCAAATTGAAGCCTCCGGAAAAGTGCATGGACATTATATATTGTGCATAGATCCATACCAACTTGTATCCCATTTCTTTATAAATTCCATCAACCAGAGGTGTCCCACACTTGTCCTACCCAATGGGTAGGGTCCTTGGGGTGCATGTGGTTATCAAAAACGTCATCCACAAATACCTAGAAATTAAGGGTAATGCTAGGAACCACTCTATCTCATATAAAGGGGTTAATACTATGTAATACAATTATATTTCATAAAATAATGTACCCTTAGTTATATGAAGTGAGGGAGAGGGCCACACTTGATTTTCCATTTTAGCTATAGTGGCTAATCCTATAATCTTCTCCGAGATGAAAGAGAAGGTAATAACTCATAGTGCAAGCACCAATAATTTTCTTATTTTCATATCCATATGGGTAGCTTGATGTGAAAATCTATGATAATAAACGTGGGGATACAAACACCTAAAATAACATTATTCGTCTTCTACATCCATAAAATCTTCCACCTATAGAAGAAATATCTTGTGGTTTTAGATATATTTCTCTTATGATTTTTTATCGCATCCGAGCATTAATATTGTGGGAATAGAGGAAATCAATGATCATAAAATCCACATGATCAATTTAATTTCATATTAGTGATCATTTTTGGACAACATCCTTACCTTCCTTCATAGGGCCCCTATAGTTGTGGTACCTCAAAGCCATATATCCATCTCAAAGGGATACATTTCTTGTGAGACAAAGGTAGTAATATGATACAATGTTTGACTTGAAATCATTCTTATATCATCTCAAATGGTCACATTCACTCTGAGTTAAATGGAGTTCTCCTATATAGTGAAATCATTGAAATAATTCCTCCATCATCTCAAAGGGACACATTCGATTTTAGACAAAGGGAATACATCAATTCAGTGTAATACCCCAAATAATTCCCACATAATATCAATGGAAAAAATTACCTTCATGAAAATTCCATCCTATTATATACTATAAGCACTGAATTAATTCCTCCATCCTCATAAAGGTAAACATTAACTATGAGACAATTGGAATACTCTTACATGGTGTAAGACCCAACAAAATTCTTCCATCATCTCAATGGGATACATTTCCTAGGAGATAAAAGGAATCCTTAGATGTGGTGTAATATAAGAAATCATTAATCTATCATCTAAAAGGTCAAAATTACATGCATGTCAAAGGGATTCATCTTATACAATGTATGCCCTGAAATCATTCTTCCATCATCTCAAAGGGAAACCTTCTCTGGGATACAATGGGAATCCTCTTATATGGTGTATTACCAAAAATCATTCATCTATTATCTAAAATAGACACATTCCCTCTAAGATAAATTTAATCCTCTAATATGATGTATTACCTAAAATCATTCCTCTATCATCTTAAAGGGACACAATACTTATGACACAAACAAGAAAAGGTCGTCCATAGGAATGAGTACTCACAAAAACAATATAAGGTACCTGATTCCCATCTAAATGGGATATGTTAGAAGCCTTTATGAGGTACAAAATCAATACCTCAAATCAACCCAAATTCCCTATGGGTCAAAGTGATTATAGGGTCATATTCAACCATGGAGTCCATATCCCTTCATGGTTCATTAGGGAACATTGGCATAAGTCCCACACCAAAATTTGACTCAGTGCCTTTAACATTGATGTACTTACTACCCAATGATAAAATGGCCTATTTGGTCCTTATATCATGGTAATAAAAGTTATTATGTTTCTCATTATGTTTCACTAAACTAAATGGGTTTTGATTTTTTTAACAAGCATATATAGGGAGCCCAACTCATGGGCCCAATACTTAAATCAAAACATATAATGTATCTCAATATTATGACAAAATCTAGAGCACCCCACTTTGTGGCATAAAACCAGCATCATAGTAATAAATGAGAAAAGAATCTATAATTATGACATAAAAGGGTACCATTGATGAAAAAACTCAGATACATACATATACCTTCATCGATGATGAACAAAAAATACATGAAAATGATTCCAAATTCCTTGAATTCAGATAATTGATTGTTAATTCAGTGGTGACCTATGTCATACTTGGAAATTAATGAAGGGTTCAGAAACTTATATTAAATCTTTAAGAAATTCCTAGAGTGGGAAATAATTCACCCTAAAAGGTGTGATGGGCCCAAACTCCAATCCTCTCGACCAATGTGATTTCATAGGTATCATTGTGCATGGTTCATAAGGTGTACCTTTATTTGGAAATAATGTCCACAAGTCATCATGAATATGATATCCCTTGGGTGTTTTCAGTTCCACAAACAAACCCCATTGGAAAAAACTCAGAAATGATATTGGTATATGTGTTTGATTAAAAGGATATGCCACCAACAATAGATAATTTCATTCCAACGCCATGTGTTATTGGGGAATAAAATAGTATCATATAATCTGAGTAATAGGTAGTACCATTAGCAAATAGATATAAGGTTGTGGTACCCTCAATGTTTTGGGTCATCCAATGAATATAATATTTAATTTATACAGATCTAATTTATAGGATACCAAAGAAATTAAAGGAAAACTCCTTCATAATGTTTTATTATGTGAGTGTGAATATTTCATAGCATATTCAATAAGAGTTTTTCTCTAGGTCTATATTATTAGACCCACTCTGCATTCATCTGGGTGATGATTGAGTAAACCAATACATTTTTATTGTGATTAACCCTTGGTGAATTAGGGACACAAACATATCCACTTTTGTATGTCTTTATTGGGATTCATTGTCTATGAAATTATAGGTACATTTACTTTACCAAAACAATGGAAGGGTTTCTGACCATGTAAATGATATATTTTTACATCGATTTTTGAAAATAATGAATTAAAAGTATATGAGATAGAGAAAAAATATAGTCTTTAAAATCGATTAAGCATCATTATTAACATTTAAAAAAATTTCCATGTAAATTTATGAACTACACCAAAGGAAATATGTGTTTAATATAACAAGATTCTCGAAGAATGGAAATTGAGGTGGAAAACCCCCCTTATTGCTTGAGTATATATCCGATCATAATATATTGAAAGAGAGGTATTAAAAATGATATTAAAATACCATAAATAAAATAATTTCTTGATATAACATCCTAAATTGGTAATATATACACCATATAATATAAATTACGTTTTTAATAAAGAATATGTATTAGGAGAGGAATTTGTGGTTAAAACCCCCTATGTCTTGTCCTAACCTCTTCGAAAAAATTTAACCACATGTATCATAAACATATCTATCTTAATAACTGAATTAAGAATATTATTTGTTCACATAAAACTATATGGTATTATTTTTTATTGATACTTGTGAATTATATTTGAGCTGGGTATTTGCATCCTAAATATGTAAAATCATGGAATCATTGTAGCAACATGTCGACTACAAAAACATGATTACAAAACAATTTTAATGAGTGTAAAAGGTTGTATCTCATTAATAAGATAAAATTTGGATACTAAATTATTTTTTTGAACATTTCTATTCATACTCACATGAAAACCTATTGTATTATAAAAAGGAATTTCAAGAATTGAAAAAGGGAGAACATCAATTAGTGATTTCAACTACACAAAAATTATTAAAAATATTATATTGAATGGGATTAATATAAATATCATTATTCTATACCTAATAATGAATAATTTGGGTATTAAATGATTTATTTTTAACATGTTAAATAATATTAAAATGAATCTCAAATGACTTATCACAAATTAAGTTATTGTATCAAAAAGTGGTGGAGGAAAACCCTTACATTAATATGTATTTTTATAAATCATGGGAGTAGTCCTTATAACTTTAGAAACTCATTGGGAGGGATATTTCAATGTATAGTGTACAAAAATTTATAATAATTTAATTTTGGGTGGATTGGGATGAGTTAAATGGTGGTAGTGAGCTCCTTTTATAGGATACAAAGTGTGTTTTTTTTCATGGAAAATTTGATCTAGTTAAGGGGTAAGAACGTAATCAAATTGGTGTTGGGTGGGTTATTTATGTTTGGTGAATTAGGTGAATAAATGGTAGGATAGAAATGCGGGTAATAATTTATTTCCTAAAAAGTATTTATAGATGGTTTATGTGAATATTAATTATTAAAAATTCTAGAATTCTTGTTTACACATTTTACCCTCAATAATATTGATTAATAATGAACCATTGTAATTATTTTATTGTTAAAAAAATAACATTAAAATCCTTACTAAATTTATACTTTAGAAATCATAATTTTTAATCCATTTAGTTTAATTAAATTTGTAAATAGGAGAAAATTAGAAATTAAATTAATTCATAAGATACAAGAAAACCAACTTTATAGAAAAATTGTATTTTATATATTAAGTATTTTTTATAATTAATTAATATTTATGATTAATGGAATGTTTTTATATATTTTTTATGGGTTTAAACCTCATAAAATATTTATATTATAAATTATATAAATATAATTTACACAGATAATAATTAAATAGCTCCTATAAAATTAATTCTTTGAGAACACAAAATCTCTTTCACTGAGATAATTAATATTTATCCTAAATAAAGTATTTTAAATGTATAAAAATATTATTGGAGTAAATAAATAACATGTACCTACTAAATTTAAATATAAATTTCATTTTATCAAATAAATTAATTTGTGTATTTAAAATTAAATTTAACATTAGTTAGCATTAAACCCATTTTTGGAAAAATATGAAAAAATCATATTAAGCTAATATAGTAACAAAAAAATTAAAAATCGAAGATTATTTTGTTAAAATAAAATATAATCAATCAGAAATTAAAATTTTAAAAATAATTATAAATAATGACATTCTAGTGTGCACATTATGGGATAATTCATGACATGGTGTTTACATATTACAGTAGGGTCCTAGGTATTACATTCTACACCATTTAATTATTAAATCCATGAAATAGGTGTATATATTATAAATTCAAAAAAAATTGATTCACATTCTGTATATCTTCTTCAGGATTTCTGTTTACCTATTATTAAATATGGTTTCTCTAAAGTACTTTCACTAATCCAATTTTCTTGATTGTTCAACATGTACACCCAAGTTTCAAGAATCTAGACATATTATTTATTATATGATATGTTCAGATCCAACTCTATTCTATATGATAGGAAACATTTATTTGATCTAACTTATACATCTTATGCAATGAAACATGTAATATTACGTGTACATAAGAAATTTTGGGTGTCATATCCACATAATAGGATATGAATCAAAATCTTTCCAGTATTTCAAATAGTTTAATAAACATAGGGCTTAAATCTCCCATTTTACCAAATCATTTAACACCCTTCTATGGTTAAACCTTCATGAATACATGATCCCAAATTTTAATTAAAATTATTTCCTTTTTTATCAGTATAACTATTTTTTATACTTTGGGATTCATTAATATGTTCCCCAATATTTCATACATTAATAGTTGTCTCCCATAAAAGCTATGTGCCAAATAAATTTCAATCTACATATTCATCCTAATAAGAAAGATTATGAAAGTTCTTTCCATAGAATTATTCTTATGGGTCTATATGAAATCTTTAATAGATGTTATTGTTTTATAAATTTTTTAAAAAAGGATGATACTGAACCCACATTACCTAGAAGTCAATAGAAAATAACCTCAACATGTCTTCCAATGTTTGGATAGTCGTTTGAAAATGTTTGTCGGTCTGGGGATGATTGGTAGTACATAATTTTATATCAATATCAATATTCAATTTAACAGTCTTCTATAATTTCAATGTGAATCTATGGTTACAATTAAAAATGATTTATAGAGGTACCCCATGAATCCTTAAAATATCATTGATATATGTTCAGGAAAGGAACTCAAGGGGAATGTATTTATTATCACTATAAAATTAACAGACATAGTATGATGATAAGTTATGGACTATATAGAATAAATAATCATTATATTATTTGGGTCACAGTGAATAAATCCATTGTTACATTTTTGACTTAAATATAGGTATAGAATGAGGTTTCATGATTCCCTTAGGGTGTTGTTTTTTATCCTTCAACTAATGGAATAATAATCATCTAGAAACATATTCTACAATTTCCTTCTTCATACTATCCCACCATAAATAATCTCACATATACCAATATAACTATTTTATGCTAATTTTTGTAGGGAAAATTGATCTGTGTTCATCATCTTATTGACCCCCCTTGAATTCAACTGCGAATAGAACATATAACCTCTTCCCAAACATCAACACTCTTTATTTATAGAATAATTTTATCGATTTTACATCATTCAATACATTAATCATCTTTTATAATTTCTCATAATCACTTTGGTATTTCCCAATCTTATCAAGTATGTATATTTTAGAATTTTGTTAAAAAAGGAAGGATGCGACTCCTTTTCTAAAAATTACCATATTGATATTTTTTAGACCTATAAAAACAAATAACATGTTAATCCACATCATGGTTATAATTCCATAGTCTCACCTAGTCAATGAATCATCCACCAAGTTCTCCTTCATAGGTTGATATTTTATTAATAAATAATTTTCCTTGAGTTTTTCAAACCATTTATCAATCTAATGTTTAGCTCATTCTAAGAGAATATATACTTCAATGTCTATTGGTCACACATGTCTTGTATTCCTCTTCAAATAGGGAGTGTATCCATATTTTGAAAGTAAGTATCACACATATGAAATCTAGGTCATGTTTCAGATAGTTCTATTCATGAATTTTCAATTTAATTGATTTATAGTAAATTACACTTTCATTTTGTGTAAGTGTATAACTAATTCCTTTCTTTGATGCATCACTTTAAATTAAAAATCAGTCATTACATAAATTTATATTTAATATCCGTGAATTATTTAATCTCTACATTAGATATTAAAAACATTCCTCACATTACATCAACCGTGTTAATTTATCCCCTTTACGTGTTAACTTGGTTAAAGAATTTTATAACCAGGAAAAATATGTAACTAGCCACCAATAGAAATCTTTTAATCCCAAAAACAATTCTGATCTTAGTTATGTTCATTGTTATAGGAAATTATTTAATAACTATGTCTTTGGTGGGTAAATAAATATTCCATCCATAGACACAATATATCCATCAAAAGTAACCTTATTGATCCAAAATTTACAATTAATATACCTCCCATATAATTAGTTTTTTGGATTGTCACCAAAATTATTTTTAGATGCATATAATTATCTTTATAGATCTAGGAGTATATAAATTCATCATCCTAAATACCAATAAAAAGTTGTCAAGTTACTCCATGGATAATATTTTCATTAGATCCATAAATATATTTTGTTCATTGGTCAATCCAAAAGGAATTACCAAAAAACCAAAAAATTTATACCATGTTCTTAATGACATCTTTGGTAAGCCATCCTTATTAAGTATTAGGTGAGGATAACAAGAGTAGTGATTGATCTATGAAAAGTATTCGTCTCCATGAATTTAATGAAATAAATCCTATACACCTGGTATATGATACTTATGCTTTATTTTAAGGACATTTATCTCCATATAATAGATTCCCAGTCTCATAGACCAATCCATTTATTTTATTAATATAACATGGGATTCCCATGGGGAAACATACAAACATATAAAGACCTTATCTCTCAACTCCTATTGATTATTCTACAACTCCACAAATCCACTGGTTCCATTCTATATACAATTTCAGATATAGTTTCATCATCAATAATGGGTTCAGTGGAGAACTCAACTTCATGTTTTTTGGATAACCCAACAATTATTCTGCAAAAAAAATCAATGAATTTTTGTAACATTGGTACATCCTCCATTACTATGATATATTCCTCATCCATATATCATTATTGATCTTTCTATATTACCCAAATTTCATTATATAGTGGTACTGATGGGGATATGGATATGGTTTAAATGATGATGTTTCCCAAAAAAGACAAAAATATCAACATCACATTCAAAATCATAATCTCCATCCCATCGTTATAAATTTTTTTCATTATAAACAGAATGGTATTCCATACAATTTATCATATATAATTCTACCATAGGTATAATAATCATTTATAAAAATAGGGTACACCCATTCATTGTAATTGGATCTTCCTAAAACATATTTATTATGATAATACTTCCACTCATTTTCTTAACTAATAATTTAATTACTATAGTTCTAGTAAATATCTAATTTTTTGAAAAAAATAGAAGATATAAAAAATTGTGAAGATCTAAAATCAAAATAAATTAACTATATTTTAGGTAATGATATATGTCCATTTCACCACATCCTTGTAAATATAAAATATTTATGTGATAATGAAATAATATTGTAATTAATCCCTTGGCCTTTTTATGGTATGTTCCCTTGACATTTGGGTTATGGGTTCACATAATTCTCCTTGTACCTATAGTTATTTTCTTTATTATTAATAACATCTACCTTGATGTAATATTAGTGAGATTTATGGCCTTTTTATTGAGACTTTGAAAAACTCTATTTTCCTTCTTGTAGCCCCAAGGTGTTTTTTTCAACGGTTATCACATGCAGGAAATCCCATCATTCCTTTCTACCTATTTACCATATTCTTTCCCATGATTATCATCTATTTAATTATTATCATGAATTGTCTTTAATATAAATATTCTATATAAATTCTTTTCTATATTAATGTAACTTGATACTGTATCATTATATGAAGAAAAAGTTTGAGGGACCAAGTTCCTTATATGACTTGACTTTAAACTACTAAATAAATTATCAATATTTAATTCTAGTCTACATACATAGTCCATAAAATGTGTAGTTGACCTTGTAATAATATATTCATATTCGGTAAAAATTTTCATCTTCCTTTTGTCTATGATGGGGAAATTACTTTCCATTTATACTCTCTGCACATGAGTAAAGTACATTTAATTAAATTTATCCTTAAAAGTCCCATATTTCATTATCCTGATCTCATCTTCCTATTTAATATTTTAAATTCTCCACCACCATTGTTGTGAATCTACATTCATAAGATAAACCACCATGATAACCTTTTTGTTTTAACTACTTCACAAAGAAATATTTTTCTTCTCGTGGGACATGATCCATTTTTCATATACAAATGGATTAGTAGGTTCAATAAATATTGAATCTTGTTTTCAAGTAAATAGTTTAACATAGTTACACCATTTTGTGGATCAATAGGTTGCTCTATGTAAGAACTATTATTTTTCCTAACCTAGTTAAATTACCCAAATATGATTATGAACATATTATCCTATAATAAAGATTCATTAACATATTTAGGGGGAATATCACTATATTGAGTAGGGTTATGGATTCGATTCTCATTCCTCCCATTGGTTGTCATCTTTCTACATTAGTATACAAATAATTATCTCCGTATATTGTATTTTAAAATTCAATACCTAATATTTTTTATTGAGTTCCCCTAGAAATATTTATTTTTTAATAGAACTTTATATATAACGTTTTTCATCTAAATATATCCACTATAGTTTCTACTAAACATACTTAGATACCAAATATAATATCCAAGACTCCATAAACATTAAAATTTTAGTCACTTTAAATTATTGGTAAAAACTAGAAGAGTTACTATAGGATTTAACAACATAATATTCATGTAAGTATAGATACATACGTAAATGACATTTGAAAACACAAGATACAACTTGAACCCATTGTGTGAAAATTATTTTCCCTTGAATCATGTCCATGGAAATTATAAAAAAGTACCCTCTAGGTTTCTTAAAGAAAGTAAAAAAAATAAGGGTGAGCTTAAATAATTATTAAGGGATAAAATACAATAGAATATAAAATAACATAGACATTTAACTAGTGATATGGTAAAAAATAATAACCAAAAGAGAGCCAAAATCAATTGAAAAATATGGGCATCCTATATCTTTGAAAATAAATAAAAGCATAGATATCTATAATAGTTAATATCATAATTATGGAATTGATATGGCTGAAAATAAAAAACATTCAATCAAGGCATTGTTCCTAGACACATTCCTATCATAGGAAGAAGTCTACAACAAAACCGATGTTATTCGATCACATGATATCTGTCAAGGTATTATGGGGATATATAATTCAAAGTCTTATTGGTCACTTGATTATGTCCAATGATTTAACTATAAGATTAATCAACAACTTTCATAATTTTATTAGCCAAAACTCTATCTAAATAAAATTTAGATATTCGTATATTGAGAAACACAGATATCAAATTCTTCCCTATTCAATAGAATAATGTGGATGTATTAGAGAACATCCCTTAATCAACATGGAAGACATATGGAATAATAAAAGTAATATGTTGTTATATTATCAATGAAATATATGGGAGACTATTCCATTAATTAGTCCTGTTATCTGTGGAAGATAATACTTGGGTTCAATAGATTGAAATTGTAGGAGAATAAGGAAATGATAGAAAAAATCCGTCATCATGGTTCATTATGAGTGTGTGAATACTTTGAAGCATATCTCGTGGGAGTGTCTCCCTAATTGTTCATTATTATCCCCACTCATATTGAATCTAGGTGATTATTGAGTTAATTATCAACCTACAATTATCATTGTAATTAACCCTCGGTGCATCTAAGACACAAACACATCAATTTCAAATTATCCATACATGGATGTATTTTCTAATATTGTACACACACTTTTAAATTAACAGAACATAGGATTGATTATCCACCATAGAAAATATTGAGGTTTACAATGGTTTTGGTTACTCTTTAATCAAAAGAATATGAGAGTGGGATGACAATATAGACTTATAAAACCCATAAATTTCTGGATTAATGTATGAAACAATTCCTAATTTTAAATTTAGAAACCACAAAATATAAAATAGGTGGTTCATATAATATGAGTCCAAAATAATGAAATTTGGGATGGAAATTCTCCACTTATGTCTTACATATATATATATTTATATATTCAATGATAACATATTGAAATACAGGTCTTAAACATGATCATAATATACCATGAATAAAGAAATTTCATAATTTTTCGCACTAGAAAACACATCCACAAGATTTAGCTCATGAATCTATGAATGGTATCATAGCATAGACCATTTATCAGGATTCAATTTGATTAGTCATGGAACTCGAACATAGTTACATAATTGATGTTATATCCATTAAAAGTTATGATGGAAAAATTGTTCGCAAATCCCATTCGCGAAGCCCATTCACGGTTCTCCCTACGTGATAGGGATGTAATGATGGAAGCCTTTTTGAATCTGATTGATTTGTTAATGATGCCTCCATGGAGTAGTGAAGGAAGCCTCTAAAATTAAAACAAATCCACCTTCGATCATGAAGCACTATACTCTCTGTCTCGTCCTTTTTTTCTTCGTGATGAGCGCCACATACCTCTGTCACCTAAAAATAACTGGCTCACCCCACATCATAAGAATGGTTACCCCACCCTTTAGGTATCCTATCTTATATTTCAGAGTTATCTTGAGCACTACAGGTGGTTACCCATCATGATGGCCTCAATATTTTATGAAGGAGGGAGTCCCTTTTAGTTTCTCGAGGATCCACAAAGCATTTATCCTTCAAAGAGAACTATCCTTATAATGTGCCTTATACTAAGGTTAGAACATGCTTCTCGAGCATATTTCCCTCATGAGACTATAATCATTATGAAGACCCATGCTCTATGATTCCTTGTTATCTATAATGATTCATCCTTTATGAGACATAGATCTCAGTGAAGCTCCTTCTCAAAGACCTATTCTTCATGAAGATCCTACTTACAATCACATCGGTCAATACTGTTGGGGATGTTTCCCTACATGCCCACTCTATATTAGTGTTAGGTCAGTACTTTTACTATCGTCACTTACCCCCATGAAAAATGGACAGTCACACCATGAAATTTTTTTGTCATTCAATAACATTTTATCTTGCACCCTTATGCTCACCCTACCTTACTCCAATGGAATAACATGATTCAACAAACTCCTACAATATCCTAGAAACACCTAGTGTTTACATACCCCCCTTGGTCCCTTTATCATGTTATGAGTTGATACTCTCATCATCAATTACTCGAGTACATTCAGTCAAACCATTCATCATGAAACTTATCAAAACCCATCTCATGTCTCCTATGCCAGGTTAAACCAGCAAGGGCCACTCTTGCTTATGTCCCAACATCATACATTTCTAAGTGCCTTATACCAAATTGTCATCACTAAATGACTATAAACTATAGTACACCCTATGTGACATACATATGATTTGTATTTTTGCAAATAAGGGATACCTTATGCGCCAAGAATAAGATTATAATAGTCCCCACTACATGAATCTAAATAGTAGAATACCATATCATTTAATAAAAGGATGGATTTGGTGCCAAATAATAGATACCTTATATGAAAAACATAATATTACTCATGCCAATATTGTGGTGTCATAATTTCAAGTGCGTTGGAATCCATTCATACATTACAACTCTCCAACTCATGCTTTTCATGTCCTTTATTTGGATCTTCATACACTTTCATGTCTAAAGGGAAACCCTAGCAACCTGGATTGATTCTGCTTCGTCTCACCTAATGTTCTAGGAAAACTCACTAGAAGACATTGGATGAAACTTATATTCTAGCCCCATGTTTTGAATACGATCAATGGTATGCCCTCATTTGTTTGTTTCCATCTCAGGATAATGTGATTTGGATACTCTCTTTTGAACATGGTCAGTAGTTACCTTCCTTCATTAGACCACCATCATTGTGTCGGAAATATTGATCATGTGAATAACACTTTTCATCTCCCTTTCTTCATATTGAATCCAATGCCCGTGGTGTCATCAGGCTTGTGCAATAAAACATGGAACTGGGGCCCCAAATATATTCATCAACCCACCAGTGAGTTGGGACACCCTCTTGGCCAGACATGAGGAACACACCCAGAAAACTTCTATACATATTCCCTATCCATCATTTCCACTCCATAGAGGCACCCGAGCAGCTTCCTTGCTTAATCCCCATCCATCATTTCCGCTCGTTAGCGGCACTAGGGAAGCTTCCATGCGTAAGCCACATTCACTATTTCCACTCCTTAGCGGCACCCATGCATCTTCCCTGTGTAAACCACATTCAACATTGTCATTCAGAATGACACTTGGTCCTCTCATATATGTAATCCCCAATCCATTCTGAACTACTTAAGATTTTATCATTTACTTCTACCTAGGTTATGTAGGACCCCTACTTGAGGTTAAATACCAACCAATGGTAAACTCTCATGCTCCCTCCTAGGGATGTACCCTCCAGATGTGACAAATTCACTTTTTGGGGCACATCCCCTCAGATCCCCATCCATATGGTGTCCTGATCCATCTGCTAACATTCATGATCAACCTTGATTATCCCTAGGATACCATATCTTAGTAGGATCATGAAACTCATCCACTCCATATACTGAACTACATGGACTTTGATCCTATCCATTTTCAATCATAGAACATAGCTAGCCTCCCTATGATTCAAGCCAACCACCCATCATTCCCAACCACTTCACATTAGATCACGTTCATACCACATGATGTTAACCTGTATGCCTCTTTTTATCCAATGTGATGTTAAACTGTTTGACCTAAAACTATGTGGGTTTTAATCCATGTCTTCTAGAGAATGTACATAAGAAGACTCCTTGAGGTCCAAACCCAACCACTAGTAAACATTGGTGTCCCAAATTTTTGGGACCCACATCCTTGGTTCCCCCCTTATTGGTGTCAGACAAGTTCCAAGGTAGTCACAGTGTGTAAGTCCCACACTCAATCCATTCTTCGCTAACCAAGAGCGTCTGTTATGTGATGGTCTGCAAACTGTGTGTAAGCCCCAATATTTCTCCGGGTCATTGTCCTTTCTATACACCAAGACTCTATTCCCCAACTTGAACTATGTAGACTTTGATTCCCTACCATGGGTATATGTAGAAATCCCCACTAAGGTTTATGACTATCACTCATGTCCCATGCCAATCTCACTCTTGAGCCTTTGTTTTTGGGGAAGATCAGTCCCTAACCCAGAGGTTCAACTTCCTTCAGGGTCCCTATCCATGTGCTCCATTCTCACAGGATTCCTATTTAGGTGTCTCATATCTCCATCCTAAACTACGTGGAATTTTATTCTTGGGGATGAGGATAAGTTTGAAACCACACTATGGTTCAAGACTGTCACTCATGTACTCTATGGATCCCTCCCTCGATAATTTGTGTTTTTGAAAGATCATGCCATATCCTAGAGGTTATACATCCTTCACGTCCCCATCCAAGCCCTCTATTCTCATGGCCCACCTCTTCAAGTGTCCCATCACCACTCAATAAATATTTTAACATTGATCACTACCTCTAATGTTGGCTATGTAGGAATCCTTCATGAGTATTAAGACCAACACCATCATATTCACATTAGTTTCACCCCATTAATCTCATAAAATTCATTAAATAATTAAGCATCTATCTTGAATACATAATGGCCACCACATCCCATTAGGATCACTCCATTCACATTGGAAGCTAACCATGCAAAAGTCCCGACCATTTACTCCATCACCCAACCCTTATCACGGTGGGATCACATCATGAACATGGGTCATCTCAGTGTGTAATCCCCATTAATCTATGTGATTTCTGCTCCCAGCAGCTCCTAGGAAATCTCATGGTGTAATCCCCAAATCCCCCCTACGAACTACAATGGTTTTTATCCCTATTTTCTATATAGGGAATGTAGGATGCCTCCGCAAAGTTTAATTACATCCAAGGGTGAACCTGGGTGCCCCCCCATTATTGTGGTCCACCATCCATGATCCATCATTTGTGATTTCCCAATCATCCTTCTTGGTGTTAAATCCTACATCTTCGAGACATACCACCCAAGGCCGGTCCTCATTGGGCTTTTAGATCCATCCATCGGGTAAACACTTCACTTACTCCCTCCTAGGGATGTTCCTATCTGATTAACTTTAACAAGTGTTCTAATCAGTCAAAACCATCAACTATCGATGTTAAACAAATGGAATACCCTATTTTAAACTTGGGAAGTCATGGAAGACCAATAAGACATGCTTCTATAATAATATTACATGTGATCGATGTGGGATTCTGTGGGTTTCCACTCCCTTGAGAAGCCCTATCCTAATGATGAATACAAGTGACCAATGTTCCCAACTCTAGAGATGACCCAACTTGGCTGATGTTACTGTCTCCTACAACTGAAGGTTGCATCCAAGTGTAGACACCTTGGAATGTCCTGGCAGAAGAAGTGTAATTAACTGACGTCCAAAAATATATGGGGAAAATAATGAAATTCTCAAAACATGGCTCAAATATATGAGGTAAACGTGAACGTGGAACATATATTATTTTAGGAATCCATGAATGTAGAAACATACACACCATCATCCTATTTCGATCATTTAGAAAACATCGTTGTGGAAGTGATCGATGTCGCTCGCCACTAGAAAGCTGTAATATGGGGTCGAAAGCAGCGTGTGTCTAATGATGACGTACACACATGCTGTGGAAAGTGTAAAAAATGATATTAAATTAAAATTAGGAAGGTTATTAACTAAATAAAGTAAATGTTAATCGAAATACAATACATGTATCATGGGAGGAATTTGAGATGAAAAACTGTTACCTTATGTCCTGATATCCATGAATATAAATAAACCACATGTATCTTAAACAAAAAATTATTACTCACTTAATTCAAAACATTTTTTCATAAAAATAAACCATTATAAAATTAATTTATATGGATACACATATATTATATTATATTTTGGTATTCATAACATGAAGATAAGAAATCAAGGAATGATTTTGGTATCAAAATGACTATAAAAAATAGATAATGAAATGAGTTTAATAGGTGAGAAATGTAGAAACTAATTAATAGGATATCATTTGGATAGTAAGGGATTGATTATTAAAATTAATATTCATAATAACATGGATTCATAAAGGGGTCTAAATATAGAATTATTGTAATTGAAAATTGGTAGGAGAGAATCCTGGAGTGATTCTGACTATATAAGGAATAGATAAAAAGTACAATATAATGGGTGTAAGGATAGGGAATAGTATTATCCAATATATATGGAATAATTTGGATAGAAAAACGAGTTTTTATTAACATATGAAATCATAATCAACAGAAGATCAAAGTGCTTAGAATAAAATAATTACCTTAATCAAAAAGAGAAGGAGGAGACCCCATACCTTGATAAGTGGCTTCTTAATGATCGGTAAAATTCCTTATTAACTAGGAACATTTTGAGATGGATTTATATAAAAATATGAAATGTAAAATCAAATAAATGTCCTTTGAGAGGAGTGGGGTGATAGAAATGGTGGCAGCGATCTCCATTTATAGGTGAAAAGGAGAGGATTTTCATGGAAAACTAGAATTAGGTTGGATGTAGGAATGATTTCAAAAGGATTTTAAGGTGTTTTGATAGTTTAGGTGGTTTAGGTATAAAAAATGGATAGGGAGACATGTGCGTATGAATTTATTACCTAAAAAGTGTTTCTATATGGTTCATGTGACCTTTGAACTATTAAAAATATTAGATTCCCTATTCACCCTTTTATCTATATAAGTCTTGATTAATAATTAACCTTGATAATCATTATATTAATAATTATATAATATTATCATTATTTAAAAACATAAATAAGATGAATCTATATTTTTCATCCACTTAACCTAATTTAATTTATAAATAAATGAAAACTTTCATTTAAATTAAAACATAAGATATAAGAAAAACTATTCATATAGAAATAGGTCATATATATTTTGTGTTTCAAATCATATTTCCTATTAATTATAAGTTGAATGAGTGTTTATTTTAGGTCTTCAATTGATCATATATGAAAATTTAATGGATGGGGTAGGTGAGGGGTGAATTAGTGTCCCCAAATTTTTACAATATTTAAATTCTTTTCAATTATCCCCTATAATACTGAAACCGATGCACCTATTAAGAGAAATGGATATTTTTTCTGATCTCAAAAATTACATGAAAATTAAATAAATATAATAAATATGAAAAAAGAAATGAATTTTTATATTTATTTTTACTAACATGTTCTCCTTTTCGTTATAAACATGTGGCTATTTCACAGATTCTCTTATCACTATAACATTGTTGTGAATATAAATGCCTATAATTAGACAATTATTTTTATGTTGGAAATTATAGAAATTATTGAATTAATGGAGGTATTTATAATTATACCACCAGTCATTAATGGCGTTTTTTATACTAGAACCACCATTACATCAAAGATATTCATCTAGAATTCTAAAAAAACTCTCTCCTATATTAAATAGCTTTTAATAGACTAGATAATCTTGTTCATAAAATTTAGGAATTCAGCATTAACTAAATTAAAATATTTATATGATTGTACGCCCACAACATTCAAACAAGGTGAAGAATAAACTTCTACTACAACCCACTTCTCTTTCAAGACAATCAATATAAAAATTTGTAATAAAACTACTTGTTATCTTCTTTCATTGAATTCAAAACATGCACATAAAAATTGATATTATTTATTAATTTAGAAGATTATTAATTTTAATCATTTTTTTAATATCAATATCATTAAATGAAAATTATTTATCATTTTAAAACTCCACCACTTTTCTCTTTGTAGAGGTTTGATACATTCATGTAATGCATTGAATATATGTATTGCATGAAATATTTTGATTGCATAGATTCTTTGTACAAGTGACGTGGGATGTATCTTCTTCATGAAAACCATCACCAAATAGGTTATAAGTCATGGATCCTTAAAGGCTCACAAATCTTCCTCTTTATAGTTCTATTAACTGTGAGTTTAGCATATCAGTAGCCCATGGGGTTTCAACCTTCACATAACTCTCTCTGTACTCAGGATCACCCTTAACTCGAATGTGAGAAGATTGAATTAATCTTATTCATTGTGTATCAAAGTCGATTGATATATAATAGTTTTAAAAACATGTTTTTTATGAAACACCATGAGGGTTTTCAACAAGGATCATGTGTTAATGAGATCAGAACATACACATCTAGAGGGGTTTGTAGATATCTTCTTCTTCATACAGGTAGATCTACACAAAACTCATCTTCTTTGTGAAATAGTGGTTTCAAGATGGCTCTATTTATTATGAAAAAATAGATATCATTAGAATTTTCTCAATCAAATCCTTTTTCTAAGGTTATTCTATTTTTATAGGTTTTTAATTCAAACTTTTATACTTTGAGTTTTAATCCATTCCTAGATATTAAATTACAAGTTCTGTTGAAAACCCATTCCATGATATGAAGCTCACAACACTATTTAGAAACAAGTTTTATTTATGTTCACAAGGATTTGTCATACATATAGTGATGGATTATTCATGAATATCTTTTCTATAATGTCCATACATGCATTATATATGATCTCATGCTTCATCTTTTAAACATGAAAACCTCAGATTTATTTAACACCCTCCTTTAACTACCAGTTTCATTCGGCCAGTGAAACAGACATAAATGATATTGTTCACGAAAATTGAACCTTTCATGCCTTCCCATTTTCAATATAATCCTCATAATTGTTATGGGACATGGATGGAATAGCGATTATCAAGTGATAGTAAATTAAAACTCATGGGAAAAATCCTCTTGTGGGAAATCTTAAAGATGATGGGACACTTTAAATATGTGCAAATTATTTTGAATATGATAGGCATTGGAGATAAGGGAGTGAAGATCATCCAAATCAAATGACTATAGTTATATGCATAACCTATGTGATACACGAATTGTAATGACACGTAGCCTTCCTACATCTGTCTTCACGTGGATCATTGTTGTGGTTTATCTACCAAGGCGTGAAACCATAGGCTCGATATAGTAGATATTGTGGTTTAGCAATATGTACAGATCAAACACTCGACATGTTCACAATCACTTATGTGGCCATAGTCAACCTACGGTTTTTCCTCATGTACCCATCCTCTCCTACAAGCCTTGCACATGGCCAAGACAAGGGCTTATACAAGGCCCTCCATTCCCCTTTTAGGTTTTCCTAATATTGTTCGTTGGGTGTGGTTGACCTACAAGTCCTACATGATCCTGATTTGAGATGGACTTGGTAGCCCCTTAGGTTGACCCATATTTTTATATAAATCCCACTATAAAAACACATAATAATACAAAGTATAGAATATAAACATTTCATGTTGAACAAACATTAAATATCTCCATCGAATATTCTTCATGAAAAGTATATATATATATTTCATATAATATATATTTTTTATTTAAATAAAAAATCTACTTCTTCACTTCATAAAAGATTATAATTTTTATGATCTTTAAATCATTATATTAAAAAACATATTATAAAAAAGTATTATTTTAATTGTATTTATCCATTTAAAAAACCCTTATGCAAGAATTTTCATATTTCATTTCCGTCACTTATTTATTCAAATGTTAAAAACATTTATAGTCTCTAAACAACTATTGAATATAGGGTTAGAAACTGTAACACTTCAATAATCATCTGATTTAAAAGGATAATACTCCAAGAAGGACATCCTACTCTATTAAATGAATCTATGGCAACAATCTAGGCATCATCACTAATAATAGAGAATTTTCGTACCAAATTAAAATTGATGAGTCTATAATAAATCTCCAAGAATCATCACCATCCTTCTAGATTAATTCCCAATCTCTCTCAAACAATCTCATTCAACGATTAATCACTACTCCTATATGAATTAATTATAAATTTACTTATGATTCCTCTTTATATATTGAGAACAAATACAACCACAATCATCAAACAACCACAAGGGATTTTCAATCTCCCCCTTTGTATTTATTATCAATACTATTAGTTGAACATCAATATCCCTTCTCTCCCTTATTGAAAATAAATTAAAATAATTAATGCAGTGGTTTTATTCTTATTTTTAAGGAATTTGGGAATTACATAAATTTTTTATGAAGGACGGATGGTATCACATGGTCACATAGAAAATAGACTTTAGTTGGTATACTCTATGTTTGTGTGGGCTAAACTAGTGTATAAAACATGAGATATACAATCATAGGTTTCTATGTTTTCCATTAATAACTATTCTTATAATAAGATGCTCATAAGATATTTGTTTCTAAAATTGGAGTTGCATAAAATAGATTTATCAAGACATATATTATCTTACACACTTCAGAAGAGAGAATAAAAATTTAATGTTCCTGAATATTTTACACCGCATTTCTATAAGATTACTCATTAATAAATACTCCTCCTTATTGCACATATTTGATATGATGAAGAAATTTGAAATAATTTTAATTGTATTACCTCAATTTTCAATGTGTATAGAGATGACATTAATTTCCATATATTGATAATGTTTTCCTAGATAACATATCCTTTTTGGTTTCACCCCCTCAAGGGGTTCACTCCCGTCCATTTTACCTCATGTAAATTTCATCAGATAGTCTTAATGATGTTCAAATTGATGATCCACCAATGTGGAATAGTTCAAATTTTTATTATATATTAAAAAATCATTATAACATGTTTCTGTACACTTTTTTCACTCATTTATAATTTTTATAATTATCATTATCTTCATATCCTTGCAATATGAACAAAAATGAAACCCATTAATAACAAAATGAGATGGAACACTTTTGATCTTATTTATTAGTGCAACATGGATATGAATTTTTATCATCCGAAATACACATTTTCCTATTGTAATAAAGAGTCTAGTACTCATCTTGATTATGCAACCTTTATAATTTACATTTTGTCTCTCTTTAATAACATGGATACATTTAAATCCATTCACTTTTATCTTGTGTGGGTTATTTATCCCCACTTATTCCAATTGTGTAGTAGCTCCCCCTGATGCTTGTTTTTATATCCTAAAAAACCCCCTTTGAGTTAGTAGAATATTTATAAAATTACATTCACTCTACCTAGCCTTATTTCACCTTTCACATAATTTTTATTGAGAAACTTTAATTTTCATTTATTTACAACCTATCATGAAATTTGAAATCTTCTTCATCTATAATAATCTGTCTTTCTTTTTCCTTTTCTATACCTAGTTCTTCATTATTATCCTTTTTTTCATATATCTTGTACCAGAAAATTTCTCTAGAAAAACGATCAAGAATTTATTCTTTACAAATCCCATTATATAACTTCAATGTTGTTTATTCAATGATTTTGAGATACCTTTTCTGGGTAAATTATGAATGTCTTATTTCGGAATGCCTTCAATCAATTATTTATTCTTATTACTATCGTTGATAGATTCTCGTCTTAATTTAAACTTGTTTACAGTCATTTACATGGACTATTCATAGTGTTCCATGCTATTACAAAACATTCCACATAAAAATCATGTTTTATTAGATAAAATGATATTTTGGGAATCCAACTCATAATACATCTTGGGTGAATCTTTCTTCATAGTTTTATTGACTACAATCATATGATTATTACCCGAGGAAGGTTTTTATACTATTTTTATTTTTTATGAATTTGTTGTGTCCCTTTACTCTCTACATCATACGAATAGTTCTAGGATGGAATATACAATCATTCATCATAACCATGACCTCTTTAATTGTAATAATCCCATAAGTCTTCAGGAAAACAAAATCGATTATTGATAGACAAATCCTTTTTCATTTGTCTATTATTATTTAGTTTTATATGTTTATTCATATATTCACATATAATAAAAATAATTTAAATCCATATTAATATTCATATATAAAAAAATTATGCCAAGAATCAATGGATGAAGCCAAAATTTCTAGTAGTACAAAAATTATCCAAAAAAATATCCTTTTACTTGTAGTGATAATATGACTATATTTACTTCCTTATTGTTTTTGTATTTTTGTTTCCTTATTAAAATAATAAATTTTATGGTAATTTTACATGATATTTTTAGTATCCCCACATGTTTATTTGGGGGATATTTAATAATTTCGATCTACCCATATCATCCCAAATTTTATCTTTAACCCTACACTAGTAGATGTGTCTTCGTTAGTAGAAACAAAATTAACTAGGTTATATGTCAAATTCTATCATGACCTTGTAGAAGGTTGATGAAGAGATGAAATTGAGTTCTTAATTCCACCAATATGGCATTTTTAGATTCATGGTCCACATTAGTAGTTTGTATTGAAACATCATTTTTTATGGTAGACTATCTTCATATGTTTGGGTGGAAGAATTATGATATATAGTAACCTGGGATGTAAAAACATGTGTCTCCTTCAAATTTCTCAATACCACATCAAGTTCAAGACATATCATGTTTAGAGAAATCCTATAATTTTCAACTGATGTATGTTTTACTTCCCATTGAATTTTTATTTTATTAATATGATCTTCATAATATTTACTATCTTCAATCATAGAGTTGTCAAGGTCATTTATTTTTTTGGATTTAACATACAATTGGGATTTCTTGACATATATAATAGTTTTATGACATTTTTACAAATTATGGAACTTTTGTCTATATTATTCATGCAACATTGTATTTTCATCTGCTAACATGTAAAGATCATTCACCTTATATGAGTTTTATTTATGTTGAGCATCTCTGTCATTTATGGAAACAATGAAAAATGATTCAAGTGAAATAATGACTATTTCATAAACCTATTTACTTGTAGTAATTTAAAAATAATTCCATTGACATACTTCATTAATTATTGAAATATTTTTTTGAAATGTTACACAAATTCTTAATTTTCTTCAGCAATGTCTATTAGAATATTTAACCTTTTAAATTTCTTACCAATTGCATCCTAATATATCTTAATGTATATTTCATTATATTCTTTGTTATAAATAAATTCCTTTGGAAAAACAGATTTTATATGAAATAATTTATTTAGGGTCCTTCATTATATACCATTCAAATTGAGAGTGAAATTATTCAACATTTTTCACAGATTCATATTCCTCATACTCTCCACAAAATTAGATATAAATATAGTAATTTTATAATGATTTTATTTGGAGATAATTGATCCTAATATTGTTTCTTTAATATTGTTCACAGTCCCTTTTCTTCCATCCTCTTCCCATTTTTTATACTCCTGGAAGATAGCTCTACATTTTCGTCAGTATAACTGGAGAATAAATTTTCCACATGGGGTTATTTATAATCATATTCAAATATACACTTAATATAAACATTTTAAAAACATAAAGGATAAAATCATTTATTCAACTAGATAAATATCTATACTCTGATACTTATCATAATTCATAGATGAATAATGCAAGGACACTAATATGGGGTTGGGGGGAGAATTAGTGTACCCATCATTTTATCAAATTTTCTATGTTATTAATTAGATCCAATTAATCTAAAACCTATACCTCTGTTAAGAAGAATTTATTTTTTGTGTTCTCTCAAAAATTACTGACACATTCAATATAGTTAATAAAAAAGAAATCATAAGACATGGATTTTTACTAGGTTTGGTACTAATACATACTAATTTTCCTAATCAAAGAATGGTTGTTTCATGGATTCTATTATCACTATAAATTGTTAGTGATAAAAAAATCCAATAATGACCCAAAATGTTTCTACATGAAATTATCAATATTCCCAAGTTATTGGGTGTTATTTATACAAGTACCACCAGTATTTAATGAAATTTTTATATTAACTCCACTACTTATAAATAGATATTCAATATGTACTTTGAAAAAGTAGTCTCTACGAAATTGAATGAATTTTCATCAACTAGATAATATATCAATTCAAACAGATGTCTTGTAATTCAAATGAATTAAAAAGATTACATGGACCTCATCCCAAAACTCTACAGTAAGTGAAAGATGAAACATTCACATCAACTCAATGCACATAAATAACGATCAAATAAATAATTTTTCAGCATAGTTTTTGTTGACTTCATTCATTGAATTCAAAAAAAGAACATAGAGTATAATATTATTTATTAATTTATGTTCTTTTCAATTTTACTCAATGTTTTTAATATCAATGAAATTCAATGATTATGTTTTAGCATTTTAAAATCATAGTAATTTTTATATGAAGTGGGTTGATACATGCATGAAATGCATATAATTCATGTATTTAATGACACATTTTTTCACCTATATTATTTGAACAAGTGATAGAAGTTGGATCTTCTTCATGACAACCATCTCCGAGAAGAGTATAATTCATGGATCCTAGAAGTCTTTTAGAACTGTTTCTTCATGAATCTCTTTGGGGTGATATTGGAATATAAATAGCCTGTGGGTGTTCCATATCTAGGTAACGCTATGTGTATGTGGGATCACCCTTCACATGGCTGTGTCAAGCATGAATTCATCTTCCACTTCATATAACATAGTGTAGTTCTATAAACATGTTATCATAACATATTGTTTTGATAAAAAATACGATGATGATCAATAATGATTGAGTGTTCAAGGGATCCAAATAATCATGACCAGAGAGTCTCATGATTCTTATCTTCTTCATGGAAACATAGTTATTTGTTACTCCTCATTTTCCTGAAATAATTGATTATTGATTGATATGTTTATTTGGAAATGAGATCCCTATTTAGTGTATGGGAGATCCCAACATTGGTCAAGGGTTCCCCTATTTTTATAGGCATGAATTGCACTACCTCTACTGTGAGTTTTATGTTACATCTAGATCAATATTTATATTCCTTGTTGAATACCAATTATGGTAACTGAATATCTCGACATTATTTTCATATATGTTTCCTTACTACCATACCGTTTTGTGACATGATGAATGATGTTGTGTTTGTGTATATCCTTAATATGAAGACCTCATGTCCATTTTATGTGTTCTCGTGCTTTATATTTTATGATAGAACTCCTATAAGTTATATGTACATCCACTGGTAACTATTATTTTCATTCATCCAGTGGAGCAGAGTAGGATTATCATTTTCATGGAAATGGAAACATCTATGAATTTGGGTTTGTAATATTATCCTTTGAATGGTCGTGGGATATGGTCCGAATAGTGATCATTGTGTGTTGGAGATTTCGAACTTGTATGGAAAATCCTTATGTGTTTTAGGTTTAAGAAAATGAGAATCATTAAATATATGAGTATTATTTGGAATACAAGAGGTGTGGAAGATCAAAATATCCAAGTCACTCGAATCAGATGACCTCAGTTATATGTGCAACATAAGTGATGTTGTAATAGTGCCCAAACATAGTCATTCCACATCAAATTTTCCAAGGTTCTTCATTGGGGTTTACCAATCAAGGTGTACGGATAAAATATTGAGATGGAAATCGAGGATTAAAACTAGTTACACATCACACATGCCACACAACCACGCTAACCTGCATGGCCACTGGCACCCTATGGGTGTGATCGATGCACCCATTCTCTCTGGTGAGCCATATAAACATGACTACTAATGTCTTATACATGGCCCTCTATTCCTTCTATGATATTTCCTAAGATGTTTTCTTTGGTATGGTTGAACTGCAGGACCCACATTATCTTGAGTCATGTTTTCCAAGGAAAACTTTTGGACTTGCCTTTATTTATTATTTATCCCACTATAAATACCTAGAAATATGATATGAATAGAATATAAAAATCTCAATAAAAGAAAACCTAATATATATCCATCAAATAATATTCATGGTAGTTATATATATATATATATTAAGGAATATATATTTTTCATGTAAATTTTAAATCCCCTTATTCTCTTCATAAACATTTATAGTTTTTATGATATAAAATCTATTTAATTAAAATCATTGCATTATGAAAATTATTATTTTCATGGCCTTGATCAAATTATAAACAACTTATGAAATAGTTTTCATATTTTATATCCTTCACTTCTTCCTCCAAATGATGTAACAATGTTAATTATCCACAGAACTCTTTCCCAAAGGGTTTTAAATAGTAATAATTCATCAAATGTATGAGTTATAAGGAGAATTGTCCCAGTCTGTCAACTGTTTACAATAGATAAATGCATCAAAATTCTACATGAATAATCACATGTATTGGAGAATCTTTTTATTAAAGCAAACCCATTGAGTCCATAAAAACTCCCCAAGAATCATCCCTAGCCTTCTTGAATATTTATCAAACCCTTTTGAAATTTATCATTTCATGATTAATCAATAATCATAGAGGACGTCATCATACATTGTATTTCGATTCCTTCTTATATATTGAAAAAAATATGAGAATTCTCATCAATAATCCACAATGGATTTTCACAATTATATTTTATTATTTTTTAAAACATTATAAAATATTTATATTTTGATGAATAAAAATCTAATATATTAAGAAAAAATTTAAATAAAACTTATACAATAAATTCTTTCAAAACAACCACTTTACTTTTACCCTTGTAACTAATATTTATCCTAGGTAATTTATTTTCAATTATTAAAAGTAATATTTCTATAGTTACATAATTAGTACCAACTAAATATAAATAATAAGTGAATTCTATCTATAAAACTAATATATATATATATATAGAAAATGTATTTAAATATTTTCTTGTATAAAATTGTTTTTTGTAAAAAAAAATCCCAAAAAATTATATTAAGCGATTATATTTATAAAAAATTCTAAAATGATGTTTATTTGGTTAAAAAAATTCCATTATTCAAAAATTGTACTTTTAAATATACTTATGCATAAATGTCATTAGTGTTCATATTGTGTGATAATTTGAGATGTCATTTTTTTCTGCTATAATAGGGTCTTAGTAATTAAATTCATCCTTAAAAGGTATTAATTTAATAGTGTTTTTTTAAATTCCAAAAAATGATCATTCCAATAAAAAATTCTCCACAAGATGTGGTCTTTTAGTCATCAACATCTCCTATCTAGCCTTCATTTTTAAAATTCTTTAACTCAATATCTCATTTATTATTAATAATTATCCCATAATATTTTGATTTTGAAATGAATATGAAAATATCATATTCTTGTAAAATATGTTTTTTCCTTTGGATTAGATTGATATCAATAATAAAGTGTTACTTCTTAAACAATTTCACATTATGAAGTTGTCAAATACATAAGACTTGGAATCAAAAATATGAATTTTTATTTTCATTAATATATTATCCTTAGTCATAAATAATTATCTTAATTTCCACAATAATAATAGTTAATAATTAAATATTTCCCTATAATTCATCCACAGTAATTGATCTCTAACATATTTTTCTTTTGAGATGATGTTAAACCCTGTGGTTTTTCATGATTTTGAACACCAAGAAAATTCCAATTTCTCATAACATTGAAATTTATAAAAATTCATTCCAGTATCAAGATAATTACTCACATAAAACATCTATATTACTAGATAATATTACATCATCAACATACACAATCAAAAAGAGTGGTGTGGTGTTAGACTTCTTCACATATAGATTACTATCCACTATCCCTTTTGAATCTTCAAAACTTTTAGATACTTATTAAGATTTAAAAACCATGATATTTTATGTTGTTTGGATCCATAAAGATATTTATTCAAAATAAATTCCATTATGATATCTAAATATTGAAAAAATCTTCTACGATGTTCCACGTACACTTCCTCAACAAGATCAATATTTAGAAAAAGATGATTTAACATCCTTATGAAATATCTTAAAGAAAATCTGAGCAGATTGTAAATAAGTATTATAATGTATTCGAGTCTAGACACTAGAGAGAAGGTTTCATCAACTTCATTCCCTTCCATTTAGGATTATACATTACATAATATCCTAGATTTTTTTGTAATCACTTCACCTTTCTCATCATGTTGGTTTCTAAAAACCAATTTGGCTCTAATAAAATTATTTTTCATGGGTTTGGAAGTAATTTACAAAGTCACTGTATTTTAAATATTCCATATTTAATCATTTATCGAAAAGAATCACTCCATACATTTAATGGATCTCTCAACTATCTAAGATTTAACTACTATTAAATTAATACTATGACCAATTCCTATGATCTTACTTATTATATGTATACCTTGATTATGATCTCAAAAAGGTTTCTATGTATAAATATATATTATTAGTATACTATTTGTTTCATTTTATTTTACTTATGCATAATCATCCCTAGAAAAAAATAATTTTAATCTTTGGTATGTGCCTATATACTTATTATATTTTCATTCATAGGTTCTGAAATGGAAACATCATCCTCATCCTCCCTAAAGATAGTATGTCCAACCCACATATCATTTTCAAAGACCATTGAATCATCACTATCAATAATCTGTTTAGATATAATTTTTTTTAAAATATAGCATATTTTCCATTTGAGGTTTAACCAAGAAAACATACTTCTTAAATGTTATCATTAAACATTCCTCCACTTTTTACCTTTCTCAGGAGATGTCATGGTCTTCCAAATACCTTGGAATGTTTTACATTTGGAATTAGTTTAAAATATATGTTATCTGAAGTCATGTTTGAGTTTACACTTATGAGAGCCTATTTATAATTATTCCAATAGTTTTTGTGGCCAAATCTAATAATAACTTAATGTGTTATGATTTTTCCTTATAGCTCTAGCCATGTAAGCTGGCCTCACATTATTTCTTTTTTCCACACAATTTTGATGAGAAATAAATGGATCACTTTATTCATATATGATTCAATGATTGTTAATACATGAAATTAAATGTTTATTTTCTAATTCAGTTCCATTTTCTGACCATAACCACTTTATATTTAGGTAATTTTTATTTTCTAAAAGTCTAAACAATTTTTTGAATCTATCTTGGGACAATAATTTATTATACATGAACTTAATGGAATTAATTCTTGGAAAATCATTCTTAAATGTGAAAAAATACTTCTACATAATTAATAAATTTTTCATAATCACACATACATTAGATTAAATCAATTTAAGAGGATTTGAGGTTTAAATTTTCACCACCTTATTATTTTATTCACCATTTATCCCTTTTAAAAAAGATTTTAGAAATTGTAGATCTGTCTTGTTTCAGCAAGGGTAAAATTTTCTAAGATTCATCCATAAATATATATTTTCAAATTTTATTGTCCATGGTAACCTATTATTATATTTAATAACTCATATAATGCTTATTTAATGAAATAACAAAATTATTTTTCTTACCTAATTTGAAACAAAATTCATTTGATTCTTATACCCCGTATAACCACGACCCTGTATTTCATTATTTTGACTATGCATCAATTTTTCTAGAATACGACCACATTTATAAAATACATTATTATGATATAATCATATTTTTTTGGCCATGTATAAACAAAACACTTGCTAGACCGATTTTAATTTTATTAATGTTTTATACTCCAATTGAACAGATTTTAAGAGAAATTACATCACAAAATTTCAAAACATATACATTATATTTTCAACACTATTCCATTTTCCTGACCACCTATTATGTGAGATAAAATAAACTATCAATATTCTATATTTTTTTTATTTTTTCATGATTTAAAATAATATTCAACAACATACACCTATTTTCTTATTCATAATTGATTGTTATAATGCCCAAAACCTTGGAAAAATTTCAACTAGGAAAGGATAAAATTAACACAGACATTTGAAATATGTCTTTCTAGATCACATATTTCTCAAATTTATTATAGTATTAAAAAATAATTCATACTTCAAATTTATTATCAAATACTTAATTTTTTGGTTTATTTTTCACCTATGATTGCTATCTCCCCAATTATTTCATATATTCTTCTCTGTCCAAGAAGAAACTTGTTGTACAAGTAGTTGTAATCATTATGGTTGAATATTCCAAAATACCAATTGTACCCATGGTATCTTTTGTTACAGTCTTAATTAGGCTTTTTAATGGGTTCATATATTGCTTTGATTTTCCTCCTAAATTACTATATTTCTCAATATCCTCTTGTAGATTTATTCCATGAATATTTTTAACCGATAATGACCCTTTTTATAAATTTATTTTTTTATTGAATTAAATAGAATTGAGTATCTCTCTTTGAAATTCATCCTTACAAAATTGAAATGTGAAATGTGATTCTTTAGTATGAGTAATATCCTTTAGTAATAAAACCTATGGATATATTCCATATTCATATCATGTATCATTATTGAAGAAAATATTTACCAAAGCCTTCAAAGAACATTATCTTCTTTCTCAAAATAAAATTATTATCACGATTTATTATGACATTATTATTATTGGATTCATAACAAAATATCCTCATTTTATCAATTTCAATTTCACCTATGATAATAGTTTAGGTTATATTTTTTAATGGTTTTATCCTTATTTTACTATGAAATGTTAGTATCATTATTAATTTTACAAGATTATATTATTCTTCCAGATGTTTCCTTTGTTTTTTACCCTTTTTTAGTTAATAAATATATTCTCTTAGTTTATCTGTTTCTTTTAGAAACATATTGATCTCAATTATCATGGTATATTATTTAAAATTTCCCCTTACTCCACTATATATTAACTATTATATTAAAATACATATTTAGAATGATTTTCCAATTTATGTTATTATGATAGGAGAACCCCTTTTGAGATATCTCCTAATACTTTTACATCAAAAGATTATTTACTATCAGTGACACATTTTATAACATCCCATAGTTTTAATGGTTTAACATGATAAGTTTTTTTACCCATATCAACAAGGATTAAATTTCTTTTTTGGGGCCATCCTGATTAGAAAACAATAGTTAAAAATGTTTTTTATGTGATCACGATGTGTGACATCATAAGTATTTTACCATGGTGTGTATGAAAGAGGATATGACACAATGAATGAAATAATGTCAGTGTGTGGGGATAGTTATTTGTCTAATGACATATTCAAGCACATGGGTGGGACCCATGTAGGGGACACAACATGAATTTAGAGAAACTGGGGTTTCTTTAGGGCCTTGTGGTTATATTTTCATCTCAATAATGTTTCCTAGACAGTAGTGCAGTGGCATTGATTCGGTTAACATGAACGGTCCATAATTAGGATGTTGTTCTCTATGGGGGAGGTGAATGTAACAACTGAGAATATTAAATTATTAAAAGGAAAAATGTTAATAAACCTATAAATTAAGAGAACCTTTATTTCTGGTAGCCTTACTAATAAGAAATCCAATGTCAAAGGGGTTGTTCATGAGTAGTTATATGAATGGGTGACATCCTAGGAAGAATACAGTGGCATGTGCGGGTGAGGATAAAACACTCTAAAAGTACATGTGTTGTCTTCTAAAGACTTTATTTAGTCTGGTAAACCATTCATGAATATGGGTGGTCCCAATAAAGGGGACAACATGAGTCTACATGACAAATATGGTTCCCCCTTAAAACCATTTTTACACATTCTTTGATTGAAATTAAATTCCTTTGGAAGGAATAGAGAAACAATTTGATCCCCCTTTTGATTGAGTTGTTAAGAATTATCTTGAAATTATTTTCCTAGAATCATCCCCATTATTATTTTATATTTCATATCTCATATTAAATATACTAGATAAATTATCAAGAATTATAATGTTAAAAAAACTTAGAGGAATGTTACAAATATATCTTAAACTCTTCTTCCACTTGTAAATTTTCTTAGAATGAGTTAAAGAGTCACAATATAGTCTTCTAGAATTTCCCAATTATTTGAATAGTTTTTATTTTATTAAATTATCATACCCTTCTTACCTTTGATATTAAGAAAGTCCATCTTCTAATTTCAAAATTAGTGAGGGTTATCTAATGTTCATCAATGTTAATGTTATCAAGATCTCTAACATCAAGATCTGATATCATAGCAGTAAATTTAGTTTTCATTATTTTCATTAACACATTTATTAAATTATAATATTCAAATGATTCTCCAAACCATCTAATAGTGAAAATAATATAATTTATCCTAGTAAATAATTCATCAATATTTTCATCCTCATACATTTTTATATCTTAAAACTATTTTCAACTAATTTGTAGGTTTTATTCTTTTTGATTTTTTATTTCCATTATATATACTATGAGGTTTATTCCAAATAAAATTAGTACTTATATATCCCATGAACTTTGATAGCCAATTTTTTTATAAAAAATATAAAATTTAATTTCTATATTTCCCATAATTATTATAGTTTCTTCAATATATCATTAACTACACTATGATTTTTTTTTCTGGAAACATGATTCCTCTATGAAAAGAATCACATACATCAATCCCAATGAAAATAATTTTTGTTAAAAATATTTATTCTAAATATTGAACCCAATTTAGATTAAAATTTCTAACATATTTACTATTAAAAAAAATTATGTAGATGTATATTCGGTACTAAAGAGAACTAGAGTGATCTTGTGCTATAATACTAATTGTTGGATCACAGAAGTAGTGAAATAAACTGATGGATGAGAGGGGGTGAATTAGTTTTTCTACCAAATTATATTCTTTTTAACTCTTATTCTTTTTCATCATCTCAATTTAATATTCATATTGATGTAGTAATAAAAGACATGGTATAATTTTTATCAATGTTCTTATCCTTGTGGATGACTATATCCTTAGTGATTTGTAATTATCATCCCACAAACATAGTTCCATTTTTTATTATTGAATGGATATTTGTAAATGATATGTAACGCCCCGACCCCAGCTACCCAGAGTCGGTGCATTAATTACATAACATTGGCATGATCACAAGAAAGATCAAATCTCGAAAGACCGATTAGTTTAGTAGCCTTGGAAACACTAGATATATTCATAAGTTTTACATTACATCATAAAATCAAAAACTACTACAACAACATAATGTTTCCACAGTCCACACTACAATCCCCTCATAATATCCCTGCAGGTCATTCATAACTTACATCTTCACTTCCTGGGAAAAATAAAACATAGAAAAGGGGTGAGCTCAAATGCCCAGTAAGGATAACAATATAGCGGAAACTTTCATCAATAAGAATAAACATTTAAGGCAATGTATAACTAAAACAAAAGCCTTTTAAAATTGAACTTCAACATAGTAAGGCAAAAGTAAAATGAAATAATGCCATTTACTTATTCACATGGATATTCCACTAATAGAATAATCACATGCAAAAATAAATAACCACTTTCATAATGTTGGAATGCATAATGCCAGACTATCATAACCACATAGCCAAGGCCTCGTGCCAAGACTACAAATAAGATTTTGTCAAGGCCTTGTGCCAAGACACTAGTTTGTCTCATGAGACCTACCGATGCATCAAGGAGCTATAGCGGGCTCCACCCGTCACTTATTAAGTCCAATACATTCCCATATGAAAAGGTTTAAACATAACATAAACATTCGTATTAAAACTAGCATACGAAATGTCAATACTTTCACAATAAACTATGAATGGTATAAAAATAGCACATCCACAGTCAAACATATCACAAAACCTTCAATACAATATAGAAGTTTTGTATCATAATAAATCAACTTCAAATAATCTTAAAATCAATCAAAGGATGTTGACATAGATGAAATCAAAATTATTTTTAAAGAAGTATCTCCTTTTATTTTGAAATCATTTAAGATCCATATAAAATAAAACATTTTCTTTGAAAATATTCTTATAAGCTTGTATGGAAAGCTTCGACGATTTTATAATGGCGGAAAATAACCGCACCCGCCGTATAAGTTAAAAAAACATTCTTACCTCAATTCTGTCGAAAAGGTTAAAAAGGACCTTGTTTTGAAAACGACGGAAAGATTCCTTTATAAACCTCTTATAAAAAGTCAAACAAGGGTATAAATGACTTTAACCCATATTCTTGTAAATAGTAAAAATGTTTTGAAATACATTTCTAAGAAACATGGATGTGGATGATAAAGAGGTCCCAGTAGATTATTACGTATAATACAACCTCGGATAATGAAGAGATTGTGAAATAACCCTTACCTTGTACTGTTCCTTTGTTGGGGTAGGTTAACCTCCTGTATAATGGTGAAATAATTGTTATTAAATTATAAAAGAATCATATACATTAATATGATATCATATATGATCTTTTAACATTGATTTATTAATAATATCTTAGTATTATCGTCGTTTCAGGTGATAATCGATTCGTTCTTCTTAAATGTTTGGTTACGTAAGACATGTTTGTAATGGATAGATTAAATCTTATTCATAATCAGAATGATATTAAAATTATTTTTAACCCTAAAATGAGAATAAGACTTGAATGGATACGATGGAGGATGGATCTCACCGCGTTCGTGGATACGGTAGTCCGTACGTACGCACGAACGCTACTTCCATTTAATTTTTATTTTAAAAGAATTGAATCCAAATGATACATAGGTATATTACTATTCCAGTATAATATAATATTTTATATATGTTACTTAAGTTCATTAACACCATCCTTTATACGTTCCATGTGTGGTATGAACGAGTCATATCATTTTAAGGGGGCGGTAGTCCGCACTTCCTCAAATGAAATTATCGTATGTATATACAACATGAAACGAATAATGGTATGAAATAAAATGGAATTACAGAAGCTTATATATAAAATATATATCATTAATATCATATTTAATTACAGTGCCATCATAATGGCCACCATGAGAGGCGGTAAGATGTATTTGAAGAATCATCGTTTCGTGAGGTGTTAGTTTTCCATCCACAGAAACATTATGTTCATCATCCATTAGATGGAGTTGTGTGTATGTGTAGTTGGAATCCTTATTATAACAACATCCTAGTATATTGAGGATACTGGTGTTGTTACAAAAGAAAGGAAATAAAAAGAGTTTGGGGGTTGGAGAAGCAAAAATAAAGGAAAATAATTTAAGAGAAATCGTTACCTTTAATTTAGGTAACTCACTTTGGTTGGAACCAAAGGACTTCTTGAAATGCTTTCTGCCTAAGGGGAAGCTTCAAGGTGGAGGAGAGGGATGTGGGGAGCTTAGTTGGGCAGAGTTTGGACCAGCCAAGTGGCTTGAGAGGTGTGAGGAATGAGTAGAAGTGGTCTCCTTTTATAAGGGAGAGGAGGGGCTCTTTAGGAAAGAGTGAAAGTATTACTTTATAATATAATTATATTCGGTTTATAATGATCCAAAAATCATTGAGGTCGAAGATAAGATGACTCATATTCTAAATAACATCAACCAATAATAATTGTACAGGTTTTAGATAATATTTTAATCATTATAATATTATTTATTTCAATGATTTATTAATGAGGTAAACATTGCATCATTATTGTGTCATTAATAATTTAACTTATTTGATGTCTAAAAATTATAAATAAAATATCATAATGTATGAAATCTTTTTAGCTTTCTAATGAATATTTATAATCTAAAATCCAACATGTATAACCCTATGTAAAAATTGTTCTTCTAAAAGATGTAAGCTTATGCCATTTTTATTTTTATTTTAACTTTATTAATATAATGTGTCCCTACCACATACAAGTGGCTCCAAGGGGTCCCCAAATTGACCCAAGGATACCCATGGTCGGGTATGTGTCCACCAATAAGGTTAGGACACGTTTTAGGGTAATTTTGTATTATTATAATATTATTTTGTTAACCCTTATTTACCGGATTTACCCTTTAACCATGGTAAATAAAATATTTACCACAGTAACTATTCAAAATGTCTAAAAATTAAAGTTACCTATTTACACAATTTGAACATCCTGATTCCAAATATGGAATCCATTTTCCTAAATTCAAAACACAGAAGTGGCAGAAATTAATTTAAAATTAATTCCCGCTGTCAAAACAAAAAGCGTGTTTTTAAGAGATAATAACTATAAAAAGATTGACACTTGTTTATGTTCGGTTTAATTGTAAAATTATGTCCAATGACCAACATTATATTAAATGGTAAAAATATATTCTAAATATACTTTAAAACCACTCAAATTCACAATTTATCACTATTAATTATTTTGATTAAAAAAGTTGTTTTTAATTAAAATTTTGTAATTTTCACTATTCATCAAAATATAAAAGTTATCCGAAAAGTACCAAAATTTCACCCTAGGCTAATTTCAATATTCCGAATCCAAAAATGAAGTCCATTTTGAATTATAAAATATATATGATTTCAAAAAGTAGGTATTACTATTCACAATGGCTAGTTTAATTAGTTGTGGTGTGTGTTAGAACTCGAGGTTGCGTACAACACACGCTATCGATTATTCGAAGGGAAACATACCGTGGAAGTTTGGGGTGTTACATTCTCCCCTCCTTCAAATAATTGCGTCCTCGCAATTTCTAGGGTATTACTGCATAAAAAGACTCGGGTGGTTCTTCATCATAAGTTCCTCGGGTTCCCACGTTGCCTCTTCCATCTTATGATTTCTCCACAAAACTTTTACCAGACGCGTCGTCCGGTTTCTCAGTACTTGTTCTCTTGTATCAAGAATCATGACGGGCTCTTCACAATAAGACAGATCGGGTTCCAGTTTTAATTCCTCATAGGTGAGTACATGCGTTGGGTCAGGCATGTATTTTCTCAACAGAGATACGTGGAACACATCATGAACTTTGGAGAGACTTGGCGGCATTGCCAATCGGTAAGCTACAGCCCCAATTCGTTCTAGAATTTCGAAAGGTCCGATGTACCTGGGACTCAATTTACCTTTCTTTCCAAAACGTATGACTCCCTTCCATGGAGATACCTTTAGGAAAACATGATTACCGACTTGAAATTCCAAATCCTTCCTTCGATTATCGGCATAGCTCTTCTGCCTACTTTGAGCTGCTTTGATGTGATTTTGGATTACTTTCACCTTTTCCACCGTTTCCTCCACCAGCTCTGGGCCTACAAGTTTTCTTTCACCAACGTCATCCCAACAGGTTGGTGTACGACATCTCTTTCCGTATAACGCTTCATATGGTGCCATCTGAATACTCGAATGGAAGCTATTGTTATAGGAAAATTCTAATAGTGGTAAATATTGATCCCACATACCCTGAAAATCAAGTGAGCAAGATCTCAACATGTCTTCTAAGGTCTGAATAGTCCGTTCTGATTGTCCGTCTGTCTGAGGGTGGTAAGCAGTGCTCAAATGAAGTTCAGTATCCAGGGATTTCTGAAGACTTTTCCAAAATCTTGAAGTAAAACGGGGATCACGATCAGAAACAATCGATAGGGGTACTCCATGAAGTCTCACAACTTCATTAATGTATAGTCTTGCTAGACGTTCCAGGGGTAGATCTTCTCTTATAGCAAGAAAATGTGCTGACTTGGTAAGACGATCAACAATAACCCATATTGCATCGTTTCTTCTAGGAGTCTTTGGTAGCCCCATGACAAAGTCCATTGTAATATTGTCCCATTTCCACTCCGGTATGGGAAGAGGTTGCATGACTCCTCCAGGCTGTTGCCTTCCAGCTTTCACTTATTGACAAACCATACATCTTGACACAAAATCAGCAATCTCCCTCTTCATGTTGTCCCACCAAAAATGTTCCTTCAAATCTCTATACATTTTGGTGCTCCCAGGGTGTATAGAGAAATTGGAACTATGAGCATCATCCAGCAATTCCCTTTTTAGATCAGGTAAATCGGGAACACAAAGTCTCTTCCCGAATTTCAAAATTCCATCTTCATACACAAAGTCTCTCAATCTCCCATCATTCACAGCTTTAATCTTCTTCTGAAATTCTTCATCATTGGTCTGAGAACTCTTAATCCTTTCTAGTAAATATGGTTTGGCAACCATTTGAAAAAGCATTGATGTTTCACCTTCCCTGCTTATTCCCATGTTCATCTTCACTAGATCCATGAAAATTGGATCCCTTTCAATTCTCATATTGTTCAAAACTCCATGGTCTTTTCTACTCAAAGCATCTGCCACCTTGTTTGCCTTCCCCGGGTGGTAGTGTATCGTACAATCATAGTCCTTGAGTAATTCAAGCCATCTCCTTTGCCTCATGTTGAGTTCTTTTTGTGAGAAAATATACTTCAAACTCTTGTGATCAGTATAAATCTCACATTTTTCACCATAGAGGTAGTGCCTCCATATCTTCAAAGCAAAGATCACAGCTGCTAACTCAAGATCATGAGTAGGATAGTTTTGTTCATGAATTTTCAACTGTCGTGATGCATAGGCAATAACTCTATCATTCTGCATAAGGACACAGCCAAGTCCTTTCTTCGATGCATCACTATAAATAATGAACCCATCATTCCCCGATGGTAGAGTCAATATAGGAGCATTGACTAATCTTCTCTTCAGTTCTTCGAAACATTCTTCACACTCTTTTGTCCAAACAAATTTAACCCCTTTACGTGTGAGCTTCGTTAATGGGTTAGCCAATCGGGCAAAATTCTGGACGAAACGTCGATAATAACCTGCCAAACCAATAAAACTACGTAGCTCAGTTATACTCGTAGGTGCTGGCCATTCTTGGATTTCCTTGGTCTTAGAAGGATCAACAGAGATTCCATCTTTAGAGACAATATGACCAAGAAAAGAAATATCTTGAAGCCAGAATTCACACTTGCTAAACTTCCCATATAATTCATGCCTCCTCAGAGTCTTCAAGATAATGCGCAAGTGATTTTCATGATCGTCGTAGGTTTTGGAGTATACCAAGATATCATCAATAAATACCACCACAAATTCATCGAGATACTCCTTGAAAACTCTATTCATCAGATCCATGAATACAGAGGGTGCATTAGTCAATCCAAACGGCATTACAGTAAACTCGTAATGCCCGTACCTGGTTCGAAATGCTGTCTTCGGAATGTCTTCCTTCTTAACACACAACTGATGGTATCCAGATCGAAGGTCAATCTTTGAAAAGTATTGAGCTCCATGCAGTTGGTCAAATAAATCATCAATACGAGGTAGGGGATACTTTTTCTTTATTGTTATAGCATTGACCTCCCTGTAGTCAATACATAACCTCATAGATCCATCTTTCTTTTTAACAAAAAGAACAGGGGCTCCCCATAGAGAAACACTAAGGCGATTAAATCCCTTATTACTCAATTCCTCTAGTTGTTTCTTTAATTCGACTAACTCTACAGTGGCCATTCTATAAGGGGTCTCCGATATAGGCCTTGATCCAGGAATCAAATCAATGGAAAACTCAACTTCTCGTTCTGGAGGATGTCCAGGTAAATCTTCCGGAAATACATCTACAAATTCTTTCACAACAGGTACATCCTCTATTTGAACATTCCTTTCCTCACCGACAATTATTTCATTCTCTTCCTCCCCAATAATTGAATTAAGTTGAGCTACTGGGGGTGGATCTAAATAAGAATTAGGTGGTGACGATTCTGCTCTAAAAATAAGGTGCTCCTTATCATTATCATCAAGAATCGTAACCTCTTTCTTCTTACAATAAATCTTCGCATCATAGTCCGAAAGCCAGTCCATACCGAGGATTATATCAAACTCAATCATAGGTATGACGATGAAATCAGCAGATAAGGAAAATTTATGTGCTCTAATGGGGACTGATTCACAAAACTTTGTTGCAACGATACTTCCCTTAGGAGTTTTAACTGACAACTCCCTTATTAAATCAAATTGGAAATATCTAATTTTCTTAGAAAACTGGGAAGATATGAAACAATGCGATGATCCAGAATCAAATAATGCATTTGCTAAACTTGAGGAAACCATTAAATTACCTGCCACCACGTCTTTCGGAGCTTCTACCTCAGCAGTAGTGATAGCATAAGCATGGCCTTGATCCCTTGGCCTTTTCTTAGGTAAGTTCTCCTGACGCTTAGGACATGCATTTGCATAATGCCCCATCTCCCTGCAATTGTAGCACTGAACTTTGGTAGCTTCCTTCTTCCCCTTGCAATCATGAGCTTGGTGGCCTTTTTCACCACACTTGTAACAGACTCCCATTCCCTTCAAGCAAGTACCGGGGTGTTTCTTCCCGCATTTACCACAAGATGGATATTCAACCATTACTTTATTCCCCTTATTTCCATTCCCAGATTGATCAGCAGGTCTCTTCTTCTCTTGCTTTTCTTTAAAGTCATAAGACTTAGAGAATTCCTTTTCGGTCTTGATAGAACATGAGACAATGTCTTCGTACGATGAAAAGGATTGTGAGACTAATGCTCGACGGAGAAATGGTTTTAACCCATCAAAGAAACGATCAATCTTACTTCTTGGGTTGCGAATATAATCTCCAGCATACCTCGCTAACCTTGTAAAGTTAGCCTCATACTTTGTGACATTCTCATCCTCCTTTTGTCTCAGACTCAGAAATTGCCTTTCCATATCCGCTCGATGGTCGCGAGGGAAGTATTTTTCTAAAAATAGATATTTGAATTCCCTCCATTCCATATTTGATACTTCATCATCTTCCTTCATTTTTTGAATCAATGACCACCATTGATCAGCATCTCCAGTGAGGCGGTAAACTGCCATGATAACTTTTTCCCTTTCACTGCTCCCCAAAGCCTGAAATATTTTCTCTAGGGAATTTATCCATTGCTCAGCTACTAAGGGATTTGTACTCCCATTGAACGTTGGTGGTTGTTGCCTCATGAATCGATCTAACATTGATCCTCCACGCTGCGGATCAGGGTGCTCCATACGGGTAAGGTTATTATTCATAACCTGAGTAAGTTGTCCCAGTATGGTGATTAGCTGATCGGCACCCGTTGCATCACCAGCCCCACTATAATTATCTTGAGCAGGAGGGAAATCCCTACATGGAGTGCGTGCATTGATACGGTTTCCATTTCTTCCACTAGGCGCCATTTCTAAACAATGGCATAAACTAGATCAGTTTATGAATCAAAATACATAATCCCATACTTATAAAACACTTAACATAAATTGAACTATTTATGGATATAATCCATAATCATAAAAATGTTTTCTTTGAGGAAGTATATACTCATAAACCCTTCATAATGATTTGTAAAGAAAATGAGAGTTATCCTAAGAATATCCCCCGGGAGTGTCGTAACCAAGAGTGCAGCAAGGCCCGTTTTCGTGCACCAGTTCCCGTTCGAGTCTAGCTCAAAGCGGTGTTTTCGGGTTTTACCCCTAGGTACATCTGTGCCAGAGCCACCTCTACCTGCTCGTATCCAGACAAGGATGTATTGCTCGGAAAACTCACAAAATCTCCACAATACCAAAATTCTAGGAAGTTCTTCTATACTAATCCTCAAAGTTCATCTTAGGTCTACGTGCTCTAATCAGAGTTTATCTAAATCTAGTTTCCAAGGTTTGTACTAAACTTCCTCTGATACCAACTGTAACGCCCCGACCCCAGCTACCCAGAGTCGGTGCCTTAATTACATAACATTGGCATGATCACAAGAAAGATAAAATCTCGAAAGACCGATTGGTTTAGTAGCCTTGGAAACACTAGATATATTCATAAGTTTTACATTACATCATAAAATAAAAAACTACTACAACAACATAATGTTTCCACAGTCCACACTACAATACCCTCATAATATCCCTGCAGGTCATTCATAACTTACATCTTCACTTCCTGGGAAAAATAAAACATAGAAAAGGGGTGAGCTCAAATGCCCAGTAAGGATAACAATATAGCGGAAACATTCATCAATAAGAATAAACATTTAAGGCAATGTATAACTAAAACAAAAGCCTTTTAAAATTGAACTTCAACATAGTATGGCAAAAGTAAAATGAAATAATGCCATTTACTTATTCACATGGATATTCCACTAATCGAATAATCACATGCAAAAATAAATAACCACTTTCATAATGTTTGAATGCATAATGCCAGACTATCATAACCACATAGCCAAGGCCTCGTGCCAAGACTACAAATAAGATTTTGTCAAGGACTTGTGCCAAGACACTAGTTTGTCTCATGAGACCTACCGATGCATCGAGGAGCTATAGCGGGCTCCACCCGTCACTTATTAAGTCCAATGCATTCCCATATGAAAAGGTTTAAACATAACATAAACATTCGTATTAAAACTAACATACGAAATGTCAATACTTTCAAAATAAACTATGAATGGTATAAAAATAGCACATCCACAGTCAAACATATCACAAAACCTTCAATACAATATAGAAGTTTTGTATCATAATAAATCAACTTCAAATAATCTTAAAATCCATCAAAGGATGTTGACATAGATGAAATCAAAATTATTTTTAAAGAAGTATCTCCTTTTATTTTGAAATCATTTAAGATCCATATAAAATAAAACATTTTCTTTGAAAATATTATTATAAGCTTGTATGGAAAGCTTCGACGATTTTATAACGGCGGAAAATAACCGCACCCGCCGTATAAGTTAAAAAAAACATTCTTACCTCAATTCTGTCGAAAAGGTTAAAAAGGACCTTGTTTTGAAAACGACGGAAAGATTCCTTTATAAACCACTTATAAAAAGTCAAACAAGGGTATAAATGACTTTAACCCATATTCTTGTAAATAGTAAAAATGTTTTGAAATACATTTCTAAGAAACATGGATGTGGATGATAAAGAGGTCCCAGTAGATTATTACGTATAATACAACCTCGGATAATGAAGAGATTGTGAAATAACCCTTACCTTGTACTGTTCCTTTGTTGGGGTAGGTTAACCTCCTGTATAATGGTGAAATAATTGTTATTAAATTATACAAGAATCATATACATTAATATGATATCATATATGATCTTTTAACATTGATTTATTAATAATATCTTAGTATTATCGTCATTTCAGGTGATAATCGATTCGTTCTTCTTAAATGTTTGGTTACGTAAGACATGTTTGTAATGGATAGATTAAATCTTATTCATAATCAGAATGATATTAAAATTATTTTTAACCCTAAA
This sequence comes from Viscum album, assembly GCA_963277665.1. Classification (NCBI taxonomy): domain Eukaryota; kingdom Viridiplantae; phylum Streptophyta; class Magnoliopsida; order Santalales; family Viscaceae; genus Viscum; species Viscum album. The sequence goes on along the minus strand of OY728146.1, from coordinate 1,576,072,817 downwards.
ATGAGAATAAGACTTGAATGGATACGATGGAGGATGGATCTCACCGCGTTCGTGGATACGGTAGTCCGTACGTACGCACGAACGCTACTTCCATTTAATTTTTATTTTAAAAGAATTGAATCCAAATGATACATAGGTATATTACTATTCCAGTATAATATAATATTTTATATATGTTACTTAAGTTCATTAACACCATCCTTTATACGTTCCATGTGTGGTATGAACGAGTCATATCATTTTAAGGGGGCGGTAGTCCGCACTTCCTCAAATGAAATTATCGTATGTATATACAACATGAAACGAATAATGGTATGAAATAAAATGGAATTACAGAAGCTTATATATAAAATATATATCATTAATATCATATTTAATTACAGTTCCATCATAATGGCCACCATGAGAGGTGGTAAGATGTATTTGAACAATCATCGTTTCGTGAGGTGTTAGTTTTCCATCCACAGAAACATTATGTTCATCATCCATTAGATGGAGTTGTGTGTATGTGTAGTTTGAATCCTTATTATAACAACATCCTAGTATATTGAGGATACTGGTGTTGTTACAAAAGAAAGGAAATAAAAAGAGTTTGGGGGTTGGAGAAGCAAAAATAAAGGAAAATAATTTAAGAGAAATCGTTACCTTTAATTTAGGTAACTCACTTTGGTTGGAACCAAAGGACTTCTTGAAATGCTTTCTGCCTAAGGGGAAGCTTCAAGGTGGAGGATAGGGATGTGGGGAGCTTAGTTGGGCAGAGTTTGGACCAGCCAAGTGGCTTGAGAGGTGTGAGGAATGAGTAGAAGTGGTCTCCTTTTATAAGGGAGAGGAGGGGCTCTTTAGGAAAGAGTGAAAGTATTACTTTATAATATAATTATATTCCGTTTATAATGATCCAAAAATCATTGAGGTCTAAGATAAGATGACTCATATTCTAAATAACATCAACCAATAATAATTGTACAGGTTTTAGATAATATTTTAATCATTATAATATTATTTATTTCAATGATTTATTAATGAGGTAAACATTGCATCATTATTGTGTCATTAATAATTTAACTTATTTGATGTCTAAAAATTATAAATAAAATATCATAATGTATGAAATCTTTTTAGCTTTCTAATGAATATTTATAATCGAAAATCCAACATGTATAACCCTATGTAAAAATTGTTCTTCTAAAAGATGTAAGCTTATGCCATTTTTATTTTTATTTTAACTTTATTAATATAATGTGTCCCTACCACAACAAGTGGCTCCAAGGGGTCCCCAAATTGACCCAAGGATTCCCATGGTCGGGTATGTGTCCACCAATAAGGTTAGGACACGTTTTAGGGTAATTTTGTATTATTATAATATTATTTTTTAACCCTTATTTACCGGATTTACCCTTTAACCATGGTAAATAAAATATTTACCACAGTAACTATTCAAAATGTCTAAAAATAAAAGTTACCTATTTACACAATTTCAACATCCTGATTCCAAATATGGAATCCATTTTCCTAAATTCAAAACACAGAAGTGGCAGAAATTAATTTAAAATTAATTCCCGCTGTCAAAACAAAAAGCGTGTTTTTAAGAGATAATAACTATAAAAAGATTGACACTTGTTTATGTTCGGTTTAATTGTAAAATTATGTCCAATGACCAACATTATATTAAATGGTAAAAATATATTCTAAATATACTTTAAAACCACTCAAATTCACAATTTATCACTATTAATTATTTTGATTTAAAAAGTTGTTTTTAATTAAAATTTTGTAATTTTCACTATTCATCAAAATATAAAAGTTATCCGAAAAGTACCAAAATTTCACCCTAGGCTAATTTCAATATTCCGAATCCAAAAATGAAGTCCATTTTGAAATATAAAATATATATGATTTCAAAAAGTAGGTATTACTATTCACAACGGCTAGTTTAATTAGTTGTGGTGTGTGTTAGAACTCGAGGTTGCGTACAACACACGCTATCGATTATTCGAAGGGAAACGTACCGTGGAAGTTTGGGGTGTTACATGATATGACCATGAACTTTTTTCATCAACTAGTACTAACCATTTACACTTTCACATCAACAGAACATACCTAAAACATTCGATAAATAATGATCAATATTGTGAATTTTATCTCCACATGGATTGAAGGTGATGGTATTCTTCTCCTTCCAATTCAATTCACAATATCTATATTTGGCTATTTTAATATGTTCATTCCTTCATAAAATATCATATCGGTTCACCCACATAAAACATTATTACATATCTGAAGACACATCTTCTTCGACCTTCACACACACACAAGATTTCTATAATAGTATCCAATCATTCCAATAATTTAAATCCATAAAATATAATTATAACACATTAATTGTTTTAATAAAAATGATAATATTCTCATTAGTTATAGTATCAAAAATTATGATCTTTATGTAATCTATGATATATATAAATATATATAATATTTTTTAAATTTGACCATTATAAACTAGATATTATACTGGTGGTATGAATATGAATACATATATTATAAATAATATTTATAAATTAGTTATATATTATTTTTTATTAGACTATAATAAATTAGTATAAAATTTCTAGTGAGGTAATTTTGTGTTTCAAAAAATTTCTATCATCAAAAATTTATTTTTTTCATTTTATGAATGGATGTTATAATTAATTTATTATAATTATAAAAATTTAATCATAAAAAATGGAAATTAATTTTAAAATCATCATGTATAAACTAAATTTTGATGATTTTTAGGTTATTTTATAAAAAGGTTTATATTAGGGTGAATATTGAAAATTTCAAAATTTTGTAAAACTATAATTGATTCTTATTATATATATTAGTTTAAAAGAAACATTATTTTTTGAATTCGGTCTTCAAGTACCTTAGGTCTCTTTTGAATATATATAATCTAATTAATTATATATTAATTTATATCATACTTTATTCTGGTATAAGTTCATTTTTGTTTTTCAAAATAGTTTATGGAAAATATAGTTTTTATAGCATTTTATGAATTTATATTAAAATTTACATCCCCCTTAGATAAATTGAAAATTTAAAAATGGAATCCATATTTGGAATCATGAGGCCCAAATTTAGTAAATAGATCTCTCCTTTTTTCAGTCATTATGAATACTAATCGTAATAAATATTTATCACCACAACATGGGTAAACCGAGTGAAATAATTATAAAACAATGAGACAATGAATAAAAAATTTAAAAGATTTATTTATTTTATTGTATAATTGTTTTATTCCATAAATATCCAATATTTGAAACTGTATCAATTTTTTCCTCTTTCTTTTGAATATTATATTTATATAATATCAGTTAATAGATAAAGTCAAAAATGACACTCTGTATGTATTAATTTATATAATATTTTTTATATAGATAAAAAGGTAATTCTTAAATAAAAATTTTTATTTGAAATATGAGGAATAGATATTTTGGGATTATTTATTTTAATTTTATAGTTAACGAATGTTTACTGTAATTTCTTACCCAACGCTGACATTGTTCTTGTTCATGTAATAGAAAAATCAGGTAAATGATTTAGAAAACATTAATAGTAATAGTATTTTGATGAATTATGGTGTTACAAATATATTATTGTTGAAAATAATGAATATGTTTTCATAAAAGAGTTTATAATAATAATATGTTTAAATCTTGAAGGATTTAAACTCATATTTAATAATGAGTACCTAATATGAGAGTAATTATATTTTATGTTAAATGGAATTTCATTAGACTATTTAAAATTAAATAATATAAAAATATGTAAATTGGGATGGTAAATGGCCTAAAATTTCTTCAATGGATCATTTTTTATATATTTTTCCAAATATAAGTATATTTAAGACACATAAATTCTAAAAAAACGTGTTACCATATTTTATGAAATAATGTACTTACTAGGGGTTTAAACCAAAAGAAAAGGTTTAGAAAGAAACAAAAAACCTCTTTAATTTTTTATGATGATTTTTGATCCCTAAAATATTTTTATTCTAATCCATTTTTATTTTTAATAATATAATTTTAGAAAGAAAATACAAACATTTCATCTTTTATGCAATTCCAACTGTGTCATTTTCTCACTTATAAAATGGAACTAAATATCATATATTTTTCAAAGAACTTAATCCACTTATATAGAATAGTACCTAAATATATAACTTAATAAAATTCATCCCCATGAAATAGATGCAATTTTTTCCTAAAATAACCTACATTGAAGGATTAATGTGTAAGTAAAAGCCAGTTTTCTATAGTAGAGGTGTATTATTTCCTTAGATATTGTAATTTAATTTCAACTTCCACCTTCTTAAAATCATTTATAAAAATGAGAATATAATAAAATTATTGTATTATAAATATTTAAATTTTATTATTAAGGGGGGAAATTTTAATTCGTATCCCATCCATCTTATAGAAAATGAAAAAATTTCTCACGTGTAAGTATAACTTACAATCTCCCCATACTGTTATAAGTCATTTTTCAATGCCACATTACATAGATAGTTAAAAAATGGAACTAATTGATATATCTTATTTTTATAAAATTATTTTTATTCTTTAAATAAAATATATCATTTACCTTATTACCCTTCCACTAATTAAACAAATGATGGCATCGCTTGTGTGTATGTGTGGACTACTACCTATATGAAGTGATATAATTCATTATTATTATTATCATTTAAAAGAAAATTATAAATATGTATATTATTAATATATATATATATATATAACATTTATTAACATTAATAGATGATGGATATATGATTAAGATGCAAGTATGAAAACTACCAAACCAGACATACCAAAATAATGAAATCGTAAACAATCATAATCAATGGTTTTATTGAATAATTATTAATAAATATATGTTTAAATGTTATAAGTGGATTATATATGATATTATAGGTATTTATATGTTTATGCTATGGAATTTTAATATATTAAAATTTATGAAAAAAACGCTAAATGTACTTACAATAAAAATCAAACATGAGGTAAGAGTTTATTTTTCAATCACATCCATATTTTGGATTGTTTATATTTAAGATTTTATTGGAGAAATAATATATATTTTTATATTAAACAACATAAATTTTATTATAATATAGTTATTAATTGGGTTTTCATGTATTGGTTCTATTTTAAATCTTTTAAAATTATGAAATTTTAAAAATGAAAACAAACTAGATTTCTCAATTGTGCTTAGAATATTTTTCTTATATGTTTGTATTTTCATAACAACATTTCATGATTTTTTGGTGCACTATAAGAATTTTATAAATTCAGTTTTAGCCTTGTTTTGAATTTTAAAAGATATTGTAAAATTAATATTTTTTTAAAATGAGGCACTTTTTATTGAAGGTTTGAATATAGTATCTATGTTATGGTACACCAAACGAAAAACTCTCCCCACTATTAAAAATGCTAATTTATTTTAATATTACATTAAATGTTATTATGGTTCATAAAAAATAAAATTTTCCCAACTATTTGGAAATTATTATATTTTAAATAATTGATATCAAAATAAAAATGGTATTTTCCTCCAGAAATCTTCCAATGATCTTATAAATGAATTTTAAGATATGCCAATATCCTTTGATGAATATTATAATTTAACGAGGATATATGGGAATGATACCATGCAAAATATTTCAATAGATAGATTATTATAATTTTTATTGATGAAAGTATTGATACTATGTGTGATAACTATTAGAAAATTTATAATTATTTATTGTTAAGTCATATTGATTAAATTATATTTTTTATCATATGTTGAATGAATTAGATATATTTAGTTATACATAGGGCCTAAAATTGCATAGCCCCATGATTAATCGATATGTCTAATGAGACAATGTAGATGTGGTATTTAGATAATGCCTTACCCATTTATGTAATATTTGTATGTTTATGATGTCTAACATTGTGCGTTGCATCATTATTAAATAGGTTATTTATTTTCATGTTATTATTGCAATTTTTATTTCATATATGGATAAATTTATTTTTCATGAAATTATTTGTAGGGAATTATTTGATAATCATCTACTCATGCTGTATTATTAATTCCTTATTTATTCTATGATATCATCTATAGTGTTTATTATATTTTCAATCATCTGATCTGACCCTTTTATTTATGTTTCTTTTCCCAAGATTCAAGGAAGTGTATATGACTGGTATATAAGGATATATTAGAGGCAAAAATATTTTATCAAACAAACTACTATGCTATATTTTATTTTTTTCCAATGTAATGTGATATTTCATGTTTTTATCAAGTTACCCAAGACAACTAAACTATAAAATCCCTTGGGACGATTTCACATGAAACTAGGGACAATGTTATAATTTAGCCACAGAATCTTGCCTACTAGGGTTGGGGTTGTTATTTTTTTATGAGAACAAATTTAATTGAATCATTGGGAATTATATTTGAGAAAAAATTCATAATAGAACATAAACCTATAATATCATATTATTATAAGTGTACATACAGGCTATTGTACAAATATTTTGGTAACATATAAATAATGTAGTTTTTAAAGAGAATGTATCCCTACCTAGATACTATTTGTGGAAAATTTCATTACACATAATCATCTAGTTTTAGTAACCACAAAATTAGTTTTTCATGTACCTTTAAACCATAATTATATTTTATGTTGAGTGATCCCATACTCCATACATAATTGACTCCCCTAAGGTACATTCTTGGGATAATTCACATATTATATATGAACCATTATAATGGATTTGAATAGATAATTACCATAGATGACCTTGGTTAAAAAAATTGTGTCATTGATTAGAATGAAGGTATCAAGATATATACATACTAAAAATTAATTTCATGATTATTTGATTATTGTCTCTCTTAATTCAATTTTTGGTTTCAGTAAATGGATAGAACTATATGTTACTTATTTAAAGATGATTGTGATGGGTAATGTTATGATTTTCCACTTGAGAAAGTGAATATTATTGGAGATTGAGTCTGAAATATTGTGATTATTCCTAATGACTTTTATTGATATTTGACTAACAACCTAATCCTTGATGGATTTATAAGTAAACCAAATAATTTAAAAACATAGATTCATGAAGACTACTAAGGATAGAATACTCACCATCCTAAATTTCATGAATGTGGGAAGAAACACCAAGGTAAATGTATCAAAGGAAAGAGAATATGTTTTATGTATAAAAAATTAGGATATAGAGAAAGTAATTGCTGGGTGAAAAAATAAATATTTCAATGGAGGTAAAGGAATTTCAAACTAAGGTACCATTTTTAGTTCAATGTATTATGTTTGGAAAACTGGGGAATTATACATGTTAATGACTTAATCCATGGGATGACACCTATACTTAGTAAGGGGATAGGCTATTCAAACCATTGAATAGTAATGAATAATTTTTTGGTGTATTTTTTTTATATTCTTATTATATTAATCATGAAACATATAAGGATTTTTCTATAATAGTTTTACATTATGTGTTTTGAGTCATATATTGAATGGTGCCGATAAACAAGCATTATGACTTAGTGGTAAGGTGATATTTTTTAAGGAAAAGGATTGAAGAATAAATAATCCTTAATATATACAATATATTTATGTAAAAAATATTATTTCATATAAATAAATGATTTATATTCAAAGATAAATTGGATATAATTGGTGAATTTTTAATTAATTAATAATTTGATGACAAATTGATTTTTTATCATTGGTGAAGTATATTTCTACTAGTGGAAAAAATTAATTGCATGAATTTTTTTAACATTTTGATATTATTTTAAACTGATGTATATAAAGGTGACATTCAAAATGGTAAAATTAACATTAGTTTTTATAAACCTGATGATTAAAAATCAGTTATACAACCAGTTAGAGCCATTTTAGCATCATTTTTAATAACAGTTATGCCTAAACTCAGCTTCGATGGTCTTTGACATCTTTTTCTAAAAATAATGTCACTGAATCTTAGCCCCTGGGGGTCTTTGGAGTTGATTTCATAGATACCGACAATGAATGTAGGGTCGCATGGATCTTGGGAATCTATTTTCTTATAAAAAATGCTGGCACTGAGGCCTCTAGGGTCTTCAACATCTGTTTTACAAAAAAAATAACATCATATTGGGAAAAGATATAATTCACATCTATTTTAGTAAAATCTGACGTTAGAAAATCAATACAATTAATACTTGAATGTAGTTTGTTCCCATATATATTATTTGAAAGGACATGGAGATAAAACGAACATGCTGATTAAAAATTATTGTCATCGTAAGTTAAACCTTGATATGTTGTGATAGATACAACTCACATAAGAAGCATGAGAAATAAGAACTAACATTTACACACCAAATGACACAACAAAGAGAAATATTAAATATTAAACTTAATTGAAAATATTTTAATGGTTTCTTTCAAATGAATATTTTTTATCATTAATTATAATCTTATCAAGGATTAACTCACACGTTAATGAAAATATTGATCAATAAATCAATGATTGGTAATGAAATTTTGACCTCAATTGGTGAATATCATGTTGAAGATTTATCTTTGTATCCTGATAGGATGAATTCATTATCATCATAAGAAAAATTATCAATATTTTTGAGATATATAAAACATTTATAAAGAAACTAAATGATGAGAATAAATACAATTTACATATAATCAATTGATGAAGTATTGAAATTTTTATTTGATTGATGATATTGAAAATTTTAAATGAAAGAGTATATGGAATTTTTATATTGTAAATGAAAAAATTTATGGATGTTATGTATTAAAATGTAAGAAGTTTTTTTAAAATTTAAATTCAATTGGTGAATGATTTAAACGATGAACATGTGTATTTAAAATTTTGACTTTTTACATCGGTTCTAGAAAACCCGACGTTAAATGTCTTCATCAAAGGCTTTTAATGTCATTTTTTCAATAAAAGATGTTAAATGTCACTTTTTGGCATTTCTTTCTCAATTAACCAATGTAAATAATAACATAAAAGTTATATCTCATTCTGAATACATGAATTTTAATATTTGTGGGACTTAAATAGAGTTACTGATTGAATGTTATGGATGTCAGAAGTTATACATCTCAAAGAATTATTTAAGAGAAGTTCAACTTTTGATATCCAGAAAATTTGATCTGTAAGACCATGTTTCCTCTCAGACTGTTAAAATTGAATCATGGGAAATTCTATACAACTTAAAAATAATTATTAACATTAGTTAGCTGAGAAACTAAATCCAAAAATCGACTTTTATCATCGATTCTTGAAAAAATATGACATTAAAATTCAAGTCTTATAATGATCAAATTCCAATATCCCTATCATTTGATCTGTATGTCCGTTTTTTCAGCATGACTAACAGAATCTAATCTTGAAATATAATATACAACTTGTTAATGATTAAAACATTTTTAATTAATGAAACATCTTACAAAATGTTACTTTTAATGTTAGTTCTATAAAAAAAACTTATGTTAAATGTCTTATACAAGTACCTTTAATGAAAAATTTTCTAGAACCTACATTAAAAGTAAATTTTACGTATTAGTTTTCCAAATAGACAATTCTAAATTCTTTATAGAATACTCATAACACGGTTTTAAGGAACAAATATTAAAATTCTAATGTTAAATATTATTTTTCTACTAGTATTCTATTATTTGGATTTGTTAAATATATTTTATAGTCTGTGATTTTATTTTAGGAATATGTAAAGAGTTAATTTTTTTATTCATATTTTCTTTCATTAACGTTTTATGGAGGTTCAGATTATTAAAGATTTCTATCAAAATATATGATCAAGATATTCATGGGGTATGTGATAAAGTGTATGTTTATTTATATATAAAAAAAGAATGAAATTTGCCATATGAAATTGAAAGAAATCGTGTATATAAACAATCTATTTTTCACTATCAAGATAGATAATGTTTCCCTCAACGTTGGGAAAATTATATTAAAATAAAAATATTTTGAATGTCCCTTCATTTTTAATTAAATGACGAAATTTTTACCAATTACTATTAATAGTTTTGCGGTCATTAAATTTCTCATTATTATGTTATCTATCACCCAATAATATTTCATGAATGATATTTTTTCTCCAATAAATCCATATTTCCACTTCACACTAATTTCAAACCTTATCTAGGAACCTAATTATGTGTTATTTATGATAACCTTTATGTTTCCCACTTCCCCTTTCTAAATGAAGTTTAATTATCCCTTTGAACAGTTTTTTTTAACAAAAGTATTTTCAAATATTGAGCCATTGATTATTTTTCAAAACAAATTGTGAGTATGAAATATATTTAATGGTGGTGGAGAATGTAACCATAAAAATTTATTTTAAAATAATTATATTCTTGATAACTTTCTTTACAAGAATCCCCAAGATTTATATGGCCTAAGATATAAAATAAAAACAATATTATTTGAATATGACCATTATAATGAATCCATAAGACTAAAAATTTGAAAATAAATAACTAAATTATGAAAAATATATATATAAATGTTTTATATAATTCAACTGTATTTATTAAATAATAATAATTATGTTCTCTATTTTTAGTAATGTTATTTTATGTATCAAAAATATATATTTTAAAAAAAACTATTATTACATTTTGTACAAGGATATCTTAATTAATTTTATCCAATTTTTAATTTTTTTTAATAATTGACATCATTTTTGAAATAATAATTTCATAATAGACTTAGAATTAATTTTTAGTATTTTTCCTTTCAGTATTATTGTTGAGTGAATAGTGAAACATTCTGATTTTTTAAACTATCATTTATTTTCATTAAATATAGTAATTTAAAAGTACCATTTAGTTTTTAATTTGAAATAAATGTATTATTAGTAATCTATAATTATATACAATCTAAATAATTTTATAGGAATATTTATCACTACTAATAATTGTCTATGTTCATTTGTCTAACTAAAAACACCTTTATCTAAAAAGTTATTTTTCTTTTAATTTTATGCATTTATATTACATTTGATTTTTTACAATTATTAAAAAATAATCTCGAAAAATTGATAATATATATTTAATATTATGGTTAAAATTTTTTAAACATGTCCATTTTATAATTATGAGTAGAAATTTTAGTAAATATTTGTCACCTCTGTGAGGGAAGAAGGGAAAAACAGAGTTTAATGTAGGGAAAAGGTCCTAAAAATCTCACTAAAACTTGACATTATATTAATGTACAAGTGTTTATTAACCATAACCTTCCAATATTAATAAAATAAGGAAAATTATTTCCCAATTACATTTATTATAACACATATATTATCTTAAGTAAAGTATAGAGTAAAAATGGTTTGTCTCTTTATGATTATATCTATAATATTTTATAAATGGAATACAAAGATATTATTTTCTGTTATTAACAGTTATTTGAAATAGGAATGAATTTTATATATCATGTTAATTTATTTTTTATCTTTGGAGTTTTAATAATTTCCTTAAATGTTTATGAAATAATGATAAAATGTTTTTTATTATAATTGAAAATTCATGTAAATTAATTTAAATACATTAAAATTAATTATATTTTTAAATCAATTGTAATATTGAATAAATTATATGAAATTTTAAGGAATATTACAGAAATGAATTTAACAATATTTTATGTTGAATAATATTTTCATAAATTATTAAAAATTCAAAAAATATTGTAAGATGAAAAGCTGAATGATAAATGGTATAAAATGTCAAACATAGACAATTTTTTAGCCACATTTCTCCAAATAATTTTTTGAGACCATTGGAAGTTAAAAAATGTGTTACTATAATTATAGTTAAAAAGGGTTAATGAATAGGTTAAACTCAAATACGCAGCCAACATTGACACCAAAACATCTCTAAATTCTATTGTGTGATAATATTCCAATCGTAGCCTCTTTTTGTTAGTATATATGGACATTTGGAAGAAATTTAGATGCTAAAAACATTATTCATATTAAAATATATTATGTAATTCCAAGTGTGACCATTCCACACCTATAAAATGATACATATTCTCTTATATTTTTCCCACCACTTGATCCATATATCTAGACCAAGAACTATATAAATCCCTTCCCATACTTCTTCCCCAATACCTAATGTTACATGTCACTTCATAGGACTTACTTATAAGTCTAAAGGTATATTCGAAAGGTTATTTTGTAAAGAAGGTGAATAAATTTTAACTGATTGTTTTCATTTTATTTCCTCTTCCCACTCTTTAAAATTTTATACAACAACCATCATATAGTAACATTTACATCATCCAAATATTAAAATTTTATTATTATGGTGGAAAAACCCCTATTCATCTTCATTCCATCATATTTAATATAAAAAATTCACTCATAATACATAAGACTTACCGTAGACAATAATCTCCAATTTATAGTAAAATAATATAGATTTTAAACCTATTTTAATCATGATGATATTAATGTCAAATAAAATGAATATTAAAAAAAATTTCTTCAATTATATTTTATATAAAATAATATTTTATTAAATTATTATAAATACAAAAATAAATAAAATAGGATAATTGGGATGAAAATTTGTAGAAAATTTCATCCAATGATCATTTCGAAGCCACATGGAACCGTGGAAATAAATTTGTGATACTTCCAAGAGGAAACATGTGTTACCACAGTTAAATTTAAAGAGGGTTAATGAAGTGGTTAAACAAAATGATAATGTTTAAAATGACTCAAAAACCTATATATAATTAATTAGATAATTCTAATTATACCTTATCATATTTATCTTATAATATATGTTCATTTGGATACATTTTCCTTTACAAATACATTAATTATGTTTTTATATTTTATGTTATTACAATTGTGTCCCATCCCACCTTATAAAATGGAACATCTTTGCTTCTAATATTTACACATCATAAGTTATTTTTCTTGAATAATACATGCCCAAACCCCTTACAAAAAATCATTTCCATGATCTCAAGACCCAGTTCTCATAAAAAGATCAACCTAGAAGGCTTAAAGTGTAAGAAAAATGTGTTTTTCTAAATCGGAAGATTATGTTTTAATCGAGTGTTTTTAATTTATTCCATCACCTACCTCCATAAAATTATCTATAAAAATGATCCTAAAATATCATAATTATTTCCAATACACTAATTTGTTTATCCTTGTGGAATAATCCATATTCATTTCATTTTCATCCTATGAAAAAAATAAAAATTCTCTCTTGCATACATAAGACTTATTGTCTCAACGTAGTGGTGTAATTAGTTTTTCATCACTAATGTACTTTGATGGTTACAAAAAAAACTAATGAATATATGACATTTTTAAGAAAGAATTATTATTTGTTAAATATATGATATTATTTACTTTGTTACCCTTCTAGTCATTAAAAATGATTGTGTAACTCATGCGTATGTGTGGACTACCATCTCCATGAAATGATATAGTTCATTTATGAGGTCCTAGTTTCATTAATTATTATAAATTTATATATAAAGAGTATCTATTAAATTTATATAACTATTCACAATATATTGATGATGGAAACATGAGAAAGATACATGGTCCCACACTACAAAACAAAAGCATATATGAAAAATGTAATAGTAAACAAAAAGAAACAATAATTTCAAAAAATAATTATTAATTAATGTTTTGTCAAATGTTTTAAGTGGATAATATATGATATTATATGTATGTTTATCATATTAATATGGATGTATAATAACATAAAATTTGTTATAAAGGTGGTTAAAATCACTTAAGAAATAATTAAAACTTATGGTAAGGATTTGTTTCAAAATATCATCTTTATTCGGGATTATTTATGTATATATTATTGTTGGTAGAAAAAAATTATATTTATATCCTGAAACCCACAAATTTTATTCTGCTATTTTCATGACCCCCTACTTCTAATGATACCAGAATAATGGTATAATGATAATGACCCTTAATTCCCACCTCTAGTAGGTCCCAAATCAGTGACTAGCATCAAGTGTATAAAATTCCCATGTATGAGAGGCATTACTGTATATATTATAAATATGATTAGGATATGAGATGAATAAAAAACTCCATGAATTAATATAATATAAATCAAAAAATGACTACCTAATTAATGTATTATTAAAATTGATATAGAAAAAAGTTTCCAAAGTAAATACCCAAAATATAGCTCATTAAATGATGTAATAAATATCCAAAGATCCTAGCTAGTAATGTTTAGTAGGGTCCATGTAGTCCTCTTAGAAAAGTGAATGTAGTTTTATATACATAGTGTGATCATAAAAGTATATTATACAGGAAAATCAATGTATCTCATGCACATGTGAAAAGATCATACTAATGCACCCATGAGGAAATAGTAAGACCAACCATCACCTATGTAGGTATGATAACAAACACTATCCTCACCAAGGATCACTTACCAAAGATCAAATCCATGTATGATAACAGAATTTGAATTACTTTAATGAATTGTACCCTGCACCTCATTCCCATTTATTAGCCGCTCTCACACATCAATGATGTATGTCTTGGAGTTTCCACCTATTTTGTATCATATAACATAACATAACATCACACCACATCATATCACATCCTGACTGCATACATAGAGGAACTCAAATCACATCACATTCCTCCTATTGAAACATGGTCTTTCACACCACATCAAATAAATAGTGTAGCAGCTGGACATGAACATGAAAGACTTCAAAAAGATTACCTCCTCCTACCATTAATGCCCACCATAAGACATCTTATCACATATCATTAGATGAATCATATTCCATCACACCACATAATATCACATCAATACAATAATTCATTTAAATTCTAGAAATCATAGCCCATGCATGTTACCAATGCCTAGAAGATGGAGTAGGGAGGAGTGGGTGGTCATTCATTCATCCTCCCACCAGGTTATTGGGAATGACGACTCCAAAATTTTGGGTCATTACACATTATCTCAACGTATGGGTTTTCAACAATAGTAACTGCCAAATCATTATTTTCAAACATTTTTTTGTTACCTCTAAATGCATCACACAACACCACATACTATAAAGCACATGAAAATTTTCCCATTATCATTATAAAACAACCTAAATTATAATATTTACATTACCAACCCATTCTAATTAAAACAGAATGATCACGTGACAATTTACAACCCATTAATTCATATTTGACAACCTACCATTTAAAAACAAAACTTGTAACAATTTATTACAATTCAAATTTTTTTTGTAGCCAAATATCAAAAACATGTTAATTACAACACTACATATAAAACTAGTGTAAAAAATCATAATAGAAACATACATAAAAAATTACAAATAAAAACATGCTAACCTAAAAATTCAAAGACCCAATACATAACATCCCCACAACCACTAGCACGACCTCACTGTACACACACCACAACATATCCACTATCCATGTATTGCATAAAAATAACCATGACCCAGAAAACATAATATACCATAAAAAAATCCCATACCACTCATATATAATTTTATACATAGTAAAATGGGATTTCACCCAATTCAACTTCATTAATAAATGAAATTCATACACAATCCATATATAATGGTGCAACTAACTCATTTTCCGTGTATAATTGTTTGACCAATTATTTGTAGCAGTGTTACAAAAAAATGACAACATGGGAATCAAAACATATATAAAAACCACAAAATGGGATACCAATGACAATTATTTTTCATCACAACATTACTCCTGTAAAAACACAATATCAATAATAATATATCTTGTACAAACATATGATTCACATTACAAATCCCCTATTGAAATTAATTTAACAAAATAAATTATATTTGTTAATTTTGATGCAATTATTTCCAAATATATAAACATAATAATCCCTCCACATATGAAGAAAATAATGGAGAAACGATAGAATTACCTACATGGAATAATCAATCCTTACAATAACATACAACACCATAAACAAGGGTGTGTGTAAGAGAGTAAACCATATACAAAGAACTCAAACAACTTCTAGAAAAAAGGTTCCACTAATTCTAGGGAAATCCTACACAAATTATAGTTTCATGAGAAATAATGTTATTATGAATTAAATAACTGTCCTTTCCTTTAACAGATATAATATGAATCTAGTGGAATTAGATAAAATTTTCATTGAACATTAAATTTGAATATTATCATATCCAAATTGTGTAAACATTTAAAATGCGTATATAATTTTATAAAAAGAAAGATATTGTTATCCAAATTTAAAAAACTTTTAAATTTTATTATTTATGGCTTCAAAACCATTTTTCATAAAAACGGAAATGAAAAGTGAAAAATAGAAAAACATGATTTACTGTATACCTAATGTTGGGATCTACAACCATAGATCATACATTGGTAATTTCTCTCTAGGATGATCTACCAAAGGTGATATATAACTTGGATGATATACCATTGGTGATATAACACTAGTATAATATATCATTGGTGTTTTACTTCTAAACAATTGTAAGATTTATTATTGGGATATATCTCCCGAGATCTTTTGATGGAAAACTACCACTAGGATGATCTACTATTAGTGATCTACCGCCAATGGTATAAAATTTGTGATGTACCTCTAGGATGTTCTTCCACAGGTGATAAATCACAAATGATCTAACATTGGTGATATACAACCAATATGATCTAGCATTGGTGATCTACCTCCGCAGATCTACAATTAGTGATCTACCGCTGGGATGATCCACCGTTGGAAATCTGTCTACATGATCTACCACCATCCTATAAAAGACCCATTTTTTTCTTCATGAAACCCCAAATCTCCTCCCTAAGTTAACCCAAAACATAAAGGATTTCCTCAAACACCTCTACCACCCGACTTCCCATAATGTAATTGGTCATATGGTTTAAACCATTACATTAGATAACTCTCAAATGATTCTATCCCTATTGAATTCAAAAACATCCTAGAAGAAAAGGGAGAAAATTTCTTAACAACCATCCCTCAAGATTACAATCAAAGGATATAGTTACCTTTAATGAAAAACTACCAATAAAACACCCCAAACCGAAACTACAACTCCGATCGAAAAAATGATTCCCAAGTACAAAAATCAAGGAATTCCATTTCAAATTTCAATAAACAATCCACTTTCGATGGCACTGAATCAACCACTTGGAATCAATAATGTAATGTTATAACTTTTCATAAATGGGTATTAGGGTTTTCACTTATTTTCATGAATTTATGAGATAATATCATATTATATGAACTAGGAAGAATCACATCAAATATAAAACAGAATGATTAAGACATCCCATTGATGCTCAAAATGGAAATACAAAACAAAATTACTCACAAAAACTATGAGTACTAGGTACACTCCTATGTCTCATGATCCTAGGTTGTAACATCCCAGTTCCGAAACCCACCCAGAGGCGCCCCGTACCCGGTTGGTCACATGTACTCAAGCGTATTTCCCCGAACACTATAGGATGCCGACTAGCAGTGAGGGCCTTGGGTGTGATAGTGGGGAAACTATAACCTCATTAGCAGAGTACACTGTGGATGTAAAAAAATACATACAAAAGCGGAAGCAGTAATAATATCATAAAAAAATAAATAGCAGAAGACTGGTAGAATAAACTATATCACATATATAAAATGATGCATGATACATATGTCTAGGAAAGCAGTTAAACAATGGACAATTCTGAAATACATTAATAAAACAAGTACAAAAGAAGAACAGTAATCAACTCCATAGCATCGCAAACCTATGCTTGGTCCCGTCCTCTCCATCTCCACTGCATGTCAAGTACCTGAAGTATAATGGCACTTTCCCTTTCCTATAACTGCAATAATATAATCTGTTTGGGCCCAAAAGCATGGCCCAAACATGGTGTGATACTAAATCCCAGTAGGAAACCATCAAGAGATTTGTGCCTAGCAGTGAATGAATATATGGCTTGTAAAATAAATAAGGTAGTAAACAAGGAAAGTACACAGTAGTAACTAATCCATAGTTTCAAAGCATTCAAATCACCTCACAACATGCAATAGCTAATCAAACCAGATAAACACAACACGTAACCCTATTGGAAGGATCCATAACCTATCCCATATGGTTCTACCCGGAAACACAAGAAATCAGCTAAATAAAAGCTAACCCACTGGGAAGTACTCACAACCTATCCCATATGGTTGTACGTAACAAGTAAAAACAACTCTCTGGATAGTACACTCAGTCTAACCCATGTGGTACATCTTAATCGTAGACTCTATGAGGAATAAATCACCATAAATCCACCCTATAGTCTCATATCGGTACTAAAGGCACTCTAGGTAAGCACTTACGTCACATTCCCTTTGTGTCCCGTGTCGAGGAACTACAAACACTCTGAGGAAGCACTCAACATGAATCCCCCCTATGGTCTCGCATCATAAATTATAAAGACACAATGGAGAATCCCTTACATCCATCCTCCCTATAGTCTATAAACATCGTTCTGAGGTCACTGTTTAAGTCAAGAAAGTGTAACAGTGCATAACGTCCATGTTAAACCTCATGAACTACTTGGCTAGATTTCTAAAACACAACAACTTAACAGAACAACTGTCACACGATCCTACAATACTAGGTCTGGGAATGTAAACAACAGCCTAACAGGAAATCAAGAGACAAAGGTCCAAATAGAAAAACCATGCATTGGAAATACATCTAAAGCACAACAAATCAACCTATTCACAATCAATAATCATCTACTCAGGCATACCAACATAGTAGAGAAACAATATGTCCAAAATAGTAAACGTGCAATACTTCATCATGGGTATTGGGATAATTTGCACATAAAACTCAAATACATTCAATAGAAAGGCAAACAACACCTACCTCGGCATTAGGAGATCAATATATGTGGACCCTGAAGCTTGAATCACCTAAGAACACCAAATATCTAAAAAACATCTAAAACATTCAATAGAGGATAACTTGAAAAGGATGATAAGTCATGAAACGAGGCTCCAGAAGAAGGAATAGATTACCGAGGTGATCCTAAGGCAATCAAAAACGTCTTAATCGGAGATTTGATGGATGATTGGGGGCTCGCAGAAAGATCACGGTTTCTCTCGAACGAATGAGACCTAGATGTAGGTTTTTATGTGCATCGTATGCGACCTCGATGCGTTTAATGAAAAAAACACACAGCGTGTACTTTTGGAGTACATGTTGTGTACTTTCCATTTCGGTACTCTACATTAGGTAGCCTCCAGGTAACCCCCACATGGTCGTGTGCATGGTCTCTACATGGCCAGCACACGACTACCCGTGATAACGGAGTACACAACATGTACTTAGAAAATTTCTATAATTTCCTCTTTTTCTAAAAAACAACTAGAAAAGAGGAAACATACCTGTAATAAAGATCCAGGTTCATACAAACTCCCCCCCTAAAGAAATTTATACCCAAATTTTCTTAGTGCGGTATAGAAAAAGAAACCCTAAACAGTTATGGCCACTGTGCTTGTACATCGGCATCCCTCTCCCATGTCTTATCTTGTACTTGCACATGCTATGATAGCCCTCATACTAGATGAACAAACCAGCCATGGAGAACCTTTGTACTGAGATCCGCAATCCAGATAGGATGATCCTTAAATAATGCATCCACTTTGACCTCAGCCTCCTCAGGTTGAAAGATGTGAGACAGGTCTGAAAAGTAACATCGGAGATGAGAAACATGGAAGGGGTCATGCATAGCTTTGTACCTCTGAGGTAACTACAACCGATAGACAACTGGCCCAACTCTATTCAACACCTCAAATGGCCCAACATTTCTTGGTGAAAGCTTACCTTGTCACCAAATCCTCTTGTTTCCCAACCTCGGCGTGACACACAGATAAACAAGATCACCAACCTTGAACTCTAGAGGTCGTCTTCGCTGATCAGCATAAGACTTCTGTTGAGAATGTACAGTAGCCATCCTCTTCCGAATCAACTCTATCTACTATGTGGTCTCTTGAAGAAGACAAGGTCCCAGCAAAGCTTCCTCTCCTACCTCCATCCAACATAAGGGTGGTCGGCATGGCCTACCCTATAAATCCTCATAAGGATCCATATGAATAGTTTCTATTAAACTATTGTTGTAGGAAAACTCCACAAAAGGTATGTGCTTCTCCCAAGAACCTCCAAACTATAGGATGCATGCTCAGAGCATGTCCTCAAGCACATGAATCGTACACTCGGACAGACCATCACTCTAGGGATGGTAAGCTGCACTCAAAAGTACATGTATACCCAAAGCCTTCTGATGCCCCTGCTAGCCCCAAGAAGTAAAACGTGGATCTCTGTGTGAAATAATTGATTGTTGAACTCCATGTAGACATAAAATCTCATAGACGTACAACTGCCCTTTCTCATCAACAATGAAGGTCTCCTTGATCAAAAAGAAGTGGGAAACCATCAGGAGTCTATCAATGACAACCCAAACAACATCATTCCCCCAAGGCGACCTTGGCAAGCCAATCACGAATTCCATCATGAGGTCATCCCACTTCCAATCGGGAATGGGTAACCCTTGTAAAATCCCTACTAGTCACGGATGCTCCACCTTCAGCTACGGACAAGTGGAACACCTCATAACAAAACCAGCATGGTCCCTCTTCATACCTGGACACTAATAATGATTGTGCAGATCTCGATACATCTTGGTAACACTAGGATAAACTACCCACACTGAGGAATGAAAGTCCCACATCCACTCCTTGCGTATGTCTTCTGGCACCCATACATTCCCCTGAAAACACAAGATCTCATCATCACCTATGGTCCATCCTGGAATGAGGTCCTCTCCTTACACACTCTCTCTTAGGAATAGTCCTTCAGAATATTATAGTAGCTTCATTCAAACTCAATCAAGATGAGTAGAGGTTATAGGTACAGAAGAAACGATTGTTTAACCCTGTATATCATGCACCTACAAATGAATCTCAGAGAATATTGTCATAAGAATCCACTCACTATTGGCATATTGAACTATATGTATCTGCATCTTCCTGCTCAATGCATTAGCCAATACATTGCCTTACCCAGGCATATAGGCATGCTCAAAGTCAAGGGACTGAAGATACTCAACCCACCTTCACTATCTCAAATTTAAATCACACTGAGTAAAGATGTACATGAGACTCTTGAGGTTGGTGAAAACCAAAAAATGATCTACCAGAAGGTCATGTCTCCAAAAACCTAAGGCGTGAACAACAGCTGCCATCTCCAAATGGTTCGGCGGGTAATTTTTCTCATGTGGCCTCAACTGCCAAGACCTGTACACAACGACTCCATCTCCCTGCATATGCACTACTCCCAGCCTCATACCTGATGCATCACAATAAACCGTATAGCACATGCCCAGCTCTGGAAAGACTAGTATTAGGGGTTGAAATCAACCTCCCCTTCAGATCGTAAAAGATGACTCATATTATTCTGACTATAGGAACTTCACACCCTTCTTAGTTAGAACTATCAATGGTGTTTCTAAGCGTGAGAAGTCCTGAATGAAGTGTTTGTATTATCAAGCCGACCCTAGGAAACTCCACACCACAAAGAAATCTTCTGCTGCTCCAAGGAAACTACAGCTCTCGCATTCTCTGGGTCTATAGATACTCCTGATTCTGAGATAACATATCCCTGGAAGTGAATCTGATCCATACAAAAGTGTCATTTTGAGAGCATAGAATATAACAGATGATCTCTCAGTGTACTCAAAATTATCTCAATGTGGGTAGCATGGTCGTGTAGAGCATGAGAGTACACCATGATATCATTCAAAAATACCACCAGGAAGGAATCCATACATGGAAGGAACACTCGGTTCATCAGCGACATGAAAACTGCAGGCGCGTCTGTGAGACCGAATGACAGAACTATATACTCGTAGAGACCATACATGCTTTGGAATGGTGTAAGAGGTATATCTGATGGTCTAACGTGCAATTGAAGGTAACCAGACCTCAAGTAAATCTTCAAGAACACTCGAGATCCTCGAAGCTGATCAAAGAGATCATCAATCCTCAGCAAGGGTTACCAGTTCTTGATCATCAACTGGTTCATCTTCTGATAGTCCACACAAATCTTGAGGGTATAGTATGACTTCTTCGCAAATAGGACAGTAAAACCCCAAGGAGAAGTACTAAGTCAGATGGAACCCTTTGCCTGCAACTCCTCCAACTGTTTCTTGAGCTCCTGCAACTCCAGTGTGGCTATCCTATAAGGAGGAATGGAAACCGATTCCACTCTTGGAACAAGCTCAAAAGAAATTTCTACCTATCTCTCTAGAGGAAAATCGGAAAATTCCCCTGGAGAGAGGTCCCTGAAATGATCCACCACTGGTGGAATGTCTTAGTAAGAAGTTCCCTGATCATCCAAATATAAATTGTAATCTGGGATGTAACTCCTCCCAACCCATGATGCTCTGGACCCACTCTGCTCGCCTGGACATCCCAACCACCCATATAGAGAAAACATCCACCCTCTGGTGACATGAAACTCTCCATGAAGCGATAACAGTTAACGTCTTCCTTGAAGGGAAATAGCTAGTTCATTCCGAAAATGACATCATATCCTGTCATTTTTAGGACATAGAAGTTACATAAAAAGTGACAACCACCAACCTCTAGAGGTAACACCTTATACTGATGTACACTCTCCATTCTAGTTCCCAACAGAGTCTCTAGTGTCAAGATATCAGAAGAAGAAAATATACAGAGACCAGGGCTCTCCACAATAGCAACAAAGATAAAGCTATGGTAAGTCCCTAAATCAAGAAGAGCAGAAGCTAAAACTGAGGCTACTAAGATCATACCTCATCCTCTAGAAGGTCTGGGATCTTAATCCAACAAGGTCAGCTCCACTGCAATGGTCTAGCATGCTACACGGCCCTGTGACCATGTCTAACCACTCTGAGCTAATCCGCCATCATTTCGCTGAAAACCGTTGACCGACTACCATAGCCATGACCTCTACCTCAGCCTGAATGGATGAAAGAACTCCAGTTCCTTGACTGGTGAGAAACTAGTGGATCTTCTCTTGAATGAGGAGTCATATAAGAAGCCATTACACTAGCTACTAGTGAGAAGAACTTATAGAATCGTTGAAGATTTCCCATCTTACCAGAAGAATGACACTCCACTGGGTCTCTCGGGTAGTGTGGCCTCATATTCCCACTATTTACGCACTGGTTGCACACTACCTAGCTACCAGAAGAAGTGTCCTGCCTCATCGGGTCACTGTGAGAAGACTCCCTATTGTGCTTCCTGCGGTCATTAGGAGGAATAATTACCCCAGACGTAGAGCAGCCCTAGCACACAACTCTAGAATCCCTTATATTGTGCTCCATGATCAGCGCTTGGTTGACTATATAATAAATATAAGTCAACTAGTATATGTTCACCTACGATTGGATGTTGACCCTCAGACCATCATCAAACTTCCTTGCCATGAAAAACTGATCAACTCCAATAATAGGCATGATGTGCTATAGATCGGTAAAGCGGGAGGAATACTCCATAATAGAAAGAGTACCCTGCTCCAGAATCATAAAATCTCAGGCTCAATCAGCCCTCAAGGTCTTTAGATAGATGTAGTCATAGAAGATGCACTGAAACTCATCCCACTCCAGAACTCATTGGTGTCCTGCCTATGAGATCACTTCCTACCACATCTTGGTGGAGTCCCGAAGCATATAGATAGAGAGAATGACCCTCCTATCTGGAGGCATGTCCAGATTCTCAATGATCTTCAACATGGCTTCTAGAAATTAATCTACAGCCTGAGGTCCTCCTTCCCCAGAGAAAGTGGGAGGAAGCTGCTACTGGAACACCCACATTAAATCGGCCATTGATGGGGTAGGAGGCGACGCTCCCTGAAAGGTCTACATAATAATTAGAAAGCCCTCCCTGAACTGTGGATCACCACCCATGTCATGTACATTGGCTGATTCCATGGGTGGAACATCTGGGGGATCTGCCTGTGGTCACAGATTCTCCATATCCGGGGTCTGATCACCACCTTGAAACTGGCATACAATCGGAGGATGTATCCGTGGAATGAATCTACAAGGTCAAACACACACCTTAGATCAGGATATCAAGGACTGAAAACAAGGAGTGTATAAAGGGAATATGATGAATGAAGCACTCATGTTTTACAAAGCATGACTACACAACGTGTACATTTCCTACACAGCGTGTTACCTTAATTCATTTACATGGGCATATACTCCTCCTTAAACTGGTCGTGCAACACCCCAAAAACATGGCATGTTGTCCTAACACACGACGTGTACTTGAATCTTCTTCTCCTTCCTGATTCATTCAATAAAGTTAATCCACATAGCTCTCCTAAGACTAAACTACATGGCGTGTAAAAATATTACACGATGTGTACTAGATAAGCTTCATTTGAACCGTGTTGTTAGTGACACGGCCTGACCCACAACTCACTCTACATGGTGTGTTCAAGGAGGAAACGACATGTACGTGAAAAGATAACACCGACCTATGTTTTTTTACATGTATGAATACATGGCTGACAGTAAATGGTCTGTTCTAGACGGACATGGTGTGTACTAGAAGGGATAACACCTACTTGTGTTGTTCGTGACACAGCCTAATACCTAGGTTAGACTACAAGGTGTGCTCAGTTGGTACATGTCATGTTCCTACAATAAATTACCTATCCCGTGTCTCTTCCCACACAACATTAGAGACTACACAGTGTGTACATAAAGTGAACAGTGTGTACTTATGAAAAACAGTTTCTTCCCGAACAGAAGAACACATGGCGTATAGTCAAAACTACACGGCGTGTAGTCAAAACTACATGGCGTGTATTTTAGGTTTTTTCTATCATTAATCCTCAAAAACTACTTTGGAGCCCAGAAAAACACTGAAACGAGCATTAAAAGTGACAAATTTTGATCTGTGAGGGCCGATACTCCCCCGCGAATAAAATCTTGGCATTTTAAACATGTTATAAAAATGTAAACATGTCAATGAGCCCCCAAATTCAAGTTCATGAGGGCCTATAACACCTCAAGAACCAAATTTTGGAATTAATTCAAACAAAACCTTATACAAAAAATACCTTATCGAACATCAGGTATTTTTTTTCAAGGCATCTATCACAACATAATGCATATTCTACAAAACATCTATCACAAAAACATGCAAACGCTAATGCATCCTAAATAGCATGGAAATAATGAATGACGTGTGATTTCTAACAATTGCATATATGATGCATGAGATGGAATACCATCATCTCATCAGGTTTTGAAACAAATAGAACCTCAATAACGTCAACAGTAAAAACACAAAACATGTTAGTGACCCAATGGTGAAAATCAGATCAACTATAAACATGCAAAAATCATAAAAAATGTAATCAATGAGGTAGATTGGAATTTCCGTGTACATGGGTTAACTACTCTCAGGTACAACATAATACCATGTACCCAGTCCACCCAATCCCAAGATTTAGGCTCCAAATAGTATGTCAATAAGAAAATAATTCCTCTGATACAACATTGTAACGTCCTTGTTCAGGTATCCACCTAGAGGTGCCTCATACACGGTTGGTCACATGGCCTCAAGGGAATTTCCCCTAACACCAGAGGCTTCTGACTAGAAGCGGGGGCCTTGGGTGTGATAGTGGGGAAACTATTCCCACATTGGCATAGTACATTGTAGAGGTAAATAAATACATACAAGAGAAGAAGCAGTAATAATATCATAAGAAAATAAATAGTGGAACACTAGTAGAATAAACTAGAGCACATATATAAAATGATGCATGATACATATGTCTAGGAAAGAAGAGAAACAAAGCACAATGCTAAAATAAAGTACTAAACCATCTACAATAGAAAAACAGTAATCAGCTACGCAGCAACGCAGCATCGCAAGCCTAAGCATTGTCATGTGCTCTCCAACTCCACATCATGTCAAGTACCTGATGTAAAAGGGCGCTTACCTTGTCTATTACTGCAACAATATAATCTATTTGGGACCAAAACATGGACCATACAATGTGTGAGAGTAAATCACAGAAGGTAACCACCATGAGATTTTTTACTAAGAGTCAGTGAATATATGGAAGGAAAAATACTGACGGCAGTAAATAAGGAATGTACACAGCAGTAACCAATCCACAGTTTCAAAGCATTAAAATCACCTCACCCCATGAAATATCTAGTCAAAGTAGATAAACACAACAGGTATCCCTTTTTGAAGGACCCACAAACAATCCCCTTTAGTCCTACCTTACAACAAAAGAAAGTATCTAAACACAAGGTAACCCAATGGGAAGTACTCATAGTCTATCCCCTCTGGTCCTACATAATATGTACAAGGAACCCTCTGGGTAGTACACTCAATCTAACCCCTCTGGTTCAGCTTAAGCATAGAATCTATGAGGAATCACTCACTGTCAATTCCCCTTATAGTCTCACATTAGTACTAAAGTCTCTCTAGGGTAGCACTAATGTCACATTACCTCTGTGGCATGCGTCGAGGAACTACATACACTCTGAGGAAGCACTCAAAGTAAATTCCCACTGTGATCTCACATCGTAAATTATAAAGACACTCTGGATAAGCACTTACATCCATCCTCCATATGGTCTATACACCAGGTTATCACAACCCTGTGTAAGTCATGAAATTGTAGTAGTGTGTAACAGCCAATGTATACCTCATGAACTACTTAGGTATCATTCTACAGCACACCAGGATAACAGAACAATAGTCACACCATCCTACAATACTAGGAATGGGAATGTAAACAACATCCTAACATGAAATCAAGACCCTATGGTCTAAACAGGAAAAAAATTCATGGGAAATACTTCCAAAGCACAAAAAATCACCCTATTACTAATCTGTAATCATCTACTCAGGTATACCAGCACATCATAGAAACAACATGGCCAAAACGGTAAACACGCAATACCCCATTCATGGGTATTGGGAAAATATGAACATAAAATTCAAAGACTTTCAAAAGAAAGGCACAAACCACCTACCTCAACATTTGGAGATTGTTATACATGGACCACAAATCTTGAATCACCTTATAATTCCAAATATCTATAAAAATGTCTAAAATTTTCAATAGAGGATAACTTGAGAAAGAAGAGGAATCATTAAATGAGGCTCTTGAAGAAAGAAGTGCCTACTGAGGCGATCCCAATGCAATTGATGGCTGTCGAATCAGATATCAAATGGAGGATCAGAGTCATGGATAATGATTGTGGTCGTATGGGTTCTCTTGGACGAACGAGACCTAGAAGAAGGGTTTTCTGTCCTTCAGACGTGACCCTGAGGAGTTTAATAAAAAAACAAAACACACAGCATGTACTTTTGGGGTACACGGCGTGCAATTTCTATTTCCGTACTCTGCTTTAGGTGGCCTCCAGGTCACTCACACAAGTCCATGTGTATGTCTGCAACATGGCTAGCACATGGCTACCTGCGGTAACTGAGTACACGGCGTGTACTCATAAAGTACACGACATGTATTTCAAAAATTTCCAGAATCTTCTCTTTTTCTAAAAAACGACCAGAAAAGGATAAACATACCTGTAAAGATGATCTTGGTTCATACACATGTACTATCATCTAAGACACCTTACCTCGACTTCTCATTATGACAATCAATGGTCTAGTCTTGAATTATCATTTATTAAAGATCTTGGGTCTCCACTAGATATTCTATTAACATCATGTCATCTTTGATTTCCAACTCTCCCAAATTAATAAAATTGGATTTTTGGGGAATATAATGATGGATATTAGAGATGTGGTAGATATTGTTGATTTGGTCCAGTTGAGCCATACATATCAACTAAGAATCCTCCTCTGAAATTCACCATGACACCTCAATAGCTCTAAAAATGTGAGGAAAGAACATACTACCATTTACAAACCTTCATTTCCCACATCAAGGGGAATATTTCAAAAACACATGGTCTCCAACCTATTACTCCATGGTCCAATATGGAAGCCCAATGAAGCTATAAGTAACTTCCCTAATCTATATATATAACCTATACTAGTCATGTGGTACTTTTATCCTCTCTTGAACCAACTTCCCATTCTCTGTCCGGCTCTACAACACATCGGGTCTAAGAACTATTGACTCCCCATCTTCAGCCAAGGAAAATGGATAACGACATGTCTTCCCATAAAAATTCTTAAATAGGTTCATTCCAATTGATGGATTATATTTGTTTTTATAATAAAACTAAACTAAGGGATGGTATGATGACCATTATTCTCTTAATTATTTGACACATTACCATAATATGTACTCCAATTACTATATAGTGGTGTCAGTCATCCCATCTCTCTAAGGATGGAAAGTTAAGATGAGGAATAACTGAGTGATAAAACCATAATGCAATCCCCTCAAAACTCATAATGTAAAACATTTATCCTGATCAGAGAAAATGGACCTCAGGATAACATGAAGCCACATAGCCTCGTCCACATACCTTTTTTCAAAATATATATTACACATGACTTATTGATTACTAGTATGTGAGTTTATTTATTAACTAGTGAATATTTTATTAGATAAAATCACAAACTCCATAAGATTAGAGTAAAAATATTTAAAAAATACATCAATATATCATCCCATTTACATTCAGAAACATCAAATGGATCTACAAACCCACCATAAACATAGTGATTAAACATTACCCTTTAGAAAACAAGAAACTGAGCCAAAAAATCCCCAATTACACATTTCATCCTAGGCCACAAAAATGATTCCATTTATACTTGGTATATATTTAAAACTTCTAGGTGCACCACTAAATGTGAACCATAAACTCATGGAAGACTCCCTCACACATCTTTACAGAAAAAACATCTCATGAAATATTATCTAGTTCCAACCATCTTATGACCATCCCTATGTAGAATCATTATGGACAACATGATCTTACAACACCTCTACCAACAAGCCTCACCATTGAGACTCCTCCAACTACTACATTAGAGAAGACTACACTATTATCTAAAATAAATAAAATCCTCAATAAACCACACATACTTTTATGTGAAAAGTTTCACACTCCTCCATTGTTCCTCAGGAATCATTGGATTACAAAAAACATCCTTTTAGGAATTTCATCTCAAATCATTGTCAAAATAATTTCCTTTACCTCAGGTATATATGATCTCAAAATCAAAATCCTAACAAAACATTATCCACCTCTGATGTCTCATAGTTCGATCAGGCTAGGAGAAGATATACCACTAGAGCTTATGATACATGAAGGAAATAATGAACTCCTCAATGAGGTAATTCTACAAAAACATGAACACCAACCAAACTAATTCTATATCAATATCATGCGTAGAATAATTATTCTCATGGAGGAATAAATACATAGACCCATAAGAGATTACAATATTTTACCGCATCAACATATATCTAAACCAAAGATGAGAAGCATAAAAAAAACCTCAAACATCACACCCAAAAGATAATTAATCACTTGAGAACTGACTTACATACCCATAATGAAATTGAATTCTCCCATGAACAAATCATTCCATTGAAAAGATATGTCCATCGTAGTCAATTCTATCAATGGGGCTACAAATAAATATAAATCAGGAAGAAACCCTTGATAAAATCCTACCAAACCATGGATGAAATGAACATATGACATGTTGTTGAGAGTTTCCAAAGAAAATACTACTTAAAACAACAATCGGATTACTAAAATCCCTATTTGATACACTACATGCTTGAGGAAATAAACATATCATGACTAAACGTTAAACATATACCTTTTCATAGAGATTGTAACATACAAGAACATATTGAAATATTGTTAATACTCCTATAAATTTTAGTATATCTATATTTCATTGATAAAAAAATAGTGAAGTGGTATAGGAATTTGAAGGATGCAATGTTCTTGAGACCCATGAACACAAAATGTGCACTTGCGATAGCAAAGGTCCCGAACATGAACTGAATGTGACCATATCTGCTTCTGAAGGAAGTCTTCTACAGACATCAATTATTCTTCGTAATCTGGTGATATCTGGACCATAAATAGATAACGGATAACAATGTAGCTCCCCTCAAATGTATGATAAGATCATTTATTCTCGAAAGAGGATATATATTCATGGTCGTCACTTATTTAAACCTCTTATATTCTACGCACAACCAAATAATGACATAAACCTTCTTAGTGAATAACATTTGAGAACCCAAAGTGACCCACTAAGGTGGATGAAAACGTTTCTCATTAGATAATCTATCTAAATACTCTACTACCATAACATAGAAGGTGTTATCTGATAAGGATCCTTCAAAATCAGAAAGTCATCAGGATGCAAGTCTATCAAAAACTCAACGACATTCGAGAAGGTAGTGTCATAAACTACCCTACAAAAATACCTTGGAAATATTTAAAAAAATATGGGAACGCCACTAACATGATATTATAATGACATATCGTCCAACCAAAAAATAAGAGGATCCACACACAGACTAGCCACATGATATCCCTTATCAACAATGAAAACCAAACACTAACTATCCATGTCTAAGACCATGAATCTACTCTAGAATTTTTCAATTATAGAATGTATGGAATAAAAACAATTGTTGACTAATATGAAACCGTATGGATGTATCTATATAAATAAAATTTACCCATGGGATTGATGTGGAACATCATGTGTCTACTCCCTCGAAAAATATCAAACTTGTTTATATTTCCTCCAAACATTGTAGTCAACACCAGGGGAATGGAATGACTCTCTATGTCATGTTCTAAAGCACATTTTAAAGAAGGATAAACAAAGGATTGTTAAACTCCTGGATCGAACAAAGAACAGTTAATGTTAGATGATAAAAAATATCATACCACTTACTATCTCTATCCATTTTGGTGTTTTTGCCTCTACTACATGAAACTGACCAAACTAACATCCTCTACCTCAATGATAACAGATTCCTCTGTGGACACACTCATGTTGGGGTACATGGAATTGAGGAACATCCTATGATTGGACACTACCTTCCCCATCACATTTTTATGAAGTAAAAACCTAGTGCCCCTACTACTGAAATAAACTCACTGATAACTAATATTGAGGATGTTGTTGAACCTATTAACCCATTAAAAATATGCAATAGAAGCCATTGGGAACTATTCCCGTTGATGGCCACAAAGCTCTATAGATAAAACACACAAGTATAATTTCAATATGAAGGGAAAAAACCATATTCCTAATAAGGAAAGAGATTAATATACTATGGTTGACCCTCTTCTAGTTGAAACCTTAGAGGCCTTGCCGTATGAGACCTACCACTGAAAACTACACTAATCAAAGAACCATCCTAGTTCTCCTATCATGATAAACCAATTTATGAGTGCACCTTATTGATGAACATTAATTTATTATAAACATCCAAAATGATGGAAACAAAAAAGGTGTAACTTGAGAATAAATTGAATGAAGATGTTCCTCCTAAATAAATGTCACATGATACTCCTAAAGAGGAAAAATATCAAAGGAAAAACAAATAAGGTTTTTGACCTTGATCCCAGGATCCCACGCAAACATACTCCCCTTCTCATGGTATATTAGATCATTCCACTACATAACTTCCATGGTTGATGAAATGAAATATTCCTAGTGCTCATTATAGAAGTCAACCATGAATCATCTATCTCTTTCTGATCGCCGAGGTACATCATCCACCCATGGAGCCTAACTCCTCAGATATGAAAAACTACCATGTGGATACCGTAATTTTTTGGGGCCCTCATCAAACTAAAGATAATATCAAACTGTTATACCCATAAATGTGGTTCCACTTAGCTTGATCATTTAATAATCTCAATTTCCATGTACATTATCATATGGGTCCCTATAATCTCATTCCTTGGCTGGACTCCTCAGACTATGTCACGCACCAAGGTCAACTGGCACAATTTTCATACCAATAGATGGAATAATCCCTATCCCTATATCCAATATCTATCCAATATCTTAACCATCATCCTTTGATACCACTATATCAAAATCCTCAACCTCCAAATATACCATAATAAATAATTAGAGATATTTACCCCATGAGTCTAGACTTCAGTAGGCCAGAGGATTGAGACTAGCATTGGGGGTTTGGCAATATATTGTATGGGAGGCATTACCCTCTATAATATAAATAGGTACAAGAGATAAGATGAATCAATTTTATGATACTCCATCACATAATATTAATGAAATTCAAAAAAATGTGACAAAGAATATATAAATAAAACTAAAATAGATAAAAGTCTCCAATATAATTACCCAAATGTTATGATAATGTCACAAAACCATAATTATCAAGAGATTCTAGATAGTAAAGTCCATAATGGTCTTACCAATATGTCTTGACCCCCCCCCCATCAAATTATACCTCAAAGAAGGAAGAGAGACAATAGCCACCATGTCCCACCTCTAGTAGACCCTGGTTAGGGAGTAACATCGATAGAATAAAAATCTCTTGTATGGGAGGTATTAAACTGTGTAATATAAATAGTATTGGAAGATAAGATGAATCAACCACAAAAAAATCAATGAAATAATATAAAAGATATCCAAAACCATCCCATAATTCATGTATGAATAAAACTGATATTGATAAATGTCTCTATTGTAAATACCCAATATTAGAGATAAATAATTAAGATAGGAACTATCCAATGTTAAAAGTTAGCAATATCTAACATGGCCCATTTTTGCTAACATAAACCTAAAAATAGTTTTATATATGTAGGGTGAGGATACCGGTATACTACATAGGGAAAAAAGAGTCCCTAATGTATATGATAAAAGACCATACAAATGGATATGTGAGAAAAAAGTAGAACCAAATAGAACCTATACGGGTAAAATAACAAAACCCATAATTGATATAGCTCACTCATAAAATAACAAATGTCAGTATGATAGCATAATATGTATAATGTCGATAAAATGTTCCCTGCACCACTTTACCACTAATTAACCACTCTCACACACCAATGACATACGTGTGAGAACTCCCACATATTTTGTAACAAATAACATCGAATCTAATGAAACTTCAACACATAACACACACATGAAACGGCTTCGTCAAATCATTCCTATTAACACCTAGGCCATCACAATAAATCACATAACAAGGGTTGTAGCTTACCATGAACATGAAGGACATAAACATTGTTCCCTCCTCCAACCATGCCTGACCCACCACCATAAGAAATCTCGCAAAATATCACACAATGTCTCTTGGGCCATCAGACCACCTCATACCACATATAGAAAAAGAAAATTTTAACTTATGACCATCAAAACTTGTGCATATTACTAACACATAGAGGAGGGATTGGGGAAGAGAGGGTGGCCAGCCATATATCCTCCAACTAGTATATTGGAGAAAGCATCCTCAAAAATATTGGTTATCACAAGTATGTACTCAACTTGGGTTTGGTGAATTAATAAACCCAATAGAATAAACATGGAATATAATATCAGAACACATGATCCCATAGTATGAGTTTATAACAAGAGTATCTAGCAAAAAAACCATCCCTCACATTCCTAATAAATCTAAATGAACTAAAAAACCATTAAAAAAGAACAAGACACATTTTATATTATGATATTAATACAACCCATTTCATTTAAAACCACATGGTTATTACAAAATTTATATCCCATTAATTCAACTTTACATCCCACCATTTAAATACAAAACATGTTGTAGTTTATTTAATTTTCATTATAATTTACTGAACCATGTTCAAATAATGTTAATTATAAAAATACCTGGGAAACAAGTGTAACCCATAATATCAAAGAAAAATACAACACACTTTTAACATAAAAGCCTGCTAACCTCCACATTCACAACCCCACTGTACAATCACACCACGCCCACCATCACAACATCACTGCACACACATCACACCATAACCACCATCAAAGCCTCATATCAAAATATCCATTCCATGACACACATTCAATTCATGAAAAAATTTCCCACCACACACATAGTATTTTTGATATTATATATAGGATAATTCATTCAATTACACTTCATTACTACGGGTAATTATCACACACACCATAAATCATGGTGGAACCAATTCAATATCGTGGTATAAGTGGATAACCATTTATTTATGGTAGTGTAACAAAATTAACCTAACATGGGAATCAGAAAAAATATATAAACTCAAAAAAGGGTGACCAGTGGATATTATGTTTTACTGTGGAATTACGCCTATACGATCATAATATCTAGAATTATAAATCTTGTAAAAACATGTGATTGAAATTCCCTAAAACCAATTTAAATTCATCTAACCAATTAATATATAATTGTAAATTTCTTGGAAATCATTTCTTTATAAATAATCATAATTAACCATCACCACATGATACACATAAAAGAGAAATAAAGGAATTCCCTACCTGGAAGAAAGAAGCTTTAAGAAAAACTTTTTAAACAATAAAAATTTAGTACACACACAAGATTATAACACCTAAAAGTAACTTTAACTAACTATAGAAAGAAGGTTACATGAATATAATGGAGAAAACCATCAAAAATATATTATACTAAGGGAATGAAAGTCATAAATAATGAAGTAAATATATTTTTTGAAAGATCAGATCCAAAACCATCAAAATTAGATATGGTTTTAAATGAATATCAACATTGGATATCATCAATACCATATAGTTAAAATGTTTAAATTTATATTAACTTTTATGAAAAGTTTTACACAATTAACCAGCTTTGAAACCACTTAAAAGTACATTATTAATGGCATTGAAAACATTTTTTACCAAAACAATGTTAAAAGGTAATGACTAAAAAACCTGACTAACTATTGGTTGAGAGTTGCAATCTATAGCTAGAGATACAACATTGGTCCTCTACCACCAAGATGATATATCTATGGTGATCTATAACCAAGAGGATCTTTAATTGGTGATCTACAACTATGATGATCTATCGCTGGTGATATACCACAAGAGATCTACTATTGGTGATTTATCAGCAAGATGATTTACCATTGGTTTATATAAATAGATATCTATAATTGGTGATATAACTCAAGGATGATATACCTAAAAATATATACTTATGGTGATCTACCACCAGGATGATCTACCATTGGTGATCAACAGCTAATTGATTTTCTATTGGTGATATACCACTGATATGACATACCATTACTAATTTACCACTAGAGATAAAATGTTGGTGATCTACCATAATGAT
This sequence comes from Viscum album, assembly GCA_963277665.1. NCBI lineage: Eukaryota > Viridiplantae > Streptophyta > Magnoliopsida > Santalales > Viscaceae > Viscum > Viscum album. Next base: position 1,576,037,343 of record OY728146.1, on the reverse strand, counting down.
GCCATAACATTGGTGATCCACCACTAGGATATTCCATCGTCTTATAAAACCCACTTTTCCTCAAAAAGAAAAAAAATCCTCCCTCCATTCACCCACCAGCTTCAAACCTTCCACAAATAACTCAACTACTAGATTTCACACAAAGTAATGGGCCATAAGTTTTGGACAATTAATCTTATGATTTTGTATTGGTTCCTCATGTATTAGTTTCATTTTAACCGAAATTGGATCTTAAAAAGACAAAAATAATGTTTTGAATGGAATATAAGTTCAATTTTTCATTTTGTTTGGAAAATATTTCTCCCATGTCATTGTTTAGAAAAAACTCGTTTTCCAAAATGTTTTCAATATCCTCCAAGGATAGATTAAATTAATTTTTACACTTTATTTTAATTTTATAAAATGGTTTAAAAGGAATATTCTTTTCCTTTTTCAAATAAGGATATTTTTACTGATCGTTTGAAAAAAATGTAATTGTTTAAATATAAAATGCGTAAATGACTCTACACACCATCATTAATAATCCTTTATTGGAAGTTTGATTTTCATGTTTTCATTGTTCTTTCAGATTTAAAATTCTTCCCTATGATTTTTGAATTTCACAAATAAAAAATTCTATAATTCTAAATGAAAAGGGTATTATCCTTAATAATTTTTTCATTTTTCTTTTAAATGTTTTTTAATATATGTCATCATACTTTGATGAAACATTCATTTTTTAAGTATATAGTCTAATTATAGAATCCATAATATTTATTTGGATTACTTATGATAATTTTGGGTAGGTAATGCATTAAAATAATGTATGATAGTTCTATCAATATGGATAGTTATTGATTATTAAGGCCCATTGATTATGTTATATTTTTTGTTCATACATTGAATGAATTGTATTTGTTAAGTGAAGAGCATGGATCAAAATTACATAGATCCATGATTTCTTGATAGGCTTTATGAGACAAAATTGGTTTGGTATTTGTCCAATTCCTTTCCCATTTACGTAAGATGCCTCAACATGAGGCCTTAAAATTAAGTTTAAAATGTCTCATATTATGAATTACATCATTTTGAAATTAGATATTTTTTTCCATGTGATTATTAAAATAGATATTTCATATAGCGATATGTTTCAATCTCATAGGATTATTTATATTTCATTATTTGATCATGATTTATTCCTACAATATTATACATGAATTATTTAGTCTATGATTACTTATGTTGTATTCATTCCAATACTAATAATATAATCTTTCATTTTTCCCATTATCTACGATGATTTAAAAAGTACTAAGATTGATATGAATGGATGTGATATAGATAATAATGATGTTATCAAAATAGTTTTATGTTTTTTATGTCTAAAAATGTATGGTGAGATTTCAAGAATTTATTAAGATTTCCAAGACTACTAAAATATTCAATCACTCAGATTAATTTCCATATATCCAGTGACTATATAATAATGTAACCACTGAATCTAAGCTATCAGGGTCAATATTGTTTCATATAACCTATAATTCCAAGAATATATAATTAAAATTTATTATACAAATTATTCATAAAATTTATACTAATTACTTGATCGGTTTCATACTTGTGATATTATAAATAAGATATTATTATTTTCCATTAATATTTTTTATTAAAACAATACTTATTAGTTCACTTGAAATTTATATAGAGACATAGTGATGTGAAATGTCAATCTGTATTGTGGAACTCATCACAACACTCTATTTGTCTCCTATAGAAGATATAATTTTTATTTCAGTAAGAATCTAGATCTTGTCTCTGATCCGAATATTTGAGGCATGAAGAACATTTCACAACTGTTGTATAGTTCGTTTATTCCTCTATATTAGTATATTCAAGTGTGAATATATATCAATTATTTTGTTGCAAATATACCTCAAATTTTGATTCTCAAAATTTCATTTAAACCATCTTATGAGATCATAATAATTGACATATATTAAATATAACAATAGATTCAATGTGTAAGATAAATTATCTTATTGTATCCTAAAAACACTAATTCAAATGATAAGTTCATTTTTCCATTGTAGAAGGATCAGATTTCTCCCCACAGATGTGAATTTACCTACATAGTGTGAATACTCTTTTGAAATACATTAATCTACATCTGAGCACTAAAACTATATTATAGGATAATAAATATATTACATGGACAAGTTAAATTCCATTTCCAAATTTTTATGTCTTACATTCGGTACACATAAAAGAGTTGTCATTAATTTTAAATGAATTTATTTATATGATACGCTACAATATAAATGACTATCATCTATCTTGAATCAACAAAATACTACCAAAACTTATGCAAATAAAAATTTAGATTATTGAATGTTATGATGACCATTATCAACCACTTCAAAACCTCATCCAATATTTCTTCATTGAGTCCTTCAAGTGAAACACAACATGGATGGATTTTTTATTTCTTCATATCATTATATTACCATTCAGATTGTCTTATAACATTATAACTTCTAACAAAATAAAAAACAATACAAACCATTATATGTGGGGCTTCAATGGTTACAAAACATGTCATTTTCCATGAGGATTTATGAAAAAAATATACATACATAAATAGGAATTTTTGATAAAAACAACACCATCACAGAAGGTTGAACAATATTACCCTGATCTTAAAATTAAAAGAACTTATAGTTGACATATAAGACCACTGATGCATGTTAAAACAATTTTATGTTTTTTATAAATGAAAATTCATATCAAAATACCTTTATTGTCCTTGGATCATCTATGTGAAAGATAATATGTTAAATTCGAGTCACCATAGCTATAATTTGATCTAGGAGAAACCAATCCGCTTGAAAAAAATTCATTACATTATAATTAATATATCGTTGGAAAGATATTTTTTTTCATAAAAATTTTATATGCTAATGAGATGGAATATATAAAAAACAAATTAAGTGATATTCTATGCTAACCATAAGACTCTCTTTAATGGATTGATTTTGATATGATGAACTCCAAATATTCAAAAGATAGTTTTACAATATGACTCGGGTCGAAAAAATATGGATCAGTCCTTTTAATTCCACATATACTGAGAATAATAAGATATAACTATGGTGTTGGTTTCATATAACCATACTTTATGTATTTTAATTAAAAATATATTTAAATTAATTACCTCACATATCAAAAAACTCATAGTTCTGAGTGACAAAATTAATGTTTTCTTTCCACTACTAATTGTCAAGATGAATGAATTTTGGGCTGAAGGTTTCATGAATTATTACTATGAAATAAAGGATATGATCAATTTATTGGATAAAGTTTTTTTTAAATTCAATGACACCTCCGTATATTCCCACTAATTATGTTGGAATAAATATGGTTAATTATCTGATTCATATTTTAATAAAATTATATATGTATATACTGAAAATTTTATAAAATGGACATATATGTGTCATGGATATTTACTTCCATGCTAGTAGCATTTTAGAAAGGAAATAATTGGAATTTTTATGCTCAACAGAACTCAACTCAACAATAAATATAAAAAAGGGGGTTCAAATAGTATAAAAAACACCGATACAAAACCTTTTCATGGTATAAGGATTTTATGGATTTGGAAACTCCTCAATTAAATTATATTTAATCTAAAATAAGAAAACATTCACAATTTGAATAATGAAATTATATATTTTGATATCCCTTTTTAGAAAAATAATATACTAATTTATAATAATGATATTATCGACCATGGGAATAATGAATGTGATAATATATTCACAAATATTTTGTGTATTAGTGGAAAAATAAAAAAAATTAATTGAATGTGTTGATTTATAATAAATAGGTCTGTGGAAATATTTAATTTATATTTGTGTGAGGATAACAAGGAATACATTCTCATTCTATTTTAGATGATGGGGAAAAATAAGGGAAAAAAATTCTTTATATTTTGAATATGATAAAGTTGATTGATGTTTACTATTCAAATAATTCCATGTGTGTGAATGTGATGAGTTGGAAATCTCTAGGGTTGAAAATTTGTGTCAATAGCATAACACTCCAATAGTTTCATTAAAAATCAATTAATGATTGATTGAATAAAAATGATGTTAAATTTTTTACTAATATGATAAACGTTTTCAGATAACTATGCATTAGAAATAATATAATGATTGTTTTGAAAATTTTACATAAAAATATTATACCGACACTTTTCCCCCAATGGAAACTAATTAGACACTTGTTTTTTGATATCTTGGTTTACATGACCATATACATAACTAATGAAGTAATGGATATATCATTCAATTCAGGATTATGTCTCCCATTGATAGGTATCTGAATACATTGAAATAATTTTAAATAATAGATCTCTCTAAAATGAATCAATAGATAGAGGTTATTTGATGGATGAGTGAGAAATGTTTTTTGTTTCGCATCATATTGATTTTGAAAATAATAGATAATTAATCTTGGATTTTTGATGGGACTATTTTTAATGAAACAATATTTTATATGGAGATTGTCCAGTGGTTCAAGATAGTCGACATATCCTATTCAATTCTTCATCAGTTCTAGAATGGATACAATTAGTGTATTTTTAGTACAACAATTTAAAATTTTTGTGTTTACTTATCATATATAAGTTGATCATTAAGATACATTATTATCAATTTCAGAAAACAAATTAATGATATAAAACATAAGATGAATCATTCAATTAATTTTCACATTCAACAGTTACATTATGAATTATTTCATTAATAGTTCGAAGATTATATTTATATATGCGTAGGTTAATTTTTATAAAACACTAATTTTGAATCATTTTTTCATAATGTTATAATAAATTATATGATATATATTGGTTCATAACATCCTATAATTAGTTGACCCTACATTGAAGGCATAATTTACCAACTAGTTGATGGTCCTTCTATTATAGCGTTTTTTTACATAACATTACACTAAAAAATAATTATATTTTTCTTAAAATGGGTATATCTATTAGTAAAAGTGAATTTTATGCTGGGAAACCAGTTTACCCAAAAACATTTTATGTCACTATATTTTTGTTTAAAACTCTATTGTTAAATGTTAATCTGATATATAAAATTGTTATATTACAATTATAATAATACTAATAGATAATATACATATTTGTAAAAATATTTAGCAACTAATTTATATTAAATATCAAATTATTGAAAATATATTTAACAACATATCATTTCTATTGGTATTATTATTTATAAAATTTTCTTTTGTCACTATAAACAATTCCCAAAAATAATATAATTCATACATATTATTATGTCTTGAAAGAATGTTTAATACATTTTTTAATAAAAATATATATAATATACCTAATATAATTGTTATATATTTCATATAGATAATTTTCCATCAAAAAATAATAAAAAATAGAAAATAACTAATGTATTTTTATATTATAATTATGTAATAAAACATTTATTCCAGTAACTTTAACTTATTTTGAAAATATACATACAATCATGGCCGATTAGTAATATAACAATACTAAATAATTTATTCATGTTTATAAATTATAAAATAGATAATAAATACAGAAATTTTATCACCATAAATGCACCATAAGAACCTTTTCTATATAAAATTACAACTCATAATCTATCATCATCAACTACTAAAAAATGCTATATGGTCATGATGAAAATGAAGAATTTATTATATATAAATTCACCTTCATCAGAATAATACGGTAAACTCAAATGTATATATGTTCATCCAAACACAAGAAAATCATATTACCATTATTTATTCAATGTGATTAGACCATCTTGACCACCAAATGAAATTGGGTATAGATTTATTAACTAGAAGTAAGAATCCTTATCAACTGATGTGGAAGCCGGATCGAAGATGACACAAAATTTTTTTAAAACGATAGTTATATCTCTATGGGGAATACGTCACACACGAAACAATGTATAAAATAATGATGAAAAAATAATTATATTGAAACATAAATGGAGATAATTTTCTAGAATGATATTCAATAAAAAATAAATAGTACCACTTTTCAAACAATAATAGTTCAATTCAACCATGTAAATATCATTATATGATGTGTAAATTCATTAATTATTCAATGTAGCAATAATAGTTGGGAATTCTTTAAAAATACCACAATTCATGTTATTGGATAATCTTAGTGTCTCATATACATTGATATAGGTCATAAATAAAATTAAAAATATAATTTACCATTTATTTATGTTTTTATTTTCCCCAAGGAATAGTCATGTTGTAGCATTAGTTGGATAAAATTTAATTAATGACCACTCTTTAGATTCCAACTCCACATGCCCAGTTTAATTCCCCTTTAATGATTTTTTAACAAGAATAGTTCATCATTTAGCATTGTTAAATAACCTATCATAGACTTTATCCACTTGGAACTACTTTAGTAAAAAATAAATTCATCATCCCATCATGCATCAGCTAAAATAATCCTAAAAAATCTAGATATTACTATCTCAAGGATATGATATAGACATGAATATTAGTTGAAAATAACTATGAGTTTCATATAATTTAATCGATAAAAACCTACATTCTCTAGTTAATACAACATCAATATAGTGAACCCCCTTCAGTGATTTAATAATCATATAATAGGATGCTAACTTATCCTACATCTATGTGAACCCCTACATCATGTCTCATGGACACCCTAAACTAGAAATCATATATAATTAAAATAACTATGTTCTAAAATTATTTATTTAGTGAAAATCTATAAAACCCAACTTCATGTTAGCTTGAATCCATGTCACAACTGGTAGAATACCCACTGACACATAACCACTGTTTCTACTAATGTCAATAGTATCTTCATATCCCAGCCCAAAAAACATAAAATCAACTTCCATATCATGAAATTTTGTTTTATAAACACAAAACGATGCACCCTTTTTATACATTATTAGTACATCTGTTTTTCGGAATGCATAAACTGTTACATATAGAATCCAAAATAATGTATTAGTCTAGTTCCCTTGGAAACATGGAAACATAAAAACTAGCACATAATTGAACATCACTATCTCTCACTAGATTCTTCTTCAATAGAGCCCTTCTTACAAACCTCAAACATAATACAAATATTTATTACCTGGGGACGGAAACATAAAATGGGGTGATATATCATGATCTGTAAGGGTAAAAATGAGAGATATGTAGGCATAATCATGAGAATAATGATATGAGAACATATTAATGAAAATAGAATATCTTAGCCTTCATAACAAATATCATATTCATGAAACATTTCAAAAATCATGGCAGTTTATAAGAAATGAATCATACAAAAATATAGTAAATAATCCATGAAATAATAATATAGGAATAAAACATTGAATTGTAATAGATGGATAATCATTTTATATGCTTTATATATTAGCAATGGAATCAATTCCAAGATAATCTTGGTATTATGGGTTTACTCCCTACCCAATTGGTAGTCATTGTTCACTCAAATGGCCATCTTCTTAGCAGGAATTCACTGTACATACCATATTGGTAGTCTTGGTTCACTCCCATGGCCATTTTATTAATCAAGGTTCATTGAAAAGACAATATTATCCTATCTAATGAGTTATAAATCCTTACCAAATTATTCGTATAAAGATATAGGTACCACCAATCTCATAATGAAATCATACATATATATACCTCAAGATCATAAATAAAATTTTCTTAAACCATGATATTAAATGGGTATGATAAACATGTAATCATATCATAATCCATGAAATGAAATTGGTATTATAATCATTTAATTATTTAATAACTTGTCGAAAAATATAGGTTTCATAATCATTTCATCATAAACATATCCTTTGAAATGAAGTAGCTTTCTAAAGAATATATATTGTCATGGAGGAATGGGTTTCATAAAAATCATGACATCGAAAAAATAACCCATCCCAAGAAAAAATTAAAATGGAAACATTGAAAAATGACCCCATCAACATATGAGTAATCCCTATGAATGTTATCTCAGATGGGAATAATTTTATATGATCTCATAAAAATATTTTTAGAGGAAAATAAACTTTCTACATTAAAAACCTCTTTTTTTAAACATAAAACCATTTGAAAAAACATTTCTTTGAAAATAGACATAAAAACTCATAAATGAATCATTGAAAACAGTAAAAAAATTGAAAATCCTTTTTCTTATGAAAATGGACATTAATTATATTTAGAAAATATTTATGAAAACATGGTTTTTGAATACAATATATTTCTAACCAAAGAGATAGACGATCAAATTTTACATAAACACCATATCCTAAGTTCCTAAGACAGGAAAAATGGTACAAATACATGATTATATCTTGAATAAACATAGGAGAATAAAATTAATGAGTTTTAATGAAATATGGAACCTGATATTTCATTAACTGAAGCATAATAATAAACAATCCTGAAAAGCGGTGAGATTGTTTCAATACACAAGTATCACATGGTAACTTGGGATTATACCCACCATTTAAGAAAAGGAACATATATGATTCTTAAAATACAATTAAAATAACTATATTCCTGATATATCCTTTAAAATGGATGTTTATATGCCACATAAAATAATTTAGGGTCATAACAAAACAAGAGTCACAATGAAAGAATACTAAGACAAAACTATTTTACCTATTTGGTATCTTTTAAAATATGAACACTATTACAGAAAGGTTATTAATTGGATATGTTAACACCAATAAAATTTTGTATAAGAGAAATATAATACAATTAAGAGAAGTATATACACCACACGAAATATGTTAGTAGTGATTAAGGAATATATCTCCGGAAAATAATAGTTAGATTAGATTCATATACCTTGTGTCTTCAATCTTATAATACTTGTTAAAATAACCTATATAACAATTATAACTTTATTATAATTTTTTTTAGAACATTATTATTATTTATAGTACCATTTATGGTTTGATTTTGACCTTATATTATGCTTTTATTAATAGTCTTATATTAAGGTTTCAGTTCAAGTAATACCCGCTTGGTTCGTCGCATGTGTCCTAATTTGTTATATATTAGGTCCTTATAATTTTATAATTATTTCCATAATGTAAACCACGATATAAATATCATGTATTTTTGGTGTATTTTTATTATAATAATATATTTAATACATAATTATGAAATGGAATACACCATTCATGGAGACGGTATGTCTTATGTACGCATGAACCCTGTTTCCGTTTTTATTATCGTAGTGAATGAAAGATGGTAAAAAATATATGTGAAATATATTTATATAAATAATTATTAAACTCTTATGATTATATCATATATATCATACATGTTCACTAAACCCATCCATAATACATTCTATATAGTTTGTGAATGAATCACATCACTATGAGGGGGTGATGGTCTACACTTCCTCAAACAAAATTATCGTATTTACACTGAGGGGAAAATAATGATACGTATTTTTAAATGATTATAGAATATTAAATAACTAATAAATATAATATATAACATATATATATACATATTTTTATCATAATTTCCACTATTATAAGAAGTAAAGGAAAATGCTCAATCATCGTTTAGGGTGGCGGTAGTTCGCTGTAAATGTAAATAATATTTTCATTACCAGTTATATGGAAGTGTTTATAAATTTAAAGTCAAAAAATTGCATAAAAACACCCTAATCTATTTATCATATTTTATTTATAAAATAATAGAATAATAATAGTGGAGTGTGTGGAAAAGTAAAATAAAATAAAGCAGTTTGAGAGAAGATGTCACCTCTTAATCTAGTAATTCATTTTTGTTTGTGCAAAATGGATTCCTTGGAATACATTATGAGAAAATGGATTTATAAAGGAGTAATGTAGGGATATTTTTAGTTTTATTATGTAGATATTTTCTTATCATATGTTGTTTGGGAGCTGAAAAGAAGATTCTGAGGGAGGTCTTTTTAAAGAGGAGGGGGACTGGAACTCTTGTAATATTTTGACAAAGGTATGCCAGTCTCATTTTTCGCATGTAAAGTGGATACTATAATGAATAAAATTATACAAAAGGGTATATAGGATCCATTTATTTCTATTAAATGTCTCTTGGGCATGTTTTTAGGTCATTTTGGGTCTTAAAAAAAGGTTAGTCCTTAGTTAAGCTTACTTTTACCTTTATCAATGTAATTAATTTTAATTACGTTCACTAATAATTGTTGTAAAAAAATAATTTGAATATATTATAAATTATAAATTATAATGATATGAGATATGTAATAATTTTTTTCAAATTTATATCAAATAATTGATAGAAATTAATTTAAAATTAATCTTGTAGTAAGGTCGACAATGCATGGTTTTAAAATGAAAACATTCAAAAGTGTGATATGTTTTTATACCCATGTTCAATGTGAAAATGATCTACATTACCCAAATTATATTAATTTATAAAAATATTATCTAATTATAATTTTAGTCAAGTTTTATATTAAATTTAACATTATAAATATATTAGATGAAAATGCAGTTTTGAATTAAAATATGGTATTTTTCATTATTCATAAAAAAATCATGTTTGTTGGAAAAATACCAAAATTTAACCCCAAGGTAAATTTGAAATTATAAATTTAAATGTGAAGTTTATTTTATAATGCTATATTTCTAAATTTGACTAAAAATAATTTACTTTTTTATAGACCATTAAACACAGATCTTTTGAGAAATTGGTCTCTTTAAACATATAAGAAAATTACTAAAAATTATATATTTCATTATCAATATAAATAATTTATATAAAAAAATATAACAAATATTATTAAATTAGTTTTTACTATTCATATAAGTGCGTTTAAAAACTAGGTTACAATAGTCTCATTTAAATAAAAATTACAATAAAATGTTGTTTTGTTAAAAAATCAGTGTTGCATGTAATGTACGTTATGTCATTGTATCGTGTAACATATACAAAGTTGATGCTCTATGAAACTTTTTCAATGTTTAGGTTCCTTGTAATGTACATCGATTGTATTCCATGTGAATGTAATATTTGACTTAGTGCATTGTAATACATAAATTAATATTTAATTAATTCTACAATAAATGGTTCATAAAATATCATGGTGTTACATTCTACCCACTTAATATGAATTTATCCCTAGAAATTCATTAGTCTGGTAAAAAAATGTAGGTACTACCAAATCATCATATCCTCAAGTTCCCACATAGCTTCCTATAATTCCTAATTTATCCACAAAACATTTACTAGGTGAATGGTCTTGTTTTGTATTAAAGTTTCTATACAATCCAAAAAATCAACTCGTAGTTCCTCGTAAGAAATATCCTGCTCCAGTGGTATGACCATTGAGTTTAGTACATGTTATAGGAAGGTTATATACTTCCATCGGAGAGATAAATGGAACACATCATATACTTTAGATATATTTGGAGGATGTGCCATGTGATAGGGTACCATCATGATACAATCGAAAATATCAAAGAGACTTATATAAAGAGGGCTTAGTTTCAATTTCTTCCGAAATATCATAACCTTTATATAGGGAGAGATTCGTAGAAATAATTTCTTATAGAATTCAAATTATAGTCCTAATGAAAATTACCATCCTAAATTTTCTACCGAAATTGAGTTTCCATGATATGTTGTTTAATGGTTCTACCCTTATAAACTATTTATTCAGCGATCTCAGGTCCCAATAGAATTCATTCTCCAACCTCATCCAAGAACATTGGAGCTCTATATTTATACCCATAAAGGGATTTATATAGCGCCATATGAATTATTTGGTGAAATCTATTATTGTTTGAAAACTCAATGAGATGAAGTTATTGATAGAAACAACATTTAAAATACAATGAATAAGGTCTCAAAATATCCTCTACGGTTTGTATTGTTCTTTTAGATTGACTATATATCTGAGGATGATGAGAAATTCTATAAATCAATTTTGTATCATGTTTTTTCTATAGATATCACCAAAAATTCAAGTTTAACCACAGATCATTCTTTAATCTAATAGAAAGTGGTACACCATGTATCATAACTAGATCATTAATGAATATCGCGTCATTTTTATCAAGAGAAAATATTTTTTGATATCAATGAATTGTGTTGAATTAGAATGGTGATTGAATACCAACAATATAGCACTTATCCCTTTAGAGGTTTTGGGTAGTCCAATGATGAAATCCATAGTGATTTTCTTCCATTTCCATTCTAGTATGGGTAATGGATGCAACGTCCCATTTGAATTTTGTCTTTTAGACTAAACATGTTGGCATATAAATCATTGAGATACATACTCTATGATATATGTCTTCATGAAATCCCAACAAAAGTATTCTTTTATGTTCTTATATATCTTCACACATCCTTGATGATGAGATAATGAGGAACATTGAGCTTCCTCTATCATATCCTTCTTCAAATATTGTTTAGGGGGATCAAATAAATGGTTACTAAACCACATATTTCCATCCTTATCTTGGTTAGACTCTAGGACATTTATAACTTAAATTTTTAGCTCTACAACTTCCTTTTGTGCCTCTTTAATCATTACATGGTTAGAGGTATGAAAATTAATTTGAGAAAGAATTTATTCTCTTAATTTCGTTAGGATTTCTATATCCATCCTTTGAAAATCTAGAAATATTGGATCATTTTTTATCCTTATCCTATATATCAAGCATGATCCTTATGAATCCAATCACTGGACACCGTGTTTGTTTTTCAAGGTTGGTAATATATTGAAAAGTTATCATCTTTTCTATCTCCAACCATCATCTCATATGCATGATCACCTCCTTCTATGTGAAAATATATTTTAATATTATATGAAAAATATATATGTATATCACCCTTTTATCCATAAAGTCAATTCCTTTATATCATTAATTAAAAAATTACAACTTGTGAATCCAAATCATGAGTTGGTTAATATTGATCATGAATGCTAAAAATCACAAAGGAATAATTGATAATAATTTTATTCAACATTAGAACATTTCCCAATAACTTATTTTAGGTATAACTATATATTACAATCCCTCATCCACTACAGGGTTATGTAAACACAGATGCAGCAAAAAAATTCTCTTTAGGAAATTGACATTTTCCTCACAATCAAATGTCCAGAGGAACATGACTCCCTTTCATGTTTACTTGTTTAGAGGATTATATAGTCATGAGAAATTATCAACAAACCATCGATAACATCCCGCTAAACTAATATATTTACCGATCTCAGTCAGCATGGTTGGTCTATTCCAGTATTCCATAGCCTTCATTTTTTATGGATCTACTGCTATACCATATCCAAATATTTTTTTACCCAAAAATGAAACCTTTTGCAGCAAAAATTCACAATTTTTAAATTTTACCTACAGCTTCTCCTTATGTAGGGTGTCTAGTAAAAATCTCATGTGATCATAATTATCATACTTAATCATTAAATATATAATAATATCAACAATAAAGACTAACACAAACTTACTGAGGAAACATCTAATGATTCTATTTATTAAATCCAGGATGATACCAAGGGAATTTGTAAATGAAAAATGAATAACTGCACAACAACAGTTTCAATACCTTGTACAAAATGTTTTCTGGGGTATATCCTCCTTCTTGACCCTGAATTGATTACATTCATAATGAAGGTTAATATTGGAAAATTATTCAGATCTGTGAAGTTGATCAAAGAAGTAATCAATAGTGTGAGTATGATACTTGTTCTTTGTTGTGATATTTTTCATATCCCAATAATCACTAAAGAGCCCCATTTATCCAACATTATTTTCTCATAGAATGAATGGGTGCACCCGATGGTGAAATAATTGGTTAAATTAATCCCTCATGACATTTTTCATAGTGTTTATTCATCAATTCCTATACCTCAATCAGGTGGATTCCGCTAGTTTTACCCCTTGCTCCATATAGGAACTGGGAAAGGCTTAGGTCTCTCCAGACTCGGACATTGTGTGTATTATGCATACGGTGATTCAAATCTATCTACCTTGATAGGGAACATGTGGCATGATCTGGGGTCCTGTGGGAACCCTATTGGGTGTCGATTATCAACCATACACGCATTTTTTCCATGGGGTGTTAGTCGGGTGGTACCCTCTAGTTATACTACTTTCACTCTATGTGAACAAGCCCAAGCTCGAGTCCATATAGACTCAGACACTGTTAATATTATGAAAAAGACAATTCAATGCCATCTACCTAGATGGGGAATGTACGATGCACTCTGGGGCCCTACAGGGACCCCGGTGGGAGTCAAGCGTTATCCTTACCCACATTTGGGTTATGAAGCTGAGCCTACCATTGACAAATGGGGGATGATGAAACAGAGAATGTGAGTGGTATTTCCGGACATTCCTATAGTGATATTGTGAAAGGAAAAACATCTATGATACATGATTGTGAAGAAGTTATGATAGAAACAACTAGGACAAGGATGTGGAGGGATTACTCTAATCTTCCAAAACTGATGAGAACAAAGTATGATTCTAAGGGGGGAAGATGGGTTGTACATGCCATTTGAAAATATCGCGTGTCCAACCAGACAAGTTTAGAAGCAAGTTTGTTGGAGCAACAAAAGATTCAAAAGAATTATTACAACCCCTTGTGGCATTACAAACCGACCTCTGAGTGGAAATCACCCACTGTGGAGGAAGAACATTATGGTTGATGTGGGGATGTGTATGGCTTTTATGACAGGTAGTTTTCCTTGGTACTTGTGGGATTAAATTGTGCTTTTCTGATTGTGATCTTTATTCTTGTGGCTGATGCTTGGTTTTTCAATTTTTCTGTAAATGTGTTTGAAATAAAAAAAATTATTTTCATTATGTCCATATGGAGTATTTGAAATTGGTGTGGAACTAGGTATGAGTTCTATTGAGAACCGAACATCTCATTTTGGTGGATGACTAGGAAACTCTTCTAGATATACACCCAAAAATTATCAAACAATAGTCATATCAATGATGTTATTTTTTCCCTAAATATTTTAGATAAACCCCCCTTTTAAATTAGAAGTAATACCCTCACACAAAATGTAATATCCGCATGAAGTTCATAGGTATCATCACACAGATTGATAATAATTGGACAGATTGAATTATAAAAAATAAATGCCTTACCCAATAATTGATATGGAAATTATGCAATGAAATCCAATTGATGCCTCATATGACATAAAAATCACCCAAAGGAATAATGATAAGGTTTTCAGGAAGAACATTTCCAAATACTTCTACCATAGAGGAATAATAGACTTGGGATGAAATAATCATACCATTATGGGTTTTGATTACTAATTCAACAACTAATAATTTTTGTTGAATCATAAGAACCATATAAAATTATTTAGATATGAAAAGTGGGATGATATAGAATCAAACATTACATTAGAAGTTATATAGTGGATGATATGTTTACATTTCATAACATTGTTATCACAACCCTCATTAAAAATAGTGATTACATGAGATAACTCCTTGCATCTAATCTTAAGAGGTTATTGACATTATTCATCATCACCGGACCATGGGTTTGGGAACTAGTTAAAAATATTATTGTTCTCTATAAATCTGTAGCACTGAACCAATATATGTTTATTCTATGCCTATTTTTACCCATTCATAATGTTAGCTAACATCATCCCATATATTTTACAATAAAATTATCGATGGCCATCACTTACAGACATAAAACATTAATTAGTCTCCTTAGGGAAATTTCCTCTATGAATCTTCCCACACTTAAAGCATAGATGGAAGCTCATCTTCGTCTCTAAATGGTTCTTATATTTTCATGTAAACTCCATCTTCCTATTATTGTACAAAAAATGAGTTTGATGCATGACTGTAATATCTATTTCAAAATTTATTGGACAACACTCAATCTCTTAATATCTTGTAATGTCCCTTATGGATGATGGATTTCTAAGACATGGTTTTAAGACACTAAAGAACCTATAAAATTTACTTTCAGGTTGGTTGATAATTGTTCTAAAGCGTACCTCACATGTCTAGTGAAATCGTCCTTATATGTACCAACAAATTCATCAACCCATTTCGTCAACTAAGATTTAATAATATATATTATTACAAAGAATTAGAGGAATATATATATTTAACAAATTATTCCTAAACTCTTCCCAATCTATGGATTCAATCACATCTTGCTGCCTCATATTATAGATTGAAGTACACCACTGGTCTGCCTCACCTTCTAACCAATAGAGTACCAGAATATCCTTCTCAAAAATATAACACTAGAGAATAGAGAATATATTTTCAGTAGTAATGATCCATTGTTTAGTAACAAGACTATTATAAGACCATCTAAAAGAATGTGGAAATTTCCTCAAGAAAGACTCAACATAATGTTGTTCACTTCTTTAATCGTTTGGAATTCCACCATGATTCATAGCTTGCGAAAGATGTGTGATAATATCAGTGAGGTATTTCATTCCAGATCCCATAGAATTCAGTTTCATAGGAGGAAAATTATTGCATTTTTCATCACAATCACCACTAATGAGGTTTTTTTGGGTTTCAACCATTGACTAAAAAAAATAATATAGTGAGAAACAACTATCATATCAAGGAATAACACAATCATGAAAATTCACTTATATGATGTCTAAATTATGACACATTATTTAATCCGTGACACTTTAGGTTTATCCTAGTGTATTCATAGAAAAATTCTATTTAAATCCATCATAATGGTTCATAAATATTTTTTTATTCTCAAATAATATCCCCCCTTAGTCTCAAACTAGTTCTACAGCAAGGCCCATTGTCATGTATCAGAATACCCTAAGTTTGGCTCGAGACATCTCTATAGAGTTTTTACCCATAGGTAAATCTTTTTCAAAGCCACATCTAGTTTTAGTATCCAGGCATGGATTTATTTCTAGGAAACAAATTACTATATCATTTAACAACTTTAAATGAAATTTTCCTATACTTTTCCTTATCCCGAGAAAATTCATAAACATGTATATTGGGTTCCCACTAAGTATTTATTATCCTATATTCCAAATGTAAACTAATTTTTTTCTCTGATACCAATTATAGTGTCCCTTCCTATTAATACAAAAAAATTACATCACATGTTTGGAGTACATAAAAAATTATACAAACAAACTCCCAAAGATGGTATTATTCTAGTTCCATTAGAAACATGGAAACATAAAAACATATACATAAAAGATCCACAACAACTCCCACTAGGTTCTTCTTGACTATGAATCTTATTATACACATCAAACATACCACATATCTTCATAAAATTGGAATGTAAACATAAAAAGGGGTGATATCAGATGATCAGAAATGGTAAACAATGGAGATATGTGATCATAATCATAATAATATGGGTTTGTGAAGATGATCATGAATATAGAAGATAATTCCTTTTATATCAAAGATCATATGAATGAAACATGGAGTAAATCATGGTAGTTTATATGAAACGAATCATAATGAAATGACGAACATAATCCATGATATAATAACACAGGAATAAAACATTGAATTGTGGCAGAAACATGAGAATATAATATGATTTTTATAGAAGCCAAGGAATCACTTCAAAGACCATATTGGTAGTATTGGTTAACACCCCATACCATCATGGTAGTTATTGTTCACTAACATGGCCATATCATTAGAATGATTTCACACATAATACAATATTGGAAGTCATGCTTCACTCCCTTGGAAATATTAATATTCAAGGTTTACACTAAAGACTATATTAATCTATATAATGAGATATAAATATTTACACAATTCTTTAGAGGGAGATATAGGTCACAGAAGTCTCATAATGAAAGCGTAAATACATGTTTCATAAGATAATTAAAAATATTATCATAAACCATTAAATGAAAGGGTCATTATAAACATGTAATAATATAATGACCTATGAAATGAAATGGGTATTATATACATGTAATCATATTATAATGTATAAAAAAAATTTCATAACCATTTCATCACAATCATCACCCATTAATAAAAGATAGTTTCAAAATCACATATCCCATGAAAGGGAAATGAGATTTATAAACATCATTACATAGAAAAATATTCTATTATAAGAAATAATATGAATTGAAAAAATTAAAAATTTACCCATAATGATGTGAGTAACACAAAGATATGTCATATTAGATTAGAAATAATGTTGAAAGTTATTTTGAAAAAAATTTATTGAGGAAAATATCTTGTCATTATTGAAAATTTATTTTTAGTAAATAAAACCTTCTAAAATTTTTTTTCATCAAAAAAAAGTCTACAAAAAATATAAAAAAATAATTGAAAACACTAAAACGTTTTCAAAAAAATTCCCTTATAATGTGGATTTAAATAATATTATAATAATATTTTTGGATTTATATTTGAAAACATGGTTTTTGAACGCAATAAACTTTTCACTGGAGGGATATACAGTCCGATTTTACTTAAAAAGTCATCTTGAGTACCAAATTGGGAAACAATGGTACCAATACAAGAGAATATATTTAATAAATATAGGATAATAAATTTTTCTAGTTTTCATGACATAAAGCTCATGATATTTCATTAATTAAATCACAATCATTAACTATCTCGAAAAGTGATAATATTGTTTTCATAAACTCCTATCACATGGTTAAATGGGATAATAATCTCTACGTGATAAAATGAAAATAAATAAAGCATAAAATATCATGAAAATAAGAATATTAATTATATAATATTTAAAATGGATGTATATACACATCGAAAAATAATTCAGGTTCATAATAAAACATGAGTCTCAAAGAAGGAAAATTGAGACAAAACTATTTTTACCGATTTGGTGACTTTTAAAACTAAATCCCCATGAATGGATGATCATAAAATTGATATTTGAATACCAATAAATTTATTTATGAGATTCATAAAATAAAATCATGTGTTGTACATACACCACACATATTTATTGAGTGGTGATTTAGGCATGTATCTCAAGGAAATAAAAGTGAGATGAGATTCACTTACCTTGTCTCTTGACTGCCATCGTAATCATAAAAATCATTTGTATAATAAATATAAAATTATTATAAATATTTTAAATAACCATATTATTATATCTAATATGATTTATATTTTTATTAGGATATTATATTATACTTTGGTTAAAAATCATATGTTAAAGTTTTATTTCAGCTAATATCTGATTTGTTCTTCAAATGTGTCTTGATTTTCTATGTAAGTGGTCCTTATACTCATATCATGATTTCTAGAATTGAAACAATTATATAAATAACATATATATTCAGTATATGTGTATTATTATTTCCTATATAATATATATGTATGAAATGGAATATACCTTTCCTTGAGATGGTAAGCTGTAGATACACATGAACATTATTTCTGTTTTTATTTTCTAATTAAAAGAAATATATTAAATGAAATATGTGTATATATATATTTATATATATAATTATTAAAGAGGAATTATTATATTATATATATCATATAAATCAACTAAACTCATCCTTAATATATTTTATATAGTGTGTGAACGAATCACATCGCTTTGAGGGGGCAGTAGTCCACACTTCCTCCAATGAAAATTTCATATTTACACCAAATGGGAATTGTAAATATATATGTTTTAAAAAAATTAAAAAGAATAAATAAATAATAAATATAATATTAAAAATACATAAATATATTTTAAATCATAATTTACACCATGTGAGGATGTAAATTAAAAATGAACATTCATTATTTAGTGAGGTGGTCGTTCATAGTACATGTAAACAACTTGGTCTTTACCAATTAGATATTAGTGTGTGTCAGTTTGGTTTTAACCATTAGCCTAAAAAACAATATTATATTTAATATAATTAGTTTTTATAAAATAATAGAATAATTATAGTGGAGGGGATGGATAAATAAAATTAATGAATGGAGCTTTAGAGAATTCGTTACCTCTTAATCGGGTAACTGTTTTTGGTTTGTGCAAAAAGGCATCATTAAATTTCTTTCAGACCTATGGTATTCTTAAAGGAATAATGGAGGTATTTTTATAAGTGTTTTGGTTTGATCATGTATTAACATAAATGTTTTGGGAGGGGTAATGGAGTGGAGGGGAGTAGGCCTTTTTATAGTGGAGGGGGAGTAGAACCCCTATAATATATTGAAAAAGGAATTCCATACACAATTTTCACATGTCAAGTAGATCCAATAAAGGAAAAATTATAGAAAAGGGAAGATAAAGGTGAAATATGGCCACTCAATGGCTCTAGTACAAGTTTCTAGGTAATATTGTGACTTAAATTTAAGGTTTAGTCCATAGTTAAGATTGATTTTACATTAATTAATGTAATTAATTTTATTTAAATTCACTACATATTTTGTTCAAAAAGTAAGTTGACCTTATTATACAGTATAATTTATGAAAATTACAAATATGTAATATAGTTTTCAAAAAAACAATCACATAAGGGGAATAATGAAATTTATATTTAATTTCGCAGTTGGGTCGACAATTTGTGGATTTATTATAAAAACATTCAAAAGGTTCCTATGTTTTTATACCGGTGATCAAAGTGAAATTGATCTAAATGGCCTATTTTTTTAAATTGCTAAAAATAATATGCAATCAGTATTTGAAACCGATTTGAAATATAATTTATCCTTATTTATAAATTATATGAAAAAGTAGTTTGGAATTAAAATCCATTATTTTTCATTATTCATCAAAAAATGATGTTTCTCAGAAAAATACCAACAATTCACGTTAAGATAATCCTGATATTCTAAATTAAAAAAAATATTATATCAAATTAAATTTATAAATGTGTCTAAATTTAATTATTCTCTCCGAGAAGCACATTTAAAACATTTCATTTTAGAAAATATTATTTTTAAACTTATGAGGACTTTAAAAAATTTTAAATCGTTCATAACAAATATCTTTTATTTAAATAAATTAATTATAAAAAATTTGTGAAAATTAGTTTTTATTATTCATATAACTATGGATAATGGCTAGGTTATAATTATTTCATTTAAATAATTATATCAGAAATTTGATGCTTCATAGAAACATAAATGTTGCATGTGACTTATGCCATGTTAATGTTATGTGTAACATAAACCAAGATTATACTCCATGTAATGTAAATCATGTCTATATTCCATGTAACATACGCTGAGTTGATGTTGTGTGAAAGTAATTTTTGAATCAGTGCATTGCATGACATAAACGAAAAATTACTTTTTTCAAGAAAAGAGGTCCATAAAAACTCGAAGTGTTGTAGTACTAGTAATTCAATGTTGGATTTAATCGAAAATAGGAACCAAAACCAATCCATAATTATTGAATGAACCTGATTTCTAGTGTCAATAAACATTTAAAGTGATGGTAATCCTAGTAAAACATGACCAACAACAAAAAAATATTAAACTCCATGAGGAACCAAATTTTTTTAGTGAACAACCACTCTAGTTTTGGTTAAATAGTATGGTCCTCACCTGCATGAAATGGGTTTTTGAAAATATAACATGAGACTTAAGTTTCTAATAGAATGAGTTAACCAATATTATAAAATGAATAAATGTTCTATAGAGTTAATAAAAATAATGGAAAATATAATGAAGATATATTTGTTGTAAATGGTAATGATAATGCTAAATAGATGAAAAAACCTTATTTTATAGTGTAAATTGGTTGGTCAATGAGATTCACATTTCATATAAGTAATTTTCATACATAGAGAAAAATTACCCACATATATTACCCAATAAAATATCTCATTGTGTTTACTTGGTGGGTTTATTAAAAAAACCACACATTGAGTTTTAATTCATAGACTACACACTGAGAATACACACTGTGTATACACACAGTTTTTATGAACATAAAATGATTACACACATAGTTTTCACATTGGGATTAAAAACTGATAATACATAGAGTATACAAATAGATACACATATTACACACACATATTCTATATAGAGTTTACACATCGTTTTCAAACACACACACACAGTGAAATTTACAATAAAGATTACACCTTGATGTTAGACACTGATCATACACCCTATGTTTAAACTAATGTTTACACATATACTCATGATACTAATTAAACACTGAATTAATATACATAGATTACACATGGAGATTTTAGACATAGAATTGTATTACATATTTAGAGACTCCATATTTAAGAATAATTATACAAAAAATTATGACAATTCATTGATATTAAATATTCATACAGAAAAGTTATTTTTAATGGAAATATATTGTGAAAGTGATTATAGGTTATAGAATGAATAGTTTACCATTAGTGAAATGAAACACATTTTGAAAAATGATGTTAATAGTACATGTGCATATGTTCATAAATATGATTTCATTGATTTGGAATTACACTACTAATTAATGGTATCTGAATTTACATTCCATTACATAGAAAATATCTAGTTTGTTCCATCAGGCAGGAGACAAATTGTGACAATAAGAGTTTTTTGATGGATTATGGAAATTTTTTGAAAGAGACATAATAAACGTCAATAATTTGATGTGGGATCAAAAGATCATATTTTTAAGGTCAATAACACTGGTGAAAGTATTTTTCCATTATCATGGAGTCTTTAGGGCCAAAATCTCACACATTTTATATATGGAGTTCAAGAGAGGATATTATAAATAATGTGGAATGAAAATTTATTATTTTGATGTATTAGAATGAAAATTTTTCAAGAATAAAAATATTGTACTTGATGGTGGTGCCAAAAAAGCTACTGTTATTTCTTTTGAGGCATTTCCAAGAACCATGGCAAAAAAATTTGGTGATATAGTCATTAGTACTACGAATACTCAATATGTAAATCATTAATTTTTTAAAAATGAATTGCTCAAAAAATACAAGACTATGTGTGCCATTACTAACATGAGAAAAAAGATATGGGTTGATAATAACCTGAATGAAACAAAATCAAGAAATACATAGTTGTTTCTTGTAAGAATCTAATGGTTTACAATTACATGAGTATAAATATGTAACATATATGTATTTTAGGAAATAAAATCTCAAAACATTATGTTAAGATAAAATGGGAGGTTGAAAGTTTGTAGCTTCTCCCAGACTAATGATCGAATTTATTTAGAGGGTTTTTTTATTTTGTGGTCCTCGAATATAGAATGTTGTTTTTGAGAGAAGAGCGTGTTTCATACCATTTCACCCTGAGGTACTTAATCATCGATTTAAAAAAAGGGAAGTACAAATGACCATACCATCATATAGGCATAATAGTATATCACCCGAATCAACATATCATTGCCTTGAAGACTAGGGTGAGGCAACAAAGTATGCACTGCATGGTGTAAAAAAAGCGAAAAAATGAATCAATAGAATTAACTAGGTAAGAAACAAATATAATAACCAAGAAATCACACCCAAAAAATTATATTATTTATTCTAGAAAAAAAGAACCTATAAGAAATACTATTTAGTTTTCAAAAAATTAAATAGTTACCTAATGGACATAGTGAAGAAAATAAATACGTCCATCAAGAAAAAAACACCATCAATAACATCCAACTATGATTCATGGGAGTAGTTGGGACCAAAATAAGGAAAAAAACATCTAGAAAAGAAAAAAATAAAAAAATGGGAAAAATGATTAATAATTTGTATTGGATGAAGTTTAAATGTGGGGACATTAGAGTCTATAATGAAATAATTTGCATAATATTAAATATACTATGTTAACTTTATTTAACATGTCCAAATTTTTTTAGAAGGAAATTTAAAATTTGAAAAAAATACATACACGTGAATGAGTAATTCATTTTATAGGGGTCTGTTTAAACATAGAGAATCATTATGACTGAAAATAATATATTATTTATTTCCAGATAAGTCACCATGATTTACACCCCATGACTTTGATTATCCATTTTAGAACTATGAAATCACACTTCATGTTTAAAAACGGGACAAAATATAATAAAAGATGGTCCAAAAACCCAGATGATATGTATTAATGAAATAAATAATAGCCCAAGGAAGATAATGTGAACTCGATAAAATAAAAAGGGGAAAGAGGATAAATGATACAAGATAATAAAATTAAATCTACCTTAATTTATATTGATTTTCATCCTAAGAATGATCAATACCATGTTTTAATTTCTTATCATACATTGTTCAGGGCCTTTAAATCATCGCAGATCACAAAATGAAATCATAATTCAAAAAGAATAACACCATAGTGTATTCTTTGTAATGGTTATCGATACACACATTGATATTTGGAATGTCTTCCATGGAATTCGGCTCATTATAAATAGTTTTTGAAGGATTATTCTACCATTATACCCTTTGACAATTACTAAAAATATTGAATAATAATTTCTTTAAGAGTATCAGATTGCACATATTCTTGAACTATTTAGTTTGAGACAAATCACTTATAAATTTTTTTTCTAATCATAATAATATTAGTTATGATTTCTCTAATAAAATTTAATAATCATTATTAGATTACAAAAATCAAGCATACAAAATTCTATTTTGAATTATAACAATGCATTATTAATATATAGAGTAGCTTGAATATAAACTTTTTATATCTTTGGTTTATAGTGAATTGATTTTTTATTTATGGAACAATATTTCCTTTGTTTTATATAAACAAAAGATCAAATAAATTATCATCATAGAATTTATTATTTGTAATCATATCCATTTATCATTTAACTTGTAAAATAAAGAACCCCCTATTAAAAAATGAAACTAATAGAAACGTTATGATGAGGCTAACTCTTTAGGGTCGCATGTTTATAAAAAATAATTGATAAATAAATGAGAAATATAATAACATGTCCATATATTAAATTAATTGGAGTATATTTCAAATATTTATAGTGCATGATATATTTTTACTAGAGATTATAACCATATAAGTGATGTATATTATTTATAATAATAAAGACGTGCTTTTAGATTATATGTCTCATTAATGAAAAAAATTATGTTAAAAAGAAAATAGAATACATCATTGATAAATCATGTTTGTATTACCTATTATTTCTCATTAGAAAGATAAATGTTTTGAATTTCATAAGATTAGATTTTTTTGAATAAATTCTTGTAGAAACCCATATTTATCTATACTACACAACAAAATGGGGACATTTATATAGAAAAAATTTTCTTTATTAATAAATTCATAAAACTGGGAATTATATTATAACGGTCTGGAATTACTTCCAGTGGACTATAGTTGATACCTATTAGGGAACTCCATGGGAGGCTACACCCCTTGGGTGGGACACACCACCATCCCCAGTGGTAGCCATTTCCTCATGAAGCCCTTGGGCAGAGAGCCATGCTTCGTCCAACGCTAACATGTGAGAGTTCCCAAGGATCGGATACATTCCTACCTCCTTTTCCTATGATACCAACTGTAGAGACCCGGTGCTTGAGGTACATAGATATTACATTACTTTTTCGGAATACATAATATATAACAAAAACAGACACACAAGGACCGTAATAGTTTAGTGTCTTTAGAAACATGGAACATAATCTTCTAATCATGGTGAAAGATCTTCAACATCTCCAATAAAGATCTTCCACTTTTTGTTTCCTTACCTAAAACCATTTTTTTAATCCTGGGGGAAAATAAAGCATAAAAAGGGTGAGCTCAAATGCTCAGTAAGGGTAAACAAAAGAAATATCAATCATATCATATTCATAAGAACATAACATTTTGGAAATATTAACCTACAAAAGAGATCATAATTTCATAACATGGGATAAATCATAGTAGTGACATGTAATACCAATAATCATAACATAAAACATGAAACTTTGTGACATACACACATAATCATAGAGAATCATTTCTTATTAGTCAAGACTCATTGCCAAGACTATCTTAGTGAAAAAAGTCCATTTCTGAACCGAGTTAATTCCTCATTTCAGTCCAGTTTCACTGAACCGGTTTAACCTTCCGTTCCAGCCATTTCTATCTCATGAGATATAAAATCTTTACCCAATGAATTGGAGGGAGATATAGGTCCCACCCATCTCATAATGATACCATTCTTATGTGTGCCACAATATCATAAACCATACATAATAGCATAACCCATGTAATAAAAATGGGATTTTTAAACATCGTGACATCATAAAACAATTCATATAAGATAAAAGAATTCATAAAAATAATTCCATCACAACATAATCAAATCAATGTAATAACAGGGATAGAAACATAACCCTTTATTATCTTAGATGGAAAATAATTTTTAAAAAACACTTGAACTCCATTTTTGAAGAAAATATCTTTTCTACTTCAAAAACACGTTTCCGTTCTTAACATGTAATACAATTCTAAACTAAAATAAGTTGATTAAAAATAAACTTGAAAACTTGTAGAGGAATATTCTTGGAAAAAATGTTTTAAAAATCCATTCATGACGTATAAGTTAAAAAACATTCTTCTCGTACTTTTTTCGGAAAAGCCAAAAAGTACCTCGTACGAAAAAACGACAAAAGATTCCTTTCATATCATTTACTAAAAACTCACCGAAGGGTAAAATTTGATTTAAAAAATTGTAGGAGGATATAAATAATATTACATATTGAGGAAACATGGATGTGGATGATAAATATTCCCCAGTAAATTCTGAAGTATAAACAATCTCGGATAAAAATTGAGATTGCGAGATTGTCCCTTACCTTAGGTCCGATTTGCTTCGTAAGTGTCCGAACCTCCTCTATAATGATTTACATAATGTCATTTACTTATTCCATAATAATACACATTTTTATGATATCATATATGGTCATATTCTTAGCTTCTTATTAGTAATATTTCATTGTTACTTGTTATTCGGGTGTTTATTGCTTTTTGTTCTTATGCGCGTTTTGTCGAATAAATTCTTATTATTATTTTAGGTTATAGATACCTCATTTAAAGAATGGTATTAGTGTAATATATATCATATTTATTCATTCAATTCATTTATATAATCATTATGAAAATGAAGATCATGTAGAACGAGTCACATCACATCGTGGAGACGGTATTCCGTACGTACGCACGAGCGATGGTATCGTTCCCATGATCGTGTAATTGTATTGGAGTGTATTTATACTATTTCATAATAAATATCACTTTCAATAATCATATATATTCATTATTAACACCATTATACCCATCCAAGTAAGGTGGTGGTGGAAAATAGATTACACCACATCGTGGAGACGGTATTTCATACGTACGTATGCTCGGTCATTTCATTTTCCATAGTATGGATAGATGGTGAAATAGGGTTGTTCCATACTTATAATAACATATCAGTATATTAGTGATACTGATGTTATTACTTCATAATGAAAAAAATAAAGAAGAATAAGTGGAAGAAGAAATAAAGTTGAAAGAATCGGTAACAAACATTACCTCTTCTTCGAAGCTCCTCTCTGAGACCTCCTTTTAGGGAACTTAAATTGTTCTTTGAAAAAGACCAGGACCTCTATGATGATTCTAGGTAAGTGGAGAAGAGAAATTGGCCAGGGTTGGATGAGAGTGAAGGCTCATTGTGGTGTGAGGAAGAGAGGGAGGAGGTGCCCTTTTATAAGGGAGGAGAGGGGCACCTTTGGAATAACTAAAAATATTATTTTATCATACAGTCAAATTCGGTTTTTAATAGCTCAAAATTGATATATTTACAATCTAAGGTTGTTATGGGTCGAAATACTCTCATCCAATATAATTTAGACAAGTTTTGGTATCAATTTTAACCTTATCAAATAGATTTAACTTTAAGTAAGATAATTTAACTTTTACAGTGTCTTCTTGTTTTCTTACACTATAAGGTTAATAAACTTACTATATCAAGCCAAACGAACCCCATGTTTTTTATTAATATATATAAATTTATCTATGTAATTTTTCAGAACATTATATTTTTTGGAATAAAAAAACAATTAATAATATAGTATTTGTTTTAAAAACAATTTTATGTCACTTTTAACACTATTTGGTAATTGATTTTTTTGAAAATCATAACAGAATGTTTAGTTCTAAAACATTTAATGAAATCAATAATAACATGTCATATTAACATATAAAATTATTTAAATTCATAAAAAGTATCAAATTACATTTATTTGGGTATTTATAACATCAGTTATGTCAATATTTCATTAATAAGATAATTACTGCATCATCATTGTATCATAAATAAATTAAATTATATTAAGTCTAAAAATTACAAATAAAATACCATTATGTTGGAAATCTTTTTATCTTTCTAATGAATATTTATAGTCGAATTTATCTTATGTATAACCCTATATTAAAAATGATTTAGTTATTAAACATTGATTTTAACTATTTTAACCCTTCTTTAAATAAATTGATAATAAATGTCCTAATCTAATCCATGTTGGCCTAAATGGTCATATTTTATTCCTATGGTTTTTTTGTCGAATTACACTTATCAAATAGATTTAGGACATGTGTTAGGGTAATAATAATAACACTTTTACCCTTAATTACCCTATTTACTTTTAACCGTGGTAAAAAAAGTAAAAAGTTACTATTCACCAAAAATTATTTTTATCTCATTGAACCACATTTTTGTCCTTGATATTAACCGTGTCTTTCAGATTTTCGAAATTCTACTAACAGAAGTGGTAAAATTAAGTTTAATGAAAAATTCAGTTTTTTTAACTACAACTTAGTGGTTTCACTATTCATCAAAAAAAATGAAAGTTTCCAGAAAAATACCAAAAATTAGGCCTAAGATATATTTGATATTAGGAATTCAAAAATGATGTTTATTTTACCAAATTCAAAACATATTAGTTACATTAACTAATTTAAAAATTAATTCCTGTCATCAAAACAAATAGCGTGTTTTTAAAAGATAATAACTATCAAAAGATTGACACTTGTTTATGTCTGGATAAAATGTGAAATTACATCCAAAGAAAAAATTTTATTAAATTGTAAAAATATATTCTAAATATACATTAAAACAACTCAAATTAATAATTTATCACTATTAATTATTTTGATTAAAAAAGTTGTTTTTAAATAAAATTTAGTAATTTTCACTATTCATCAGAATATGAAAGTTATCCGAAATGTACCAAAATTTCACCCTAAGCTAATTTCGATATTACGAATCCAAAAACGAAGTCCATTTTGAAAAATAAAAATTACAAGATTTAAAAAAGTGTTTATTACTATTCATAACGTCTAGTTCTAATAATATTTTAATAGCATATCGTTGTTTAGTGAAACTCGGTATTGCGTACGATGCAAGCTATTGAGGAAGGCCAAGGGTGCGTGTAAAGCAAGCCAAGATAGTGTTGTGTGTAGTGAAAGATTCCTTTGATGATTTATATAACATAAAAACAAAATATTTCTCATAAAAGTCTCGGGTGTTACATTCTACCCCCCTTAAAATGAATTTCACCCTCGAAATTCGTCACATTGTAACAAAAAGAGGAGGATACCTATCCCTCATCATATCCTCAAGCTCCCATGTAGCTTCTTCTAAATTTTGGTTCCTCTATTAAACTTTCACCAATCGAGTGGTCTTGTTTCGTAGGACTGTTTCACTATGATCCAGAATCTCTATCGGTTATTCTTCATAAGAAAGATCTTGCTCCAGCGGTTCAACTTCTGAGCTGAGTACATGTAAAGGATCAGGTATGTAATTTCTCATGAGAGATACATGGAACACATCGATGACTTGAGAGAGATTCGGTGGAAGCGCCAATCGGTAAGATACCTTTCCAACATGATCCAGTATTTTGAAAGGACCGATATATCTAAGGCTCAACTTCCCCTTTTTTCCAAATCTAATGACCCTCTTCCAGGGAGATATTCGTAAGAACACTTTATCACCCACTTCAAACTCTAGGTATTTTCTTCGGTTGTCGGCATACCATTTCTGTCGACTCTGAGATGCTCTTATGTGCTGCTGAATAGATCTGACCTTTTCTACCATTTCATTAACAAGATCAAGTCCTAATAGATTTCTTTCCCCAACATCATCCTAGCAAGTTAGAGTCCTGCATTTCTTTACATAGAGAGCTTTATAAGGATCCCTATGAATACTAGAGTGAAAGCTATTATTATAAGAAAATTCCACCAAAGGTAGGTGTTGATCCTAACCACCTTTTAAATCTATAGTGCAAACTCTCAACATATCTTCTAGTGTTTGAATTGTCCTCTCAAACTGGTCGTCTGTCTGAGGATGATAAGCAGTGCTGAAACTCAACTCTGTATCCAGATTATTCTGAATACTTCTCCAGAAATTCGAGGTAAATCTCGGATCCCGATCAAATATAATAGAAAGTGGTACTTCATGCAATCTTACCACTTCCTTTACATATATCTTGGCAAGCTGATCCGGAGAGAAATCCTCTTTAATAGCAACGAAGTGTGCAGACTTTGTAAGATGATCAACTATGACCCAAATAGCATTGTTGACTTTGGATGTTTTAGGAAGTCCTATGAAAATGTCCATAGTGATGTTTTCCCATTTCTATTTGGGTATGGGTAATGGTTGTAACATCCCCTTAGACTTCTGTCTCCCAGCTTTAACTTGCTGACAAACCAAGCATCGAGAAACATATTCAGCAACATCTCTTTTCATGCCATCCCACCAGAAGTACTCTTTCAGGTCCCTATACATCTTCGTGCTTACATGATGAATAGAGAATGAATAACTATGAGCCTCATCCAGCAACTCATTTCTTAATTCTAGAATGGGAGGAACACAAACCCGATTCCTGAACATTATTATCCAATCACAATCAAGGTTGAATTCAGGAACATTTCTCACCTTCTTTTGTAACTCGACATCTTCTTTTTGTGCCTCTTGAATCTTCACATATATAGATGGTTGAACATTCATTTGAGAAAGATACGATTTCTCCCCTTACATTAAAATTCCAAGATCCATCCTCTGTAAATCCATAAATATTGGATCTTTTGTGATCCTCATCATGGATAAGCTAGCATGGTCTTATCGACTTAATGCATCTGCCACCTTGTTTACTTTCCCAGGGTGGTAATGAATTGAGCAGTCGTAATCATTAATCAGCTCCAACCGTCTTCTTTGGCGCATATTCATCTACTTTTGTGTGAAAATATACTTTAAACTTTTACGATCAGTATAAATGTCACACCTTTCTCCATAAAGATAATGCCTCCAAATCGTTAATGCAAAGATTACAGCAGCTAACTCCAAATCATGAGTTGGGTAATTTTTCTCATGGATTTTCAACTTTCGTGAGTAATAAGCTATCACCATATCAATTTGCATAAGAACACACCCTAGCCCCTTCTTGTATGCATCACGGTAGATCACAAACCTTTCTCCACTACAAGGCAGTGTGAGCACAGGTGCACTGGATAACCTTCTTTTCAACTCCTTGAAATTCTCTTCACATTCCTCCATCCAAACAAACTTAAATCCTTTCCTAATCAACCTAGTGAGTGTTTAGATAATCGTGAAAATTCTTTCACAAAACGTCGATAATATCTAACCAATCCAAGAAAACGTCGGATCTCGATTACTATTGTTGGTCTTGACCATTTTTCAATAACCTCTATTTTGCTGGATCCACAGATATCCCCTCTTTTGAGATTATGTGACAAAAAAATGCAACTTTTTGAAGCCAAAAATCACACTTGGTAAATTTGGCATAATGCTTCTCATTTCTCAGGGTCTTCAATATAATTCTCAAGTGATCTTCATGTTATTCCTTGCTCTTTGAATAAACAAGAATATCTTCTATAAAGACTACCACAAATTGATCAATATAGTGTCTATAGACTCTATTAATTAGATCCATGAAGATAGAAGGGGAAATAGTAAGACCAAATGGCATCACTATAAATTCATAGTGTCCATACATTGTATGGAAAGCCGTCTTTGGTATATCCTCCCTTTTGACCCTTAATTGATGATACCCTGAAAGAAGATCAATTATGGAAAAGTATTGATCTCTGCGTAGTTGGTCAAATAAGTCATCAATGCATGGGAGAGGATATTTGTTCTTGATAGTGATCTTGTTAAGATCTCGATACTCAATGTAGAGTCTCATTGATCCATCTTTCTTCTTAACAAACAGAACAGGTGCTCCCCAAGGTGACGCACTGGGGCTTATGAATCCCTTATCAAGATTCTCTTGGAGTTTCTTCTTCAATTCCTGCAACTCAATTGGGGCCATTCTATAAGTTGTCTTTGAAATCGGCAAAGCACCCAGTACGAGTTCTATTGAAAACTAAAGTTCACGATTTTGTGGAAGACCTTGCAATTCCTCCAGAAATGCATCATCAAATTCCCGTACAATGGGAGTATTATTAATCGTGAGTTTCTCTCCAACCATTTGAGATAAATAACATTCATTTAGTGGAATCAAGACCCATAAGATAGAAGAAATTTCCACTGGAATGTTATGTTCTCCCTTGCATCGATAGACGATCATTGATTGATCTGGAATATGAAATGTGACTTCCCTTCTTTGGCAATTGATATGAACTTCATATAAAGAAACCCAATCCATGCCAAGAATCACATCAAATTCCACTATAGGAAGGATCACAAGATATGCAGGAACCACTTTCCCACAAACTTTAATTGGGGACGAATTATAAACTTTTGATGCGACTGATGTACCATTAGGGGTTGTCACAGCTAACTCAACATCTAACTGTTTTGGTAATATGGTGATACCCCTAAAAAATTCTTCATAAATAAAAGAGTGGGTGGATCCAGAAGCAAATAAAACATTTGCTACTTTAGAGTTGATGGTAAGTGTACCTTTCACCACATCGTTATCGTACTCCACGTCGCTGATAGAAATTGTTTGTGACATTCCTTTGCCTTTAGCCTTAAGAGTTTGTTGACGTCGACCATCATCATCAACCCTTGGATTTGGGCATTGATTGGAATAATGCCCCATCTCCTTTCACTTGAAACATTGAAGTGTAGTTGGTTAATTCTGTGTATCCCTTCCTTTATTTGCATCATTAGACATCTTCTTCCCATCATTTCGGAATTCAAATGCCCGATGACCTTCCTTCCCACATTTGAAACATTTACTTGTCCCCTTAAGACAACTCCCTCCATGTTTCTTTCCACACTTTGAGAATAAGGGAAAGCTCATCTTCTTTTCAGTGTGCTCTTTAGATTTTCCATTGAATTCCAATTTCCTCTTCTTATCAAACCCATATGACTGATGGGTTACTCCAATCTCCATCCCAACTTTGAGAGCACATCGAACGATTTCCTCGTAGCTATTGAAGTCCATTATGGATAAGGTCCTTCGAAGACTTGGTTTTAAGCCACTAAAGAATCGATCGATATTACTTTCAGGTTGGATAATAATACCAGAAGCGTACCTTGAAAGTCTTGTAAAATTTTCTACATAGGTACCAACAGGTTCATCATCCTTTTGTTTCAGTTCATGAAACACCTTCTCCATCTTTTTTCAGAGAATACGAGGGAAGTACTTATTGAAAAATAAGTTCTTGAACTCGTCCCATTCCATGGACTCAATTTCATCCCTTTGCCTCGTATTCTTAATAAGATTCCACCATTGATCAGCATCACCTTCCAAACGATACACTGCTAAGATGACTATATCATGTTCAGAACATTGAATAACTGAAAATATCTTTTTGTTGGTACTGATCCATTGTTCAGCCACTAATGGATCAGAAGACCCACTGAATGAAGGTGGACGCTGCCTCATGAAGGATTCGATAGAATGTTTCTCCTTCCTTTGCTCATTTAGAAGCCCTGCATGATTCATATCTTGAGAAAGTTGTGTGAGCATAGCTACAATATTTTTCATTCTGTATCCCATAACGTTTGGTTGCTCAGGGGGACAATCATTGCATTGGCCGTCACATTCTGCATTAACACGGTTTCTTCGGGTTCCAGCCATTGACTAAACCCAAGAAGAATAGTGTGAGCAACACTAATTATAATAGGAAAACCACATAATCAAGAATAAAATTTTACACTTAAGGTATTGTCATAGGTTGTTCATGGACATTTCTAAAACACTAAGATTGTGTCTTATGCATAGACATATCCTTAGGTTTCTTACTATGGCTTTCACATCCTAGTTTACAAAGGTTGACTATACATTTCCTCTGATATCAACTCTAACGGTCTAGAATTACATCCAGTGGACTATAATTGATACCTATCAGGGCACTCCATGGGTGGCTACACCCCCTGGGCGGGACACACCACCATCCCCAGTGGCAGCCATTTTCTCATGGAGCCCTTGGCCGGAGATCC
The DNA here is from genome assembly GCA_963277665.1 of Viscum album. NCBI lineage: Eukaryota > Viridiplantae > Streptophyta > Magnoliopsida > Santalales > Viscaceae > Viscum > Viscum album. The sequence continues at coordinate 1,576,002,906 of OY728146.1, read as the reverse complement.
ATGCTTCGTCCAACGCTCACATGTGAGAGTTCCCAAGGATCGGATACATTCCTACCTCCTTTGCCTCTGATACCAACTGTAGAGACCCGAATCTTGACATACATAGATAATACATTACTTTTGAGAAATACATAATACATAACAAAAAAAGACACACAAGGACCGTAATAGTTTAGTGTCTTTGGAAACATGGAATGTAATCTTCTAATCGTGGTGAAAGATCTTCAACATCTCCCATAAAGATATTACACTTTTTGGTTCTTTACCTAAAACCTTTCTTTTAATACTGGGGGAAAATAAAACATAAAAAGGGTGAGATCAAATGCTCAGTAAGGGTAAACCAAAGAAATATCAATCACATCATATTCATAAGAACATAACATTTTGGAAATCTTAACCTGCAAAAGAGATCATAATTTCAAAACATGGTATAAATCATAGTAGTGAAATGTAATCCCAATAATCATAACATAAAACATGAAACTTTTTGGCATACACACATAATCATAGAGAATCATTTCTTATTAGTCAAGACTCATTTCCAAGACTATCTTAGTGGAAAAATTCCATTCCTGAACCGAGTTCATTCCTCGTTTCAGTCCTATTTCACTGAACCGGTTTAACCTGCCATTCCAGCCGTGTCTATCTCAGGAGATATAAAATCTTTACCCAATGAATTGGAGGGAGATATAGGTCCCTCCCATCTAATAATGATACCATTCTTATGTGTGCCACAAAATCATAAACCATACATCATAGCATAACCCATGTAATAAAAATGGGATTCTTAAACATCGTGACATCATAAAATACTTCATATAAGAAAAAAGAATTCATTAAAATAATTCCATCACAACATAATAAAATCAATGTAATAATAGGGATAGAAACAGAACCTTTTATTATCTTATATGGAAAATAATTTTGATAAAACACTTGAACTCCATTCTTGAGGAAAATATCCTTTCTACTTCAAAAACACTTTTCCTTTCTTAACATGTCATACAATTCTAAACTAAAAGAAGTTGATTAAAAATAAACTTGAAAACTTGTAAAGGAAGCTTCTTGGAAATAATGTTTTAAAAATCCATTCATGCCTTATAAGTTAAAAAACATTATTCTCTTACTTTTTTCAGAAAAGTCAAAAAGTACCTCGTACGAAAAAACGACAAAATATTCCTTTCATATCTTTTACTAAAAACTCACCGAAGGGCAAAATTGTATTTTAACAATTGTATGAGGATATAAATAATATTACATATTTAGGAAACATGGATGTGGATGATAAATATTCCCCAGTAAATTTTGAAGTATAAACAATCTCGGATAAAAATTGAGATTGTGAGATTTCCCCTTACCTTAGGTCTGATTTGCTTCGTAAGTGTCCGAACCTCCTGTATAATGATTTAAATAATGTCATTAACTAATTCCAGAATCATACTCATTGTTATGATATCATATATGGTCATATTCTTAGCTTCTTATTAGTAATATTTCATTGTTACTTGTTATTCGGGTGTTTATTGCTTTTTGTTCTTATGCGCGTTTTGTCGAATAAATTCTTATTCTTAATTTAGGTTATAGATACATAATTTACAGAATGTTATTAGTGTAATATAAATAATATTTATTCATTAAATTCGTTTATATAATAATTATTCAAATGAAGATCATGTAGAACGAGTCACATCACATCGTGGAGACGGTATTCCGTACGTACGCACGAGCGATGATATCGTTCCCATGATCATGTAATTTTATTGGAGTGTATGTATACTATTTCAGAATCAATATCACTTTACAATAATCAAATATAGTCATTATTTACACTATTATAACCATCCAAGTAAGGTGGTGGTGGAAAATAGATTACACCACGGCGTGAAGACAGTATTCTGTACGTACGCACGCGCAGTGATTTAATTTTCCGTAGGATGGATAGATGGTGAAATAGTATTGTTTCATACTTATAATAAAATATCATTATATGAGTGATACTGATGTTATTACTTCATAATGAAACAAATAAAGAAGAATAAGTGGAAGGAGAAATAAAGTTGAAAGAATCGGTAACGGACATTACCTCTTCGTTGAAGCGCCTCTTTGAGACCTCCTTTTTGGGCACTAAAATTGGTCTTTGAAGAAGACAAGGACCTCTAGGATGTTTCTAGGGAAGTTTATAGGAATACTTGGCAGGTGTTGGCCGATCTTGAAGGTTCAAAGTGGTGTGAGGAAGAGAGGGAGGAGGTGCCCTTTTATAAGGGAGGAGAGGGGCACCTTTGGAATAACTAAAAATAGTATTTTATTATAAAGTCAAATTCGGTTTTTAATATCCCCAAATTGATATATTTCGAAGCTAAGGTTGGGATGGGTCTAAATAATCTCATCCAATAGAATTTAGACAAGTTTAGGTATCAATTTTAACCATATCATTTAGATTTAACTTTAAGTTAGATAATTTAACTTTTACAATGTCTTCTTGTTTTCTTACACTATAAGGTTAATAAACATACTATATCAAGCCAAACGAACCCCAAGTTGTTTATTATTAATATATATAACCTTATCTAAGTCATTTGGCCAAACCTTAGAATTTTAGGAATAAAACATCAATTAATAATATAGTATTTGTTTTAAAAATTTTTTTTTGTCAATTTTGAAACTATTTGGTAATTGATTTTTTTGAAAATCATTACAGACTGATTAGTTCGAATATATTTAATTAAATAAATACTAACATTTCATATTAACATATAAAATTATTTAAATTCATAAAAAGTCTCAAATTACATTTATTTGGGTATTTATAACATCAGTTATGTCAATATTTCTTTAATAAGATAATTACTGCATCATCATTGTATCATTAATAAATTAAATTATTTTAAGTCTAAAAATTACAAATAAAATACCATTATGTTGGAAATCTTTTTAGCTTTCTAAATAATAATTATAGTCGAATTTATCTTATTTATAACCCAATATTAAAAATTATTTATTTATTAAACATTGATTTTAACTATTTTAACCCTTCTTTAAATAAATTGATAATAAATGTACTAATCTAATCCAAGTGGGCCTAAATGGTCATATTTTATTCTTAAGGTTGTTTTTGGTCGAATTACACTTATCCAATAGAATTAGGACATGTGTTAGGGTAATAATAATAACACCTTTACCCTTAATTACCCTATTTACTTTTAACCGTGGTAAAAAAGTAAAAAGTTACTATTCACAAAAAAAAATTATTTCCATCTCATTGAACCACATTTTAGTCCTTGATATTAACCGTGTCTATCGGATTTGCAAAATTCTACTCACAGAAGCGGTAAAATTAAGTTTTATGAAAAATTCAGTTTTTTTAACTACCACTTAGTGGTTTCACTATTCATCAAAAAATGAAAGTTTTTAAAAAAATACCAAAAATTTGGCCTAAGATGTATTTGCTATTATGAATTCAAAAATGATGTTTATTTTACCAAATTAAAAACATATCAATTACATTAACTAATTTAAAAATTAATTTCAGTCGTCAAAATAAATAGCGTGTTTTTAAAAGATAATAACTATCAAAAGATTGAAACATGTTTATGTATGGTTTAAATGTGAAATTACATCCAATGAACAACATTGTATTAAATTGTAAAAATATATTATAAATATACTTTAAAACCACTCAAATGAATAATTTATCACTATTAATTATTTCGATTAAAAAAGTTGTTTTTAATTAAAATTTAGTAATTTTCACTATTCATCAGAATATGAAAGTTATCCGAAAAGTACCAAAATTTCCCCCTAAGATAATTTCGATATTCCAAATCCAAAAATAAAGTCCATTTTGAAAAATAAAAATTACAAGATTTCAAAAAGTGGTTATTACTATTCATAACGGCTAGTTTTAATAATATTTTAATAGCATATCGTTGTTTAGTGAAACTCGGTATTACGTACAACGTAAGCTATTGAAGAAGGCCGCATTGCATGTAAAGAAAGCCAAGATTGTTTTGTGTGTAGTGAAAGATTCCTTTAATGATAAAAATATGAATGTAGAAATCCTTAACATATAAAATTTAATGGAAAATATCATCACATTAGATTGTAGTAACCATCATGGTAATCTATAAAACAGTACATGGAAAACAATGTATATGGATGAAACAGTAATATCATATTTTTAAATGTTTCCACTGTTAGAATATTTATATTCTATAATTATGTTTTAAATTTAAGATTATAATTACTACTAGAAACAACATCATAGATAAAAGTAATAAAAATAATGAATTATTAATATATGAAATTAATTTATAGTATATAAAATAATTATATTTAGGATATAATAATACATAGTCACATTACTCCTGATCTGGTTAACTATTTTATGACTACTCTATATCATTTTAGTGTGACATTGAGTAATATAAAAAATGACAGCTATGTTTCTTTTAAAATAGAATGAATGAGAAATTGATTTGAATTAATGGAAAAAATAAAAGATATGTAATAAGTTGTATTTATCCATAATCAATGTTATGAACCCTAAAAATCTAAATGAGGGAAGCATGATTTTGTTATTTTAGATCGATCTTTACTGAAGGACCTAAATCCATGTACTAGTAAAATCAAGAATATTTCATTTTGGAGAAAATTGAATGGGATCCAATGCTTCGTGGAATGGTTTTTTAAATATTCAGATAATATGAAATCATTTCACTTTTTTAGGCCCAAAAATTACATATACTGATAGGTCCAAAGATAAATGTAGTGGAATCAATTAATATATATAATAATAATGAATTATTTACTAAATTTGTTTATGTATTTAGTTTTAATAAAACATAACAAAATTACTTTATTGTGTGATAGATAAAAAATATACAAATAAATACTCTGTTTGGAGATCAAATATTAGTTTCAACATTGTAGAACATATGTTATCAAGTACATGGTATCAAGAAATAGGTGAATAAAACCCTATTATAAAATTTCAGTAAACAAAAATGAACATAAAACAATTTCAATATACCATAAAATAAAATTATTTGTTTAAAAATAAGATATACTATTTTTATTTATTATTTTTCACTTAATTTTTTTATTGAATTTGATAAAAGTGTAAAATTATGATATTTATATTTTTAAAATGAATGAATTATTAAAATATGAAAATAATTTTCAGGGATTTTATATAAAATTATTTTAAATCCAATAAAAAATTTACCCTTATTAAAATATAATTTAGATTTGTATAAAAATGTGATTTTTTCCACAAATATTTCTTACTCTTCAGGGACTCATTCAGAAAAGGATAATCTTGATTACATTGATCTAACTCATCTAGAAACTTACAATTATCAAAACTGACTCCCATCATAATATTTTAAATTTCATATATTAAAATATTGTCTAAACAATTTATCATTACAAACATATTAGGAACAACTTTGATAAAATATTGGAACTTTTCTAATGTAAACATGAGTTCCTCTGATAATTTCTAAAAATATTGAAGAATATTTGTTAAATCATCCAAATTTTTATTGATATGTTTATTAATAAAGAGGGAATGGTTAATTATATTTTATTCCAAATAGGTTTCAATGTTAATATATTATAAAACCCCTTATTTTCATACATATAAATCTAATACAAAAATTATAAAAATCAAATATTGTTGTAGTTTAAGAATTAAAATTCTATGATTTTGGGATCAGGTACATTACTATCCATTTATGAAAGCATATTACAAATCTACCCCACAAAGTTATGTACCTATTCTAGGACATGTAATAAATACAAAAGAAATTAATATATGCTGAAATTTAAAAATTATACCCATAGAAAAATTATCTTTAATTGTGTTTTCAATGGTTAATATCACTTTTTTTTGTGTAGCTGTTAATTCATGAAATGATTATACGAAATATCACCACTTAAATATTCAATCACTCATAAAAAATATGCATCTACCGCTTTAAAATTTTCATTGTATAAATACATAATTAACAAATCAATTGAATTGGGAATCGATAGTCTTGATATTATCCTATAGATGTATGAAAGGTAACTAGAAAATTATAAAGCATAAATATTTTGATTTAATAATATAAATTATACCTTTACATGAGAAAAAATTAATATAAAAGTATAAGATATTCTTTTCCATAGACCCACTTATATGAAGTGGAATTTGAATGGAAGGGCTTGAAATTATCATGAAAGTACCTTTTATGACTATGAAAAAAGAGCATCATTAGCTCTAAAATTTAAAATATTATGCTACTGTAATGAGAAATAAGTCATTCAACTATAATGATCAATAATTATTGTTATGAAACAACATAAATTGATCTACTATTGTGATTTTTTTGGCACAAATTGATTATAGAAAGTAAAATTAAAATATAGTCTACATCCTTATTAAAAAATTTATGGTATCAAATTTAATATTTTTAGGATGGGTTGATGTATTCCCTTATATAAAAAATGTTGATATATTCCAAAATTATTTTTCATTCACTTTTCCCTAAAAATGATTCAAATATAGAATGTAATAACTAGGATTTGGATGTTAAAAAATATACCAAAATAATTACCTACTATTGACATTGAATTTTGAGTGGATGGTAAAAGAGAGGGAAAGAAAAAGAGATATAATATGAGGATGAATGGAATTTAGAGGATTGATGATGATGGAAGAATTAGGGTGGGGGTGCCAAAAAATAACATTACATGTCTTATAATAAAAGATGTATATATCAATTGGTGATGAACAATACAACATTTTTATTGTATAAAATTCTCATAGAAGGGAAGTGGTCACAATAGTACACACAAGAAAGAAGAAAACCATAGAATATTAAGATGACATGAAATCCATCATTAGTGAGTTCAAAATACTACAAGTAATGTAAAAATACAAATCTTATTCAAATTTATGTTTCATTAAATGAGTATGATCATGTTATGGAATTGTTGTGTAATCATCCTCCATATACCATTCATTCTTAATCTATTTCATATTCTTCTTCTTTGTATTGTGTTTGTTAAAATCACCATCAGACTGGCCTTACTCATCCTTTTCAGTGGTGTTAAATTAATTCCTAAAAGGAGTTTATTGTTAATTAATAAAAACGTATGGAATAAAATCTAGATTAAAATATCCTCAAATTAACTCATCCATATTTAGATAAAATATAACATCTTGGTGAGACATTATTTCTAAAACACCAAAACCATCTAATAGAGTTTATGCTTTTACAATGGAAGCATATAAAGGGGAAATATAATATCCTGAATCTTTCTAGATCATGGAAATATCATATAGGTATTACTACCTAGTCTTGTACTCTCTCTTGCAGATGATCACCTTTCCAAGAGATCATTTTCATTATTTTCATTCAATTTTGTTTCCATCATCAGCAATATATATATAGTGTCAATATCCTATGTATTCATATTAATTACTTCATTTCACCTTACTTAAACTATAAATTATGGAATTAATATATGGATATCTATAAACTGGAAGTTGGATCTAGGCTTCTATATCTTGAATTTTAGACACATTTTGCAAGGAAACATTCTCATTATGAGAAGCTGATATTTCTAAAACATACAGATCTGGCTGATGGATAACCAATTTCTGAACACAAATATAAGCTTTTAATGGTTTATCCCATGGAAAACTGTAAAAAGAAAAATAATCACGACTAAATACATAGTCCTTGATATGGGTAAATTACGATTCTACTTTCAAGGGAATCCATCATGGGGTACATTGATGTCACAACATGATTTACCTATACAACATGGCCTTCAATCCACTAATTGTTCATTAATACAAAGAAGTAACTTGTAAAACATGAGAAGGATATAAATTAATCTGATTTTTGTAATCATATTTATGTTTGTGAATCTTTTACATCCTTCAACTCCAAACCAAAACATGAAATATAGAGGAAGTGAAAGGAAGAACATGACGTAGAAGCTATAGAGCATAGATTCTTCCAAGTTTTCATTATTCAATTCTATAGAAATAAATGTTTGGATAGAAATCCCATATTGTTGAATGTTTCCAATAAAATAAAAGTGATGAGGTAGGCATAGAAACATCAGTAGGATTTATACAAAAAGTATGATTTTTTCTCATAGACATCTGAGGAACAATAAACCAGGAGAATATAGAAGGGATTGAACACAGATGAAAGACTATAACAAGATAGAGAAAAATTCTCTACATCAGAGCACCAGATAAAAATATGGCATAGACCATGTATCCCCAAAAATTATTGACTAATTTCTATAACGGGGATTAATTCCACCCTTATTTTCCATCACCACTCATTATTCTCCTAAATTTATGCTTCCATTTTTCTCCCAACTCTATTTAACCTCATTAACGGACCTCATGGTTTGGATTTCATTTTAAATACACATTTATTTTGTTATTATATATAAGGAAATGATAAAACCTCTAGAAAATCATCCTACTAGGGGCTTAAAAAACATATCCCATGTTCTAGAATTTTTTTCCTTCAAATAAGTGTTCTGTTATTTTGTGGTTATTTATCAGTTAAGCATTTACAAAATTTGGTATAATAGGGTGGTTGACTTGAAACATGATCCTAGAATACGTTCCATCCTCACAACTACTCCCCTAGGTATCATCAGCACATCCTTGATCCCTCATTGATGATGGTAGCATAGCTCGGGTGGTACATCAAATTGTGAAGGAGGTTTCGGGATATTAGAAATATTCAATCCTCGTGATGATGAAATACGAAAACTAGTCCTTAATGATGATGTTTATTCTATAAGAACAAAAACATAGGGGGTTCCTTGGCATCAAAGGTGTTTAACACCAAGAATATTGGATGGAATTAGAGTCAACCATGTGCACTATCCTATTTTACAAGAGAAATATGTTTTCAATAAAGTCATGTTCGAAGTAACAGTGGTACACTTTCTGGACCATGCACATCGGTATTGCTTGTGTATGAAAATCCCAATGCTCATAATCTCTTCAATGAGTATAAATGATTTTTCACAAATGGGAATTGGTGGTTTACTTTTCAATGCATATCATAGGGTTGGCCACCAAATTCAGAATCATCGGTAACATATATCCTTATGAAATTTTAATCGGGAAGTATTTGTTCTTCATTCCATCCATGTTCTAAGAAATTGATCTTTTAAATGAGATGATTTTCAATATTTTTACACCCTATGTGAATGATGAAACAGGGAGAATCAATGTGGAAGGGGGCCATTTTGAACTATAACCCACCACAATTAATAGATGGAAGTATATCCCCATACATGATTATTAGGTTGCATTGATTAAAAAGAAAATTATGTGAGAGAGACCCTTGAATGACTCCAAGACCAAAAAATGGTTCTACTAAAAACCATGAATGGATGATAGGTGTTTTGACAGTTTCTATTATGTCTCAAGATACCAATGTCTCTATTATTGAAAAATTGTTTACTAGGCCAAATATTATCACAAGTGGCTTAAATATACTAACAAACTTCTATCCCATGATGATGATGATCCCATGCCCATTCTGGCTTGGCAGTGTCCCGTGGTGCCTGATACCCAAATTGCCAAGATCCTCCACATCCAATAACCTATCGTCACAATTTAGTCCACTCCTACTGGTTGAGGTAAAGCTCTTGTAACAACAAGATCATAAGAAGTCATGTGATGATGATAAATAATACCTCAATAGTGGTTCTACAAACAACATGACCAGTTCCTATGTTGTATTCTTTAATGAATAATATTGGATATAGTCTACCATTATGTTTTGTAAAAACTCTGTCGTTAATTTCAATGGGTGTGGGAATATCCAGTTTACCTAAAAGACTGGAGAGTACCACCTTCTCATTGGGGTGTAATTAATCTTGAGGACCACCACAAAAATCATCAGCATTTTACATTTTGATGAGAATAGTTTTTTTCCAAATCTATGGAGGCATTTTGATAGTTCATGATAAGGAACAACACCTGCTGGTTAGGGAACAATGCTTTCTAGATCTGTTGTACAAAGCTAATAATCAATATTTCATAGCCTTCATGATTTTCTTAAATGGGATAATAGGAGTTATAGAATTGGAACATGAGGTACAACCACCAGAATTTATAGGACTTGCACATTATCTCTCAACAATATATATTGAAATGGATTCAGTGGATTGATATGGTTAATAATGTCTATGACATATGGCTCACTGGTAAGCTGATTTAAATGTATTTCATCAATCAAGATAAGAAAAATATGAAGAAAGTACTTAGACATTTCCACGATGAACTTTGTAGGAAAACCACAATGATGATGCCAAAAGATAACTGTTACACTCTATTAGATAGGGATGACAATAACCAATAAATGTGTTTGAGTCTAGTCAAAATAAATAACTAATCTCCAGAATAAATCAAATGCGTTCATGGAATGATGGAGTTGAATATTGGGTACAACTTGAAGGTCCTCTACACATGCCACATTAATGAATTATGTTTTTTGGAATTTGATGAATACTATGTCAAGTGTGACATAAAACAAAAAATAAGACTTCTTATTCACAACACCAGAATGAGGTCATCAAATTTTACAACCATACCATGGTAGACATGGATAAAAGAATGATGAAGGAATAGGGAATTCCATGGATGTTCGGCGGTGAGGCGTTCTCCACCAATTTCCTCATCCTCGACTATTCTACAATACAAAGACTTTAAAGTATTATTCCATAATAGTTTTGGCATGTAAAATTACCAACCATCCATATTATCTACACCTTTGGAAACATTTCACATTCCAAGATTATGAATCTCACCGGAAGAAGCTGGATGGCCTGAGTGTGCCAAATATCTTCATAGGGTATGAATTTGGATCCAAGGTATACCATGTGTATGATTCCGTCAGCATGCATGTGAACATAAAATACAATACCTTATTCAATTTGGTGGAGAAGTGGAATTGAGGTTCTCATGATGAACAAGGGTTTATGGAGACTTGAAACACTTTCAGAGATGAGAGATCATAACCCATACCCACTATCATTCACTCTATAGATGTTTCCACACAAAAAGTGGTCAAGATGATTCATGTGACATCATCCATAGTGGAGTTCAGATGACCACCATCAAGAATGGTGGAAGTACTAGTTGTCGATCATGATAAATTAAAACATTTCTATATAAAAATAAATAACATTATTGTGCTTACAATGTCAGTTGTGATTTCTCTACATGATCTCTTCTTCTTGTGGGTTACAAGTCACTACAGATGACGTGCCAACCACCATTTTTGAGGAAGAAGAAAAACCATGTCAGGGAAAGAAAAGGATTGAGGACAATTCAATACCATAATTATATAAGGATGAAATGGGGAAGGTGAATAATACATTTAGTGCAAGGTTCAACATTTAAAACTCACCCACATCCTTAGGAATGGGTAGAAGATTGTATCCCATTAGAGGCCCAATAGTATACTGATGTTTTCCATGGCCAAACCTGCCGACACCTTGGAATCCAAGACTGCCCACCTACATGAAATGTTCATTCCATAAAAGACAATGGAAAGGGACAAGAATGATTTGATGAGGGGAATATTTTAAAGGAATTATCCAAAAGTCACTTGGGTGCTCCATGTTTCTACTGTTCTACAAAATTATTGAGGTCGTTGAGATCTGATGAACATGATAGAAATTATGGGATGGTGGTGGACTAATTTCAATATTGGGGATTAATGCCACCATTATTTTTCCTCCACCTCATTATTCTCCCACATTAATTTTGTTTGTAATGGACAAACATGGTTTGACTTTTTTAAGGCTCCCAAATGTTATTAAACTTGCTGTAAATAATTGTTTCATTTATGTGTGTGTATAAATAAATGAAAATTCCTTGAAAATATTCCCTCTTGGTGGTAAATAAGAAACACCAGGGTTCTATCATTTTTCATTATCCTTCCAAGATATTCTCTTCTATTTTGAGTGAATTAATCAACCAGGTATCTCAAATTGCACTACCTGATTCCTCAAACCACAATCATGATAAATAGTTTTTTTCAAAATCATCCAAAGAAGGATTAATACGACTTTTTATCATATATAGTACCCCATTTGATAGGATGATCAAGTCATATGTGGGTATCTTAACACATGTTCTTTTTTACTAGTGGAACCATTATCTAGAGTTGAGCTGATGGAGAGAACTTTTGTATCAATGAAAAATGGGGTGGATGAAAAATGACCGGAGTGCACCAAGGATTTCGCAGATGCGTATTTTCGTTCAGGGAAGGTGTGATAGATTTTGGAGTGGGGTCAATCCTCAGTGTCACAGAACTCCTATTGAGGTCGATGTCTAGGGGATAAGTGGTTCAAGGTCTACATCTGAAGTCGAGGTCGAGGACTGAGGTCGACCTCGAGGACTGAGGTTGAGGATGAGGTCTGAGGTGGAGGTTGAGGACTGAGGTAAATGTCGAGGTATGAGGGATTAGTGGGTTTAGGATCATGGAAAATCACCAGTGTCACAACCCAGTTTAATGTTTTTATGGCTCTCCCAATAAGGGATAGAGATGAAAGTATTATGGATTTTATTTGAATTATTTTTTAGTGTCTGTGTTAAATATAGGGTATGATTCTAACCATTACTATATATTGAATGATGTGAGGGTAAAATATATTATATTTGATGTTTTCTCATTTTTTTGTTGTAAATCTATCCCACATTGTGTTTTCATTTTTTTAGTGGTTATTTTACTATAAGTAATATATAGTTTTTCATTATTATGATAATACAACTAATTTTTTTAGTGGATGTTCAACTTTTTTTTTGTATTGGAACATCCATTGGAACATCCATAGGATATACAAGTTCTGTTCGATGTCAACATGAAGTTCCAGTGGATGTTACACTCTATGTTTAAGTTGACGTTCTGTTTGATGATCCAGTGGAATATCCTGTGGAAGTTCCATTGGAAGGTCAAATGGATGATCTTGTGGATGTTCGAACTGAATTTACAGTGGAAGTTCCAGTCCATGTTCCAGTGCACGTTTTATTGGAAGAAGTTCTAGTGGATGTTCTAGTGGAACATGCACTATAACATCTTCTAGAATATACACTAGAACATTCGTTGGAACTGCCACTGGATATTCCACTAGAACATTATTTAGAACTTCCACAAGAACTGCCACTAGAAATTCCACTAGAAAATACACAAGATCATCCCTTAAAACATCTACTCTAACATCCAATGGAACTTCCCCTAGACCAACCACTAGAACATCACCTATAAAATCCACTCTAACTTCCCATATAATTTCATTTAGAACTTCTTACCTAGGAACAGCCACTAGAAGTTCTTCTTCAGGATCTTCCACTGGGACATTCATTTGAAAGTATATAAAATCTGCCTTATAATTTTTTTAATAATTTTAGAAATTTAAATAAGTAAATATATATATATATTAGTAATTAAATATTATTTGGTTAAATTTATATTCATATAGTTGATACATTTTCAAATGGATTAAATACTAATATAATTTTAATGTACCTTTCTTGAACTGATGTTTTTTAAGGTTGTTTTGATGTTATTGATGGTGATGTTGATGTTGTAGCATCTTCTATTAAATTAGTTGTAGGGATGATGCTAATGTAACTTGATGAAGAAATATATTTTTATGTCACATATGTGGGAGTACACAGGTTCAGTGTATGCTGGAAATACTATAATAAAAGGATAAAGGAGAAATAAATTGTCACATAAAGCCTTTATGCTTGTTGTAAAGAAGGCCATATGAAGGATGAAAAACGTGATTTCATGGTGAAATTTTTTCCGGATGAGATGCATACATGTTCCCATAATATAATGGGGGATAGTTTATTATATTTTGGTTAATATTCATGTACTATATTTGTTAAAGAGAATATTCATCCCTTGCACACGCTTGAATCAATTCATATGATGGCGTCCCAAAGAAAAATAACATAAGTACAAGCAGCTGAAAAAAATGTGGATGCTTATGTTGGCATTAAAAAAAATGATTCATCATAGTTGGATAAAGATATTACAGGGGGAAAGATGTTATTGGTTGCACATGTGTTGATTAGTTGAATTTAATAAGTTTTAAATGAGAAATTGATTTTTCTCATGGTGATGCATGATGCATGTATGAATACCTAGAATGAAAATGTCAGAACAATCCATCATTTGTATTTACTATACAATTTTCCATGAATTGGGAAATTAGTAATATTTTCTAGGCTAAGCAAAAAATGTGAACAGATTATGATTTGTTTAGAGATGTTTTTACTTTTTAAACCACATTCAGATCTATTAAAAAGTACAAGACGTAAGGTATTTTTGTGGGGTTCAATCATCATCGAGAGATTGCTGTTTTTGGGGAAGCTGTGTTATATGATAAAACTGTGACTTCATTTTCTTGGCTTTTTAAAAAAAAATTACATGTGCATCACAAAAAGAGACCTCAAACTATTTTTACTGATTAGAATGCAATAATGGGTAAATCTATTTCTGCATTTTTAGAAGGAACTCAAAATTTCCTTTGTTCGTGGAATTTGATGAAAAATGAAATTAAACATTAAGGTAATTGGATAAAATATGGATCATGTTTTCTAAATATATTTAATAAATGTACGCTCAAATACCGTGATGAAAAGTATTTAGATCAAGAGTGGTATTCCCTTATTAAAAAATATAGGGATTTGAAATCCCAGTTGTTAGATGATGTATTCATATTTCGAGAGAAGTGGTAGAATTAAGTTTTTGAATGATTATTTGAAATTGGGTATTCAAAAAACTCAATTAAGTGAATATTTTATGGGATTTCATAAATATTATGTTCATTGTAAGTTAAGTGTAGTTGATTTCATTAAGCGGTTTGAACAATTATTGAAAAAAATAGGTATCGTGAAATAAAAGTAGAATATGAGATATGGGAGAAGATTCTTTATAATCTTTTCCCATACTATGAGTTGATGTTCCATGTTTATAGAAGATATACACTAAAGTTCTTTGATTTATTTCAGCATGAATATAAATTTATTGGTTCTTGTTTTTTGATATCTAGTTTTGAAATTGTTGTTTAATTCAATTATGCTATTGGAATAGTTCATTGTGAAGATAAATTATATATATCATATGATGCATCAAATGAAGTTGTTAAATTTTATTTTCTAATTTTTGAGTCCATTGTGCATCTTTCTTGTCATATATTATTATTTTTTTGATTGGATTGATGTGAGAGAAATATATTAAAAACATATTTAGGGGAGATGGACCAAATTAGCTAAAAAATTTGTGATCTTCAAAGGATCTTCTATTGAGGTACTTACTGATAGAAAATTAGTCATGGACAAACATTAAAAATATTTAGCACAAATGGGTATGATTTTAATTATCATAGGTTGATAGACTGATGCGAGTTATGACATTGCCTTCTCAAATTTCAATAATTTTCTAATAGAGTTGTCTATCATAAATAAATCAGTGGATAAATTTAATGGTCATGATAGTTCAAAGAATAATTTAATAAAGGCTTATTTTAGAAATAATCCAAATAGTAAAGGGGGAGATAGATTGAAAATATTTTTAATCAACAGTTGTGAAAGGGGAAACAATTGAATAAATAAAATTAAGCCTACTACTATGATGCATGTGCGATTTTATTTTATGATGCCTTTAATTTATAAAGGAAGTATTTATTGTTAATATGTTATCTAATATCATTATTCTTTCCACGCAGGGAGTCATAGAGTAAAATCTTTTATATTTTTTTCTTGGATCTAGAAAAAAATATTACATGTAATTTATTTTAGACCATAGTTTTATATAACTATTAGAATTGTGCACTTTATCTGTTGTAGAGATACTTGTATAACAATTTAGAACATCATATTGGGAGAAAGATTTCCTGAATAATATTGGTAAGGATCTAGTAATGTAGAAAACATTGGAGGGATGTATTTTTTAAATTGTAATGATGGAATTGAATAATTTATAGGCTTTAGTATGTAATATTATAGTCTCAGTTGTAATGGATTGGTTGTGGGATTGGGATACATCACGAAATTGTAAATGTGATATATGCATTTTTTCCATATGTAATAGATAAGATGGGGTAAATAATGTTTCTATAATTTTGTAAGCATTTTGTATTTGAGGATGTGGTGGTATTTGATAGACCACTTTTGGGTGTAATGGATTGGGATTACGATACTTAAATAAGTTGTAAATGTGATGTTTTTATATGCTGTGTATTAAACTTTGAAGATGGGATAAATCCAGGTTTGATAATTCATTATGAATTTCAACATTTATGATGGGATAAATCTAGGTTCTTGATGTTTGATGATGAAATTGAGAAGACTAAGTAAGAGTTATTAGATATTCAGGGCAAGTCTATCCATATAGAGACTCTCCATCTTCTGATGAAATCCTGATGTTGTCCAAACATAATAGTCAAATACATTAATAGTATTATCCTTAATTTGTGAATATAACAATTCATCAACTTACCAATTTCAATTATCATCATCAATTATAACAGAAAAACTATATAAATCCCCTCAGAAGAAACTTTTTCCCCTCACAAGCACATAATATTATAACTATATTTTACAAAATCAAATAAGACCACATTGAAATTACCAATTTCTGTTAGAAAAACCTATTTTAACCCATATAATTTTTCAAAACCAAATACAAATATTAAATTGACCAAATTCAAATAGAAACCATTTTCAATTACCAATAACAAATATAAAAAATTGTGATTACCAACACCAATTTCATTAACCAACTCAAAATATAAACCAATGTAATTACCAAAACCAATTGAAATGCCCGACCCCAATTATAAACCATTGAAATTTCTAACATAAATTATAGTAGGAAAACTAAATAAATTCTCTTAGAAGAAAATATTTCCCCTTATAAAGACATAATATTCCAACTGAATAACAAGATTGTTGTCATGAAAATGCGAACATAACTATTCATAAACCTACCAATTATATATAAATAACATTTTAATTAATAAAAATATATATAAACCATTGAAATTACTAACAGAAGTTAAATTTACCAGCCGAAAAATATAATCCAATGACCAACAAAAAATATAAACCATTGAAATTACCAACAAAAAATATAAACCATTGCCACTGCCAACACCACTTTTAAACCAAAATAATTACCAACAATAATTATAACAGAAAAACAAAAATTACCTATAGCAAACATAAACCATTGAATTAACCAACAACAAATATTAGACTGTTGGAATTTCCAAAAATACTTTTAAACCACTAAAATTAATAATATAAAATATAACAACCAAAACACAATTACAAACAAAAAATATAATAAATTTAATTAACCAACACCAAATATGAACAATCTCAATTTCTGAAACCACTTTTAAACCACTGAAATTACCAACATCAATTATAATAACATAACCACAATTACTAAAAAAATAAAACATTTAAATAACCAACACTAAATATAAAACCATTGAAATTCCAAACACCACATATGAACCACTATAATTACCAACAAAAAATATAACAAAAAACCAAAATTACCATTTGAAAATATATTCCATTGAAATAACCAACACCAAATACATACTATTTCAATTTCCAACACCTCTTTTAAACCACTGTAATTATCAACAACAATTATAATTGCAAAACCCCAATTACCAATAGAAAATTATAACACTATAAATAACCAACACAATATATTAAACCATTTATATTTCCAAGACCCCATTTAAACTAATCCAATTAATAATGAAAATTATAATAGAAATAGTAAAATTACTAGTACAAAATGTAAACCATTAAAATAACCAACACCAAATATAAACCAATTTTAATTACAACATCCAAACAAATTAATGAAATATTGATACGAATAAAAATATAAGACCATTAAAGTGGGATATTTGAATGTTTAAATACTAAGAACATTAAAATTTAGTGTCTAGTAACATCCATTAATTTGGGCTGTATAAATGTTTGAAACCATTCAAATAATTTCAATTGTAATCTGATGTTAAATCCATTAAACTCTGCTATTTAACTTAATATATTTATTTCGGCTGTAATGTCTCTACAAGTTAACTCCTTTTATATGAGGATTTCATACCAGCTGTATGGAGAGTATTTAGGGAAATGATGTCATAAATATTAGTGCATGCGATAAACTTTATCTTGTGATAGGTTCTTGGTATACCATTGATCTTTATCATACTTCACAATGAGATAACAAACAATTATCACATAGTCTAATGGTGCATCCCCCTATTTAGGACAGTCTCCCACTATAAATAGAGCCATTGGATTAGTCATTTCTAGATATTTAGGGTTCAACTGTTTGATGAATTATTCAACAAATGTTTTCTAAAAGCGTTGTTGAAATTGTATTCAGTGAGTTGGTATATATGAAAATTAATTGAATGTTGAAGAGAATAGAATTTACTATTTTTTAATCATCCAGCTGGTAAAAATCAATTTAAGTAATACCCATCTAATGATTCAATGAATAACATAGATGAAATGTTTTTTTCAATATCAAACACAAGAAAATTCCAATGAATATTTTCTGTGTTGATGGGGATGAATACTTTTCCATTCAACTGCATTAGTTCTTTTATATATTTCTCTACAAAACACACATTCATATTTTTGAATTTCAAAGTTATAATTATCAGTAAAAATTAATACAGTTGGACAAAATATTAATTAATAAAATTAAAACATCAAGAACATAGAAAATATTAAACTTACAAGGGAAACACTTGTAATCATAGTTGATTTAACATTGAAAATTCTGGATTTTTACCATTTTCACACTTGTTTTTGATAAGTTGGAAATATGAATCTATAACATGATAACAATATAAAATAATGGATAACGTGAGATTAATTGAATTTTTGTTTATAGTAAGATTTTTTAAATTAAAATCACCCTTCTACTTGTCATGCTTTCCCTGAGAAATTAGAAAATGTCATCTAATCCATACAAATACAATTTGTTCTTAGCTTCCCATACATATTGACTACATTATAATAATAGTAAAATATAAAAAACAAATAAAATTTTGTGGAATTAAATAGAAAAACGTTAAATGAAGGGAATACATACCATCCTAGTTCTATTTAGGGAATCTTTTACAGCTAATCATTGTCTTTTTTCTATAGGTGTCTACTCTTCCTACCCTTTTTAGGTATTCTAGGAAGCCCTGCAATAGACTTTTTGGGTTCTGTTTTCATTGAAACACAACCTACCTCAAGGGGTTATTCTAGCTAACTTGGTTATTCTACTAATATTTTTTTCCCAATGATGTTCATATTGTTGTGTATCAGGTTTGAGACAGAAAAGTGGAATCCAAATTATTCTATTTTCTAGCTATGGTTATCACATTACCAATAATTGACCTTATTTGGAAACACTTTATTTCTGTCTGTCCATTTTAGATGAGTTGATATACATCAGTGGTTTGTTCAATATCTTCTTGAAGATGATCTATAGGCTCCTCAATCAAAGTTTCATTGTCTCATAGTATCTGGGTTTCCTTCTGATATTCTACTTCAGGGGAAGATGAGTGTTTTTCAACAGGATCCTGCTGCATCCCAGCATCAATTGAACCCTATAGCCAAGTTTCCTCCAAGACAGACTGACTCTTTTAAGTTCTACCTCCTATTCTACATTTCTTTATGATGGTATTTTCAATTACTAAAAGCTTGATTATTTTAATTATTTAAACATGTTTTCAAACAATTTCATCCATTTTATGTATTTTTATTTTCAGGGATGAATTTTCATTTTCAATAACTGTTATTCTTAGATCCCCTAGTTCTCACTTTCTTTCTGTCCATTAGTAGCTTCCATAATCATTGGTGGATCCTCAATTTCGAGAGCTTCTTTATTTGTTGGTGGCTCATACTCATTTTTTGAATTTTTTATCTGTAATCTTTTTGTTTTTGACATATTAATGGTCTAGAAAAACATTAAATTGATACTATAATTTGTACAATTACTAATATTTCTGGACCATGATGAATCATTGTTTTCATTAAAGGAACATTAAATTTTGTGAGGCTCCACTTTGTTAATAGTTGATTGTCTGCTTGTTCATTCCATTTCACTATTACACTTTACTCACAGTGCCAATACTACAATAACAGGAATCATATAAAGAGAATATTATACATTGAAATAAAAATAATTTTTAACCGTTACCAATATAGTGATAATTTCCCCCATAATTCATTAATGGTTTAGGTGAAATTCTAAATTTTATTTCATCAATTTATATTGGATTAGACAGGACCACCTTAGTGTTATCATGTCTATTTTAGTATTCACATAGTTGATAAAACCTCAGCATAGGTAACAACCTTTAGTAGAAAAAAAACAACTGCACATGTGTATAATCATAGTAGATTTTCCAAGTTATCATGACTGGGTTCATTCATCTCCAATTAATGCTTCTAAATGGGATGATTTTATTCACTTATGTGTCAAAAACGTCACACTATTTTGAAAAATCCTTATATTTAATGATTCTTTTGTTGATATGAATGAGTAAGAGTCATCCATTTCTATTTTTACTTTCTGTTATTACAAATATCCTTTAGATATCAGCTTTAGAGAAATTCCTTTCCCCACCACTGAATCGAAAATAACATTTTGATGAATTGTAGTTATCCAATTCATATATAACAGAACTATTAGATTTTTTTATAATCCAATGATGATACTGTATTTTATATGAATACATCAAACCTATTTAAAAAGGAGCATTGCACAATTAATTTATATGACCTTCTTTTAGTGGATACTTTATTTCTTAAAAATTATCATTATAAATAGGTAAAATTGGACAACAAATGCAGACCTAAAATTTTAAAGTAAGACCTTTAATTGGACTAATAAAATCTTACAGTATGACTACAAGAAATAGAATAATTCAACATTGAATCTTGTAAAAATTTCTCCACATTGTAGAAATTAAATAATTATTGGGTTCATCCACAAAATTACAACATAGAAGGTAGATATAATTTATGTTCTAGTGGGACTTGTAGAAGATGTTCCAGTTAATGTTCCCATGGAACATCCGCCTAATGGTCCACAATACAATGAAAATTTATATTTCTAAATGAAAAATTATTGTTAAATACAATTCAAAGAAATATGGAGAATAATTGTTTCAAATAATTATTGTAAAATGGACATAATTTACAATTTGAAATTGAATAAATATTGTTAAATTGATTTAATATTGCACTACCCATTGTATGTTCCAGTGGATGTTAAAGTAAAATTTCCACTTGAAGTTCCATTGAATGTCCAAGTGGGAGTCCCAGTGGTAGTTCTAGTAGAATTTATAGTGGGTGTTCCATTGGGAGTTCAAGTGGAACTTCCACTAGATCATTAACACTACCCAAAAAATGTATATTCCAATGACTAATACTGTTGTTAAGTATAATTAAAAGAAATAAAACATGAAATTGATTCACATATTTGCTATAAAAATTATTTAATTTAGAATTTAAAAAATTATAAGGGATTTTATATTGAATTAATTTTTAAAAAATGAATGGATGTTCTAGTGGGAGTCTAATTGGAAGTTATAGTGGAACTGCCACTAGAATTTCCACACAAAAAGAAAAATGTATATTTCTAAAAATAATATTATTTGTAATATGATGAAATGAAATAATCATTTCAATTTTTATGCATAATTATTATAAAATTGATTCAATTTATTATTTTAAAAAAGTGTTGACAATATTATATTGAATTAATTTTCCAAAAAACCAATGGATGTTTTAGTGGGAGTTCTACAGGGTGTTCCAGTGGATGTTCTAGTGGAAATTACCTTGGAACATCCACACTACAACAAATATGTAAATTTATAAAACTGATATTATGGTTAAAAATAATAAAAAGAAATACTCATTGCAATTGTTAAACATATTTATTAAAAAATTATTGAATTTATCATTAGGAAAATTATAAGAACTTTTATATTAAATTAAGATTCGAAAACCTAGTGGATGTTCAAGTGGGATTTCCATAGGGAGTTCTAGTGGATGTGACAGTGGAACTGCCAATTTTAATTCCATAGTAAAACGAAAATGTATATTTAGAAAAATGATATTATTGTTAATCATAATTGAAATAAATAATAATTGAAATTGTTACACATATTTACTATATTAATGATTGGATTTATCTTTTGTAAATGTATAATAATTTTTATATTGATTTAATTTTCAAAAACCCAAAGGAAGTTCCACTGGAACATCCAATTTAACTTATACACTACAAAAAAATGTATATTTCTAAAACTGGTATTGTTGTTAAATATAATTAATATAATTACTAATTTCAATTTTTACTCATATTTATTAAAAAATGATTGAATTTACAATTTGGGAAACTTTAAGAAATTTTATATTGATTTAATTTTCCAAAACCCAATGGAAGTTCCCATGAAAATTCCCATGTAACTTGCACACTACAAAAAACATTTTATTTCAAAAATTGTTATTTCTTTTAAATATAATTAAATTAAATAATCATCAAAATTATTACAAATATTTATTATAAAAATTATGGAATTTAGAATTAAAAATTGAACAAGAACATTTATTTTGAATTAATTTTCCAAAACTCAGTGGATTTTCTAGTGGGATTTCCAATGCGAGTTCCATATGGATTTCCCCTGAGAGTTATAATGGAATTTATAAACTAAAAAATGATATAATTTATCATTTTAAATGGTTTAAATTTTTTTAAATATAATTAATCTTCCACCTATTTGATATTTCAGTGGAAGGGAAACTGATACTTTTAGTGAATGTTGTACTGAAACATCCACTAGATGTTTCAGTGGAACTTATGCACTATAGGTATGAAAGATTGAATTAAAGTGGAAATTATAGTGGTATTTGGAGTGGATGTTCCACTAGAACTTACAATAGGAAATAACTCCAATTGAAAAAAATGGAAGCCATTATAAGTGCAACTGTAAGTGCCACTGCAGGTTCGAATAGAAGTGCCCCGATGTTTCATAAGAAATTCTAGTGGAACATCCATTTAAGAGGATGTGGTAACTAAAGTTCCAATGTATCTTCCAAAAATATCCACTAGAATAAAGAGGTGTTAGTTCATTTTAAAGTGTAACTTGTAGTGGAAACCTCTAGGGGAAGTTCCATTGAAACCCATAGTGAGAAATAATTCACTAACAGAAATGGAATTCAAAATTGATAGACTGAGAACATATACAGAAAAATGCTCATAACACTAAAGTTCCAAATAAGAAATCATAACAAAATAAATGTAATACCAATTTTTTAGTACATATTTTTCAAAAGCTAACTATGTTATGCCACAGTCATCAGACATTGCTAGTGTTTAAAAAAACAACTATCAGAGACTGATTTGAAACCCCACTAGAGTTGATAAGTTCTTATAGAAAAAAAATCATTTCATTTCATTGGAAGAAACATGTGGCTATATAGACCTATCTCACAAAATTTGGGTGAAAATATGTTTCCAAAGTTTTATTGAAGAAATGATGTGAAGAGATGATCTGTTGGATGGAAATACAATATGACAAGTGTTCTCATACGATGAGTGTATTGGACAATCTAGATAAAATGTTAACTAGGGACGATGTCTGTACGGATGCATACTTCCAATCAATGAAACCTGAATTGACTCATGGGATGAAAAGGGAGAAACCAGTTTGACACAAGAATGATCAACCACCATAATCACATATAAAAGCATTGAATACCATTAAACGTAAAGAAAAATGGAATGCAGGGTTTGTGAGGGAAAAACATAGGTCGAGTGGGGGAGATGTAGGTTGTCTAATGGGGATGTCAAGAGGTGATGGTGTAGGTTGTCATATGGAGAAGTCACGATGGTCACTGAAAGAGTGTGGAAATTAAAGAGGGAAATTGTGGTGGGGGTTGGTGGCATAGTCAGAGGGTCATAGAGGAGCTTTTGAGGGTCACAAAAGAAGTATATAGCCTCTATGGGGA
Source organism: Viscum album (assembly GCA_963277665.1). Taxonomy (NCBI): domain Eukaryota; kingdom Viridiplantae; phylum Streptophyta; class Magnoliopsida; order Santalales; family Viscaceae; genus Viscum; species Viscum album. The sequence continues at coordinate 1,575,978,794 of OY728146.1, read as the reverse complement.
CTATTGGATGACACGAAGCTGAGCATAGTAGTGATTGTAGTGGAGGAAATGGGTTGTGGAGGTATAAGTGGTAGTGGCATTAGAGGAGGATGGTGAAGTCGTATTTCACTGTAGAAGGTAGGAGGTTGGGTAGATCATGTGATAATACTACAGAATTAAGGTTGGGGATTGGAAGTTGTTTTAAAAAATGTAATCCAATAAATAAATTATCAAATATCATTGAATTTTATAAATTAAAAATGTAATAAAAATAGGTATGAGTTGTTAAAAATATTTAAAATATTATTAAAAAATTTATAATATGGAAAAAAAAATATATAATTATAAATTATTATAAATATAATATTATTCATTTAATTGTTATTTTTACTAGTTATTACATTTAAATAATTATTTTTTAGAATTTAATTTGGTAATTTTTAATTATAAAATTAAAATGAATATAAAATTAAATTAATTTGTATATAGAGACTATCAAACAATTAATTAAATATAGATACATTTCTATTCATAGATTTTTTACATCATTTTAATGTCAAGAAAGAAAAAAATATTACACATTGAGAATACAGTGGTTTAGTGTCCTGAAAAAACTAGGGCCATACATAACATTTACAATGAAGAAGATGTGTTTAATTTCTTATTCTCTTTCTTCTTATTGGCTCTTGGGTTATCCTTAGTAGAAGTAGTCACATGAGGATATACATCAAAAAGGGTGAGCTAAAAGCCTAATTAGAGGATAGATAATAAAATGAAGCAATGTAACATGAAGTGAGAATAATCATAACATTGTAATAAAAATCATGATAAGAAGCATTAGATAATAGTATGGAATGTGGCAATGCATAAAAATGAGACATCATGTCTTAATAGTCATCTAACACACGTAATTGTGAAAAAAAATAGAATCATGATTACACATAAATCAATTTTCTAATGAGGTTCTTCAAATTACGAAATGAATTAGAGTGTTGTATAATTCTGGGCACCCCCATCGCATCATAACAACAACATTGAGCTCTATAATTTCGGGTTCACCCACCACATCAAAACGTTAACATTATCATTCATGTCACATAGAACATATATTAATCATGGACATAAATAACCCATGGAACGAAATGAGATTAGTTTCATAAATCATATATTCACAAAATGTGTGATCCCAAATGATAGTGGGAATAACATGCTCGGTACAAGAACAAAAACCCTTCAGGGAGAAGTAAAATGTTTGTTTTTGAATGAATATTGGGTTTGAGAAATCCCTTTACCCCGTATCTGAACGCCTTCTTCACTTTAATGTTCTATATAATGAAATCAGATTCCTAAATTAAAAACTAATGAACCATTTAAAAATTAATGGGGATCATTATGGTTTTATTATGTTCTTTTATGGGCCTTTGGATGAGTTATAGAGTTATTGATCATTTTTTTGGAGTTTTGTTCTCTTAGTTTTCATGATCATTTCACATGTACACATTTATGGAAAATCATGTAGAACAAGGATAAAAATACAAAATTTATATTACATTTATTAATGATCTTAAAGGTGTTTAAATATCTTTTATAATTTTGTGGGTTATATACCATGAGGATGAATCATTAGATAAATTTTAATTTATGATCTAATGAGGTTAATTTAGAGATTTTCAGATAACACAAAATATGTTTTGATTTATCATTTATTTTTATGTATAAAAGTTGTTTGGAGAAAAAAATGATTAAAAAATACATATTAAAATATGTTTTCAACCATTTTTTGATTTTATTGAAATCCATGAAGGAGTTTAATGAAAATGGAAGTGCATCACACATGATGTCAGTAAATTAACAGATTACGGGAAACTATTTTAATTTTATAAACATTGAAAGGGAGTGAGGAGTACAATTAATAATCATCCATTAACAAGATGTAATACTCGTATATAAATCATACTGTAGTTATCATGTAATTTGGATATGATATGTTGAGGATAAGAGAATAAAATAAATGAAATTTGAATGAAATTTAAATGAAATGAGAGAGAGAGGAATTACCACTTGAATATATCTTCCTTGAGAGCCTATTTAGGGGAGAGGTTTTAGAATTTTTATGAGACAAAGGGCTACTAGACGTGGGGAAGGAGCTTGGGAAGAGATTTGAGAATAATTTTGAGTTATAACAGGGCTTGATAGGTGTGAGTAAATGATTTTGTGAGGGGTGGTAGTTATAGTGGAGGGGATAGAGGTTTTCTCAATATTATAATCATTAACATATTATTGGTACACAAGAGAAAATATAATGATTATTTAATGGAATGATAATGTAAAAAAGGGAATGTGAGATCTATATTTTTTGGTTAAATCACTCATGATGTCATGAATAGTATTAATAAATTATAATTTATTAAAACTGTAAATTACTGCATTTTAATATTTACCAAAAAATCAGGTATTTTAGAAAAATCTCTAAAATTCACCATAACAATTTTTTGAAATTTATTATTAAAAAATGAACTCAATTTTATTAAAATAATTTTATAAATATTATTAAAATAATTTTTAATTAAAATCATAAACTGCTTCAAAAATAAAAATTTGTATATTAAACTTTCTCTTTCAAACACATTGAAAAATCAATTAAGGTCTCATAGAGTAATCAAAAGAAATCTAAATACTAGTCTATGAATAAATTTTATGAAAATTGATTTTCTTTTAATTATTAAGTTAATCATTAAATATTTATTTCTTACAAAAAATTCCATCACTATAATAGAAATATATCATATATTCACTTATTGGATGGGAAAATTTTATTTATCCTATCATTGGTAATGTTCTTATTCACTTGGCCAATTTACTCATCATAAGGGTCATATTACTATTTACAAGTGTAAAGTTACTATTTACAAGGGTATGTTACCATTGAAAAAAATTATATTTGTCCATCCAAAATCAAAAAATCATACTGATCGCAACTAGGTATATCATTTTTTTTAAATTAAAATCACAGAAGTGGAAAATAATGTTTAATGAACACCTTGAATTTATTAGTTTATTTAAGCCATATATGGAATTGTGCTTCCTAATATGATTTTATGTTTCATTATTAAGAGAATATAATTACATTTATAAAACTTAGGGTTATTACATTCTTCCTCCCTTTTGAAATTTCACCCTCAAAATTTCATTTTACATAAACAAGTGAGGGTACTTCTCTTTCATCACATCCTCCATATCCCATGTTCCTTCTTCAAACATATGGTTCCTCCACAACACATTTACATGGTTGGTTTTCTTGTTTCATATAACCTTATGTCTCCAGTCCAGAATCTGTTCTGGCTACTCCTCATAAGAGATATCATCTCACATCTGTACCACCTCTATGTTCAATACATGTGAAGGATATGGTATGTACTTCCTCATGAGGATACATGAAACACATCATGTAATTAACCCATATTTGGTGGATTTACAAGATGATAATAAAAAATTATTTTGCAGTCAAGGATATCAAATGGGTTGATATACATTGGTATTAAGTTACATTTCATTCCAAAACGCATGACTCTCCTTCATGGTGATATTTGAAGCAGGACTTTATCTACAACATCGAAATCCAATTTCCTTTGATGGTTTTCTCATATACCTTTTTCCAACACCGAGAAGATTTGATATATTTAATGATGACTTGAACCTTCTATATCATCTCTTGCACATGATCTGGTCTAAGTAACATTCTTTCCCTATCATTATCCTGATAGGTTGGATTTCTATATCGCTTTACATACAGAACTTTATTGGGAGCCATCTGAATACTCGAGTGGAAGCTATTGTTATATAAGAACTCATCCAAGGAGAGATTTTGATATTATCCAACATTTAATTCTAAATAATAGGATATTATAATATATTTATGCTTTGGAACATTTAATTTAGATTGGACATCCGTTTGGGGTTGATAGGCCATGCTAATATATAATTCAGTACTCAAGGAATATCAGACACTCATAAAGAATTTAGATGTAAATATTGGATCACGGTTAGAGGCAATCGAGAGTGGAACCCTATGAAGTTTCACCACATCCTTCATATATATCTTCGCATGTTTCCCAATAAAGAGAACTTTTTGAGTAGCAGTAACGTGGGCAATCTTTCTGGGTCATTCCACCACAAACCATATCACATTATTTGATTTAAATTTCTTTTGGAGAACGCTGTAAAAGTCCATGGTGACATTATTCAATTTCTACATTGGAATAGGAAATGGTTGCATCATTCTTTTGGACTTATTTTTCTCTACATTAACTTTTTGACATAACATGCACTCTGAGATATACTCTGTAATCTTTTTCTTCATTTTTTCCCAAAATAAGAATTCTCAGAGATCACAATACACCATGGTGTAACCAGGATGGATAAATAATGGCGAGCTACATGAATTATCAAATTACTCCTTATTTATCCCTTGTGATTAATTATGAAAAATATGCATTCAAAATATAATCACACCATCTTCATTGATATGAAAATCTTGTATATTCCCTTCCAATAGTTCATTGACCTTCTATTGCAACTATGGATCATCTCTTTGTGACTCCTTATTATTATATTGGATAAATGGTTTGGAAATCATATGGGTATGGTAGGATGTATTCCCTAATACTATGATTTCAATATCCAACCTTTTCATATCCATGAAGATAGGGTCTTTCTCAATCTGCAACATGGATATAGTATAAAGTCTTTTTCTTCTAAGACAATTAGCTACCTTATTTTCATTTCCTATATGATAATTAATAGATAAATTGTTGTCTTATATTAGCTCTAACCACATCCTTTGGCTCATTTTGATATCCTTCTGTGTGAATATATATTTTAGTCTCTTTTAATGGTTATATATGTCAAAATTCTCACCACAAAGGTAGTGCTTTCATATTATCAAGGAAAAAAATCAAATCAGCTAGATTCAGATCATGTGTTGGGTAGTTCTACTCAAGGATCATTAACTTCCAAGGGGAATAGGCTGTCAAATTTTAATATTTTATGACTAAAAATCCCAATAATTTCATTTAATCATCACTTTATATCCCATGAAATTATCTACATTTCTATAATGTTAGTATAATTGTAGTGATCAGCCATCTATTTAGCTTTGTAAGGTTATCCTCACATTCTTCCATCATGAAAAACGTTACCCCTATCCTTACTAACTATGTTATATGGCTTGAATATCCAGTGAAATTTCACACAAAATGTCTTTAGTACCCATATTATCCAAGAAAATTATGGATTTTTATGAAACTAGAGGGGCTGGGTCATTTTTCAATCACGTCTATTTTTGAAGGGTCCATTGAAATACCATCACATGTGATCACATGTCCCATGAATGTTACTTACTTCATTAAAAACCCACACTTTATGAACATAGAGTACATCTTATCCTTTCTCAATGTCACCAAAACATGTCTTAGATGTTCTTCCTCATCCCACTTGCTCTTAGAGTCGATGAAAATATCATTGATAAGCACTAGAATAAAATCATGGTAATGTATACACACAATATTAATCAAATACATTAATATTAAAGGGGAATTAGTAGGTCCAAAAGGAATCACTAGGATCATTTAATGCCCACAACTTATATGGAAGGAATTCATATAAATATCTTCTTTCTTCACCATTCGCTGATGATAACTAGAATGAATATCCACATTTATGAAGTAATGAGCTCCTTGTAGCTGATCAAACAAGTCTTCAATCCTTGGGAGAGGATGCATGTTCTTTATGGTGCTCTTATTGATGTCCAAATAATCGATAGACTACCAAATTGATCCATCATTATTCTTCATAAAGAGAATTGGCGCACCCAAGGGTGATGCACTAGGGCGTCTGAACCCTTTGTTCAAATGCATTAGCAACATCTTAATTAACTCCTCCAGTTTGATAGAATTCATCAAATAGGGATAGTTTGAGATAGGAGTAGACCCGTGTATCTGTTCTGTGGATAACACTACATCAAAATCTTGAGGATTTCTAGGTAAATCAAATAAAAAATACATAAATTTATTCCCACATGATTGCAATTTTCATTAGGTGGATAAATTCCTTTGATTGATCCATTTAAGATAGGTATGCTTCTTCACAGGGAACCAAAACTCACACTGTTGATGGATTTTCTAAAGGATATTCAATATATTCCACTCATTCGTAAAGGATCATGGGACTATTTATAATATTAAATGATATTTCTTTTTCCTGATAGTTGATATGTGCTCTATATAATGAGAGACAATACATTCTCTATTATAGTGTTGAATTGCACAAAGGGATGTATAATGGGATTCACTGGAAGAATCTTCCCACATACACCAAGAGGGTAAGAGTACAACAGATGGGATGAAATTATTACACCCCTTGGTGTTTTTATATATATTTATACATCAAGGTTTCAGGTCTTTGATTCTATAGTTCTTGAAAATTTGAAAGATATAAAGGAATTAATAGAACCATATTCGAATAATACTTTTTCATTATTGATTGAATATAAAGTGTACATTGTATGAAATAATTTTATTCCTAAACATAAAAAGTAGTGATATCATAAGCCTTCCCTTTCTCTGAGGCTTTGGTGGCTGGTGAAACCAACTACTCTCTAGGGATTGAGGTATACTTCACTACCTTGCATCATTCCCTTGCTCCCAATTGTTGTAGCATTAGACCATGGGGGGTTCCCTCATTTCCACCACCACATTATCCTACATTATCATGTCATTTCAATACTACTGATCTTGGTGGACTTCTCTCCCACACTTGATGCATTTCCCCATCCCTTTTTGGAAATTCCCACAATTATTCTTTCAACATTTTTGAAATGTGGATGGTTGCATTTTATTTTGACCTTTCCCATTAGATTATCTGACATTAAACTCCATATTTCGTTTCATATCACCATATACATGAGAACATTATCCAAAATCCATCTCCAGATTGAGAGAACATCGAACAAATTCTTCATATATTCCAAATTACTGAAATGAAAGATCCTTTCTAAGGTGTGGTTTTAATCTACTAAAGAATCTATAAAATTATCTATCATTATTGATAACAAATCCCGAAGTGTACCTGCAATCCGTCTAGAATTCAATTTATAGGTTGTGATAGATTCACTATCATTTTTCTTTAGATATATTATTTCTCTATCTATTGTTGTATAAAGATTCATGCTAAATACTTGTTAATAAACAATATCTTAATGTCCTCCCATTCAATTTCTTCAATTTCCTCTCTTGGATGGGTGTTCTTAATCAAATCCCATCATTATTTGACCTCTCTATCTAGAAAATAAATATCTAGTGTCAACTTTTCCATCATAGAACAGTGAATCAAAAAAAATATCCTATCAATCGAGATTACACACTTTTCAACAACAAGAGGATCGAAAGATCCACTGAATGTTGATAGTCATTGCAGCATAAAACACATGATAGCTAGTTTCCCACTCTTTGGTGAAGGAGGAAGTTCAACTTTATTAAAGTTAATGGTCATAACATGGGATAGTTGGGTAAGAATCCCCATGATATTTTTAACTCCACCTATTAATGAATTGGGCCTCTCACTCGATAAATCACTACATTGTCCCTCACACTAGTTTTTTGTCTGGTTTCTCCTGGTTCCAAACAATTTCTAAAATAGAAAGGGTCATAACAAAATAGATGTAAAAAATTCATGAATAAATAATTTATTCCACTATGAAATTAACACTAAAATCATATCTTATAGGACACCTATGTTTATCAAAGCATATTTCATGGTTACATATACATATTCTCATACTGGGTTTTTCAATAGGGTACTCTAATCCTCATTCCAAAAATAACTAAACAGTTCCTCCGATACCTACTATAGTGACCCTGCTATTATTACATTAATTTTAAATCAATTTGATGATAAAAAAGATAAAATTAGTACACATCAAGGATAAAATGGTTTATTGACTTGGGCATACTAGGACTATATGTAATATTTACAACAAAAAATATTTATTTAATTCCTTCTTCTCTAGCTTCTTATTGGATCTTGACTTCTCCTTGGAATAAATAGTCACATGAGGACGTACATAAAAAAGAGTGAGCTAAAATCCCAATAAGTGGATAGATAAGAACATGAAGCAATGTAAAATGGGGTGATCATAATCATAACATCATCATCATAATCCCGATAAGAATTATTGGATAATAGCATGGAATATGGAAATGCATAAAAATGAAACATCATGTCTTCGTGGTTATCTACCACACAATGTTTGGACATAGAAACCAAAATTTCCATGAAAAATACACATTACTAATGTGGTTATTCAAATTACTAGTTTCGTTTGAGTTTTCTATAATTATAGGCACTCCAGTTACATCAATACATATTCATTGGGATATATAATTCCAGGTGAAATCGTCACATCATAACGATAACATTATCATCCATGCCACATAGAACATATATCAATCTTGGACATAAATAACACATGGAAAAGAATGAGTTTTATTTCATAAAGAATACATTCACAAAATTATTTTTCCAAAATGAAATAGGGAATGTCATACTTCATACAAGAATAATCAACCTTGAGTGAGAAGTAAAAGGCATGTTTTCGAAAGAAGATTAGTTTTGAAAAACACTGTTTTTGAAAAAAACACCATTGGAAAAAATTTATATCCCATAAAAGGTAATATAATTATGGAGAAATTATTTTTAAAGAATAACCACACTGAAAATGGGGTGAAATATAGAAGACCCAAATAAAAAGAGTTGGGTTTGAGAAATCCCCTCACCGTGTATCTGAACGCTTTATTAATATTAATGTCTTTTATAATGACATTATATCAATTAATTATAAATTAAATAACCATTCATACATTATTATGGGTAATTATGGTTTTATTAAGTTCTTTTATGGGCCTTTAGATGAGTTATAGAGATTAAATTCATTGTTCGTGAGTGTTCATTTCATTGTTTTCAAAAACGGTTCACTCGTACACATGAATAGAAGTTTATATAAAACATGGATAAACATCCAGAGTTGCTATGCCATGTTATTAATGATCTTATAGGATTTTAAATGATATTATAATGAATTTGGTTATATAATATGAGGATGAATCATTAGAAAAAATTTAACGATGATTTTTTTAGGTTTATTGGGTTGGTTTTTTGATCACAACAAATATGTACGGTTTTATAAATTATTATTATGTATAAAACATGTTTATATAATAAAGAATGGGTACAGAATTACATATTAAAATCTATTTTAAACCATTTAATTGTACTTTTTACTTCCTTGAAGGAGTTTAAGGAAAATTGAAGGGCATCGCCCATGATGTAGGTAAATTCACAAATAAGGTTCGACTATTTCATTATTATAAACCAAGATAGAGGGGTACATTAGTGAATGATATTCCATTAATACAATATCATTCCATTATATCGATCATATTAGAGGTATATTGAAATTTTTATAATTGAATTTTTGGATAACAGAAGAAATGAAATGAAATTTGAAAGGAATTTGAATGAAATGAGATCAAGGAATTACCCAGAGAATATATATTATTTAAGAGCCTCCTTAGGGTAGAGGTATTGGTATTTTTATGAGACCAAGGGCTATTGAACATGGGGGAGGATCCAGGTGAGATATTTGAGTAGAATTTGGGGGAGGAAGAAGGCTTGAGAGGTGGGAGAAAATGAGGTTGTGAGGGGTTGCCTTTATAATAGAGGGGAGAGGGGTTTTATCAATATTATAATCATTAATTTATTATTTCTCCACATGACAAGAAATAATGATGAATCAATGACTAGATAATGTAATGGGGGAATTCATGTTCGTTATTTGGGTTCTAACATAACTAATTTTGTTATGAATAGTGTATTTAAGATATAATGTATTAATTAAGTAAATTGTTGTATTTTACTATTCCAAAAAAATTCATGTATTTCAGAAAAATCACAAAAATTAAATTCAACCAATTTTTGAACTGTAGAATTCAAAATAGAACTCAAAATTTTGAAAATAAATTTCTATATATGATTAATATAATATTTAATTAAAATAAATATTTACTAGAAAAATACAAATTTTAGAATTAAAACCATTTTTCTAACACTTTGAAATATTAAGGACTCATAAAATTATCATAAGACATAAAAATACTAGTTTATGAATAAATTTTCTAAAGATGAGTTTTCTTTTAAATTATTATATTCTTCATTAAATATTAATTTCATACAAAAATACTAATACTACAATATAATTATATTATATTGCCTCTTATAGTATGGATATAATTTATTTATACACTCACTGGTAAGGTTCGTATTCACTTGGCTGGTTTACAACTAATAATAGTCATATTACTATTATTAAGGGTTACATTAATATTCCTAATGGTATGTTATTGTTCACTAAAAAAGAAATTTTTCCTATAAGACTCCAAAAATCCTACTAATCACACCATTGTATGTGATATTTCCAAAATTCAAATCATATAAATGGAAAAATTATGTTTAAAGGACACCTAGAATTTTGTAGTTCATTAAAACATGACTTGGAATCGTGTTGCCTAATATGATTTTAGGTGACATGATTATAATAAGCAAATTACATTGATAAAACATTGGGTATTTAGAGTAAATATCTCAAATATCACAATAGTTTTAATTTTTTTAAGAATTATTTATGTGATCATTAAAATAACAATATAAAAAATATAATGACTACTCATATTTAGAGAATATCAAAAATAAAAATAAATTTTTGAGATATTTTTAATATGACCTCAAAAAATGGATATTAACTTTTGTTATAAAATTAATAAAATATATAACTAGTGGGTTATCTTAAATTTTCTATTGATAAATATCTTTTTTTGAATGGTTTATTTAATAAAACATTATTTATGGTAAATAATTTGATGGTAATTGTAATAATTACATTGTTTTAGAAACTGGTGGTTCCTTAGTCTATGAACAAGGAACATTTATTTATTATAATAGAAGTTACATTGTTTCCATTACAAACATATTCACATACTAACAAAAAAATGATGGTATTAGCATGATAAATTATAAGATTTAACTATTGGTGAATTAATTTTAGGTATTGAATGACTAATATAAAAATATATATCTATTGGTAAAAAACAGTTGGTACATAAAATTAATACCATTAAAAAAACTATATGTTTGAATAGTATATTTTTACAAATATATATATTTTATGTCAATAAATATTGGTTCATAAGACTCAAATTGTTTAGTGTTATATAGAAAATAATTTGGTTTTGCAAAAAAGATATCGATGAAAAAAAGCAAAAAAAATTGGTTGTAAATTCCTTAATAATTTTATTTTTTAGGTCAATAGAATGGAATAATTGAAGTTATATACATTGAAGGTTAAAATACCTTTTTTAATGTATAAATGTGTTGATATAGTTCATGTAACTAAAGTAAAAAAATATCAGATTAAACATGTGAACATTAAAAATGTGTTATATTTATATTAGAAAGATAGTAATGAACCTTTTTCAAATTGTCGTTGAACGGAGAAATAGATTATTTTGTTAACATTCCATTTTATCAGAATTGAAATTTTTCGTGAAAATTTAATTTCTAGTATTCTTTTTAATTGAACAAGATGAATGAGATATTACTTCCTTAATCATGCAGCTTCTTGTAAAAAACTCTATATCTCACTTTTATTAAGATAATAAATGGGTTAACGATATATTTATAAATAGAAATGAACAATTTTTATATTCAATGAATGGTATGGTTATTATTCTTCCAAATGTTTTTAAAATTAATTTTTAAATATTTGAGTTTTGATGAACCATTTGATTGTTTATTTTTATGTTTACTATCTCTACATTGAACTATTGTCAACTAGTCAATTGGGGTTATGAAACATGGGAGGGACTTGGAAATTAGTTTAACTAGTTTTTCATGGAATTCAATTTGTATTATATGAATGTAACTATAAATGTTTTATAGAATAATTAAATAGATAATTATACATTCAAAATTAAATAATTACTTATATAATTAATGAACAATGAATAATAAATATAAAATTTTTTCATTAAAAAATTAAATACATGATTTGTTTGTAAATATCATTAATATATTTTTTATTAAAAATTATATTATTAGTAATAATTTAAAAATTAAATATTTATAAACATAGTTAATATAATATAATGCTATATAAATTTATGTTAATTTTTATATTTATTAATTAATATGAAAATTACTATACAAATTATTATAACAAATTATGTTTACTAAAAATATTATATAATTATACAACTGATAGATTTAGTAAAGAAATATATATAATTTCATTAGAAATAAAATTTTCAATATTTATAAAAATATTAAATTATTCACAAGGAAGCACATCAATAAAAATAATAATATTGGAGTTTCAAAATTTACGTTAAAAATCAATTGTTCAATTATAAGTTAAAATAACTCAAACTGAGAATTGAAGTGCACATTTTTAAAAATTTATATCTAAAATCATAAATGAGAATACATAGTGATGTAAAAGAAGTTTTGACATAATAATTCATAAACACAGTTAAAACCGATTGAAAAAAGTATCATAACTTTTCACTAACCACACACCCAATCATTTAAAATAGTTTTGTACCAAAAAATCAACCCTAACATTATCACAATGGAATTTAATACATGGTATGATTAGTTATCATATTATTCTAATAAATTGAATCATATTGATTAATGAATTATTATTATTAGAAACATGGATTTTTTTATTCAATTACTTCTCAAATGAATTTTAAAAAATTTAGTAAATGTTATTCCACACTAAATATTCACATTATATATTAATTTAATATCGTGAACACCATTTATAATATGATATATATACCTCCCAATCCTCTATTCACTCTATTGATATCAAAAACACACCACAGAATATTTATATATATATACACCAAAAACATATTTATGCATGAGTTATGTATGCATGGAACTAAATGACTCCCATCAGTAGGCAGACCTCGTGCTTATATATAGGTTTTGGAGGAAACATTGTATAATTGTCTCATAGAAAAAAATTTAATGAATCATAAGATTACATAATCTATAAAAAATAAATTCTACCAATATCCATAACTTGAGGAAATTTCTATATCGAATATCGGATAGATATTTTTATTATTCATTTGATTATTACTCTTTTTTTAACATATAAATTTTTACACACAATTTCTTAATTATATTTTAAAACATTAATTTGAGTTTGTTAAATTTAATAAACTACACCAAGAAATTAAAATATCAATTTATATTTTAACCCACAATTATGAAACATTTTGGTTGTAAAAACTCATCAAGTCAATACATTAGAAATTTCATAATCCAACCCATTATAGGAAAATATTAATTAGTGAATTCCCATTTTATTTATAAATTAAAAATTAATATGATATCATAATAAAAGTATTAAATATAATTTAACGTAATAGGTTTTCAAAGATAGAATAATAATAAAATTCAATTTTTAATCCATGTTTCCCAATCTCTGGAACCTCCACACATATCCTAAAATATATATCTTTTGAAGTTAATTAATTGGGGTTTCTATAATATATTAGTAAATTTTAAATAAAAATAGATAGGTTCAAAATAAAAATGAATTTATGAGTGTAACACCCCGACCCCAGTTACCCAGAGTCGGGGCATTACTTCGTAACATTGGCATGATCACAAAAGATCAAGTCACGAAAGGCTGATTAGTTTAGTAACCTTGGAAACACTAGATACATTCATAAATGTTACATTAAATCATAAAGTGAAAAACTACAATAACAAAGTCTCCATAGTCCACACTCATATCCTCTTCTGACTATCCCTGTAGGTCATTCATAAAATACTTCTTCACATCCTGGAAAATATTAAAACATTGAAAGGGGTGATCTCATATGCTCGGTAATGATAACAATATTGCGGAAGCTTTCATAAATAAACATTAACATTTAAGGCAATGTATAACTAAAAAAAATCCTTTTAAAACTTGAACTTCAGCATAATATGGAAAAAATAAAATTAAATAATGTCATTTACTTAAACACATGGATATTCTACTGGTGGAATAATCCCATGCAATATCAATAATCACTTTCATAATGATGGAATGCATAATGCCAGACTATCATAACCATGTAGTCAAGGCCTCGTGCCAAGACCACAAATAAGATTTTGTCATGGCCTCGTTCCAAGACACTAGTTTGTCATATGAGACCTACCGATGGATCGAGGATCTATAGCGGGCTCCACACGTCACATATTAAGCCCAATTCATTTCTCATATGAATAGGTTTAAACATATCATAAACCATAACATAATCGTATCACAAAAAACATGCATAAAGGCAACATAACATTTCCTCATTTCAATCACAAGATATCAATACGACACATTTATATAATAAAAACATTATCAAAACCATTTTCAATACCAAAATAAAAGAAAATTAAAACTTGGAATTTATTTTTCATTTTAAAAAAAGTTATCGCTTGTAGAGGAAGCCGAAACTCAAATAATGGTCACGGAGGTGGAGAAGTCGTTGTCGCCGCATACGTATGACAAAAACATTCCCTTTTGTCATTTAATAAAACACTTTGTATAAAAAGATTCATTTAGAGTTAAAGTAAAATTCAATGGGGTTTATACACCATATAAAAGAAATTTGTGTATAAAACAAAATATGCTTCAATGAAAGAAGATTGAGAAGATGTCCCTTTCAGAGATCATTTTTTAAAATAAAATAGTTCTATTATGTGTTCTCACTATATTTACACATAAATAAAGTATAAATACAAGATAGGACATAATAATATCATGATATTATTTGAAAGTTGTATATTAACCCAAAGAATGAAAATTGGGTTAAGAAGTTCCCTTACCTTGCATCATGTCTTGACTCAACCATTATTTAAACTCCTAAATAATAAAATAGAGTTAATTTATAATTTTTGAAGATCCTTTTTCAAGTTTTTTATTCCTTTTATATCACTTATTTCAATGTTATAAACATTATGTAATTATTTAAATTAATAACGGTCATTTTGTCGATCTTTGGTACTTGAGTCAAAAATAAACTTCTTATAATTACAAGTTGTTCATGTGGTGAAATATCCATTATATCCAGAAATATATTCATGATATATATATCATATATCTCATATATATCCTATATATACGCGCATTTATAATATTCCATAATGTTTAGAGTTAAGAAATGAAATGCACCTTTCATGGAGATGGTAAGCCGTATGTACGCATGGACGCTACTTTCATTTCTATTTCGTATTTAATGAAATCATAATGATATAAAGATATATTATAATTCCAGTATAATATCATATATAATATCATTTACTCTATCCTTTATACATCCCACATATGGCATTAACGATTCAAATCACTTTAAGGGGGCGGTAGTCCGCACTTCCTAAAATGAAAATATCGTGTTTAACCATAATGGAAACAATAAGGGTATGCCATAAATGAAAAATACAGAACCTTAAGTAAAACATAAACATATTATATATCCTTTATTAATAGAGTGACATATTAATCGCCACTTTTGAATGTGTTATATGAGTGTTGAACAATCATCGTTTTGTGAGGCAGAAATTCACCATCCACAGAAACAGTATGTTCATTAACCATTAGATATAGGTGTGTGTAAGTTTAGCTCTAATACTTCTTATAAAAACATCCTAGTATATTGAGGATACTGTTTTTGTTACAAAATAAATGAATAAAAAGAGGTTAGGGGGGTTGTATTTGAAAAATAAAACAAAATAACATAAGAGAAGACACTACCTTAAAATCGGGTAACTCTTTTAATTTGAGCCAAAGGCTTCCTTGGGAATAATTCTGCCCAAAGTGAGGCTAATAGGAGTAAGGGAGGTAAGTTGGGAGAGTATTTGGGAAGAGGTTGGCCGAGCCAAAACGCTTTGAAAGTGTGAGTAAGGTGGTAGTGGTGGGGGCCTTTTATAAGTGGAGAGGAGGGGCACTCTTGGAAAGTAATGAAATGTAACTTCATTATATAATGAGTTTCGGTTTTTAAAGGTCCCAAACTTATATAATTATAGGATAAGGTGATAAGGGATCTAAATATACTCACCCAATAGGTTTTTGACAAGTGTAAGCCTTGTATTTTACATTATTTTTTCATTTTATTTAAATAGATAATTAATGAGGTAATCGTTGCATCATCATGGTGTCATAAGTAATTTAATTTATTTAATGGATAAAAATTATAAAAAAACTATCATGATATAGGAAATCGTTTTAGCTTTCTAATGAATATTTATAGTCAAAAATATGACTTGTATAACCCCATTTAAAAATTGTTTTAGTAAAACAACTTATGTTTGTGACATATTTATTTTAACTTAAAATAAAAAGTTATTTATGTCATTTTACTACCAAAGTGGCTCCATGGGGTCCCCAAGTTGACCCATGGATTTTATTGGTCGGCCATGAAACATCAAATATGGGTAGGACAAGTGTAATGGTATTTTCATATTGTTATAATATCATTTTTTCCTTAAATTTCACAATTACCTTTAATCGTGATTAATTAAACATAAAAGTTATTATTCACCAAAAAATTATTTTAATCCCATTGAACCACATTTTACATTCTAATGACAACCATGTATGTCACATTTTTGAAAATAAAATCACAGAAGTGGTAATATTTCATTTAAATGAAAAATCAGTTATTTAACTACCACTTAGTGGTTTCACTATTCATAAAAAATTGAAGTTTTTCAGAACAATGCCAAAATTTCAACCTAAGCTATAATTGATATTCCAAATTCAAAAATGAGGTATATTTTATAAAATTCCAAAAATATAAGTTGCGTTAATTAATTTTATAATTAATTCCCGCTGTCACAACAAATAGCATTTTTTTAAGAAACAATATATATCAAATGATTGACAATTGTTTATGTCTAATTTCAAAGTGAAATTAATTATAATGAACACCATTGGATAAAATGATAAAAATATATTCTAATTATACTTTAAAACCACTCAATAGTATAATTTATCACTATAAATTATATTGATTAAAAAAGTTGTTTTTAAGTATTCTTCACTATTCATAAAAAATGGAAGTTCTCAGAAAATTACAAAAAATTCAACTTAGGATAATTTCGATATTACGAATACAAAAATGAAGTCCATTTTGAAATATAAAATATCTATAATTTTAAAAAGTAGGTATTAATATTCATAACGGCTACTTTTATTAGTCGCGGTGTGTTAGAACTCGAAGTTGCGTACAATGCAAGCTATTGCATTATTAAATGAGAAGCGTGTCGTGGAACATCGGAGTGTTACATTCACTCCTCCTTCAATAAATTGCGTCCTCGCAATTTGAAATTTTTCTTTGAAATTAAAAGGTTGAAAATAGAAAATACCTTTTTTGAAAACCCACATCGGAAATAAGGTTATTAATAATAGAACTTTAAAAGAAATAAAGAGAAGTACAAAGGTCACCCGAGATAGCCCATACTAGGATTCTATGAAAATATAGATATGGAAGAAAAAAACCATCAAGGTCTGATGGAGAGTTGTAGAACACTGGATTAGGAGAAATTTAACCATAAGAAAATCACAAACTTGTGATTTGTTAAACAGTCATTGAATCCCCAGTTGGAAAAATTAACCGGCAACGTTTTTGTTTTAAGTTACCTTTTATAATGTTGAGGAATTTATTTAGGATATTTACTAATAATGTAAGGGAATATACATACTTGTTATGTAGACTTTCATTCTTTAATAAATTTTTACCACAAACCCATCTTTCACTCTAAAAGGAAATAGAACTCCAAAATATTCTATTTATCCTAATTGTATAAGGTTCCAAATATTAACACATACCATTTAGATTAGTAAAACTATTTTTTAATAACCAGGTACTTCCTGTAGGTTAGTGGTAGGTAATAAAGGCCTGTTGCACTATGGTTGTGGGTTCGATTCCTACAGCTTTTTCCAACACGACGGGTTATGCCCTACCCAGCAGGTTTCCCTTTTCCTAAAACTATAGTATTATAATATTTCAAAAATAATCTTCATAAATGTTTTAACCTTAAACAATACTATCCAGAGTTCAACTTAATCCATTCCAACCTTTATAATTATCCAAAATACCTCTGTCCAGACTTTCTCTAAAAGGTCCTTAAATTCCAAAATCAATTGTAACATTAGATTCCCCAAACAAAGTAAGGTTCCTCTTATTGTCACATAATAAAAATATGATAAGCTTCATCATATTAAAACCTTAGTTAAAACAACAAGTACTATAGTACAATCCTTATATATCACATTATTCTTATAACCAGAATATAATCCTTGATTCCAAAAACACAAATATATTAATTATTCAACTTTATCTGTAGCAACAACATAAGCTTGGCCTTAATCCCTTGGCCTTTTCTGTGGTATGTTTCCTTGGTGCTTAGGACAATCATTTGCATAATGACCCATTTCACTACAATTGTAGCATTCAACATTGATAACCTCTTTCTTTCCCTTGCAATCACGCACATGGTGACCTTTTTCTCCACATTTATAACAAACTCTCATTCCTTTTAGGCAAGTACCAGGGTGATTTTTCCAACAATTATCACTTAATGGAAAATACTTCTTTCCCTTTTTCCCTTTATTCGTCTCTTGTTCCACCGTTTTCTTCTTCTCTTGATTTACTTTATTGTCATAAGAATTAGAGAATTCCTTTTCTATCTTGATAGCACACGAGACTATATCTTCGTATGTTGAGAAAGATTGTGATACTAAAGCTCGACGAAGAAATGGTTTTAACCCATCAAAGAAACAATCAATCTTACTTCTTGGGTTATGTATATAATCTGAATCATGCCTCGCTAACCTTGTAAAGTTAGCCACAAACTTTGTGACATTCTCATGCTCCTTCTGCCTCAGACTCAGGAATTTCCATTCCATATCTGCTCGATGGTCATGTGGAAAGTATTTTTCTAAGAAAAGATCTTTGAAATCTCTCCATTCCATACTTGATACTTCTTCATCTTCCTTTTTATTTTGAATCAATTACTACCATTGATCGGCATCTCCAGTGAGGCGGTAAACTGCCATGATAACCTTTTCCCTTTCACTACTCCCCAAGGCGTGGAATATTTTCTCTAAGGAGTTTATCCATTGCTTAGCTACTAATGGATATGTACCCCCATTAACTGTTGGCAGTTTTTTCCTCATGAAGCGGTCTAACATTGATCCTCCATGTTGCGGATCAGGGTAATCCATACAAGTAAGGTTATTATTCATAACCTGGGTGAGTTGTCCCAGTATGGTAATAAGTTGATCAGCACCAGTTGTATCTCCAACTCCACAATAATTATCTTGAGTAGGAGGGAAATCCCTACACGGAGTGCGTGCATTGATACAGTTTCCATTCCTTTCAGTAGGTGCCATTTCTAAACAATGGCATAAACTAGATTCGTTTATGAATCAAAATACATAATTACATACATATAAAATACTTAAAATTAATTGAACTATTTATGGATATAATCCATAATCATAAAAAAATTTCTTTGAGGAAGTATATACCTATAACCCTTCATAGTGGTTTGTAAAGAAAATGAGAATTATCCTAAGCATATCCCCCGGAAGTGTCGTAACCAAGAGTTCAGTAAGGCTCGTTGTCGTGCACCAGTTCCCGTTCGAGTCTAGCTCAAAGCAGTGTTTTCGGGTTCTACCCCTAGGTACATCTGTTCTAGAGCTGCCTCTACCTACTCGTATCCAAACAGGGATTTATTGCTCGGAAAACTCACAAAATCTCTATAATACCAAAATTCTAGGAAGTTCTTCTATACTAATCCTCAATGTCTATCTTCGGGCTATGTGCTCTAATCAGAGTTTATCTAAATCTAGCTTCCAAGGTTAGTACTAAACTGCCCCTGATACCAACTGTAATGCCCCAAACCCAGTTACCTAGAGTCGGTGCATTACTTCGTAACATTGGCATGATCACAAAAGATCAAGTCTCGAAAGACCGATTAGTTTAGTAGCCTCGGAAACACTAGATACATTCATAAATGTTACATTACATCATAAAGTAAAAAACTAAAATAACAAAGTCTCCATAGTCCACACTCATATCCTCTTCTGACTATCCCTACAGGTCATTCATAAAATACTTCTTCACATCCTGAAAATATTAAAACATTGAAAGGGATGAGCTCAGATGATCAGTAAGGATAACAATATTTCAGAAGCTTTCATAAATTTAGATTAACATTTAAGGAAATGTATAACTAAAACAAAAGCCTTTTTAAACTAGAACTTCAGAATAATATGGCTAAAATAAAACTAAATAATTCCATTTACTTACTCACATGTATATTCTACTAGTCGAATAATCCCATGCAATATCAATAACCACTTTCATAATGATGGAATGCATAATTCCAGACTACCATAACCACGTAGTCAAGGCCTCGTGCCAAGACCACAAATAATAGTTTGTCAAGGCCTCATGCCAAGACACTAGTTTGTCTCATGAGACCTACTGATGCATCGAGGAGCTATAGAGGGCTCCACCCGTCACTTATTAAGTCCAATGCATTCCTCATATTAATAGGTTTAAACATATCATAAAACATAACATAATCGTATCACATAAAACATGCATAAAGGCAACATAACTTTTCCACATTTCAATCACAAGATATCAATACGACACATTGATATAATAAAAACATTATCAGAACCATTTTCAATACCAAAATAAAAGAAAATTAAAACATGGTATTTATTTTCCATTTTAAAAAAAGTTATGGCTTGTATAGGAAGCCGAAACTCAAATAATGTTCACGGCGGCAGAGAAGTCGTTCTCGCCGCATATGTACGAAAAAAACATTCCCTTTTTTCAT
Organism: Viscum album; assembly: GCA_963277665.1. NCBI lineage: Eukaryota > Viridiplantae > Streptophyta > Magnoliopsida > Santalales > Viscaceae > Viscum > Viscum album. The sequence continues at coordinate 1,575,957,791 of OY728146.1, read as the reverse complement.
TTAGTGAAATTCTTCGTATAAAAATATTCCTTTTGAGTAAAAGTCAAAGTAAAAGGGGTTTATACACCATATAAAAGAAATATGTGTATAAAACAAAATATGCCTCAATTAAAGGAGATTGAGACGAAGTCCCTTTCAGAGATCATTTTTTAAAATAAAATAGTTCTATTCTATGTATTCACTATATTTACACATAAATAAAGTATAAATACAAAATAGGACATAATAATATCATGACATAATTTGAAAGTAGGAGATTAACCCAAAGAACGAAAATTGGGTTAAGAAGTTCCCTTACCTTGCATCCTGTCTTTACTCGACCGTTCTTTATCCTCCTGAATAATAAACTAGAGTTAATTTATATTTTCATAAGAAACTTTTTCAAGTTTTTTATTCCTTTTATATCACTTATTACCATGTTATGAAAATTATGTAATTATTTAAATTAATAACGGTCGTTTTGTCGATCTTTGGTACTTGAGTCAAAAATAAACTTCTTATAATTACAAGTTGTTCATGTGGTGAAATATCAATTATATCCATAATTATATTCATGATATAGATATCATATATCTCATATATAACCAGTATATACATGAATTTATAATATTCCATAACGTTTAGAGGTAAGAAATGAAATGCACCGTTCATGGAGACGGTAAGCCATACGTACGCATGAATGCTACTTTCATTTCTATTTCATATTTAATGAAATCATAATGATATAAAGGTATATTATAATTCCAGTATAATATCATATATAATATCATTTACTCCATCCTTTATACATCCCACATATGGCATTAACGATTCAAATCACTTTGAGGGGGTGGTAGCCCGCACTTCCTAAAATGAAAATATTGCGTTTACCCATAATGGAAACAATAAGGGTATGACATAAATGAAAAATACAAAACCTTAAGTAAAACATAAACATATTATATATCATTTATAAATATAGTGACATCTTAATGGACACCATTGAAGGTGTTATATGAGTGTTGAACAATCATCGTTTCATGAGGCAGAAATTCGCCATCCAGAGAAATAGTATGTTCTTTAACCGTTAGATGTAGGTTTGTGTAAGTGTAGCTAGAATAATTCTTATAAAAACATCCTAGTATATTGAGGATACTGGTTTTTTTACAAAATAAATGAATAAAAAGAGTTTATGGGGTTGGATAAGCAAAATAAAACAAAATAACATAAGAGAAGACATTACCTTAAAATCGGGTAACTCTTTTGATTTGAGCCAATGGATTCCTTGGGAAGAATTATTCTCAAATTGAGGCTTCTAGGAGTAAGGTAGGAATGTTGGGAGATTATTTTGTCAGAGTTTGGCTGAGCCAAAAGGCTTTGAAAGTGTGAGTAAGGTGGTAGTGGTGGGTGCCTTTTATAAGTGGAGAGGAGGAGCACTCTTGGAAAGTAATGAAATGTTAATTTATTATATAATGAGTTTCGGATTTTAAAGGTCCCAAACTTATATATTTCAAGGAGGAGGTGATAAGGGTTCTAAATATACTCACCCAATAGGTTTTTGACAAGTTTATTCCTTGTATTTTACATTATCTTTTCATTTTATTTAAATCGTTAATTAATGAGTTAATCGCAGCATCATCATGGTGTCAAAAATAATTTAATTTATTTAATGTCTAAAAATTATAAACAAAATCTCATGATGTATGAAATCTTTTTAGATTTCTAATGAATATTTATAGTCAAAAACATGACTTGTATAACCCCATTTAAAAATTGTTTTAGTAAAATAACTTATGTTTGTGACATTTTTATTTTAACTTTAAATAAAAAGTTATTTATGTCATTTTCCTACCAATGTGGCTCCATGGGGTCCCCAAGTTGACCCATGGATTGTCTTGGTCGTCCATGAAAAATAAAATAGGGGTAGGACAAGTGTAAAGGTATTTTCATATTTTTAGAATATCATTTTTACCTTAAATTTCACTAATTACCTTTAATCGCGATTAATTAAACATAAAAGTTAGTATTCACCAAAAAAATTATTTTAATCCCATTGAACCACATTTTACTTCCGAATGACAACCATTTATGTCGGATTTTTGAAAATCAAATCACATAAGTGGTAATATTTCATTTAAACAAAAAATCAGTTATTTAACTACCACTTAGTGGTTTCACTATTCATCAAAAATTGAAGTTTTTCAGAACAATGCCAAAATATCACCCTAAGATATAATTGATATTCCAAATTCAAAAATTATGTATATTTTAAAAAATTCCAAACATATAAGTTTCATTAATTAATTTTATAATTAAATCCCGCTGTCACAACAAATAGCGTTTTTTAAGGAACAATATATATCAAAAGATTAACAATTGTTTATGTCTAATTTCAAAGTGAAATTAATTATAATGAACACCATTGGATAAAATGGTAAAAATATATTCTAATTATAATTTAAAACCACTCAATAGTATAATTTATCACTATAAATTATTTTGATTAAGAAAGTTGTTTTTAATTATTCTTCACTATTCATAAAAAAATGGAAGTTCTCAGAAAATTACAAAAAATTCATCATAGGATAATTTCGATATTACGAATACAAAAATGAAGTCCATTTTGAAATATAAAATTTCTATAATTTTAAAAAGTGGGTATTACTATTCATAACGGCTACTTTTATTAGTCGCGGTGTGTTAGAACTCGAATTTGCGTACAATGTAAGATATTGCATTATTGAATGAGAAGCGTATCGTGGAAGCTCGGGGTGTTACAATGAGACTCATTATGTACGATTTCCTTACTCATAGGGTAAAAATAAAATAATGGTGGGCTTCAAAGTAATGATGACTTTATTAAAATAAAATTAATAAGATATCAAAAATACTAAAAAAATATAAAAACCCAATATTTTTTTGGGATATTCATTAAAATTATATTGGTTGATAGATTTAGACCAAGATATACTGAAAAAATTTATCAATTCAGAATGGGAATAGAGATTCTTTAAGAAGAACCATCAAATACAGTTTTATCTCTGAATCCTCAAAAAGATATCTCATTCTTTATATATAAGATGCCTTACAGTAGAACCTATAATCTCATATACTAAAAAATTACAATTATATATCCTTAAATATTTTTATAATATATGATTATTCCCACCTGATAATTTATTCCTATAATTAATTTTATATCCTGTGATTGTTGAATTATAATGGGGGTTTCCCTTTTGTGTGCATGATGATATTTATAGCTTCAAACAACATTGTGGTCTCTTTTTATTCATATTTTTATCCCATTTTTTGAATATTTGTACATCATTATCCTTAGTATGATTATAAAATATGATCTTGAGCACATAATGTTTATCTTTTTTTCTTTTACCATTTATAGTGAAACCAATATTTTCTCTTATCACTAACAGAATGATATAACTCTTTCTTATATAGGTTCAAATAATTAATCTATTATTTTTTATATCAATTTAGAAAAAATATTTTGGTTGGGATTTTCTAATTTATTTTTCAACAATTATTTGACTATGTATTTATTTTTTTCAATAGAAAAATCACTATTGTTTTTTATTTTCTCCATGTTGGGACTACCTCAGCCATAATATTCCACAATTCTGAAAAGGGTGACTAATGTTACAATAGATTATATATAAATTATCTTATTAATCATTCCATAGTATTTATTCTATTTGTATAAAATAAAATATAATAATGGTGCAATTTGGTTTAGTGATGTCACAACCCTCCCTATAATTATTACCCCTCCATGGCTAACAGTGAAGAAGGATATTATGATTTATTGAGTCTTGACTACATTAGTATACCAGATGGGGACTAACACTACCATTTTAATAATAATACATATGGGAGTAATTAACCTCTAAGGGAACATGTATAAGTGAGTTATAATGTAGATATCCCTATCAATACCATATAAGATATTTAAATGAGGCAAAATTCCAACATGTAATTTCATACGGTACTAAAACAACTGATAAGAAAACAAAATTACCAAAATTGTAAATACAACAGCGACCATGATGCCCAAACTACATATTTACCATGATCTAGTTATACCAATCCAATATTTAACTTGATCCTACAAACCGGAAAAATACTTTAAATATACATGAGGTGAGCATAATGGTATACTCAGAATGATCCCCCATAGTTCTTCTCATGCAAATGAAAAATAAACAAATATAAAGTGTAATGAAAATTCATGAAACTTACTCACCCTATAAACAAATAAACTGAGATCACATCATCACAAATTCTGACTCTAACTAAGTATAACATAGAAGATTTCATATAATATAGTAACAATACATCAAAGTTACCCCCACTCTATCTTTATTAATGATTTTCTACCCCACCTCAAATTAACACAACCTAATCCATCTATCAACAAAAGTAATCCATCCCACAAAGACCTCATATATGTTTCTAAACATGCACCACATGAATCACATCATCATATCACCCCTTCTTAATAACCATATATAGTAACCATGTAGTTTTTTAGAACTACCCCAACCTATATGTCATGTATCATACATCGTGTATTATACATCAAGCCATCACAACCCATACACTGAGTAGGGTTCCTCAAGCCATCTGAACCCATACATTCCATACTAATTATAATCCTTTTCATAATATATCTAGAAAAACTTTTGCAAGAAATAACCATAAAAACTACATTCTTATATAAACATATATGGGTAAACTATATATTATGCACACTATCACAAAAATCATTCATGAAAAAAGAAAAAGACAGTATGGTTTAGTCATACATTTCCCCATTTCATGAAATTTATAACGGGGTAAATGTTGTGAAAATTGGACAACATCATACTGGCTATATGTTATTGGATAGACTATTATTGTTTTGTGATGTGGAAATGACATAGAGAGGAGGTGGATATGGGAGACGATTGATCCGAGCTTTGTTAAAATCCTAAATCACAGTCATTTTATTTCTCGATTACATTTAATACTAATATATCATGATTTTTTATATAGGATTTTTATTAATTTATTTAAATATATTAATATATTAGGCTAGGAATTTATATTGATAATAATGATTTTATTTATGTTTAAATACTAAGAATAATTTATGTAGGTGAATGCGTTCTTGCAGATTATCAAATAATATCATTGAATAAGTATTATATTAAATCATTGTTAAGTGTATTTATAGAGGTACTTTAGTGAAAATTAATCAATTGAATTGGATAATATTTTTAGAAAATAAGAAGGGTGTGTGAAGTCTCAAAACTTATCCACCACTATAATTTATTAAGCTAATTTCATATTTATTTTCATTAAAAATTTCCTATTTTCTCAAAAAACTATAATTTTTATTTATTTTTAATTGTTTCAATTTATACTTTTATAAATTATTACATAAATTCCAAAAATTCAAAATTTGGATTTAAATATTCAAGAAAGTATTATGAAAAGTGATAGTTTTTTTAACTTAGTCTGTATCCTCTTCATGACGAAACCTTAGAGCCCACTATGATGATTTCTTTAGGGGTTATAATATATATTTATAATCTATGAAAAGATAACAATTCATAAAAAAGTTAAATCTCTACCGAGTTTAAGTAATATTTATTATTATTTATTATTTATATATTTTCAAATATGAATTTCTTTCCCACATACCCTTAAATTTATGGGACTAATAATGTTAGAGATAAAGATACAAGAATTTATACTAAATATAGTTTTAAATCCACCAAAACTAATTAACTATGAAGAAAATTTCTTGAATCTGAAATCCAAATTTGTGAAATCATAAAAAAAATAATTATGTTCTATCTAATGAATACAATTAACACTATCCTATAAATATCTATATATCGCTACTAGATTTGAAATGAAATTTTGTTTTATTCAAGAACATAAAAAATTTCCTACACTTCTTGGTGGGGATTCACAAACGAACCATTAAGAATTTATTTATATTTTTTAAAATATAATGTTAATAGAGTCCACATAGATCAATTGAAACCTATGGATTTTAATTTTTTATTTGAATATATGGAATATAATGTTTTCTTATTCACATTTGAATTTAAATAGATTTTATAATTAATTAAAAATGATTTACGATGAAAAATATTTCACTTCTTTCATGAAATTCTATAATTAGAAATGAAATTTGTTGTATTAAGAATCCTTATGATGATAACTTTCATATATATAAGTGGAGAGTAAAGGGACTGTGATTTAGTTTCAACTAAAATCAAATTAGTGCAAAAATTTAAATTTAAAATTTTAAAGGGACTTTTTATTTTCAATGGATGTATGATAGATGGTGCTACATGAGGATATTTAGATGGGAAAATGGAACAATATATAAGATTTTAATTTCATAGATGGACAAAAATTCTCAACAACTTGGATAAAAGGGCCATTTTATACCATAAATCTTGAAGAAGTTACCATTTATAAACTAAAAATAAGACGATTGAGAGTAAAATTAATGATATTATAAATATTTTTAGTACAAGAATTTTGTCCAATATTGACTAGCTCCTTGATACATATTATTATTTTTATATTAATAATACATCATTTATTAATTTATATTAGGTACAACTATAAACTATATATCACACACACTATATGAAACTGTAAAGAAAACTACAATCCTTGGGTTAGGAACCTATGAGAACACCCCAAACCCTTTCCCACCCTCAGCAACCCTAATGACCATTGGGTATCTCATTGATTTATCTATAATTTTTGGGTTTATTTATTTTAAATTTATCCTGTCTGGAATTATTATTTATCATGATATTTATTTACAATACATGATGTACATTATGGTTATTATGCTTTTTGTTTTCTAGGTGATGTTTATATATGTATTTTTAATATGGTAGAACTTACAATAAATGGGTTTCATTTCCTTTATCCACATATATCTTATGTTTATGAAATATTTAAAATTTTCATCTTAACCTTATATAACCTATTGAAAATAGTTTTATCATTAAAAAATATAAAATACTTATATCATACATTTAAAAAGAATAAAATTTATCATTATCTAGACACATCTTGTTTTACCTCTATGTAATTTGTATCTCAGCATTACATAGTGTATAATTTTATGTGATAAATTAATGAAATGTGTGTGTTTACATGATAACTTTATACGGAACATATACAGTTCATGTTAGCTTTACAATGCTCTTTTATACTTTGATTTGACCCATAAAAGGTATAAATATAAAAAAAAAATAGAATATATGGTTCCCTTATGTACAATGTTTTTATAATAGAAACCCAACATCATTAATTGTTCTATATGAAATAAAAATCATATTGAAAATAAAATATTTATTTAACATGATATTTTTTGAGTTTTGAATTTAAAATTTAAATATATATTGGATTTAAATTAGTATTAAATGTACATGAATTTCAGAAAAAAAATTACAATATTTTTGGGAAAGAAAATAAATAATTTAATTATTATATTAAAACGTTTTGAATTATTTATGTGTGTTTTACTATTCTGATTTACATAAGGACTAAATAAAAATTAGAATTAATTGAAATATGATGATTCTATCAAATTATTTCAATGATTTTTCAAGGGGGTAAAATAAATATAATAAGTGATTATTTGTTTCCTTCATTAGTATTTATTTTATCTTTTGTAAAATTAAAATTTTGAAGACTGTCAAAAAAATAATATTCTCTATCCATTTGAATATTATACATTTATATTTATGAATTTGGATGTAGTATTTTGGTGAATGAATACCCATTCTAATTTTCCATATTTAAGAGGGATGAGGAATATATTGAAATAAATTAAAGCATGGTTAAATGAACTATACATGAACAATTTAACATTAATAAATCATGTTTCCTTATTTATAACTACATTGATATGTAAAACAATTAAAATCTCCTGATTGATTATTCTAATAAAATTAAGAGAAAAAGTCAAATTATTGTTACGAAAATAAATTTAAAACTGTCTATATGGATTCATTGAATTTTGGTCTAGGATTTGATTTCATTGTAACACATCACACATAAGTTATAAAAGCCTTAAGATAAATTGTTGGTTTTTCCACATGAAAGAAAGTCAATACACTAGTCTTGATAGAGCATGTTAAAAAATATTTAGGTTGGTGGTTGTATATTAACAAGAGCCTTGGATTTTTCTTCTCTTGTAACAAGCTATTTGTTTTGGTTTTGGCGTACCCCATTAGAATAGTCTTGTGTTTGGATTCATTCTATTTTAAAATTATAGGTTTACGATGCTCTGTTATAAAATTCAATCTCATTATTTTAGGGCGTTCAATACTCTATTAGATAGAGTGTGAACAATATATGGGGGATCATTTCAATATGAAATAATATAATATTACTTATGTAAACCATCTAATTTTATTCCTATTATATTCACAATAAAAATAAATTAAATGGTGGAATTGTTTAATATATTAATACATAAAATATATACTTTTATTTGAATTCACGATATTTTCTAAACTGTATCAACCACTTGCATATTTTCATTTACCTATAGGGACCAAAAAATTTGTATTGTATCATTCTCTTATTTATATTTATTTTCCTTGGATTATTCATATTTTTTAAAAATTACATTTTTTGATCAATCATGAATCATATACAAAACCTTTGAGAGAAATTATATAATTTTATGGATGGATTGGTTGAAAAAGAATGAATATATGAAAAATAAAATCAATTACGGTTCAAGGTAAAATATTTCAATGTAATTAAAAAAATTTGTAATATTTTTAATATGGGTGAATTTGATGAGGTTAGTGATTCTAAATCATTAAATTTATTTAGAAATAAAAATATTAATAAGAAAATATTGGATGATATTCATAATATGTGTCATGAGAAAAGATAAAAAATAATGACTAAAAGTTTTTTCTATTAAATTCGAAGATAAGAATATTTTTGAATGAAAAATAATATTGATTTTTATAATCCAAAAAATGGAATTTAAAATGATAAATGTAATGTGGAAAATAAAACAGTCAAGGATTTTATATATAAAAATAATATTGATGAAGAAACAAAATTTAGTGTTTTATTAGATGAAATTTATCAGGTAATGAATGATTTTTGGAAGGCTATGGGAGAAAATGATAAATTGAAAAATATTGCATCTTGTACCATTAATAATGTCTTTGATGATTGAGATGTTTTTCTTATTGAAAATGATAAAGTGAAAAGTGGAATGGCTAATATCATGAAATAAATAGATTATTTTAAAAATCCTATCTCACTTATGATAATTTTAGAATTTAACTTTAGTCAACATATTTTTTATTAGAAGTGTGATATTAGAAACAAATTTATTATTTATTAAACTTTGGTAACACGTTTTAATTTTTGTTTCCTTGGAAATTATGCAAAGATTATTGTTATAGAACAGGAAAACCAATTTGAACCAATAATATTTTTTATTATTCATTCCATAATAATTACAAGGTTCTAAAATTCACTCATCTTATGTATAGAATGGTTTTAAAAATAATTTAATGGAACCTAAAACAATATAGTATCTCAATAAATTACAATTTTATCCCCAAAATAAATGTCTTTTTAGTTTTATAATTTTTATTTTTACATGTTTAGAAAAATATGTTTTCCAATTTAAATATTTGAGAAGATTAATTTCTTTTATTTGTAATATTGTGTAATATATCTTATCATGAAGGTCCACTAACAAAATTATAGTAAAAATGTAGAATATATTTATATTATAGTTTACTATAATCTTTCTATCTTTTCCTTAAATTTTATATACTGCAAATTATTTATATATTCTTAAAATATCTCATGATATGTTTCTGGGATCATTGTTCATTTAATATATTTTTTTATGATGTGTTTTCGGTAAATTATATTTATTTTAATTTAACATCATCACAAACTATATTATTTATTAGAATCACGAATGCATGAATTTGGGGTGAGATACTCAATTTATTCTTTTTCTTGATTAATCATAGAAAAAATCATGAAGAAATATTCTTTAGAAATTTATGGTATAGAATTTTCTAATTTTAAATTCTTCTTCATATTTTTAAACAAATTATTTTTCATTAATTAAAATTTTATTTTTATTACTATACTTGTATAAATTCTAGGTTTTATGTTTTCAGAAATTTTATTACATAGATAATTTAAAAAGACGTAAGAAAATATGTTATATATATCAATAATTAAATCTTCTACTAGTCAAATTTTATATTCCTAGATTCAGAAGGATATTTTAAATTTTAATTAAATCAGTCTAAAATTTTTACAAGGATTTATCTAAAGCTTATTTTAAGAGATTCATTAGATAGATCTATTATACGTGTTCATTAAATATTTTAATGTCGGATTGATTATTTTTGGTGAAAAATTATGTGATTTTAATGGGCTATAATGTTTTTTTAATTTTATTAATTATCCGAATGAATTTAAAAAATATAGAGAATTATTAATGGTTTTGTTCAATTTTTATATGGGGGTGTTTTTATATTTAATATATTAATTATTATCTATTCTAAAAAGGGAGATAAATTTTGGAGATATAATTGAATTCACTAATTATTACAAATCGTGATATTGATGGGTTGTTCGTTGATCTCATTTATTATCCATATAATTTCGAAAAAATTATTTATTCATCATTTATATTTGATTATTCTACAAATTCTGTTTTTATTAATTAGAAATTTATCATTTTTTGATTCATTTTGTATCACGAATTTTATATACCAATCATTTTTTATTAAATGGTTATTATGTTTGTTTTGAGAATTTTAATGAATATATATTTTTAAAGTGTAAAATATTTGTATAAAAGGCTTTTCATTATCATTGAAAAAATATATTTACTTTACACATCATATTAGATTTATATATATTTTTTAAACATCATATAGAAAATAAGTGTTTCCTTCAAAAAAAATTAAAACTTAATTTTATGTAGATTAAAATGGACCTTTATACAGATACAACTTTTTTTACTTTACCAAATCTAGTATATATATCTATATAGTGTGAAATTTTGTATTAAACCATTATAAATTGGTTGTTTTTTTGGAAAACAATTATGAAATGACTATAAAATAAACTTTACCTTTACATCTCTCTTATGTTTCTTTAATTTAAAATAACATAGAATAAATACCATATACCATATTTATATAAAACAGAAGTTACCCATACATAGAATTTAGTTCTTTTCAAAATATTAATACTAGAACATAAAATGTATTGATACAAAATCCGTATTTTATGGAAGATTTATTGTCCATTTTACTCGAACCTTTATCATTTTAAATTTAATATTTAAACATGGTTTGTATTTATATAAGGGTTAGATGTAAATTATTTTTGGTAAATATTTACATGATTTAGGGTAAACTAAATAGATAATTTAATTAATATATTTACCATATTGAATTATTTATTTTCACTTTATGACGAGGATTTACCATATACCATGATGCAACATGGGATCACCTTAAATATGAAGAGTCTCTCACATGATTTCAAGGACTTTTCCATTAATATAAATAAATATTATGAGAAGTATCTATTAATAGAAATAATTTATTATTGTATTTTCTTATTAATGTTCAACTAATATTTTTTTTGATTTTCTAAGGATTCTATATTCTCTACCGATGATAATATTATTATTGAGTATTTATGAATGTGGATGAAGGATATTGAGGCAGAAAATAAACGTTAATATTTTTTCTTTTTATGGACACTAAATGATGTGTCTAAAGTAATCAAAGGACTATTGTATAAAATGAATGGGAATATTTTTATATACAAAAAACAGAGCTTCATTTATTATTACTATAATCTAATGTTTACTACTAGAATAAATGATCTTGATCATTTTAATAGATAAAAAGTTTGATAATAATATTCCTACCCCTATAAATATAATTATAGATATATAGTGGGACTCAATATATTATTTATTACATGTTTGGAATGTATTTTTTTCATTGTAATATATTATAAAAGGGTTATACCACCCATAAGTGGAACCATTGGTTCTAAAACCAGATGTATATGTTTTATGTAAGATGTGATTAATACTATTGTAAAATCCCTATATTAGGGATACATCATAAAAAAATCATTGTTTCTATCTACATAAAAAAAGGTTATTTGTTTAGGTGTGTGGGTGATCCATTAGAAAAATTAATAAGATTGGATTTGATATATTATAATATTTTGGGTTTAGGATGCTCCCATATAAAGTATATTTATTTTTTTAGTTAGTCTCATACTCTATATGGGTATATGTACGATTTCTAGGATTGGGAATAATATAAAATAAATTATTTTTATCTCTTACATATCTTCTTATACCCTTCAGGATTCACATTAAATTAAGGGATAAATTGTTAAATATCTCAATGAACAAAATTTTTCAATATTATATTAAGTAAATTTGATAAATTTTAAATTGAATATTCATCCCCATATTGTGTTTTTTATTCCACCTATGGTAACCAATATCCAATAATTACCAATGAAACCACAAACCAAAAAAAAATTAATTTAATTTTAATTATGGAATTTTTTCATAAAATTAATTTGTTGTGTCAATGTCGTCAAATGAAAGAACCATTCAATAACTGCAATATTATACGCCTCAGAAAACTTTTTAATCAAATTAAAAAAGAAGCTATTAATCAAAGAAAATAATCCGAGTCTATAATAATTTGTCTCATCATATATTTATATATCATAAACGACTAAATATATTTTTCCATATCTAATAAAAAAATTATAAACCAAGATACATCAATAATAAATAAAAAAATAATAATGAATTTATTTAAATTTAAAATAACCAACTAAAACTTATGATAACAATTTAAATGAATCCCTGAGACAAGTATAAGTTATAAGGAATACATTCTTGAGTAAAATAAAAAAATTATCCACTGAAGTAGGTTGAATGATAAATAAGATTAGTAGAGTATTTTCATTAAGAACTATGGTTAATTATACGTAAAATGGAAAATAAAATTAAAGTACAATATAATTAGGAGTTGAACAATGTTAGAAAACCAAAATATAATAGTTTTCCACCAACTAATGAAACTAAACAATATAAATAAACTTAAAAAACTTTTTCACATTATATAGAACCTCCTGAATAGAAACCCAGTGTTCTAAAAGTAGATAGACAATCATTACCTATTTTTAAATAAAAATGAATGTAAAAAAGAGGATTTTATTTATGTAAATATAAAATATGAAAAAAGGATTTTAGAAACATTTATTTATCAAGAATGTTCTCAAAAGACCTAAATGTATGAAAACCACCACTCACATACCCATGGAGTAACACCCCATGATGAAGAGTTTTTAGTATAATTTGGATATATATGTTTTGAAATTTTTTAGGAATATTCTTGTGAATATCCCTTTACACGATTCTATGAAAACGATGGTAAATTATGATTAATTTTAATAATAAATTTTTCTCCAAATATAATATTTAGGGGGGGATAGAAAGTGATCTTAGGGATGAATGTTTCCTCATTGATTAAACAATCTATACATGTAAATGAAAAATTACAAGTAGGTTTTACCATTAATTAAACAAAAGAGGAGTGTGAATTCAAGGACATCAATTTAACTTAATAGATTCCATAATTTTCATATCCCTTTTAGTTGAATAGTCATTTTAGTTTAGAGAGATAAAACCTGAGTAAAGTTTCTTCCAATTATATATCTAGAGTATAAAAATATATATTGGTGTTATTGATGATGCTTTAGTTCTGTTTAGAAACATGATTTTTAAACTAATATTTATGTTTTTATATGGAATATAATATGTTTAATAATCAATCACACCTCATCATTGGGATATTCTTTTCAAAATAAATAAAAATAATAATAAATATTTATAAACTTACATTACTGAATTATATTTAACAATAAATAATTTTGTACACCATTTTCTAGACCACGTATTGTCATATTAATGATCAATAATCCTCTCAAGTGATGATTATTAACTAGTTGGCTAAAAAATTATTTCATGATTCATTAAATGATGATCTACCTGTTGTTTTTTTAAAAATGAATCATTGGTTATTTATGAAAATAATTTTCATGAAAATGAAATAATTTTATGTAATGACTTTGAAAATGATGTAGAAAAGGAATATTTTTAGGCTAATACATATTATCTTTCTAGAAATTCTGGCCTTTTTTCAAATTTTACTAAAATTGAAGAAACATTTAAAACTGTTGAACCTCTTAATTATATTATTTAAAAGACTGAACATTTTCTTGATAATTTTATAATATCTATAAAATTTTGAAAACCACTACTAGAAATTTGTAATTTTCACATTTTTATCCTCTTTATTTTTTTTAATATCACACATGTAATGTTTCTCATGATCAACCCAGATTTGCAAAAGTGAATAATAAATATATCTACTTCTTGGGAATGAAATAATAGTTGACAATGATGATTTTGGTTGATTTAAACATTCAAATACCAATAAAAACATCCCATTTGTGTAGAACTAAATTCATTTCCTGAAAATTTCAAAGATTAAATCATTGTTAAACATAATAATTTCATTATCATCATTGAAATTGGATATCAGAATACTAATAGAGTCAACTTTTTAATGCCCTTAGAAAATAGTTGAATGATTTAGGATGATATTTCTCTATATTAATAGGAATTAGTGATTATGATTTCTTAGATTTATTTTTTGAGGAAATTAAAAATCTGTTAGGAAATTTCAAAGCATATTAAACCCAACACAATAAATGGTTGTTAATTACGAAGTGAGTACCATATTGGATTCTAGAATTATACCCCCATATCAAATAGATAATGGGTACGTCCTATCAATGTTGATTCTAAAAAACTAACTGAATTTTATTAATGAATTAATTAAATTAAATTATACATGATACATAATGTATTGGACCTCCCTGTTCCATTACATTGTCTGATCTAGTTTTTGGGTTGTTCTAGGAGGAAATGATAGATAATTTCAAGAGTTTTCTAGTATTCTATGTTTTCCATTGGTCATTCAGGAATTAGTGAGTCACATTGGTAGCATAGTATCGGTAGGTTGTTATTGGTAACTCAGTTTCGACGACATAGGGTGTTACTAGGTCTGGTATTAGTAGGTTGGGAGACTGTGATTATAGTAGGTGAGTGGCGTCAGTGAGTGGAGTTAGTGAGTGAGTCGTTGAGTAGTGTTGGTGACTGGCCTTGGTGAGTGGCACTGGTGAGTCGCATTCGTGAGTCAAGCATTAGTGACTCACCCATTTGTGAGTCATTTCCAATTTTTCTAGTTTTTTCCTTTTTTTCCCCACATACATTTTATTTGACATAAATCAAGTTTAAATCCTAGATGCCAGTTTCCAAAGGCTTTTCAAATGATATTAATTATATGTTTCTTATTATAATGATCTTGAAAATTTAAAATAGTCCAACCACATGGTCTTGTCCATGATTCGACTTTAATGGTCATGGGAACCATATCCCATCCATTGATATATAATAAGGATTTTCTACGCTTAGATCTTCTTTTCCCCATGTGATTTCATTTTCTCATAGTGCGCCTAGAACGTTTCTTCACTGGGGAGTTATGCACCCATTCATTAGCAGTTTATTTGGTTCTCCCCTAGACTCTTTACTACTACTTTTGTGACCCCATATATCCCTATGGAGGTATTGTTGATCATATTTCATTCCATGTATATATTCCTTCACCTATCGTTTATTTGTGTATCATGTGGGTTATGGGCACTGATGTATTCTTCTGAAAATGGAAAAATCCAAATTTACAGAAATAATAAATGAGTTCTTGGAAAGATGATTATAATGGTTTAGTAATTTTTTTTTGTTATGTTTGATCCATGTTGCAAATTTTGTGGGGTGTATTCTTTATAAAAATCATTCCCATAGGTGGTCTCTATTTTCACATCAGTCCCACAAATTCTTTCAGTTAATATTTTATGGAATAGATATGAACATGAAATACATGATTAATAACATATACATTGTCATTAATTGGATACCCCAAGTCCAAAATTTTTCTTTGATAACCATTATTTTATAAGATGAAATTAAAGAACGAGAGTTGCTAAATATGATTAAATATTCCCTTTTTTTGGTGTGGTTGGGTTATTTGTGTGGTTCTATTTGACCTTGTGTCTATGCTGTCCATGTGGTGATGTAGAAGGTAGTGTTTCTTAGTGTGTGGGGGTGGTGATGTTGGTGAAATGAAATATATGGTTGAGATATTGATTGATTTTGTAATTCATAACTTGTTATGCAGTGAGACTACATATGCAATGTGGGATGGAAACATGGCTATTGGATTGGGTTGTGTCATGTTGATGTTTATTGATGTGCAGTATGTGGTGTTATTGTATAGAGGGTCTTCCAAGTGTGGTAGTAATGATGTGGGTAAGAGATTTTTATTGTTGAGGGCAAGGACATGGCGTCTTTACTTTGAAGAATGATGATTTAACTGGATAAATGGGTGCTCATGAGAGGGGCTGCTGAGGATGGTTTAAGAGGGGTGATTTTGATGAAGGATGGTGTTAGAATTAATGGGCCTTTCTCTCATGGATTCCATATTTAGTTATTATATGAATGGGTGTTAGAATGGATTCTTTTCCCATGGCGCATTTTTTTCGGGCCTTAGAAGTAGTAGATTTGGTTTGTTAAACATATAAAATAGTTAATGTTCTATAGATTCCGAGGTAGGAATGGAATAAGTAAATAAATAAATTTATACTATATTTTGACAACTGGTTAAATGAATATTTTGTGGGTATGGTTGGACTTGTGTCTTGTAGTGAAGTAGTGTTCAATTATCGCCATATGGAACTGACCGTTCTTCATGGAGGTAAGTTTATGTAGGGTTGGAGGAATGGAATATTTTGATGTGGGATGGATGTTTTTTGGAAAACCCGTAGGTTGGGATGTGTGTCTGGTACCTATATATATACATGTAGATTCTTGTGATTTTATTTTCGCCCCACCCGTGTTGAGCACTATCTGTCGAAATACATCCATTGTAATGGGGGGGGGGGGGTTCCGTTCCCAATATCCTAGTGGGAGGATGGATGGATGGTAATTGGATCATCTCATATCCCAATTCCAAGTATTGGTTTCCCTATACTCTTTTGGTAAGTTATGGTACAGTTGTGAGGACAAGGTTTCCGCAGGAGAGGTGTGCTTCTAAGATGTGTTTGGGATGAGATAAATTGTACTTTCCCTAGTGTCTTACAGATGATGTTTCTGTTTTGTGATATAATTTTATGAGGGTGGTACATGATGTGGTTGTTGCCCATATGTTTCCATGTGGGATTTGGAATGTGGCCTAGGTATTTGTTGGATGGCTGTGACAGTGTGGCTTATAGAAGAGCATGGTAGCGTTAGGACGTTTTCTGTTAGGGCTGACCACTAATCCAGTGGGAAGTGGTGTAGGGTACCCAAATATAAATGTTCTTACAACATTACATTTCATTAGTTGCATGGTTTGGTGAGTGTTCCTTGGTGAGGTTGGGGGTTGATAGTATACAGTGTACGGTGATTTTCAGTATCTTTTGTTTTTCTCACAGGGGATTTGTATGGTTCTCTCAGTTGTGAATGAGTGACTATGGCATTTCATACTAATTATACTTGTATTGTCACCCAATGTATATTAAAATATTTTTTTCCCAAGGAGATTATGCAGATAGTGTTGGACCTCACTAGCTCGGACGTTGGGATAGTATCTATGTCGGTGCTTAGATTTTTTCTTTTAGTACTTATATTAGAGATTTCCTTTTATTTATAAAAGTTTAACTTTATCAATTCTTGTGGATTGGATTTTGGATTATTTTATATATATCTTTTGTGGATTTGTTTTACGTTGATACATCTCATCTCCCTATATTGGTAACTATAAAAGGGTAATTCTTCCCATATTTTGTGAATTTCTACCTACCCTTGGTGCTAGTTTCCACCACGGGGAATATTAGAGGTGGGAATCAGGAGTTAATATCTCTCCATCATATTGAAGAAGGCCAGTGGAGACATAATGGTATAAAAGGTGATGGTTGGGAGATATGATAGTATTTAGAGTTAGGCCCTTGGTGGATTGAATGAGATATTAGAGAAGTAGTGTTAATAGATCTTGTTATGTGACATTGGCCAGGGAATACAGTCCAGGAAAAAAGATTTTAGGCCCCCAATGATCAGATGCAAGGACTCTAAGAATACCGAACGACCAAGTGAGGCAACACCGATTGTAGGGTATAAATCCTAGGAAGGGTACATGGATCAGGCTGAATTGTGTTCCTGATTATTTTGGCTGTTTTTGTGAAATTAAAATAAACAATGAGTTAAAATGAATCCTAAATAAATTCCATAATACTCGGACATTGGAGTTCCCTATTTGATTTTTCTGCTATGGAATGCACTCTTCGTCCGCATATGGTATGATTAGAGGAGGCGCAGAAAGATTAAGAGATCGATTGATAGAGGATAGATCCAGGGGGGAGGATGATCAGGGGCAGAATATTCTTTGTTAATTCAAATAGTAGACTATAGGAAAGTAAAAAAGGCATCATTCCATATACGGACACAAGAAGATGGATTGAGGAGCTGGTGATAACTTTTAGCTTGATTCAGGCTCCAACAGAGTATTGGTTTCCCCTGGTAGTTATCCATTTGAGGAGAGCATTGTTTCAGTGGTAGATGCTTTAACTCATGTAGATGAATGATGTTGTTATTCTATGGGTCAACATTGAGAAGGAGATTTGGAAATAATTAATTTCCTCAATAATAAAGGCCGAGAAGAGGAAAGAGGAACTCTAACATTAGTAGGGGATAATATCGATAAGGGAGATGGGTATCCTGTTTGAGGATATCTTTCTATTTTCATATTTCCTCTTTCTAGATGATGATTCTCATGTGATATGTTTAGAGGATGCATCCATTCCTTCCCTCTATTATGTGGTTACTCCCTTCACCCTACCGACATACATTGTGGTTTATAAGAATATTGAGGTATTGTAAAGGATGAACTCCTGAGGATTTTTACCCTGAGAGGGAAGCCAACCGAGTTCATAAAAGGGAAAGGCTTATAGTAATAGGTGTCAAGTGATTTGGCCTTCATGGTTTTGACCAATGGGGAGCCAACCCCAATAGTTTCAGTTCGGATCTTCTGGTCCTAGTCCTTTTCCCATTGGATTGGAACTAACATTTTTCTACTATGGAGGCTATGAGAACATTTAGATTTTGTACGCAGTTCCATCTCAGTAAGGAAGAGCTGGGCAGGTTCAGTACCCACCTCAACAACAGTTTTTAGCGATTCAGTTTCTATATAAGTGACAATAGGCTCCTGCTCTACTGAGGGGGGACAGAGAAGGAGGAGGCTAACCATAGGTCATTCCACATGTACCTCAACCTAGACATGGTTGAGGTGGTATTCGATTGCATAGGGGTAGAGGACGTGGGCATGGTTTTTTTTGTATCTCGTAGAGGTAACAGTTCTAGTAGGGATGAAGATCGTTCGAGGTACGATTTTTTTATTCATTACTATTTCTTTTGCCTTGTTTGATTCATGTTCTCTGCACTCCATTGTTTCAACTAGTATATCCTATCCTCTGGACTGGACGTAAATATTATTTTAATGCCTTGTGTGTTAAGCACACCAATTAGAGTTCATGACATCTTGTTTGATGTGTTTTAAAGATGTAGACTGATGTTGGTGCCATATCAATCCATTAGAGATCACATTATACTACAGAAACATACATATGGTGATATCCATTTCATTGACTAGTTTTACTATATGCATGTTTTTATCGAATAATTATAGATAATATTCATGTTTTCATACAGAGATGGCCAACCTATTACTTTTGTTTCCATGCAAAGTTGTCAGATGGACAATCTGTGTGTAGAGCCTTTTCATTGGTTATTGTCTGATCTTTCAATAAATGTAGTCGATTATTAGATGGTGGAGGTATTTGGAGTTTCTAGGGAATTCTTTAATGGTTTATATAAAGAGGATGTGAATATACCCTCTTGACATTATGTTGAGTTTTGGATAGACTTACCACCATGTTCTAGAATGATTTCGATGGATCCTTATTAGATGGTTTCCTCAATGATATGAGAGATGTCTATCCAGATTGAAGACTTAATGATGAATGGATTTATCTGGACCAGTGTGTCACTGTAGGGTGTTCTGGTCTTATTTTTGAAGAAGGGTGGTGATGGTCTGAGGCTATGTATAAACAAGAAGTGACTGAATTAGGTAATGGTCAAGAATAGTTCCCTTCTCCTAAGGGTAAATGATCTTTTTGACGAACTAAGGGGATAATGATGGTTTTCTAAAATTGATATTCAGTATGGGTATCACCTGTTGAAGGTGACATAGGGTGACATCCGAAAGACTACATTAATGTTCATGTATGTGCTCTTTGATTTCGTGGTTATGCGATTCAGTGTTATGAAGAACCAGCCATGTTTAGGGGGATTATAAACTCTGTCTTTCGTGAGTTCTATGACTGGTTATTCATCATATTCATTGAGTACAACCCGATCTTATCAAAGTTAGTAGAGGTGTATATCAAGCATCTCTGTAGTATCTTTTATGTTACTTGATGCCACCAGCTTAATGTAATTTTTCTATGTTTAATTTTTCGACATGGGAGGTCCACATCCTTGGTAATGTGGTGTCTCAATAGGGTGTAGTGGTGGACCCATCAAAGGTCGAGGTAGTTTTTTCTTGGGAAACACTGAGGAATGTGTCATTGGTTCATAGTTTTCATTATATGGTATGATATTATTGGAGATTTGTACCCGATTCTTCTCAATTTGAAACTCATATAATGGATTTGAGTAGAAAAGATAAATATTTTGTGAGGAGTGATATGTTCCAGGCATCGTTCGACTACCTTATGGGGATGTTCGCCAGTGGTCCATTCCCTAGGTTTCCAAAGGAAGGGGTTATGTTCCCAATGTTTTGTGATAATTTCCGTATGTTCTTGGGTTGTGTGTTGATGTGGCTACGAAGAGTTTTCTCTTATAGAATAAAGAAGTTGTGTCCCTATGAACATAACTATGCCACCCATTATCAAGAACTTTCAGTAGTCGTGTTCATGTTAATGTTGTGGTGTTGTTACCTCATCGGGGAGCACATTGTGGTCTTCAATGAACACAATAGCATGTGGTACATCTTTTCCCAGTGAGATCAAATTTTTTGCTAGTGGAGGTGGATGGAGTTTCTATAGTATTATGATTTGAGATTTCCTAAAACATAGGAAAGGGGAATGTTGTGGCCAATTATTTGAGAAATAATTATAAAAAGGAGGTGGTTCACGAATCTATGGTTGGATGGAGAGAAATGGAGGTGTTTGATTTTGTGCACATAGATGGAGGAATGGATGGTAGGAGAGGGTGTATATTTCAAATTACGTTGAAGTCATATCTGAGATAGCAGGTGGAGGAGTCTTAGTGGGTTGACTTAGAGGAAGAGGTAATTCATGATCGCTTGGAATATGGTGATATTCCGGAGAGATGGTCAGAATATGGTTAGAATCAAATGATATTTCATGAGAAGTTATTTTTCATATGGTGATGTGTGATATAGTTCTTCATGAGATTAATAGTTCACCCATATATAAACACACAAGCATTTTTAGTAGGTACCATTGATTGAGGTAATAGTTTTGGATTCCCAGGATGAAGCGAGCAGTGGTGGAGTTTGTGGAAAAGTGATTGGTATTACAGAAAGTGGAGGTTGAGAACCAAGTCCCTAGTGATTTTTTGTAGACCTTATATGTCCCCGAGTGGAAGTGGCATGACATATAAATGGATCTCATCATTGTATTACCCAAGTCATTGGGATTATGTGATGAAATGTGGGCACTGGGGGATCTTTTGATGAAATCAGCTCACTTCTTAGTGATCATGGTGTAAAGTGCAATGAATTCCTTAACAGAGACGTATGTGGATAAGGTGGTGCGGCTACATGGGGTTATGGGATCCATAATATTTAATTAGGATACACATTTTACCACATTATGTTTTTGGGATTACACTATTCTTTTGGAGTTCAGTTACACCTCAACACTAATTTCCAACAATAAATAGATGGGTTGACAGAGAAGACCAACTAGGTCTTTGAGGACAAGCTGTGAGCATGCGTCTTGGACGTCGGTGGGTTTTGGGGTGTAATTTTCCATTTTTATAGTTTTATTTTAATAATATCAATCACTATTCCATTTTCATGGATACATTTGAAGCATTATACAGAAGGTCATGTTGTTCACCCTTGTGATAGGTGGAAGTTGGGAATTCAACTTTTCATGGTCCGGATGTGGTGTTGAGAATGATAGAGAAGTTTAATCCTATCCATGAGAGGATGAAGGCATCATAACAATGGTAGAAGTTGTATTCAAAGTGTAGTATAGGGCTCCTAGATTTTGAGGTTTGGGACAATGTGTTCTTGAAGGTTTCCCCTCTATGTGGGATGCACAGGATCGGTATAGGGGAAAACTTTCTCCCTTGTTCATCAGAACTTTCAGAGGTGTTGGGGCCAGTTGGTGAGATGACATACCAACAGGAATTACCTCCATAGTTGATAATGATCCATGGTATCATTCATATCTCCTTGCTTCATCAGTATTTTCATGACGAATACTATTTCATTGTCTTGGGAAATTTGGATATCGGGGATGAAACAACATTCTTGGAGTAGTCAGTAGTGATCCAAGATCATTAAGAGAAAGTGCTTCCTAGATAGACCATTCCTTTGGTTCATGTGTTGTGGAAGCATAGTGTCCAGGAAGAGATTACATGGGAGTGAGAGATACAAATGTGTACTGAGTTCTCATAGTTTTTTGAGTTTTTCTAATGATTTTAGATTTGTGATATTGTACATGAATATTTTTTGTTATAAGATGGGTTGATTCCTTGATCTATAGTGTGTGGTGATGTACTAACATGTGAAAAGTGGGAAACCTAATTCCTAATCGAGGAAAATTAATTCATTTTCAATTATAGACATCCAGGCGAGTTAGTTCCTTCAAGAGAGGATAATTTCTTGACATTGAGGAAGAAATCCGTTAATTCACGTGTCAAGATAGTTGGTTCTTGAGTGGGGTATCATTTGGATGTTTGTGCTAGCAGATGTGGGGGGGAGGTGTTCTTGGATGTTGAGCGTTCACTTCATATTTCAAATAAAATAGGGTTGTTTATACATGAGTCGTTTCATACAAGGTTGTCGTTTCGACCCCACCTTTTTCTAGGTTTTGTTTTAAATTCTATAGGAAATACTTGTTTGATAGGTATCTGATGTAATGTACCAGACTTCCACAATCCATTACTTTTTCAAAATCCAGTGTTTGGGGTGTTCCAAGAGGCAACGATAGATCATTTCAAGTGTTTTCCAAAATTAAATTTTTTCTATCGATGAGCCAAGAAATAGTTAGTCATGATAGTTTCTCAATGTTGGTAGGTTAGAATTGATAGCTAAAGATGGGTGACACATGGAATCGATAGGTCACAGTGTTATTAGGTTGGGTGTCAGTAAGGTGGACATCGGTGAGTGGCGTCTGTGAGTGGTGTCAGTTAGTGGCTTTGGCGAGTGGTGTCAGTGAGTGACATAAGTGAGTTGTGCAAGTGAGTCTTGTCAGTGACTCAAATCTGTGAGTCAGGCATCTTTGAATCACAATCTGTGAATTATATCAGTGACTCAAAAATCGGTTAGTAATGTCATGTTTTTATAGTTTTTTCCTATTGCTCTACTCCTAAATTTTATTTGAATAAAATAAGGTTTAAAGCCTTATTGAGAATTTCTAACGATTGTCAAGGGATATTAATTATATATTTAATATACTAAGGTTCATGGGGTTTTGAAATAGAAAAAACACATGTTCTTGAATACAATCTGACTTTAATGGCCTTTGAAATCATCTCCCTTCCGTTGATAAAGGATATGGTTGTTCCAATTCGAGATCTTCTTTTCCTCATGTGTTTTGGTTATATCTTGTTGCGCCAATAAATTTTCTTCCTTTAGGAGTCATGTGCCTTTGAAATTGAAGCATATTTAGTTCTCCCCTAAATTCTTTCCAGCTACTCACGCCACCCCATTTTTTTCAAAAGGATGAATTTTGGATTAGTTGTCATTCCAAGTAGGGATTCCATCGTCTCTCTTTCATTTTTCGTGAATCATGTGGGGTGGGGGTTCTTATGTATTCTTGTGAAAATGAATGGATCCAAATTTAATGAATACTAAATTAGGCGGTGGTAATATGATGAAAATGGTTGTGTTAGTTTTATCTGTTATGTTTGATAAATGTTGTGAATTGTGTTTGGCATAGCCCATTCAAAAATAATGGTGGTTGGTGGTTTCTGTTTGTGCACCAGGCCGATGAATGCATGATATTAATATTTTATGGAAAGACTATGATCATGATAAAAATTATTAATATTGTTTGTATTTTCAGTTAAATGGGTTCCCCATGACAAAAAATGTTATCTGAATACCCCACTTTTATCAAGTGAAATTAAGGCACCATAGTTTCTAAATTTGGATATTTTTTTCCTTATTGGTGTGGTTGTGTGTTGTGTGTGGTTTTGTTCAGCCTTCTGTTTTTTCTGTTTGTGTGGTGTTATGGTCGGTAGTGTGTCTGGGTGTGTGCGGTGGTGGAGGTAGTGAAATGTAATATCATGTATAGATATTAATTGATTTTTGAATGGATAATATTTTTATATAGTTAGACTGCATCAAGGAATTTGTCAGGTAGTGGGGCTGTAGGACCAGGTTGTGTCATTTTATTTTTATCGGTATTGTGTTGTTGTGATATGGGGCTTTCGAGTGTGGTAGTAGTGATTTTTGTTGGGGTTTTCTTATTTATGGTGATGTAGTGGTGGATTTACATTTAATAATGATAGGGTTAGTGGTTCGAACGAGTGTTCATTATATGGGAATGTGCAATGGGACAACAAGCTGGGTGAGTTTTGTTTTACTGAATATTGTACTTTTTTTGAAGCGGGGAATCTAGGGATGGTTTATTACACCTTATTTTTATGAAGTATGGTGTTAAATTGTTTGGTCCTTTCACTCATTGTTTCTAGAGACAATTATTTTATTAATCTGGGTCATAATGGGTGATTTTAACATGAACATTATTTTTTTTTGTATTTGGAAGTGGTTGGTATGGTTGCTTCACCTAATAAGGTTTGTATTGTCTTGTAGTTTCCCTAGTCAGGATGGAATAAATAAATAAATGAATTGATACTACAAAAGGAAAACAGGTTAAATGACCTACCTGGGGGTATGTTCCGAGTTTTGGATTATAGTGAAGCAACATTCAATTATTGACATACAGAAGTGACAGTCGTTTATGGTGGTACACGCATGTAGGGTTTATGGTAATGGGAGTTTTGGTTCGGTATTGTTATTGTTTTGAAACCCCAGAGGCTGGGATGAGTGTTTGGTACAGCCAAATATATATATATATATAAGCACATGTAGTTCCGTGCGACTTTTATATACACCCTACCCATGTTGAGAACTATTTACTAACCACACCCAATGCTATGGGGGATGGTGTCTATTCCAAAAATCCTACTGGGAGGATGGATGGATGGTTTTTAGCTCCTCTCATCACTCTCTTATAGGTATTAGACTCTGAATATTCATCAAGAATGTTATGGTGCAGTTGTGAGGCCCAGGTGTTTGCAGGAAAGTTTCCCTTCACAATTGTGTTTTTGGTGAGATAAATTGAACTTTCCCCTGTTTATTAGGGATAAGGCGGTGGTTTTCTAGACCGGACGTCTATGTGTAGGATGTGATGTGGTTGTGACCCATGTTTTTGTGGGAGGTATGTGGTATGCATCCTAGGTATGTCTGAGAAATTTGTGAGAGAGGGTCTTGTGGAAGAGCATGGTAGTGTTAGGAAGTTTTCCATTAGAGATGAGCAGTTACGCAGTGGGTAGTGGTGTGGGGAACACAAATATCAATGTGCTTACAAAATTACTTAACTTTACTTACGTTATTGGGTGTGCATTCCATAATGAGATTGGGGGGGTCTGAATTATACCTTGTTAGGTGCTTTTTAGTTTGTTCTATTTTTCTCACAAGGGCATTAGTATGATTCTCCCACCTGTGCATGTGTGACATTGGGTTTTCATTCTGAGTATACTTCAATGATCACCTTATGTATATATAACTATTTTCAGCCTTTTAGGGTGATTACGTGGACTGGGATGGACATTACTAGCATGGGCATTGAGATAGTTTTTGTGCCAGTGCTTTCTTATTTATTTAGGTACATTATTGGGAGTTTTCCTTGTATTTATTGACGTTTTACTTTAAACATGTATTTGGGATGTAATTTGGATTATATTATATATATCAGATTTTGGGTTATTTTTGGTTGAAAAATCTTATCTCACGATCTTGGATACTATAATAACGGTAATGCCTCCCATCTTGTGTGAATGTTAACAGAACCTTGGTGCGAGTCTTCGCATAGGGGCCTATTGGAGGCAGGACTCGAGGGAAACTATATCTCTTTAATCATTTAGAAGGTGGGTCATGGTATGATATGTTTCTAAATAAATATATAATATGTATTTATTATAGAAAAATATATTTGATAATAAGGGAAAACAATTTTCATCTCCCATTCATTGACTAATGGACTTCCATATTAGTTGAAAAACAACACTATTATTTTCTTGACTTATTTTATTATCACTTATAATTTTACATTGAAATGAAATATTAGTAGAAAAAAACATATATAAGTCCCTTTGATAATTTTACCTATAGAAGAATGATCACTGGTTTTTGTAATATCCCATTAACCATTCTATGATGTATGATAATCTTATTTTGGACTGCCTAAAATCAATATGGATTTTTTATGGATGACATTACAATTTATAGACCATATGTTAATTTTTTTTAAAATTCTGGGTAAATTCTTGAAGACATGCATTGATAATATTATTTTCTCAACTAAGAAAAATGTAATTGTTTGTAGATAATGGAATTAATTTTTTTTAAAAAATATGTATAGTGATGGTATTCAAGAAAAAAAAATCCATAATTGAGGTCATTTATTGACTTATATATCCAAAATTAATGATAGATGTGACAATTTTTTTGGACGTGATAGATTTTATAGGCTATTAATTTATGATGTTAGAAAGAAAAAATTCTTACTATCTAGATTGATTTAAATTATTCAAAATTTTTATTCTAATTATACATATAAATAATATTTTAGGGAGTTGAATCAAAATCCATTATTCCCATGAATTTTAAAACAACTAAAATAGATTTTACCAATTGAATTGATGAAAAATTAATTATATTTATCTTTTTCTGTAGTTTGGATTACAAATATTGAAAAAAATCTATTTTTATTTCTTTTTCATCTAGAAAATTCAATCAACATCAATATAATTATAGAAAAATGGAGAAAATTATTCTTGTAATTATTTTTTTCTCGAGACAAGAATATATATATATTTTTTGTATTTATTGTTATTATTTTCATAATCTATTCAATAAAAAATATCTTAATGATGAAACAAAATTAAAATGAAAAATTATAGAGATGGTTTTTTATAAGAGATAAATTTTGAGAAGCTATAGTTTAATAAAAACTATTTTGTAACTTGTTTTATGAAAAATATACAATCCAAAATTACTATTTTTTGCCTTCCGAGTGCCTCTCCATTGTAAATCTTGCTATGATCTTTGATGTATTTCATGATAAGATGGACCAGGAGGTTGAAGCAGTTCTACATGATCAACTCATTAATGATCAGGCAGAACTCAGTGATATTTCCAATGATAACCAATCTGGTCAATTTTTGTGGGATAATAAGGACAAACTTCACGGTGACGATTTCCTTAATCAATGATGGAGGAATGGATAAAATGGATGTTAGAAGGGTCAAAAATATAAATCTTATTTTCCCCTTATAATGTTGACAATATTTGTAAAATTGATGAAATGCAAGGAGATGAAACTTAATCACCAAGAAACTATCTCCCCTTTCCGAGTGGAGACTACAACCTATGAGGAATATCCTTTCAAAGAAACACTAGATGGTCCATAATGAGTTAAATCTATGGATTCAGAGTACAATCTCGAACTACTTGTCCATTTGCGGGAAGAATTATTGGAGGACTATTTAATGATTAATTACCAAAATGAAGATGCTATAAAATTATGGGATGTCTATTTTAAGTGGACAATACTACTGATTAAGGTGATTGGATTAGTAATAAAGATCGTATTTTGATACAAGGATTCAATGTTGGGAAGATCATAAAATAGGAAGATATGCATTTTTAGACTACTTGGTAAATATCTTTGAAGACCTTCTAAAGGATGATCCAGGTACACATGAAAACTCTATTTCACGGAAATTTAATTGGGTGATTGATTCCAACATTCTTAAAATATCCTCCAATAAATATGTTGTTTCTTTTGTATGTTGATTTGGTTTTTCTATGTGGGTTCTCACATTACCCTCAATAGTGTTTTTAATAATAATAAAAGTTATTTTTTATGGAAATATGTTTTTCTCTCATTAGGTTTTTTAAAATATAGTTCTGGAATTTTCGGACACCAAAAATATATTTGAACACAAAATCATTAGTTTCTAACATTATTGGACCCTTATGAATATGGCTACCAAACCAATTTCTTGTTATATTATCTTGGTAGAGAAAAGTTAAAAGAAACAAAAAAATATTTATATATATATAGTGTATTATTAAGGAATATGAGGGGTGATATCTATAATTTCCACTCCTTATCAAATATTAATGGTGGTTATCTCACTTTTGGTGACAATGGTAATGGAAATATTACTGGAGTTTGATCGTTTTGTAATCTCAAATCAGTTCCCATCAATTGAGTTATTTATGTGGAAGTATTAAAGAATAACATAATAAGTACCTCATAACATTTTGATGATGGTAATTTAATTTATTTTTCTAACAATTCATATTTTATTTTTAATGATAAAATTACTTAATATAATGAAACAATAAGATGGAATTTCTAAACTATAGTTCATAATTTTGTGAGTAGAAAAAATTGAATTGTTGAACTAATGACACAAATGAATCATGAATTTGGAATAGAAGACTATCACATTTAATTTTCTATAATTTTATTATTATTTCAAAGATAAATATAGTTTTATAGTTAAAAAACATAATTTGAGGGAAAAGAAGTAATTTGATGCTTCTAAAACGAGAAAATAGAACTCATTTTTAAATGAATTAAATAAAATTTTACTTATTTACCCTTGGATATTATTCACATGGATTTCCTTGGGCCTCTATGAAAATAAGGTCTAAAGGAAAAAAAATTGGTTATGTTTTAGTTGATTATTTTTCATGTTTTACTTAGATTTTCCTTCTATGTGATAAATGTTATGACTATTATATTTTAATATATTGCTTTAAAAGTAGTTCAAAAAGGGTAAGATGTCAAAATTAATTATTTAAGATGTTTACATGAAGGAAAATTTGAAAACCCTATGTTCAATTACTATTTTTCAAAACATGATATCTATCATACTTTTAAAAACCCATGAAACCACTTAAAAATGGTGATGTTGAATGATGGAATATGAATTTTCATGACATTCCATGATAAATGTAATGTGAATATAACATGCCTACTCATTTTTGGGATGAATATATAAATACAACATTTAATTTCATATATGGGGTTCTAATTAATAAAATTTTATTGAAAATACCCCGGGAGATGTGTAATGTTAAAAATCAAAATGATTTAATATTTAATGATTTTGGATGAAAATTTTATATTCTAAACACTAAATAAAATCTTGTAATATTTGATCTAATGTCTAAAAAGGAATCTTATTTGTATATTATATTACTTCAATATAATATAGAGAATTTAATAAGAGATAAAATATTATTTTAGAATCAACTCATGTGAAATTTGATAAAAGTGGATGTTTTTATCACAAAATGACAGAAGATTATTTGTAAAGATGTTATTTTAAAAATAGGATAGGAAAGAAATAATTGAAACTGTTTAGTATGATGATTTTGAAATTGATTTTCTAGTACCACATCATGAAATGATGGATAATAATGAACTAGAAGGTGTTGGTCCTTGAAAGGCTAACCCCTTAAGAATGTTTTCTCGGAACTGTTTTAGAAAGCATAAAGGAAGGTATTATGACTAAAAGGAGTGTTGGAAATCATGTATAATTTTCATACATTTTGTATACATTAATAAATAATATATATAAATATAGATAAGAAACCATAACTGATGAGAGATGGTTTTTAGAAATGATACCACAGATAATCCAATTATTGAGGATAATGGTATGAAAATTTATTGATATACTCTCTAAAAATAATCTTATAAGAACCAATGGTTTTTTAAAATAAATAGGATGATCATGGTGTGCCTAATTTGAATTATTATACACTTGTTTATAAAGGGAATAATCAAGAATATCGTATAAATTACTAAAATACTTTTTCTCTGGTAGCTAGATTAGAATCCATTAGGATTCTCCTACACCATAAGTCACATGTTTATTTCAAATTATATTAGATGATTGTAAAATATATGTTCTAAATTGGTTTTATTATGGAGGATGATTATGATGAACAACCTCTTGGATTTTAAAATCCTCAATTTCAAAATTTTGTTTTCAAATATACCATGTTTGTAAATTACCGAAAACAGGAACCTAATGCTTTATATGAACATTTATGTTATTTTCTTTTATAAAATAGATTTATGTTATATTATTTTATAAAATAGATTATCATTAGGAATTTAATATCATAGTATACATAAAAAAACTTCTTCTACATATATTTTGATAGTTCAAATATATGTTGATGATGCTATTTTTGGCACTAAAAAGAAAAAAAGTGAAATTAATTTTTAATTCTCTTGAAAAAATAGATTGAAATGGGCACGATGGGTGAGTTAAATTATTATCTAATTTTTTTAATTCATCAAAAATAATTCATTAATTTTATAAATAAATTATATTAGATAAATTAAATTCATGAATGTGGTATAGTATATACAACTCATATGAGTTTTAATAAATATATTTACTTGGATAATGATAAGAAAGTAGTTGATAATAAGATATTCAAATGAAATAATTGAGAGACTATTTTATTTTAATTATTGTATACTAGAAATTATGTTTTTAATATTCATATATGAAATATTTCATGAAAATATGATGGAATAGTACTTAAAAACTACCAAAATAATTTTAAGGTTAACAATTGTAAATATCTTATTTTCCTTACTATTTTAAAAAAATTATGATTTCAATATAACATTATTTTAAGATTCCAACTTCTTTGTTTGTAGACTAGATATAAAGTGTAAATAATTAAATTTATATTTTCTAATTACTTATATATAATCATTTTATAGTAAGAAACAATAGTCTATTGCATTATCCACTAAAGAATCAAAATATGTAACTTATGGTAGTTTTGTGAAAAATTATTTTTGATGAATCACATATTGATATATTTCATATTAAATTATAATCATTTTTCAATCAAATTTGATAACAATAGGGATTTAAAAATGAAATATATTTGATAAATAATTCTGGGGAAAATAATATTGATTTATGGAAACATTTTATGAGATATCACACTCAAAAAGTTGTATTACTCTTGAATATACTTCTATTGAGAACTTGTTTTTGATAATTTATTTAATCCAATTTATTGTGAATTTAATGATTTTATTAAAATAGAACTGAGTTTATATGAATTTAAATATGTTTTACTTTATATTATTTTCTTCATTTCAATTTTCGATCTATTATACTAATGATTTATTTTAATTAATTTACAAAACAAACAATAATTCATATTTATTATTTACAAAATATATTCAATGTTATTATTTAATGTTTATTTTAAAAAATAAAACAATTTTTAAATAATTATTTTAATTATTTATAAGTATTAATTGAACCAAATCATTGAATCTTCTATGCTACCATATTTCAAATAATTTCTTTATCTAAAATGAAAATTAACTCTTATTCCTTTTCCTTCTCTTAGGTTTCATCCTTTATAAGTATAAAAATCACCCATGACCTCTCAATTGTCACTAGACCTCCAAAATACCTATATTCCATGGGATATTATAATAATTTAGACTACGGAGGGTTTGTTTCATCCAATAATGAAATATTATGTTGTTCACCATGCATAGATATTGATATAAAACCATCAATATGGTTTTGATAAATACTATAGAGATGATTTTGATGAAGTTATATTAGTTTTAGGGTTGTTAAATTTTTTTTATGAAAATAAGTAAAAATTCCTTTTTTATGAAACGTTAAATGAGGTTATGTAGAATTTTGAGTTTCAATATAGTTAAACATAGGATGTTATGTCATTATTTATAAATGGAAAAGTTGTACTAGTTGCAATAGTGGATTTGGCCGATATTATTCGTTTTCACCATGATGGGGAGTAAAGATTTTGTAATAATTTGGTTACCACATGAAACATATGATTTATAGAAGTTTTTTAATTCAAATTCGGAATCATTGACTTTGGAAAAAATACAATAAAATATTTACAACCTGAATGGAAGGTATTGTGTTAGTTTCTACATATAGGGATTTCCTATAGGGAAGGTGAGGAAGATAATGTGTTGTTCCTGGATATGTATATATTATATAACCTGATAAAACAAAATATGGTCATTATTACATGGTTGATGATGTCGTTCATGAATCACTACTATAAACAAAAATGTAAATGGAATTAATATATAAATGTTTGGATAATCTTCCTCATTATAAATGAGAATTAGGTTGATTGAAATGATGGATATTCTATAAAAATATATAAGAGTAACAAATTTCATTCTATTCCATTAAAGACTATTGGCTATTATAAAAACACTAATTTAATTTAATTAAATAATATTGTATTGGATGGTTACTTTGAGGGGGATCTGTCCCAAACCTAACTACTTAGGGATGAATCTCCTGCTTTGATAGTGCCTTCTAGGGTGGTACATGAGACAATAATTGCCGAAGAAATGCCTCATTTTAATGAAATCAATATCATAGTATAGGATAATATTTACAGCTATGAATATGAAGTCATTAACGCTGATTAAGTATTTTTTCATTCTGATCTTTTTGATTATAGATCTATTTTAGATTGCGAGGAAAGGAAACTAAAAACCTTGAATAATGTTTTAGTTTATGATTGAAGACAAGAAGATGAATGATATAATGAGGAAGTGGATCCAATTCATATTCGATCACTTATTGGTGAAGATGGAGATGGTGTTGTATTAACGGAGAATAAAAATCATTCTCATATACCACTAGTTGAATCAACACCCAAAGGCCATAAGGATTCGCCATCTACATGAAAGATCTCTGATTGTACAATAGTGAAATTTTTTACCAATGATCTTTTGACTATGTTAGAGAATATCAGAGGAGATTATGATGGGTTGAATAAAGATATACCATCTTCTAGAGATGAAATTAGACAACGTAATGATACTTATTTTGAAAATAGGATATTTTTTAATTTTATGGGATTGTGAAATCCAATGTAGTGATGATCAAGAAACTTTATTCATTTCTTCACATGCAATAAGTTTCCAATAAAATAAGAGCACAAGATCTTGATGATCTGAAAGACCAATTATGAGGGACATAAAATGGTTTTCCTACCATGTCAGAGTTAAAAGAACATAGAGTGTTAGTTTCAACTCAAAGACAAATGATCTAAAATCTTCAAATAGTGTATTTTGATTTTTCATAGGAAGCAGTTGAAGAGATTCGAAAGATACACATAAAAAATGATTTCTTTGGTTAGATAGTTTGAATTTATTAATAATTTTCATTTGAATGTCAAAGTTTATAACCCATTACCCTCAATGGTTCATGATTTTTGGAGTTTAGTTGATCAATGATTTCAATTTTGAATTATATATCTTTTTAGATTCAATTTCATTATTGTGATTTAATCACACACATGATTTTTTAAAAGTTCAAGTGTGATATTTTTTCACTTCAATGATACCATAAAATCTATTATGAATCATAGTTTAAGAACTGACATGTTCTTAAATGAAATGGTGGGATAAAATGATTAATATAATGGAATGTTGATTGAAATATTTAAGGGTTCTCAATAGATACATGGAAAGATATATAGTCTACCTGGTCCTATGACTTGAAATAATTTGAAGATAAAAAACCAAATAGTGAATGTTTATCAAGAAGATGATGTATTTTACCCTGATGAACATTTCAGTTTCTCAATGTCTTTGAAGACTTCAACAACTAAAATTGATATTATAGGGAATGGATTTTTTTTATAAGCCTCTTAGGATTATTCCTTCTATGTAGAATATCTACTCTAGTTGTGTCATCCACAACAGTAATTATTTATATTTCTAGTTCTCTTGAGTCTCAACCTTATACCGAATATATTAGGGAAATAGTTCATGATTTAGAACATAATATAACAAATTTGGAAAGGGATGTGAAATATTTGAATGAAAGGATAATCAGAGTGCAATGTCATGTTAATCAAGTTATAAAAAATATATATTTATATCTTCCAGATACATTATCTACTCCTTATCCATCCCCCTTAGTTTCTTCTCCTCAATTATTATTAGTTAGCTATAATCAATATTTCAAAGGGATTTTAAAAAATAGTGTAACACCCTGACCCCAGTTACGTAGTGTCAGTGAATTATTTTAATACATTGTCATGATTGCAAGAAATCATGTCCTGAAGGACTGATCAGTTTAGCAGTCATGGATAATAGATTATATAACTGAATGTTACATTACATTATAAAATAGAAAAACAAAAAAACAATTGTTTGCATTGAAAAATATAATATCCCTTAGACTATCCCTGCAGGCCATTTATAATATACATTTTCCCATCCAAGGAAAAATAAAACATAGAAAGGGGTGATCTCAAATGCTCAGTAAGGATAACAATATAGAAGAAACTTTCATAAATAAGCATAAACATTTAAGGAATTGTATAAGACTAAATAAATCCTTTTAAACATAAACATTAGCATAATATGTCAACTATAAATCAAATAAAGATATTTACTTATTCACATGGATATTTTACTAGTCAAATAATCAAATGTAATATCAATACACAATTTCAAAATGATGGAATGCATAATGCCAGACTTCATAACCACATAGTCTAGGCTTCATTCCAATACTAAAAATATGATTCTGTCAGGGCCTTTTTATAAAACCCTAGTTTCTATCATGAGACCTACAGATTCATAGAGGAGCTATAGTGGGTTCCACCCCTCACATTATAAGTCCAATGCATTCCTCATATGATAATTTTTAAACATAACACAAACATTCATATTAAAAAAATCATATGAAATGTCAATACATTATCCATAAACCATGAATTGTATAAAAATATAACATCTATAGAAAAACATATAACAAAACCTTCAACACAATATGAAAGATTTGTATCATAATAAATCGACCTCGATCAAGAATAATATCCCATAAAAGATGATGACATAGTAGAAAATGATCAGAAAAAATCATTGAGAGAAATATCCATCTTTCATGAAATCATTTAAAATACATATAAAAGAAGTCATTTAAAAGATAGTTTTAAATCACTTTTCCCATACCAATTTCATACTTTAGAAAGGAATTAACATTTTAAAACTCTCATGACCATATAAATAAATTCTCAAAGCCATTTTTAAATCATAGACATTAATGAAAAAGGTTTAGATGAATAAATCATTAAAAAATTTAAAATGATGTTTCTATTAAAAGTAAATGAAAAAGAATCCCTTTGAAAACACTTTTATGAAATATTGAGATGGATAATAAACATTTCCTAGTAAATACATACGTAAATAAAACCTCGAATAATAGTGATATTGTGAAATTAACTATTACCTTGCACTTTCCTTTGGTTGAGGGTATGTTTAACCTCCAGTATAATGACAATAGTATGTTCTTAAATTATACCAAAACCATATTTATATTCATTATATCATAAATTATTCATTTATCACTTTATAATACCAATTTAATATTTATTTCCATGTTAAACTAACATTATGGGTAATAATCACATTCTTTATTGTATGTGTTTTAGCTTTTTATTCTTGTTCGTATCATTTAGATCATGATTTAAATACCTCCACTATATAATCCATGATTTATATATCATATATATTTAGAATATAAATATTTATAATAGATAGATATATGGAATGGAAGGAACCTTTTTTGGAGATGGTTGGCCGTACGTACGCGCAAACACTGTTTCTGTTTTCACATCATATCGAAAAAAAGTAAGTGAATAAGATATATGTAAGAACATACATATACATACACACACACACACACAAACACACACACACACACACACACATATATATATATATATTCAGTAGAATTTTTATGTCATATATTACATAATTATTAATAATATCTGTTTTTAAAATCATTTATGAATGGTGAACGTGGGAATGAATCTCATAGTGTTGTGGAGATGATAATTCGTACGTACGCAGGAGAGACAATATCATTATGTTGATGGTGAAATAATATGTAATTAGATGGTATATAATATATAAGTAATCATTAAAATGTTATTTTTATTATTTACATCAGTTATACTCATTATTATACGCATTCAAATAATGAAGTTTTTGAAAAACCATCTACACCACAACGTGGAGACGGTATACCGTACGTACGCACATATGGTGATTTTTTCATATATAGGATGGATAGAATAATGAATATTATTGTACCATATTTATAATAACATAATAGTATGTAGAAGGTGTTGGAGTAATTATTTTTCTATGGAAACAACAAAGAAAGAGGAAGTGGAAGAAGAAAAAAAACATGAAAGATGGTGGTGAAATTATTACCTCTTCTTCAGTGTTTCCTTTTGAGTTTATTAAAAGGGCTTCTTAGGATAGATTTCTGATCAAATTAAAGACTCTAGGTTGATAATAGGGATGTTTTGAGGATATTTTGTCAGGTTATGTCCGAGCCAAATGGCAGTGGAGGTTTTATATTGATAAAAGGGGAAGTGGCCATTTATAAGAGGGGTGATGGTCACTTTAGGAAAAGTTGAAAATATTATTTTATTATATAATAATATTCAGTTAATAATTGATCGAATGGAATTATGTTATGGAATTATGTGGTTATGGGTCAAAATCCTATCAGCCAATAGTTTTTTGACAAGTTTAGGATACCATTTTAACTTTATTATTTAGATTTAACTCTTAGCTAAATAGTTTAACTTTTTCTTTGTCTTACTGTATTCTTACTCTATATGGTAAATAAACATACTATAAACTTCCAAGAGAACCTCAAGTGGTTAATTAATGACATAAATAATATTATTAAAGACATTTTTTGAACCATAGAATTTAGGAATATTATATCAATCTATTTTAGAAACTAATTTATGT
The DNA here is from genome assembly GCA_963277665.1 of Viscum album. Lineage (NCBI taxonomy): Eukaryota > Viridiplantae > Streptophyta > Magnoliopsida > Santalales > Viscaceae > Viscum > Viscum album. The sequence goes on along the minus strand of OY728146.1, from coordinate 1,575,920,162 downwards.
CAATTTTTTGACACTATTTGATATTTTGTTTTTGTGAAATTCATAACAACCTTATCACTATGAAAAAATTTATCTAATAATCCCTAAAATATCATATTAACCTCTAAAATTAATGGAATTCATTAAATGTTTCAATTTATATTTATTTGGATATTTTTAGTTTCAATTATTTTAAAATTTTATTAAGAAGGTAATTATTGCACCATCATTGTGTCATGAATAAATTTAATTATTTAATGTATAAAAATTATAAATAATATAACATTTTTAAGAAATATTTTTATCTTTCTAATGAATATTTATAGTAGAATTTATCTAATGTCTATACCTACATTAAAAATGGTTTAATTATTAATCATTGAATTTGACACTTTTTAACACTTCTTTAAATAAAATAATTATAATTATCCTACTATAATCCATGTGGACCTAAATGATCATATTTTATTACTATGGATCTTGTTGGTCGAAATAAACATTTCCAATAGAATTAGGACATGTTTTAGAGTTATTATAATATCATTTTTACACATAATTTCCCTATATACTTTTAATCGTGGACAATAAATGTCCAAAGTTACTATTCAACAAAATTATTTTTATCTTATTGAACCAAATTTTAATTTTTGGTATAAACCATGTCTCTTGGATGTTTTAAATTCAAGTCACAGAAGCCATAAAATTACGTTTGAGGCAAATTTTCAAATGCTCCTAGAAGGTGGGTTAAAGAGGGTTAAAAGTTCAATAAACTTTTATATATCTAAACATTTTAAAAATGAGATAAATAAATTACATTAAACATATATATGTATTATATATCTATTTTGACTTAAAATAAATTAAAATAAAACAAATATTTTTCTTAAATAAAAAGTCAGTTTAAACCAATGACGCAGTGTTCTCACTATTCATGAAAAACTAAATGTTTCAGAAAAATACCAAAAGTTTTCCTATGATAATTTTGATATTATGAATTCAAAAATTAATTCAAATTTTAAAAATTCAAATTATATAAGTTTTATTTATTAATTTAAAATCTATTCCCATTGTCAAAACCAAAAGGCGTGGTTTTATAAAGTAAAAACTATCAATATATTGACATGTGATTATGTCAAATTTAAATGTAAAATTACATATAATGGACAAAATTGTGTTAAATGATGAAAATATAATATTATTATACTTAAAAACAATTCAAATGCATAATTTAACACTATAAACTATTTCTATTTAAAAAACTATTTTCAACTAAAACATCGTATTTTTAATTATTAATGAAAATATGAAAGTTATCAGAAAAGTACCAACAATTTATCCAAACTAAATTTATATGTCATGCTTCTAAATAATAATTTAATTTCATTATGTTGAATATATAAAATTGTCAAATATTGATTTTAAAAAGGGTTCACCATTAAAATGCGGTAAAATTGATTTTTTTTGAAAATTACGTCTTTAATCTGAAAAAAATGAATTTGTTCATAAATTATCTCTAGGAAACACATAATATAAATGTAAAAATTATATATAGTATATATTATTGAAAATTCAGTTAATTCTATTCAAAACCACTTTTTGAACGGATAGTTTGGTATGTTGTGGTGTGCTCAAACTTGGTGTTGCATGTAAAATAACCTATTTAATTACTTTAATGAGATAATGTACTATGAAATCATGGGGTTTACATTATTCCCTTCTTCAATAAATTTATTCCTCTCAATTTGAAATTTTTCTTCGAATATAAAAGGTTAAAAATAGAAAAATACCTATGTGTAAAACCCACATCGGAAATTGGTTTAATAAAATTTTGTCTTAATAAGAGGGAATGGGAAATGAAAAAGTCACACCCAAATTAGGATCCTGATTAGAGAAACATTTGTGGATATTTGGGACACATAATTGGAGGAAAAACTAAAATATTTATAGGGAGTGATTGAGGTCATCAATCCCAAACAAGTGTAAAAGTAAGGGCCTCAAAGCCATCAATATATGATGATTTAAAATATCATCGGTTCAACCAAACATAAGGTATTAGGATAACACATTTTTGTTCTTAAGATCCTTTCCATAAGGTTTAATAATTAATTGATTCTTAGAATAAGAGGGAAAAAATATACTTGACAAGTAGAGTTTCATCCTTCAACTAATTCCAACCAAAAATTCAACTTTCACTCTATAAGATAATAGAATTCAAAAATATTGTATTTACACTAATCATATGGGGTTTCAAAAGTAATGAATTTATAAATTATTTGTTAGACTATTTAAAAAAAACTACATTATACAAACAAGGATGTCACGTATTCCAGTGGTAGGTGGTCCACCCTTGCTGCCCCTTTGGTTGCAGGTTCTAGTCTCACAGCCTTTCCAGATGTGACTGGTTTTCAGACGACCTCCGACTATTCCTTTTTATAACAATCGAAATATAATCTCAAGAAATTATTAAACCTTAACAAAAGTATCCAATATAAAACTTAATCCATTTAGACCTTTAGACTTATCAGAAAAACTTCGGTCCAAACTCACAATCTAGAATTTATAAGGAAGGTCACATAATATACATGTGAATACTCTCATCGTGTATTCTCTTAAAATGTGTTAATAGAATTAATATCCAGAAAACCATATTTGAATAATTATGTACTTCCTTATTCATTTTTTAAATCATTATATAATGGATATACTCCTAAAATCAAAAAATGTTGTAAACTCCAACAATTATGGATTATTAGAATCATTAATCAGTTACAAGGTATTCTATAATATCAAATATATTTACTCCAAATCAACCACCTCTTATTCAAAAACCACTACCTCAGTATCAGAACTATATTATGGTTTATCATTCTTTCAACCATGTATTTTCCAAAAATATTAACCAAAAACTAGGTCACATTACTTGGTACCGTATAATCTCAAATCCTTAATAAAATATGACTGTAGTACAATACTTATTTTTTTCCATAATTCATATGACTATTACATAATTGATACAATAGTCAGATGAAATAATTCTTTAATAATGACATAATAAAACTAGTCATTACTCTTCATATGTGGTATTATTATATCTGGATTATTATTTAATATAATCATTTTGGGAATACTTTGATGAATTGAAAATTGATTCGTGTAGTGTCCAAACTACAAACGGATGAAGCATTGTACAATTGAAACCATTTTCTTACCCTTAAAATCATGTACTTATTGTACTTTTTCTCTACCATTATAACAAACTCCCATTCCCTTCAATCATTTACCAAGGCGATTCGTTCCACATTTATCACATATGGGAAAATCTTTTTCCCCCTCTTCCCTTTATCCATACTCCTATCTTCCATCCTTTTCTTATCTTTCTTACCTTCACAGCCATAGGACATAGAGAATTCATTACATATCTTATTAACACATGATAATATTTCTTCATATGATGAGAATATGTGGGAGACTATTTATCATTTAAATTTTGGCTTAATATTTAGAATGATATGATCCTTCTTAATCTATTGATCATGCATATTTCTGAAATTCTCATTCCTTCTACTAGGCTTAATTTCTAAACAACGACATAGACAATGTTAGTTTATGAATCAAAATGCATAACTACATGCTAGTAAAATACCTAACATAAATGGAAAATATTATTCATATAATCCATAATCATAAAAAAAATTATTTGAGAAAATTAACTCCTAAATGCTACATAATGGCTTGTAATAAAAATGTTAATTATCCTTAGCATATCCCCCAAGTGTGTCATATCCAAGAGTGCATCAAGGCCCATTATGGTGTACCAGGATACCCTGATTCAAGATCAAAACTCCTTGTTGGAGTTTTCACTCCTAGGTACATCTATGATAGAGCTTCCTCTACCTGATCGTATCCATAAATATATGTATTGCTTGGGAAATACACAAAATCTCCACATTACCAAAATTCTAGGATGTTATTATATACTAATCCTCAAAGTCTATCTTAGGGTATTGTTCTGTAATCATATTTTTTCTAAATATACTTTCCAAGGTTAATTTTAAACTTCTTCTGATACCAACTGTAACGCCCCAAACCATGATTCCTAAAGTCGGTGTAATATTTTAATACTTTGGCATGATTACAAGGAATCATGTCCCGAAGGACAAGTCAGTTTAGTAGTCTTGGAAAATAGATTATATTCATGAACATTACATTAAATTATAAAATGAAAAAAAAACAACAACCACATTGTCTCCATTGAACACATTTATATCACTTAGACAATCCCTGCAGGTCAGTCATTATGTAATTATTCTCATCATAGAAAAACTAAAACATAGAAATGGGTGAGATCAAATGCTCCGTAAGGATAACAATATATCAGAAACATTCATAAATAAGCATAAAAATTGAAGGAAGTGTATAAGACTAAAACAAAATCCTTTTAAACATAAACTTTAGAATAATATAGCAAAGATAAATCAAACTATTTGATTTAATTATTCAGATGGATATTCTTCAAGTCGAATAATCACATGTAATATCAATATAAAATTTCTTAATGATGGAATTCATAATGCTAAACTTTATAACCACATAGTAAAGACCTCTTTCCAAGACTACAAATATGATTTTGTCAAGTCCTTTTTCCAAGACACTAGTTTCTCTCAAGATACCTACCGATTAATTGGGGAGCTATAGCAGGCTCCACCCGTCACTTACTAAGTCCAATTCATTCCACATTTGAAATTTTTTAACAATAACATAAACATTCGTGTTAAAACTAGAATACGAAATGTAAATACATTATCCTTAAACCTTTAATGGTATAAAAATATCACATCAATAGTAAAAAAATATCACAAAACATTCAATACAGTGTGGAATATTTGTATCATAATAAATCAACCTCAATCAATAATAATATCCCATAAAGGATGTTTATATAGTTGAAAATGATCAGTAAAATTCTTTGAGAGAAATGTCCCGTTTTCATGAAATCAATTAAAAGTCATATAAAGGAAGTTATCTAAAATATAGTTTTTCAATAAAGTGTAACATACCATTTTGATACTTTTTAAAGGAATTAATATTTTAGAATATTCATGTGCATATAAATAAATCTTTAAAACCATTTTGAAAACAAGGACATTAATGAGAAAGGTTTAGAAGAATAAATAATTAAAACATTTGAAATGTTGTTTTTGTAAAAATTTCCTTAGAAATAATCCCTTTGAAAACTATTTTATGAAACATGTACATGGATAATAAAAATGTCCCAGTAGATACTTGCGTAAAAACAACCTCGAATAATAATGAGATTGTGAAATTAACCCTTACCTTGCACTTTCTTTGGGTCGAGTGTATGTTTAAACTCGTATATAATGACCATGGTAAGTTATTAAATTATACCAGAACCAAATTCATATTTATTTTATAAAAAATGATTCATTTATGACTTTATACTACCCAGTTAATAATTACTTCAACGTTAAATTTACATTATGGGTAATAATATCTTTCTATATCATATGTGTTTTAAATTGTTAATCATTATCCTGCCATTTAGATCATGATTTAAATACATCGAGAATATAAACCTTGATTTATATATCATATATATTTAGAATATAAATATTTATAATAGATAGGTATATGAAATGGAAGGCACCGTTTATGGAGGCGGTAGACCGTACATATTCATAAATGCGGTTTCTATTTTCATATCATATTTAACAGTAATAAGTGAATAATTTATATGTAAGTACATATATACATATATATATATATATTAATATCTTCAGTAGCATTATTATGTAATATATTACATACTTATTAATAATATATATTTTTATAATCATCATTGAATGGTGAATATGGAGATGAATCTCATCGCGCCGTGGAGACGGTAATCTGTACATACACACAATAGACAATATCATTATATTGTTGGTGAAATTATATGTAATTGGATGGTATATCATATATAAAAAATCATTAACATGTTATATTTATTATTTACATTATTTATACTCATTATTATACCATCCAAATAATGATGTGTTTGAATCAATAAATAGACCACAACGTGGAGATGGTAAGCCAAACGTACACAGTATGGTTACTTTTTCATTTATAGGACGGATAGAATAAAAAATATGGTTGTGAAATATTTCTAATAACATCAATGTTTGTTGGAGGTACTGGATTTATTATTTTGTTAAGGAAATAACAAAAAAAATGGAAGTGGAAGAAGTAAAGAACTTGAAAGAAGGTGGTGAAATTATTACATCTTATTCTGGTGTTTCCATTTGAGTTGATCAAAAGTGATCAATAGGTTGGATTTTTGATCAATGTAAGGACTCTAGGTTGTTGTGATGGAAGTTGGGAGGATATTTGGGCAGGGTTTGTCCGAGACAAAAGTCTTTTAAGGTGTAATTTTGAGATGAGGGGAAGTTCCCTTATATAAGAGGGGTGTGGGTCACTTTAGGAAAAGCTTATAATGTTATTTTATTATACAATCATATTCTGTTTATAATGGCTCCAAATGAATTTATTTAGAGACTTAAGTGATCATGGGTCGAAATAATTTCAATAAATATATTTTACGCAAGTTTAGGATACCATTTTAACCTTATCATTTAGATTTAACTCTAAGTTAAATAGATTAACTTTTACCGTGTCTTCTTATATTCTTACACTATATGTTTTATAAAATTACTCTAAACCTCCAAAAGAACCACAAGTGTTTCATTAATGACTTATATAATATTATTAAATCTATTTTGAAAAATCATTGGTTTTTAAAACTATTATATCAATAAACAATATAGTATTTGTTTCAAAAACAAATTTATGTCATTTTTTACAGTATTTGGTATTTTGCCTTTTTGAAAGTCATAACAACCTTATCACTATGAAACAAATTATCTAATAAACCCTAAAATGTAATATTAACCATAACAATTAATTTAATTCATCAAAAGTCTGAAATTATATTTATTTAGATATTTATAGTATCAATTATTTTAATATTTCATTAAGAAAGGAAATTGTTGCATCATCATTGTCTCAAAAATAAATTTAATTATTTAAAGTATAAAAATTATAAATAAAATAAAATTATTTTTAGAATCATTTTATTTTTCTAATGAAAAATTAAAGTCGAATTTTTCTTATGTGTAACCCAATATTAAAAATAGGTTAGTTATTAAACATTGAATTTAATACTTTTAACTATTATTTAAACAAAATAATAATAAATGTCCAAATCTAATCCAAGTGGACCTAAAGCATCATATTTTATTTCTGTGGTTTTTTTTTCTAAATAAAGTTTTCCAATAGAATTAGGACATGTGTTAGGGTAATTATAATATAATTCTTACCCTTAATTACCCTATTTACTTATAACTGTGGTAAATAAAAGTCATAAGTTACTAATCAACCAAAATTGTTTTTATCATATTTAACCACATTTTTACTTAAAAATATTAACCATGTCCCGTAGATTTTTAAAATTCAACTCACAGAAGCAGTAAAATTATTTTTTATGCACATTTTCAAAAGCTCCTAGAAGGTGGGTAAAGGACGGTAAAATGTTCAATAAAATTTTAAATATCTAAAAATTTTATAAAATGACTCTTATGAATTAAGTGGAACATATATAATTATTATATATAAATTTTGACATAAAATAAATTAAAATAAAATAAATAATTTTTTAAATAAAAAGTCAGTTATAAACAATAACGAGGTGTTTTTCACTATTTATCAAAAATTAAATGTTTTCAAAAAAAACATGAATTCACACAATGAAAATTTTTATATTATGAATTCCAAAATGAAGTATATTTTTTCCAATTAAAGATATATAAGTTGCATTTATTAATTTAAAATTAATTCCTATTGACAAAAACCAAAAGCGGGTTAAAAAAAAATAAAAACTATTAAAAGATTGACATGTGTATATGTCAAATCTAAATGTGACATTAATTATAATTTACTAAAATGTATTAAATGATAAAAAATATAATCTAATTATTGTTCAATGCAATTCAAATGAATAATTTAAAACTATAAATTAATTTGATTAAAAAAGTTGTTTTCAATTAAAATATAGTTTTTTCACTACTCATCAAAATATGAAAGTTATCAGAAAATTCTAAAAATTTATCCAAACTAAATTTTTTATGTACGTCCCCTAATGAATAATTTAATTTATTTTAATTGAATATATAAAAGTTTCAAGTTTTTTTATTAAAAAGGGATCATCATTAAAAGTCTGTAAAATTGTGTTTTTTAAAAAAAATAGTTCTTTTATCAGAGAAAAATGAATGTCTTCTTAAATGATGTCTAATAAACACATAATATAAATGATAAAATTATATAGAGTATATAATAATTTAAATACAGTAAATACTATTCATAATTTCTTTTTGAATTTCTAGTTTGGTATATTGTAGGGAGCTCAAACATTGGGTTGTGTGTAGCGCAATCTATTAAATTACTTTAATGAGATAACTTACTATGAAATACTGGGGTGTTATAATTTATTATCCGATGACTATAAGAAGTATAGATTAGCATAGAATGCTATCATTGAGCCATAATAGAAATATATTATCTAGAGGATTGGAATGTGTTTGAACACACTATTCTCTATTAGAGAGAAAATGAATCTCATACTAACTCTTCCCAATACATTTTTATGTACCAGACAGAGGGTTAATATAATCTGTGATCGATCCCAGATATACAAGAAAGAGAAATAAATATTTAATATAGCTTTAGATGCTGAGTTATCCTGTCATGGAATATTTTCCTCACAACCTCTTAATAAAAGGGACGTTATAGCTACATAGTCTTATGATTTCAGTATATCTAAATGTTATCTTTAAAAGGTTCTTACCACTCTTCCTCAGATATCATGAGACTGATATTTTATTTGATGAAAAGATAAATACTTAGTAGATATTGAGATTTAATTATTTCCACATATGATAGACCACATTCTACCTATAAAGCTATCATACTTAAAAAATTCCTCCTCCAAATCCTCCTTCTTAGATTAAACCTATTTGTAATTCTAATTCATTTACTAGTATTTTGTAAATGTATTTTGTGGGTGTTGAGTGGATGCATTTTTAAACAAATAGTACAGCCGTTCCTTGTAATTTTATTATTTATTTCTAAGAGATTATTTTCGTTTAATTTATTTATTATACTTAATATCTTGGTGATATTTTTCATTTAATAATTCTCATCTCTTTATTTTGACAACTGAACTCTATTTTTCTATAATTCCAAATCCATGCTTAGACCAACGATTAATCAATTAATCACTATAGTTTTTTAATAAAATATGTTTGGCCTCTCAATTACATTCCATTTAGATGGAACAAAAATGGTGATATATTTATCCCAAAGTTAATTTTCTGATTCATAACTTGTTTTAGAAGATTCCTTGTTTGGGGAAAAGATTCACTAAGTGAAATAAAAAGGTGGAGAAGTTTTTTCAAATGGGTGTTTTTCTTATGATGAGGATAATATGTTTCATTAAATGTGAGAATAAAAGGATTAACATACCTTCTTTAATATATATGTATATATATATTATTTTTCAAAATTCATCAAATCATATAAAACTATTAAAAAGTTTCATTTTAAATACCACTGGTGTACTTTCAGTGAGTTTTAATGTTTCCACACATTAATTAAAAATATAATTAACTATTTGTGGTAAAAAATATTATAATAAAATTAATTCATTAATAGAGGAAAAAATTTCAAGGATAATTAAATGGTTATTATTGTAGTTGAGGTATTTCTTGGAAAAGGATTTGATTTTAATACAATTAGAGGGGAATATTTTATGGATCATGTGTTGTGTGATTAAGAGGTATGTTTTTGAAATCATTTAATGTGCTCAATTATTTATGCTAAAGATAATTTACATAAATGATTGATCTACTGATGAAAACTATCATGAATCCCATTGCATGATGCTATTTTTTTAAGAAAAATGAAGAATAAGGATTTGATTTTTATCTGAATTAAAAAGATCAACTTTTTTGGTGTTCAGATGACTATTTTTGATAATATTGCAATTATTATCATATATTCGAGATATTTATTAACTTATGATGGAATTTTTTTATAATTTTTATCTTTATCTATTATCTATCGACTCATCGACTTTTCCATTGTAAAGGTTTATGATAAATGAACCTCGAATGATGTTATTTGTGTAGCCTTTATAGAGACCAATTATAAACTAATTTAGTTATACCATGTTTTGAATACTTAAATTTAGTTATGAAATCCCTAGAAAAAGGACTGAAAACACTTAGTGAAATGCATGGTTGAGTTAAAATCACCATACATGTAGATAATAGTATTGATGAACAATACTAGCATATTTATATTACCAAAACTACTATAAAAATATAGAAATGATATTTTTTCTATATGTTTTTTATTTATTAAAATTATCTTGTTATAAATATATAAAAATGAATCATAACATTAAATATAATGGTTCATAGAGTGAATTAATTTTCAAAGGACACAATTCAACACATCTAGAGTTATAGTGTAGTTTTTATCTGAGAACAACCTGATCATATGGATATTCTATATAAAAAAACATGAACCCATCCAAGGACATTGATATAGTATTTATATAGATAGAGACCCAATGTAAGGAAAAAAATAAAATAAATCTATAGGGGGAATCATATCATTTGTGGGAAAAACATTCCCATTAACATATATTAGAGGGGATTTATCGAATTGATTTGGGATCATCATTCTATAAGAATTTACACCATATACTCAACATTGATTCACTATAGTGGTAATGTGATACCATGATAAAATTCTTAATATTTAAAAGAGTCTGTAGATCCCGAATCAAATAATAAATAAACACTATAATAGTGGATAATATGTGTACCTTTCACAATGTTATTCTCATAACCCAATATTTCAGTGGTGATCACATGAGATTTCACTTTTACATTTTTATAAAGAGGTTTTTAATATTGATCATCATCATTAAGCATCATATTTGTGAACTGGATGGAATAATGACTATAATCCATAAATTTAGTGCATTGGAGTGTGGTAAGTGAGTCATATTCCATATTTCATTCCTCAACATTATATTCCTAGATATCTATCACGATTATATAATCATCGTATTTATGTGAAACACTTATATATTAAAATTTCCTCCTGATTCCACTTAGGAAATTTCCCTACTTTTTTCCTCACATTTCTAGTATAATGGTGATGGAAATTTCTGTCATCAATGTTGTTTATTTTTTTTCATTATTCCCATCTTACATTACTAATTAAAATAATGATAATTATTGGAATATAAAAGTTCAATTTCTATATTTTGAGCACATGAAATAATTTCTTCAGAGCCACTAAAGTAATGTATACCAAACTCTTTTTGGAGACTATGTGTTTAGACTCCAAATAATTGATCATATTTTCATTCATATATGATTATTAATTTATTAAAATATATTTCTATCCTTTTAATATATGTTTCAAACATACCAATGCATTATTGATACATTGGATTAGTCTCAATGAATTTTTTCTCCATTTTTTAATGTATAATACTAGCAGTGTACTTAATGGAAAATAACATGTGAAACTCATACTATTCAATGAAGTTGTTATATTTAGCTTTCCTTTTACTCCTAATAATTTTACACAATTGATCTTTATCACGTTCCAGATGAGAAATAACTGTGAAAAGGTTTTCATGTTCTAAGCAATTGAGAATAAAAAATATTTTCTCACTGGTACTGATCCGTAGCTCAACCACTAGTGAATCAGAAACCAACTAAAAGAACGTATATGTTTCCTCATGAATGAATTAACAATTAATTTTTCATTCCATAGATCATTTGGAATATAAGGATGATTTATTCCTTATGATAGTTTCTTGATCATAGAAACCAGATTATGCACTCCTTCTCTCTTATAATTTTTCATCAAAAGAGGAAAATCATTTAATTTTTTCCTCGAATTTTTTATAATCATTAGTACTTATGGTTACATCCATTGATCAAATCCAAAACATATATTTTAATAATCATGTTACAATTATACGAGAGATCAATAATATAATTATATAATTCATTACAATGAATTCCTAAATAATGAACCATTCTAATCATCATATGATACTTAAGGTTCATCCTATATCACTTTATACTCAAAATATGTTTTATTAGGTTATATCACTTTATTTATCATAGTATAATATTTCTAAATAACCTAACCCATATCTGATACCAATTATTGTTACCCAAGAAGAATATAAATCTATATTACATATTTTCAATGAATATTCAATATATCCCCAAATAAACCTGTCTAAGATCCAAAATGGTTTAGGTACATGGATATTATATACATAAACAAACTATATATGTCAAATTTTCTTCATCTCAACCATATTTCTTTATTTGATGTTTCCTTCTAGACTCACCATACATAATAACCTTCAAAAAAACAAATATAAAAATTAATTACCAAACCGGAAGATATTAGATTATAGATAAGGGTAAACATGAGAGATATAAATAATTGATAATATAAAATAAAATCAAGTCCATTTGGCTATAATAACATGTGATTATCAATATATAATATTACCTAATAATTCATTATTGAAATCATGTGTCATGGTATAAAAAATAGTATTTCAAAACATTATAGATTCATTAAAAAATCAATCACGAGCTATGAGGTAGAATAATAATCATATCAACATTTAATGGATGTTTGGAACTACCATATGTGTAGACTCTAAGTCATATGTCATGGTTTACTATTAATACCATCATATCTTAGTAAATCATTCACCACCCAATGTTTTCATATCATACCTGATCAGACATCCCTAACTATTTCTTATAATGGAATAAGAATAACAACTTATTTCTCATAGTTATAACATGAGAAATAAGTATTTATAGATTTAATGTGAGAGAAATATAATTATTGTCCAAACCATCCCATAATTAAATCCCATAAATATGTGTTTTATAAATTCATAAAAAATTTATCATATCATCATAGTATAACCAGTGGAAAATAAATCATTTTTGTAAATATCTCATAATAATAATAAACACCCTATATGGAAAGAATAGATATTGAACCATTGGATAATATCCATAATAAATAATAAAAGTTATCAAATGATGATGGTATGAATTAAAAATATCTCTCAAATATCATTTAAACATTTATTTGAAAGCATGATAAAATATTTATTCGTTTTGATAATATATTATTAAATCATACCTAAAATTCTGAGAGAATTATTTCTTTCAAGATAAATAATGAAACTATTAAATGATGCTTAAAATAAAATAAAATTACTTATTTTGGAATAAATATAACTATTCTATATAGTTTAAAGGAAAAAAGTTTGTTCACATTTTATAAAAATTCAAAATTGTATTTTGGGGAAAAATATAGAAATATTCCAATTCAAAACATTGTAAATAAATTTAGGAGATATGAAAAAATAAAATTTTAAAACATTTCATGTATAATTAATAACATAGATGATTTTTTTATGATTATATACTTGGAAGATAATGTTTATCGAGCAAAGTATAAATAAGGTCATATTTTTCTTGATAAAATATTTCTCAATCTTTTTAACTATAAAATAGTAAACAAATGAAGTAAAAAATTGAAAATCAATTTAATAACAAAATTATTATTAAATATACTTGGTTTAAAATAATATATCCTTAAAAATTACTTCAATTTAAATTTATTATTGGTAATCCCATAAATAAATGCGATTCTAACAAAAACCCTTATCTCAAGACGTAATTACTTTATAAACACTCTAAATTCTGGTATATATAATTGAAGATTATTATAATTATCATATAAAACCATATAGATTCTTATAATATCATATATTATGAACTTATAACGTTTTAACATAAATTTATTAATAATTATATTTTAAAATTTTCTTTTCGAATTTTTAACTATTTTGTTTTCCATTTATGTTTTGATTATGTAGTTCCCATCCTTGAATATTTATAGTGGAAAAATATTATATATTTTTTAATCATGATATAAATATTGTATGTATTAATTATATACATTTCTATAACCTTATTTAGGGGTTAATTTTATAAATATTATTTACACCATTCATGGAGATTATAGTCTGTATGAATGAATGAACGCTGCATTCATCTTCAAACGGAAAAAATGAAGGAATTAAAAATAATATTTAATAGTTATAAAATAATTAATATATCATTAATATAATATATATATATATATTCTTTAAATCCATCGTTATAAGAATCCATTTTATATATTGATTGAAAAATAATCATATCACAATGTATAGGGAGTAGTCATCACGTACATATAAAAAATATTTTCATTTCCCATTCGATGTAATGGTGGTGAAACAATGTTTTAAAAACATCATATTGATATTTAAATATATTTAGGATAATATATAAATCATTTTATTAAGGATAAAATATTTTTATATAAGTTATAGGAAGAATTAAAATTGAATGATCTTAGTTAAGAACTATATGTGTTCTTTAGACTACGTCATTGGTTTATACCTAATGGTTTATTATAAGGGTATGATGATCAAAACATGACCTATAAAACATGGTTATGGATTTTAGGAAATGATTTTGGTAGGAATTACATGATAAAGTAGGGTATTGATGTGTGGATAATATAATAGTGGGGTTTCCTTTTATATGTGAGGGAGATGACACAAGTGGAATATTGGAAAAGATTAAAATAAATTAATATCTTATTGAAGAACACCTTCACAAATATGAATAATATTCTATATGGACAAGATATATGGTCAATATATGACTATAAAATATTATTTAGGCATATTTTATTATCATTTTAACCTTTACAATTTTAATTTTAAAACTATTATCTCATTTTAACTCTTAATATAAGAGGTGAATTTTTTAGAAATGACACTATTCATAGTCAACAAGATTGAAATTAGACTCTACCAAATCTGGTGAATCATATTAACATCATGGATTGTAATTTTCTTCTTCAACTTCTATAAGTGGTAGTAATTAATTAAAAAAAACCTACAAAACATGATGAATTATTATTTTCAAGAAGAAATCCTTCTTAAGTATAAAAATATTTATAAAAACTATGTAATATCTATTAAAATTGAATTTATTGAAATATGATTGTTAAAAATAAGTGAATTTAATTTTAAAACAAATCTGAGGTAAAAATGTTCTTTTTAAAATCAAATAATAAAAAATATAGTTTTCATAACAAATGATTTATTTTCCACTATCCGTCTAAAAATAAAAACTTTCATTAAAATTTAAAAAACATACCCTAAGATAATAATGACACATTGATATAAATATTCTATCAATATCATAAACTAAAATATATACAAATTTAGTAAATTAATTAAAATTTCCAAAAATAAAATGAAATTTTTTTTTGATGAATTTCTTGTTTGAAATATATAATGGCTTTAATAAAATTTTATTAATTATTTAATTAAAATTAATCAATAAAATTTCATTATATTAAAACTCTATGATAATTAAAGCATACAACACAATTCATTTAAAATTAATTTCATATGCAAATAATGTTATTAATTAGATGGAATTTATTTAAAGGGAAATAATTAGAAAATACTATGGTCTATCAGTAAGACTAGATTAAAAACAAATATGTTAATTCCATCTTTCTAACATGTATATTGAAAATATTAACACATTACTATTATGTTAGAAAAAATTTGGTCTGTTAAAACATATAACATGACTTCTTATTTTCATGAAGGGAAATATTATTTTGATTGAATGACTTGGAAGAGATAATAAATAAGGCATATGAAACATATTGGATTCAAAATGATAAAATAAAAGCTTTTCATGACAAAAATATCAAAAATTGAGTGTAAATTGTGAAATGATGATGTTTTGGAATCTATAATGGAGCTATTTTTAGGAAGAATTCATTCCAAAATGTTTAGATAATTCATTATTACTAATTTCATTCCATTCAAAATTATCCATATAAAACAAGTACCTTTCACAATATATGTTAAAAAATTGAATCTGTTCAATGAGAGTTTCCAAGAGACTCCTAGGAAGGATGTTACCCTTTATGAGGAGGATTACAGTTGACTGCCATGTTTTTAACTAAATTTCTACTTATTTTAATTATTTATAAAATTTTAAATTCTAATTTATTATATATCTTATTTCATAATGTGGGAATTGAAGAAATATAATTGTAGTGGGGGGTTCTCCTTTGTTAGAATTGGTTATTTTGTATCTTCTTTTTAAATTCTATTTTTTGTATACTATTTTATTCCGAATACTGCTTTTATCATTCAAAATGTATATTTTTATTATTTTAAAATGTTCTCATTAAAAGTGGAGATAAAATTGAATTATTTTTTATATTTTGAAACCCATGCTTATTTTTGTATTAATATAAACCATGGAGCTAAATTTAAATGAATGTTGAAATGAAATTTGTTCAAGACTAAATTTTATTGTAATTTTAATAAATTACCATTACATGTTAAATCCCATTTCCATAAATCAATATAAAAATTATTTAAATCATGTACCTTAGAGGTATCTAAATAATTTTCGACATATTATTCACATTCACCACACAACTTGAGAGCACCATGAAATGATTCTTATACTAGAATTAGATTAATTTATTTCAATTCATGATATATTTTTAAGCTTGTCTTGAGATGGTTGGGGAAATTATTTGATTTTAAAGGACCCATTTTCTAGAGAACTATATATTTTGGGATATATTTTAGGACCTTGGAAAACCCTAAGTAACTAATTTTAAAGAAATATAATAACCTTAAAACAAAAATTCAACCGAATTTAAAAGATTAATATATAATAAAATGGAACTAGAGAGTGTGAGATGAATATATTTTGGTTTTATACATCATTTATGGTTACATTAGGTTGGATATAAAAGGCAAAAAAATTCTTTTATGTTCATTTTATGAATATGTATAGAGTCTCATTTTCAAAATAAAATGATTAAAAATATGTAGTTCAAAAAGGTTTTTTGAAAACAAAAAATAATAATATTCAATTTTAAAATGTGAAAAAAATATTTTCCATTCAAAAATCATGGTGGGAACAGTACATCACTCTTTGAAAATAAATTAAACAACACTACCTTGGAAAACCAGTTTTTGTAATGATTTTGAAATTATAAAAAATGTAATTCAAATCCATTTAAAGAAGATGAGTGGATTATTTTATTATTATAAATTAATGAAGGTGTTTATTTTAATTAATTTTTTCAAGAAATTTAATATTAATTAATTTTTAAAAGAAGTAAGGAGAAGTCCATTCCTAAGTGTAAACAATACTATTTCATTTTTTCTTCAAAAAGAGAAAACCCTCTTTAGTTGTCAATATATCATTTTGAAATATAAATATTATCAGTCCTTAAAGTTTGAAAATACTGAAAAATTTATGATGATTTAGATCAGTACTGTACTCAATTTGGTATATATAATATAAATTATCAATGCTATAATGACACAAGATTTTATTAGATAATAAAAGATTAGTTAAAAATATATATTTATATTATGAGTGAAAGTTATGGAGATGTATGTATTTTTGGTTTATAGGAGGATTAATGAAGTGTGAATGGATTTAATTAAACAAATAGAGAAATATAAAAAATTATTTTTGTATAGATAATAATTTGTGGGTTATGGGTTCTTGAAAATACTTAATCTCAATGGATTGTGGTTCAAATTTACATTGGTATTGTTTTTTATACTTAAAAAGTTTGGTGTTACAGTCTTAAGTGTGAAGGAATATTTATATTTGATATTTCTATAAACATTTCCTTGAAATTAAATTTTTCAATCCTTCATAGTTTTATTGTTTCAATGGAATCATGTCAATACTATATTATTAATTAATTATGGATTTAATTTTAAAAATATATCAATTTAATAATTTTACATGTTTTTATTCACTCATGTTAAAAATTGGGAAAGCCATTATTTTACTTGTTCTTTTTGGAAAGAAGTTATTTTCAACCCAAAGAGTAGTGAATTTTTGGTTTTGACATGTTGTGCATGAACATTAGTTTGATTTTTAATGACTTTCATTCTTATACAAAAACATCAATGAATTTAAAATGACTTTTGTGGAATACTATAACACTATTCCATTTAATAATACTTTATTAGAGTTTCAAATGACTTATGTGATTTCATATGACTTTTAGGAGTATCTATATGACTTTTCTGATTTTGAATCCTCTTCATTCCATTAGTGTTTGAATTCGCATGTTTTTATTTTCAATTAATATGAATTATTTATATCCCATTTGAAATTTTTCATTATATGAATTATAAAATACAACCACAAATGAATTATTATTTCATATGAAAATATTTGTAAGCCATAATTTTTTCCTTTATGTTTTCCTCTAATACCATATAATTTTGGTTTTTCATTATAAAATAAGACTTATAAAATAGATTTCATATAATATAAAGTCTTAGTGTCTTTCTAATATTCTAATTAATGCCTCATTAGTTCATGAAATTTTTGGAATCATAAAATTTCAAGAAAATAAACTTAGTTGACTATTTAGATCATTCTTGTAGAATAAATGAAAAGTTATATTAAGAGGAAACACAACATTGGATATTTAAAGGATATTAAAAGTTTGTTTCACAAGAATATTTAGTATATTGAACTGACTCATATACGTGAAAATAAGTAAAATGTTACTGCTCCCACAAGAAAGATAATCATATAGAAATGATTCATGGGAATAGACATTTCTAAATTGTGATTTGGAAGATATCCCCATTTCCAATATTTTGATAAATTTTTATAAATGACATAAAGAGGTTATGAGTATACACATTAGACATACTCATGGTAGCTAGAAAATTCCATACAGACAACTATGGTTTTACACAATCATGAAGATACTGAGAGATATAGAGATAGAGATAGATAAAATATATAATTAATAAATTCTTATCTATACTTATATATTGGTGGGGTAGTGGAGACTGATGTAAATTTCTATTTGATTCCTTTTTCATTTTAAGGTATCAATTGGTATTTTTTTGAAAAAATTATCATAAATAAAAAATATACTTTTATTTCTCAAAAAACAATTATTCTATTTTTTTAACGGGTGTAAAATATTTTAAGTAAAATCATTAATTTCACTATCTAAATTTTATTGGTAATACTTATATGTAGATCAATCAGATTACAATTTAGAATAGTTTGTTGGAGTGATTTATGAAGTTTAATACATTCATTATGAATATATAAAATCATATAGAGGTATTTTTATTATATAAAAGTAGTGTAATTTATTTTTCTATACATATTTGGGTGATAATTTAAAAATTAAAATAGAAAATATTTTTAGAAAATGAAACATATAGTGTCTGAATTTCCAAAACATTTCAACTACTGTCATTTCATAATCTAATTTATAAATTATTTTCAATAAAAAATTCATTTGAACTCACAAACATTATCATTGATTTATTACTAATTTTATTATTTATTTATTATTTTTAATATTTTAATCAAAACCATTTCATCCCTATTTTATATAAATCTAAATAAGAAACCAAATTTTTTAGTTTTGAACATAGTCTACAACATCCTTAAGAGTCAACCATGGGAACCAATATTCTGTATTATTTATGATAAATAAATATTGATTTGGGATCAGTGAGTGTATTTCATTTCATCATGAGTGGTTTTAGGTATTATAGATGATGTTGGATATGGATTTGTTTTGATAAATATTTTCTCCACTATAAAAAATTTCATCCCTTAAGTAGATATTGTTGACTAATACACGACCTTCTAGAATCAGATAGAATCCTGAAAAAACTATATGGTGGATAAAAACTCATGAAATCTAAAAGGGTAATTAAAAAGGGTTAAATTTGTTTTCAAAACCCGTATAAATATTTTATATATTTATCTCTAATGATTTTTCATGAGGATGTTTCATGTTCATTGAGTAACGAAACCATTTCAATCAAGTGATAACGTCTGCAACACTATCATTTTCACATTTTTAGTTAGACATTCAAATAAATATCATATTATTAAGAATGGAGAAATATTTATATAGAAAATAGATGTATAGATTTTCCTTATTGGAAATAAATCATGTCCCCTATTACTATACTAAATAAATATTGTCCTCCCTAGGATTTGACCAAAATATCAAAGCTATACTACATCTTACTGTAAAAATATTCCACATCTGAGAACAAACTGAGTCATGAAGTACATGAAATGATTCCCCAATTGGTTAATTTCATTGAATATGGGGATAGTTGGGTTCTCATAGTTTGATGGTAGATGAGTAACATCTATTATACAAGGTTGAAACCCTATTTATAATTCCCCATGTAAAGATTACTACTCCATCACTTCTATTTGAGACATAAGACACCAAATTGAGTTAATGAGACCTATTAAAAATGTTTCATGTGTAGATAACCTATATGTAGCCATGGGAGGTTCCTAATATCATGTACGCACCTACTCTATATCTCAATATCCATATTGACCTATCTTTGAGTAGTTTTCTTTTGGAAATGGTGGTAATTTATAGATGAGTGGATGAAACAACAGATTCCCTTTAAGAGTTAGGTTTTGATAAACAGTTGGCCTAAACCCAAACCTAGTCGAGTGGTTGGACTCTAAAAATTATTTCTATTTATTTACACGTTGATGAATATGTACTAGAGGGAATATATTAACCTTTCATTTTTAATGTACATAGAAAAATTATTCCATTATATTATTTTGAAATTATGTTTTTTAGATCCTCTATCTTGAATTTATATTGGATAACAATTTATATGATTGAAAATGGTTTAAATTCCTTCGATAGTAGGTGGGTTATGGATATAGACCAAAATTTCACATTCCCTTTGTAAGAATATTTCTATGTAGGAGGTGGCTGATTGTTTGTGTGAACTCTCAGTATTTTCTTTTTCTTTTGATGATACTTCTAAAAAACATCTTCTTGTATTTCAGTGTAGGTTGTATAAGAAAAAAAATTTCCTCAACAAGATCCCATAAGTTAGTATCTTGTCCCATGTTATCTACGGGTCTCATGACAATCACATTTTTAGATGAGGTTCCAGGTGTAGTATTCCCTAAATTTTATACTGCCTTTTGATATGATGAAAATCATAGAGTAGTGTATAAATTAAAACTCCAATTATACAAGGATGAGATATCATTTATCGGGGGACCTTCACAATGAAAATCATTTAAAGAGACATAGTGGTTTTTGTGTTATCTTCTTTAGGGTGGACCTTCAAGGATACAAGATATTAAGGGTCTATTATAGGGAGGAACTCCATAAGAAACACCATGAGAAGGACCTCCATGGTTAATAATCTAAGGATGACCTCTACAATATCTAATATATGTACCATGTATTGTACCTCCCGTACTATTGTTTCTTACTCGTGTTTCAATGATATAAACTGATTATTGGGATATATTTGAAATTCAGTACAGGGACACATAAATAATAATATATACTAGGTTTATAATATGTGTCTAATCATTTATTATATGATCTTCTTAATGATACATATTTACTATGATGTATAAATGACATATGATGAAACCAAAACAATGATTAAAGTCACCTAGGGTAGAAAATAACATGTATTCATGGGGACCCTCCAAGGTTATCCCTTCTTATCATTAAAATATCCCAGTAGATTTTTTAGGATATTGTAAGAAACATTTTTGTGTTCCTTACAAGCATTAGAGGAAATAGAAATATGATCCCACTTATAGTCACTAGTAACTATCATAATATTTTGACAAGATTCATAGGTGAGTTGATGAATATATTAATTCTCCTTAATGTTTTCTATGAAATGTTTTGGGGAAACCCATATTCCTTAGCTAGAATATGTTCCTAAACCAATATTATTTCACGGAGAACTCTGCCAAAATAAATTATTGGGATTAGAGATATTAACCTATAAAAAATTTATTTTTAAAACATGTTGTTAATCTCCTCTGGTGGGAGTAGTGATTTTACCCTTCTACATGGTTATTACTGGAAAATTTCAATATCCTTATATGGTAATGGGAATGATATAATATTTTCCAAAACAAACTACGAGGATATAATGATTAACTCTAGTAGAAATATGGATATGAGACCACCCATATTATTCACTCTTCATCATCATATGGTGAATGTCTTCCATATTAATAAGAAGAATATAGGAATGATCGTGGAAATATTCTAGGATATGAAAATTATACCCATTGATGATTAAATAAATTGGAGAATGGCACTTTCCCCAAGCACCTATTGGGATATTTAGATGATTATCCTCTGTCATTTCTAGGACATATTAAATGACCTAAGTAGTGTAATCATGGATATAAGAATGTTATTTTCCCACCATTAGAGTATATCAGTGGGATTTAAATATATTAGTATGTATATGGTCAAGATAAATGGCATTTATTTAGATATTATTGCATGATCTTTCTAATGATATAATGATATAATGATTGTTTTATTCAGTTGAAAAAATAATAGTCTTATTCCCTGGGATAAACCATCTATAACCCTTTATTGGAACTTTTTGGTTCCTTAGTTTACGTGAACATGGAAAATATATCAAAAGAGACGTCGTTAGTATGATAATGTTGATAAGGGGACAAATTATTATATGCAATGTGTAGATAGAATTGAATTTCCATGTGAATTTTTAGATATGATTTTACAAGAATATTTTTTCTAAAACAATGGTTTGGAAGATATTTCTAATGATATATAACCCTTAAAAGAGTATTTTTAGAGTGGTTTTAGAGTCATATGGCACACAAGTGCAATTAGAGTCATGATAGGAATATTTGGGCCTATAGTATTCCATTGATGCACCACTGAATATCTTGTGGGAATGGAAATGGAAGTACTTGTTTTCTGATATAAATATATGGATGGTTTCATAGGAGTGGTTAGCTGGTTGGATATGAACTAGATGGTGGAGGCTAATATCTATTTGTTGGAATCCTGATGCCTATATAAATGAGGTTAAGCCCCATAATTTCACTGAGACCACACTTTGACCCCCCCACCCAACTCAAGATTTTTATTCATTACCCGTAATTAATTCTGAATGGTACATTCCACTTATCATTGAGAGATTGGAGATACAAATTTTTTATGTCCATTTGACATTTTGTTTCAGGTATTAAGTGAAAATAGTATGTCTATGAGTAAATTTTTTCACATATATGTTATCAAGTTTCTTTGTTCTTTAAAATAGGTATTTGAGTGTTGATACCACTGATGGAGGGTTTAATCATCATTGTATGGTGAGATATATATTATTCATAGAGCAATAATGAAACTATATGTTGTCTTCATGTCATCATTAGTCATTTGGATTGATGTACATTTCATTGTAATATTTTTATGTGTATTAATATAAATCTATTGTCGCAACTTAAGATTGTGGTTTCAGCTACATGGATTTTGATCGAGTTAGTACCCATGACATGGAACAAACCCCTTGAGGAAGGGTGGATTTGGGTCTAATACATTAGGTGTATCTGGTGTGTGAATTTCCACTAAAAACTATATATTTCATTTTAATAAATTAATTTTGAGTCAGTAATTTATTATAATTCAATTACGAATAATTAATATTGATTTTTTGGATGTGAGATGGGGCCAAGGATAAGTTGGGCATTGATCATGGATCCTTGTTGAACTTAATCATTAGGTTATAGGACTAATATATTATTGGGACATCCAAATACATGATATTTATAATATGTCTTATTAACATATAGTAATGGTGGTAAAATAAATGCATCATAGGTATGGTCTCCCCGGTTCCTAATAGTGATTTAATTTTATATTAATTAGAATATTAAATATATCATTACCCTTATTAAATTCATTTTTTAATATATTAGGGACTGGTTTTGTAGATATATCTTAATGGGATTATCCATTTGGAATTTACATTTCAATTTTTCCAAATGTGATTTTTTATTGAATGGTTCCTAGAGGTGTCTATAAAAAACATGTATAAAATTTAATTTCTATAGGGTTGTATATATTAATTTGAACACCAATAAGAACTATAATTTTCCATTATAGGTTTGTAATGATAAACTATTAAATAAATCCTTAGAACTATTTAAATTTTGTTAAATTTGGAATTATTAAAAGTGAACCTTCAGGATATAATAAAATGGTTGATATGCCTAGAAATGATAATTTTCCATGAGATTAAGATTGTAAATGGGAACTTAAGTTTTTTTTTGTAAAGGTAATGCTTTGGTCAAAGACCAAAGCACAATTTATTAATTAAAAGGGTTACAAGAGTTGGAAAGATGGGATTTTTTACAATTTCTATCGAGAAGATAAGATAAATCATCTGGAAGAGTGTCTAGCCAAGTCATGATCTGATGAACTCCTTTTTTAGAAAGAGCATCAACAACAACATTCGCTTCACGGTAGGCATGAGTAGCAATGTAATCAATCCCATAGAGTGTCTTCAAGCAATTCATCCAGTGTGTAGTGAGTGGCCAGGCCAAATGAATGATTCCATTCCAGAAGGCATGAATGATGGTGGTAGAATCGCTTTCAATCCAATGCTTTCTCCATCCTCTTTGAAGTGAAAAATCAACAGTGTGAATGACTCCAAGCATTTCCGCCTCCAGAGATAAAGAGTGACCACATCCAACATAGAAGCAACCCTGACACTATCTAGCTGAGTATCTGAAGATAGAACCACAACTATAAGGGTCTAGATTGCCTTTAAAAGCACCATCAACGTTCACTTTGATCCATCTCGACATCAGAGACTTCCAGAATACATCAAAGGAGCGTTTTGGCGTAGAGTAGATTCTAGGAACACGGAGATGATGAAGGATCTCAAAGTCACCAACCGAGTTGTTGCAACAGTCTTTTTGAATTGAGGCAGATTCATGAATCGCAATAAGAATCCAAGATTTTCCAGGATTGAGACTAAAGGATCGATTATTATGAATAAGATCATTTCTAACGTCCCAGATCTCATGCATGAGTTCTTCCACTGCCGCATGAAATATATTTTTAACCTGTAAAGAAGCTTCATGGCTAATAATTTTAAAAAAAACAATGAAATAGAGTCAGTTAAGATCCATCTACAATTGAATAATTCAAAAACATAATTCCATAAGGCAAAGGCCACCACAAAAGATAGAAAAAGATGATCAGCGTCCTCCCTGTGTAGATTACACAAGTGACATTTAGAACAAAGTTTAATGCCCAATTTTTGCAGAGTAATTTCAGTTGGAAATCAATTATGTGTGATGCGCTAAATAAGGTTGTTCCTAGAAGGTTTAATCCACGGTTTATTAAAATCACTCACCCATAGATAATTAGATTCATCATTAGAAAGTGTATTCTTATAAAAGTTTATAGCGTCTAGAATTCCATTTGTAGTAGGTTCCCATACAAGGAAGTCCCCATCAAAAGAAAAGGAATGATTATCAATAATATGAAAAATATAATCAGGGAGTTCATGTCTATGTAATTATATGACATCCTTTATAGACTGACTAGTATCATCAATAATGAAATTAGGTGGTATTAGTGAGATCAAGTGGTTACCATGCCATTTGTCACACCAAAAATTAATGGAAGAATCAGCACTGACCATCCATCTAGCATTTTCCATGAACCTATGAAATGAGTCTTGGATAGATAGCCAGATTATTGAGTTGATGAAATTAGAATTCCCCTTTAAAAGTTTATTAATGAATCTATGGTTAAAAAATTCATATACTTTAGAAGTAGAATTAATAATATTCCAAGTTAGACGTGCCTGAAGAGCGCAATTGAACCACTTTAGTTTTTTTATTCCAATTCCACCATTATCAAGGGGTTTACAGCAAGAATTCCAAGGAATAGTGACAAGCTTTTTTTCGAAAATACTTCCTGTCCAAATGATATTTTTAATGTATGTATTAATTTTTTTTGAAGATTCTTATAGGCCATTTATAAATCATTAGGGAGTAGACCATTTTAGAAACAATGGTGGATTTGACCAAACATATTCGCCTAGCCATGGATAGGGATTTTCCTTTCCAATTAGACGAGATGGTTAATAATTTGATCAATTATATTAGAAAAGTGGCTAGCTTTGTGTCTACCCCAAAAGATAGTAACACCTAAATAAGAGAAAGGTAGGAGACCTTCTTTGATACCAAGATAAGTGGTATTGTTAGGTTTTCTTCTAACAGGAAATTTATTACCAAAAAAATATATGATTTATTCTAGATAAATGGGAACAAAAGTAATTGTTTACCAAATTAATTAATTATTGAATGAATTATATATTTAATAAATAAATTTTTAATTAATTAAATTGAGAATAATTTCATGGTTTTCATTACATGTATTTATTATGTATATGAGATGGGTGTATTTCCTCGACTGATCATGCACATTGATAAGAGACTCTCTCAAATTCATTGGAGTATGATTAATTGGATTCAAGGAAATGTTACGATAAATATTTCCTTGAGATTCCTTTGATTTCACATTTATTTTTTAATGTGAATGACGAAGGGAGGATCCCCTTGGAATTTGAAATTTTATTTTTAATTGAATTTGAAATAAAGGTTGATTATCAAAATAATAAAAAATGAAGGCCTTGGGGCCATTCCAACTGAATGTCAAATTTTAACCGTATGCATTCCCATAGGGCACCCCTATGAATTCCCTTGATGATCTCCTCAGATTAAACATGATTTCACTGGATGGAATATTGATGGGGGCACCTAGATTCTTATGATGAAAGATAAAATGAATTCATTGGGTTGGAAATTCATCCTATTCTGTTTAGAAAATTATAAGGGTGGGTTATACATATTCACCTAATTGGATGTGAGAGGGATATCATGGATAGTTTCCTATAATTAAATTTCATCTTGGTTTGATAAAAATTACATATGGTTCCCCCATGAATTAAAATATGTTACCAGAACATGGTTTTATCACTTAAATTACTATGAACAATTCAATAGATGATATGTTCCTTGGATAGAGAATTATGGAAAATGGAAGAATTAGGTGTAGAACGATGTGAGGGTCACTATCGATATAGAGCATCAATGGTTTTTGTATTAAATTTTTAATAATTATAATGCTTTTGAATAATAATAAGATAAGTAGTAACTAATGATTTATAGAATAAATACATGAACCATGTTATTGACTACTTTTATTAGAGAACCCATTTATTATGGCCTATTACATTATACTCACACCCTCATTTGGATAAGATGACACTTGGGTACCTAGGAATCTATTATTATTGAATTCTAAGGATAGGTTAGGGTAAACACCCATTGATTATTGATATATTGGTTTCTAGTTTCTATAATGGGATTTGGGACTACCTTTGTACTCTTTTAAATATTGGAGTATTTGTTAGTCACAT
Source organism: Viscum album (assembly GCA_963277665.1). NCBI lineage: Eukaryota > Viridiplantae > Streptophyta > Magnoliopsida > Santalales > Viscaceae > Viscum > Viscum album. Next base: position 1,575,892,594 of record OY728146.1, on the reverse strand, counting down.
TGCATTGTGGTTTTTGGAATTATTGTGTATGATTTTTTTATGTTTGTCTGCCTAATATTGTAGATGGTTCATTCCTTTGGGAAAGAGATTTTTTTCATTTATAAATATTGTTTTGGATTTTATATCTTTGGACTTAATTTCCACTATTGTGGTTATATAAGTAAAAAATTAATTATCCCTCCATTATATAAACCTATTCCATTATTTTACTCAAAAACCTCCAGTATATGGGGATATTCCCATGAGGCCATGTAGTGACCTTCGTTCAGAGAACCAATTAGTGATATTTCCACCAAGGTTCTATAAAATGGTATCATAGACTAATTTTATCTTACTATTTTGGATTCATATATAGTATAATATAATTGTATTGGGACATGGTGTAGAGACTTAGCCTGGGCATGACCACCCCACATATTGGGAAAGAAAATATTTGAAGGGAAGGGATTATTTTTTGTACAATTTTCTTTAACTGTTGGCTTGATTTCACCGTGAGTGTTTCAATGGAATACGATGTTACTAATTGATTGGATTAAACTCTTATAATTTTATAATAAGAGATGGTGTGTAAATTAATCTGGTCAGGAATAAAGGACACACATGTAATGCATGCGATTTTATATGATATGTTACTTTTTTACCTAGATCACGACATGAGTGAGTAATTTAATGTGTATGTAGGTATTTATATAGTTTTTTTTATATGTGAATAACTGAATAATAATTAATTTGTCTTCTAAATTTATAAAATACCTATTGTGTTATTAGTGTAGTTCTATTTTCATGAGGCACTAGTTATTTATATCATCAATTACACCGTAAAAAGTTTTTTTATCTATAAATTTTAATCTAAATCTTGTTTAAATAGGATTATTTTGGGAGAGAATCTAGATAATATAAATTATTTAATGGATATTTTACGTTACTTTTCCTTTATTATTATATGTATAATCAAAATAAAATCCCTTGTACCATGTGTTTTTAACTATAAATTTTACTTGAAATTTAGTTCATATGAGCCTTAATATGGATTTGTTGGCTAATGTAAAATGGAAAATAAAATGTTTATTAAACATTATAGGTGTATGAGATGTAGGAAAAGTGTTTAATTAATTTTGACCCTATTTAGGAGTAGCAAAAGATATTGAGATCACCGGTGTTATATGATGTTTTTGAGCAATGTATTTTCGTGAGTTATACGATGTTTATGGGTATAGAATTCACATATAATTAGTCTCTTTTGAGAAAACAGAGAATGGGTATGATGGAATTAGATTCGAGTTTATATATGATCCCCCATGGTGTGAGTTTGGCACATTAGGTGTTGTGTGACCCTAGAAATGGGAATACTGTCATCGAGTGAAATGTGATGTATCTAAGGATTTTGATTGGGATAAATGGGATAGCTTAGTGACATTATTTAATAGAACACTAGGTTTTAGATGTAGTATATCTTGAATCTCAAAGGATATCCATGGGATGGGATTGACCAATTCGTGAGTTCCTTTAGGTGTGTGAATCATAGTTGATGTTCAACTGAAGATTGAATTGTGCATTTGGTCCCGATAGTTATAAAGATTAGGATTCTCAAATGAATAAATATTTGAGAAGATATACATGATTTATAGTTCTTCTAGTTTTCTTTGGTTAGTTTTATGAAGGTTGGTCTCATTAAGATTATTATACCATACGAATTCTTGGTATGTTTCATGACATGTTGATGGATGAGAACTATGGGTGATAAAACCAAAACCAGTACTGTGTGAATAAATGTATTGTTATAGGATTAGACATCAGTGGATCCTATGAACATGTAGTCTAGGAACATTATATTCCTTGATAATTATCATACATATGGGATAGCTCATATGGATATGAGATAGTCTCTGAGAAAGGTGTTGAATTGAAAAATACCCTTATAGGGGTTTAAAATTAGGTATAAGGAAATGCCTGATGTTAATAGCATGAAAATGAATCAGAGTGCAGGGGATTTAATGGAATAGATTATTTCATAGGTAAACACATGTTATGTAATGAAACATTTCAAGTTGTTATGCACCTTCTGGAAGGTAGTGATACCATGAATGAACTCTAGTGGAATTTATGAACAATACTTGGGTGTGAGAGGTTTTGATAATGGTTTTGTCTTGATGAGATGATATTGGTTTTAAAAATTATATTTGGAGATTCGGACATGGTGATAATGGTATAAAGGATAAGCATGGACAATAACATGATGTATGGGATTGGATTTCATGAAACATGTATTTTTAAGAGATTAAGACAAATATTTTCTTGATTTGTATAGTGTTGTGAAACAACTGGGCTTTGATAGAAACTATGAGGAATGAAAGAATTGCAGACATGTTTTTTCATTTGGAAAATTTTTTGGGTGGTAATGAATGATAATTTCTAATGATTAAGTGGGAAACAAACATGAGTTGGTTGATGAAAAGTGTAGGGGTGATAAGAGGATAATGATTGTGGTAGTGTTGGGATTCTGGGTGAGAATTGAGATTTTATGTCATTATAGATATAATTATGGATACATTAGATACAGTAACAAAGTCAATTTAAGTTGAACCTTGATGAGTGAAACATATGTTGATGAGACGGGTAAGTAAGTGTTCCTCATGAAGAGTGACACATGTATGGTTCTAATGAGATATGTTCAAGATAATGTACTAAGGGTAGTAAAGGATGATCCAAATGGTGTGGAGTACACCATTATCTATATAAATAGTTTGTCCTTCATTTTTGTAGGTTTTCATATTTTTTATTAGATAAATACTGGTAATCATTTCAATAATCTAAGAGAAGTAATATATTAACATTTTTAGGGATGATCATGAGTGAATAGTCTCATGTCTGTTTATCCATCATGTTTTCTGATTGAGGGAGTACAAGATGTGGAGAATGGAGAATGGTTCAGTGATGCGATGAAAGGTAATATTCTAGGGTGGGGATATAAATGTTATTAATAGTGTAATCACTCATCTGATTGGGGTATGGGTTGCATGAGGTATATTGATAGGTAGATGTTGTTGGGTATTAGTTCTAGTGGGTAAAAGTGGTGGTGTTCAACAAGTTATTTTTTAATGACTAGATTAGATTCAGATGTGGTATTGGAAGGGATCTATTCATTAGATTAAGGATGAATTGGTTTGTAGTTATCTGAGAGGGAGGTGAATCATGGGTGAATTAGTTCTCATGAAAATCATGATGATAGTTTTGTTTTGTGGAGTATTTAAACAAGGAATTTCTTCATAATTCAGTTATGAACATCTATGTGTATGTTTGTACAGGTTAACACTATATTGGAGACTGATTTTTGGGAAATGTCAGCCATGGAAGGTTCAAAATTCATTATTTTGTATAGTCATATGTGGTGAGCCAAAAACCCATGTTGGTGAATCATTTGATGAGTGATGGGTGATTTTTGTTTTTTGGTCGGGCCTTACAAGAAATCCAATTTTTCAAGAATTTTGATTAGATGGAAAGCACAAGTTTATTTTTTAATGTATTTTTAAATGAAGTGATATACTGGTGTTGGACCTATGTTTTAATGAATAGTGGGTGTGGTGGTTTGGAAAAAATTAGGGGAATAACTGGGATGATAAAGTTATTTTTTTGGAAGGAAATTTCAATGGTCAATCATTTATTGATATAGAATTTGATTCCCATGGCTTAGCCTTATTATGGGGAGCACCACATGCATGATGTGTAGATAAATGAATATAAATTACGATTATTGGGGTCGATGGGTGTGGGATCGCACTATATAAGTTATTTAATAATTGATTAATGTATGGATTATGTTTGGCAGTTTTAGAATTAGGAAATTATATTTCACTTTACAGATGCTGTGAGAGATTGGTTTGGAAATAGAGTAATTGAGTGGAACCAATTAGCAATAATGGTTGAAAAAATAATTTGGATGCTAACTAGGACTTCTTGAGGGTAAGATGATTTTTTAAATGGGGTTATAATACACTTTGTGTATATATAGAATTGAATTTCAATGGGAAATTTTATTATTAATTTACTGAGTGGGATGTTTTCTACATCAAGGCTCATAAGAGATTTTTATGGTTTATTCCCTACAAAGGTGTGTTTTTTATTGAGGTTTTGGATTTTTAAATCGGATGTAAGTAACTAAAATCACCTGAGGAATAACAGGAGTACAACATACTACCATAAAACCACCTATTACCTAGTACCAATGTATTTTCTATCCAGTGGAAGGAGATGTAGAACAAATTTCTTCATGGGATTATATTATGGTTGGTGACCCATGATATTCTAGTCATTGGGGAATCGACTCACTAATGGAGGCCATCAGGTAGCCATTGTATCCTAGAAAATTTCAAAGGGTTAGACCCATTACATAACTTGGTCCACCCATTAATCCCCTGAATCAAGATTTTGGGGCTCATTTCCCCCCAAAAGAATCCATCACACCACATTACTCTTCTCCTTGCTATTTTGTAGTTCTATAATGGTTCATAACTATTGGAGAAACGATCAACTGGGATCAATAACCCACAGTAAGGTTGTAACTCTGTTCATCTCTCCATTATGATTTCTTAAATTTCATATTTATTCCAAATATGTATTTCAGAGAGATTTTTTAGGATTTTTGAATCATCCTGAAATGAGGGAATTTATGTTCTTCCAATAGAGGGGAAGACGTAAGATGAGTTCTGAAAAAATTAAATTGAAATTTTCATCTACTGACATTGTTTTGTGAGTTTTCAACAATTTTAATCTAAATTAAAATTTTAAGCTCATGGATATGGTTCATATGATTTGGGATTTGGCTCATGTAAGTTCATTTATTTTATACCTAAAGGTTGGGTAGAATTTGTTTTGATGCATTATGATTATCTAGTTTATGAATAACTTTTTGTACCTAATTTTTTCATTTTGGGTAATTAGATTGAAGCTGATAATTAATTATAATTCAATTATTATTGATTAATATTGCTTTCTTAGATGTAAGATTTGATACAAGATGTTTTGATAATCAACCATTTCTTTTGGATGAGCTAGAGAAATGGATTATTGGGAAAAGATTTTCTTTGGGGGGGGGATCGCACTTTTGGTAAGTGGTTCTTATAAATAACCCATTGTCATGTTTTATAATATAAATGAATTTGTTGTACACTCTCACTAGTTTTTTTTTTGTTTTATGGACAAAAAAATTAATTAAACCCTACCATTATGTTGTTACACGTGTTAATTACCATTTCAAAGGTGTTAGAGGAAATTTATATTGGATGTTCCAAATTGTATGGTAAAAATGGATTATGAGTTTATATTTTTCATAACGTGGTAATTTGAGAGAATGGTCAATGAATGAAGACATAAGTAACATTTTTAAAATTCCACTATTTATTGGTGGCATTGATTAAATAATTTTCAAATATGAAAAATATAAAGTTTTTCCCTTATATACTGTGAATGAAACAATTTTTAATAAATCATTATAATTGTTTGATATTTCATAAATTAGTAAAGTTTAAAAGTAAACCCTAGTGAGATTATAAAATGTTTCATATTCTAGGAAATGATAATTTTCCTTGTGACTAGAAGGTAAATGGGAATGAAGGGATTAATTTCAAAATAAATTAAATAATGAATTAATTCAATCAAGTGGAGTGCCTTCAGTTCCATAAATTGTATTACTGTTTAAAAAGAAAAAAATGATAGGATGCAACATTAGATTTATGGACAGCCAATAGTATGTAATTCTTTGTGATCCCTTATATTCCCCACTGATTCACTATTGTGAATGCCTCTAAGAATACCCCCTTTTATTGATGATATGTATCATATACTGGATTCCATATATTAATTTTGTGTATTTCATTGGGGAAACCTAATGAATTTCACATTGTGAGATCATAGGTTCTTCTTGATTTAATGGGATGTAATTCCATAGATGATGACCTAGATAGAGATCATGCTAAGAACTATGAATTTTATGGAAGGTTGGTTCCTCGGATTTTGTTTATATGATTACAAGGTTGGGTTCCATTGATTCTCCTTGTTGGTTGTGAAGTGAATTTCATGGATGTTTTTGCTGGTTTAATTTTTTCCTTTGTTAGATATCAATTTTCAGTGGAACCCCCTTGGGTTTCCATGTGCTTCTATATAATAATTACATTAGTTATATACCTCGGTACTAGATTAGTAGTTATGTGTACCCTGATTTGAGACTTGATGATAATTGATAAAAAAATGTGTAGACTGGTGTTGAGTTTCATCATTGAGCCTATGAATCAGCAGGTGTTTTAGTTCTATTTTTTATTTAATTGATAAACAATTAAATATTAATATGATGAATGGTACCTATTCATTTATTTCACACCCGCATTCACGTTATTATCAGTTTCCTATTTTATGGACTCCATTGGGGGTGTCCTACTGAGTTATAATCAATCCCTTCTCGAGCTTCCATGAAACTAGGGTACAGAAGAATCTATTATTCATTAATTTTAAGTACTTGTAAAGGAATTTACCTGATGATATCTAAATTCTAGGTGTCTATGATAGTGCCTGGGAGTTGGTACTAGGTTAGGAATCATTTCTATCTTGGGTGTTAGGTTAGTCTTTTATCATTAGAAATTTTATTATTATAATGTACGATTTTATGATTTTTGAATACCTTAAATGGTACATTATTCATTCATTTTAGCATGATGTACTTATTTTATTTATATATTGGTATTTTTCGGGATGTTATATCTATTTATTTTGTTTCTGATATTGGTTTTATTCTGATATGTGGGTATATTTTCCCCACTATATCACCCATAAACTGACACAACTAGCTAGACTCCTATGGAATATGGATAGTGGTGATTGAGCCACATAGAGACCACAAATTTAGGCCCAAATTAGTGATTTTAAGTGACGGTGTGTTACAAAAAATGATGTTGGTAGAAGTATCGACTATCTTGATCCCACCTATAAAACCCCTACATATATGTAGATATCTTTAATGAATCCTCCACTATATCTCTAATGTATAAATATTAACATCAACACACATCATGGAAGGACTTTCAAAATTGTTATAGATGGTCATATGATCCAAAGAACTCCCTAAAACCAATTTTTGATTGGCCTATATGTGGGGATTTACATCCAGGATGATCTCATGATCTCTATATATGTAAGTGATGTAATTTTTTAGATGGTACTTCTAGATCACCTCGTTTATCACCTAACATTAGTGGTGTTCAGTATTTTAGTTCTCTATTTTGGTTGGTTGTGTCACAACACTCATCACCACTAGGTAATAAAATAGGATACATATATTGCGAGTAATAATAGTTTAAAGAGTTATAAGAAGGATATATGTTCATTTTAGAAAGCTAATATAATATGAGCTATCACTATATGTTAATATGATTTTAATGGAACTCTTTGAGATTTTTTAAAGGTCCATAATTTGTAAACATTGATATTCAACAAATGGTCATGAAAATATAAACTACCAAATATATGAAAACCATTATTTAAAATTAAAAAGTAAGAGAATGGTAGATGGAATTCTCTTATCAGTGAAGATTTCATGATTGGTTCACTATTTTATTTCCAATAGAATATCACTACATGAATTCTCTATTTGTCAGTTAAAAGTTTGTAAATGGAATTCCTAATTTTAGATGAAACATAATCATCTATGGGAAAATAATAACGTATCATGTTTACCATATTTAGTTTTATGAAAACACAATGATCATATTCTAGACATGTGAGATCAAATTTTAGAAGCTTGATTCCCAACACATGATTTCACTAAACCATATGTGGTTAATGAACATCGTACCACTTTCAACTTTTTTTTCTAATGGAAACACAATGACCTATTCATATAGGTTTCTCAACCATTTTCTTATTGAATAGATTAAGATTTTATGTTACACATATTGTCCCTATAACAAAATTTATCCACATTAATTTTAATCCAACACACTAATTTTTTAATGGTAAGCGATAGCTAGGGATTTACCAATGATGTTTGGGATGTGCCTCAATCGAGATGATGGGTGTAAAATCTTATCTATCCCTTTTGAGAGGAAATGTTCCCTATTTTACAACTCTATTAATGATTTATCATTTGTTCCTGAATTATTACCTAATTCATGTCAATGATTGGTTATCATTATCAAATTTATCAATCAAACCCTTATATTAATATAAAAATATATATGAATAAAATATATTTAATATCTATATTATTAGTTCGAAATTATATTTTTTAAATTATTTTATTTGGGAACTCTATAATTTATCACCATCCAAAGAAGATGTAGGTGTTGTGGTGTTGGGATTGATCCAATGAGAGGTCATTATTATATAACCTTACAAAGGTTATCAAATCCCTTATAATTTGGTGTAACTCAGTGGGACACATCTTTTTTTTATATTCATATAACATGGTCCAATATGGTAAATTTTATGTTTCAATACTTGGTAATTAATTGATTATATTTTAGAATAAGATGTACTTTGGAGAATTTTTTGATGTATTAAATATAAGTTGTTGTCATTCCAAAATGAGTAGTTCTCTATAGGGTATGGATGTTATATAAAAAGTTTTAATTTAGATATGATCAAATTGAATGTTATAAAAAAAATTTCTTTGTTTTCAATATATAAATAAAATTCAAACTCACCTTATATTTTCTTTTCATGCGAGGTGAATGATTTTTGAGATATTGGAATAAATATTTAGTGTTGGAAGAAGTTTTGAGATCATTGTATGTAAATTTTCAATTTATTTATCCAAGATAAAATATTTATACAACTGTGATTATTTAGGAATGAATATTTGATAAATAACTACGAAATTGAAATGTCTGAACTTTCAAATGGGCCATTCAATGACTAAAGTAATCTTGAATTTCGATTTTTGTAAGGATCATATAACCTTGGAAATTTTAAATTTCAGAATTTGAAAGGATCATATGAATATGTAATCATGAATCCAATGTCATTATGTTTTTCGTCTATCTAAGGAGGATTTGAGATCTATGTAGAAATTTTTTTATTATTGAATGCATAAATATCTCTTTATAAGAATGAAATGAAGATTCATTAAGATAATCCACAACATAAGTATTATTTATTATCTAAAAAATATTTTTTCTATATAAGGATCAATAAGTATTGATTTTGTGATGAATACTGTAGGATGAAAATCTAAGTTTCCATGAATTAAATATTATAATGAAATATTTTTAATGGATTATAGTGATATAATATTTAATGAAGTAAATAAATTTTTTTGGTAACATATTCCTATTAGTATTTAAAGATTTCATTATAAAAATGGATTTCCGCATTTAGTATTATGAAAACACTAAAGAGTGACAATTAATTAGAAACCATTTTATATAACCACTTATTTTAAGAAAAATTTATATATCCATCATTTTTAACACTAATTTTTTATGTTAGTTAATTAACTTATAGTAGTTATGATTAAAATAACTACCTATCAATATTTATTTAGTGGTTGTTAATTAGTAAACTGTTTCTAAAAGGAGTTCATACCAATATGTATATCGCATTTCTTCCTCCAATATAACCTGGTGCACTAACTTCTATCACTCACAAAAGAAAATTATGAATATAAAATAATCATATCTGGCATCTTGTAATGTGATGACTTGGGTGCCACATATTGGTTCCTCGATACGGATTAATGTAAGACCATAGGTGCATTTCCCTATAAGCGAGAGGGTTCTAAATAATAGAGAGGGACTTATATATTGTTTGGGTAGACTATAACCTCTATATAAAAGTATTTCAACAATGAAAAATAAATAAAAATTATATATTTCACAAACAACTAGAGAAATACAGTTAACTAAACAACCATATATCATTTGATGAACCAAAACTGAAAAAAAAAATCCATTACTAAATATTAGATATATCATTCTATATATGTGTCACATGTCAAAATGAAATCCCAAAAAATAGACACTGATAAATACCCCGTGTGGGTCCTAACACCTTGTTGTGTTAACTCATCCATGAACTATCCCAACTCATTAATATTACATAGGTCTAATTCTGTTATCCTATCTTTGAAACTTGATGAATATTAAGGTATCAATAAGGAATCCTGAGAAGGATGTGAGTAAAGCTCAATAGGCAATAAACAATAGTATCTAAATAATATCTAGTCAATACCATGGTATGAAGTAGTATAATGAATAATTTAATATGAATAAAGTATATAGTTATCACATTTTATTATTCTTTAATTCACTATATAAATTCCCAAGTTCATGATTACAACCATACACTCAATACAAGATTTGGACCATAAGGAAGTATGAACTATCCCCAAGGGATATCCCATATCAAAATACCATGGGTTTCCTTTTTCATTTAAATCCAATTAATATCTTGAACTTTTGGAACCACAGTCCAATTCCAATATGATGGGTCTAGAACATTTTTTTTAACACCACGTCCGTATTTGGAACCTAAATCCATAACCCAAATCTCAATGAAAGTAGTTAATTTTAAACCTCAATCCCTTTCCCAGAACACAATGTAAGAGGGTAATTTGAACCCTTAATCCATATCTCACACTCATTTACCATATATTGGTATTTTGAGCCTCAGTCCTTAACCCAAAACCATTTATCACATATCTCACATATATCAAAATATTATAGAACTAAAAATTTACAATGTTATTTGAAATTAACATTCTTATTACATTCTCTTTAAGGTGAACCTTTTCATTTGGTGTGAAAAAGAATAATTTTTTTCTTTAAACACATAGAATAATATGAAAAATTAATCATTAAACCAATGATCAATATTTATTCCCATAAATAATTAACCATTAAATGTTAATCCAAACATTACATTATTCCTATTATAAATCATTTCCATATATCAACAATTAACCAATTTTAAAATATAATTTAATTAACAATTTAAAAAATCACAATATCCCATCAATTCCATAATAACATAATTCCATTAATTTATTAACAAATTAATGAATCTCATTCATCTAATTACCATATCCTCAAATTCAAACCATTAAATATCACATGGAAATTTAATTAAATCAGTTCAATATATAATAAACATGTCAAATCACTAAAATTGGAATTTCAAAATTATATACACATAATTAAAATATTGACTATGGAATTTTCAATTAGACCACCTACCTCAAGGTCATTGATAGATTCTCACGAAAACCAAAACACTCAATTTTTGGTGAATATAAAAGTATACAATAAATAATAATGATCGGGAACAAAAAATTTATCTATTAAAAATCCATTGTAATCAGATATGAGGTAAACACTCCAAATATGCTACGAGTTTCCCTACGGTTAGGAGGAGGAAGGATGCATAAAGAAAACAAACCAAAATGAAATGCACGACATATTTCATCTTTATCTCGTAGAATTACAAGGTGTTTCATTGCATTACACATCATGTAATTATTTTTAATGGATTATTCCGAAAAACCCATCACCTTGGGTGAATTTCTTTTAATTAAAATATCACAGAACATGAAATATCATTACATGAATGGTTTTTTTATAGATATATTTCAACCCAAAAATTATTCATAAATAATTTGTAAACATCCAATGACCACTAATCCAATATAAACCCCACTCTAATCCATGAACGAAGGATAAAACTCAAAAGGGATCAAACCTGAAAAAATAATGGGATTATAAAATATTTACCAATTATAACAACTTATCTGAGAGCTATTATACCATGAATATCTATGTTTTTTAGATAAAAAGATCGGGCCACCAAGGCTAGGAATCCTATTTTCTCTCCAATGTTTCATCCCAAACATGTCAATTTTTGGAAAATACCTGAATTATCAAACATTCATTCCCTACCACACATTCTCAATGAGATCTAAATATCATACTATATTCTAGTGAAAGGAAACATCTTTATCAAGCTTAAAATTATCCACATCGATCACATGAGAATGGTTAGGGTGATTTTATCGATGCTGTGAATCATGAAAATCATAATTCATAACATTATACTTATACTAACCTAGTATTTTCATAAATTAATGTTACATAACATTCGATGAATAATAAAAATATTATGCAAAAACACACCCAAAGTCTGCACTATTTGAGTTCCTTTAGAAATATTGAAACATAAACACTGATATATAAGTGAGATAAATTATCTCCCACCAGATTCTTTTGGACTAGAAACCTTCATAGGCACATCAAATAAAATACATATCTATATATCTTGGGGAATGAGACATACCAATTAATGATCTTAGATGCTCATAAAGGGTAAATAGGGGATATATATAAGCATAAACATTAGAATTGGGGTATGAGAATGATCATGAAAATAGAAGCTCATACCCAAAAAATCAAATATCATAAACATGAATCACGGTATAAAGATAGGAATTTTCTAAAACACCAATCAAAAGGAAATAAAGAACATAATCCATTAAATTATGACATAGGAATAAATAGAGGAAATGTGGAAAACACATAAGCATATAAAATTATTTCTATTGCAGCCATCGAATCACTTCTAATACCATATTAGGAGGATCAATTCAATCCACATTCCATCTTAGCAGTCAGGGTTCAGTATAATGGACATCTAAGTAGATTAAGTTCACATTGTTTACCATATTCCAAGTCATTGAGCATTCCAATGTCCATCTTAATAGTCATGGGTAAATCCCAAGACAATATTAGTCTCTATCATGATATTTAAATCATTACACAATTCATTGGAAGGAGATATAGGTCCTAAACATCTAAAAATGAAATCATACATAAAGTTTTTGCACGATCATAAACAATCATAAACAATCATATCATAACCAATGAAATTAAATGGGTATTTTAAAAATATAATCAAATCATACCCTATGTAAAAATATAAGTTTCATAATCATTTCATTATAAACATATCCCTAGAAAAGAAGAGACTTTCAAAAGAATATATCTTGTGAACGTGAAATGAGTTTCATAAACTTAATAATTTCAGATAAATAATATGAATGGAAACAATGAATAATTTCCCAGAAAAATGTATGATTAAGACCAGAATATGTTATCATAGATGGGAAATAAAATTTAATGATATTTTAAAAACCTTTCTTGTGTAAAATATTCTTTATTCTTTGAAAAGCTCTTTTTAAAACATAAATTCTTTTGAAAACATTTTCTTTGAAAATAACTTTGAAAACAAATAATGGAAGCATTGAAACCAAAAGTGTAAAAAAATTATACAAAAAGAAGATGATATAATGAATAAATAGATGATAAAAAATGTAATTAGGGATCTATAGATATAGATCATGATATTTCCTTAATTGAATCATAATTATAAATAATCTTGAAAAACGATGATATTGTTTTAGTAACCTCTTGTCACTTCGTAACATGATGTCATACACTCCTTGTAATAAAAGGAAATTAAATGAAACATAAAATACCATGAAAATATTTATATTAATGATATAAATGTAAAATATTAGTATATATAACTCAAAAAAATTTAGGTGCAAAAAAACATTATACTCCGATATGTAAAATTTAGAAAAAAATAATTTTGCAATTTGGTAACTTTTGAAAAGTAATCCTTATAAAAGAAATATCATAAAACTGATATGTGAATAAAAATAAATTTATGTATAAGATATATATAATACATTCATGGGATGTAAATATAACACAGAAAATATCTGAGTGATTATTAAGGCATGTACGCCATGAAAATGGATGTGATATGAAATTCCCTTACCTTGTGTCTTAACTCTCACCATACTCGTTCAAACTACCTAAAAATTGGGAAAATAATTTTGGTATGAACCAAATGGATTAGATGTAAGTATTTTTTCACAAATTAAGGATTATGGGAGTAAGGTAGGTATTTTTGGAGACTATATAGATAGTGTTTGGATGATCCAAGGTGTCTTGAGAGTTGGGATGAAGCTGTATAGTGCATTCTTTTTTATATTGGAGGGGGAGTGGAACTATTGTAAATACAAAAGGTATTCAATAATGGGAGATATCCTTCTCCTATTGTTCCTAAAAAATGGTCATATAATGGTGTTATGTGAATATATTTTTAAACTAAATCTAAAACACCCAAATATAAGTACAATTTAATAAATTATTCATTAACATCTAAGAATCCCATTTTTTGTTATTATTGTATTTATTAAAGAATACATTTTTCTCACATATGTAATGGAAAAATTATGACTAAAATTAATTGGAATATATTATATAATATATATAAAATTAATTAAAATATTATACCTAATTTAAAAAAATTCTCATGTTTATTTGAATTAATTTATAAAATAAGCGCATGTGACACAAGAAACAATGTTTAACCCGGACGCTACTAAAATGATTTTTATAATATATAGGGCAATATATTAATTTGACAATTAATAGACCATATTTAATATTTTTTATCGCTAAAATTTATTTATAATAATATTGATTTTTTATTAATTTTAAATCATTTAATAAAATATCATTTCTTGCAAAATAACAATAATGTCAACATTGAACACATTTATTTAATTTTAATAATAAAATTTAAAAAGAATATTGAAATTAAAATTATTTTATTTTTAATATGATTAATATAATATATTATTATTCAAAATTAATTAATGAAAATAATTAAATCAATTGACATCACTTTTAACATTTATTATATCATTTATTTTAGAGAATTATTAACTAAATAATCACTACGTTCACATTTTGTAATGATTCTAAGTAGTTATAGCATATCTTGTAATTCTTGATAATTTATTGTGATAAAATTAACCATTTTATTTTTCAAAATCATTTATATAACATAAAATATGATGTTTTTTACATATCTCAAAATTTAATAATTTCTATGGGTATGTAATGTTCAATTTTTGTGTTTTTTCTTACCAAAGAATTTATATATGAAACATCCATTTAAACAATTCCCAATAACCCATAAAATTAGAGTAAAGAGGGGATATGGTCGAATTATTGGCCTCCATTGAATTTTTTTCATGTTTCCAGGGAATTTGGACCTCAAGATTTAGGTTTATTCTTTAATTAATCATAATCATACCATAATCAATGTGATTAATTTTAATAAATTACAATAATACTTTTTGATAATAAATTAATTTAGTAATAATATAGTGAAAATATGATACTGATCACAACCTTTTATGTCATTTTTTCAACATACAAGTCACAGAAGTGGGAATATTATGCTTAATGATAATCCCACAAACATGGAGAGAAAGTTGTTTTTTAATGTTGAAAAGTTCAATTGTTTTATTAGTTTTTATAACAGCTCTCTACTTCAAAATTATTCAAATTTTATAACTTTGTATTATATTTTTATTATTGATCTATTATGACATTAAAAACATCATTAGTATATAAAATAATGTTAATAATTATTCAAACGAAAATTGTATTTTAACTAAAATAAAATATTTTTTATGGTCAATCAAAAAATAATGGATCTTAGAAAAATCCCAATAACTAATTATAAGCTAATTTAGACATTCTAAATTAATAAATTGATAGTTATTTTATCAAATTAAATTTATAATTGTCTAAAACTTATTTTTTTGTCTTTGAAAGGAGGTCATGAAAATAAGTTCATTTGAGAAAATAGTATTTTTAAAAATATAATGAATTTACCAAAAAGATATATATATTTATATAATATATTTGTTTTATTTATATAGAACAATTATATGAAATTTTTGAAAATTATTTACTTCAATTCATTTTACATGTTTTATCATCTTGGATATAAATATATCGCATAAATAATTTTAACTATAAAATGATGTTTCATAGAAACTCGGTGATTCTTATAACGCGCCCAATGAGAGTGTTGCATATACCGCAAGAAAAGTTGGTGTCATATGAAAAGAATTTTTTTACATAGTTCAATAAAATATTTCAATGAAAATTAATTCATTCAAAAAAATATAGTTTACAAAATCTCATGGTGTTACATTCAACCTCCCTTAAAATTAATTTCACCCGTGAAATTTTTTATGGTTATCAAATGTTTAATACTTGAAATTTTCATGCATAGAAACCTATATTGTTAAAATAAATACTAAAGTATACATTAAAAAAGAAGGATTGGAACCATAAAGATTACCCAATGAACCAAATAAATAGGTTTCCACATAGAAGGATATATGAGGGATGTGAAAACAATGATATGGAAGAGAAATATAACAATCATGTTTGGATGGAGAATGATAGAGAACATGGTTAGGAGAAAGTTAACATCTACAAAGCCATAAATCCCTAATGTTCTAAGGGTCTATATGATTAATTAGAAATGAAGGTACTATGATACAATTTTTGGGTTCTATGTATCTTTCCCTATAAATAAATAATTTTCATGAAAAGATATTTTTATATGAATTTAAGAAATCAAACCCTTTATTATCTTCGATCAACTTCACCGCTTTTTCTTAAAAGAATTGTGAATTTTTCATTCATGATGTACTAACAGATCCTTTGACACATGATATTCCATCCAATTGTTTATTGACACGTGAATTTCATGGGGTGTGACAAATACAAATAATACCTATGTTAAAATGTAGTAGAGTTGTTAACCAATGTTTTATCCTGAGAAAACTGCACAAAAATTATGTTTGTCACTTAAATTTATGAAAGAAGAAAAGATTGTTTTTGCAATTGTTTTAGTTGAAAAATAACGCAAGTAATAAAAATAAAGGTTGAACACCAATGGATGAAAATAGTGATGTGTTAAGGCTAAGATTATCTATTCAATTTCAACATAGTAATAAAGATCATATTCCATTTCTTCCTTTTGAATGACAGATGAATGACTCCTCGATCGAGTTATCTATCACCTTTGGTTGAAGAAAGAAATGAAACTCACTCCTATGCGCATGGAAGTTTATAAAGAATCCCTAAAAATGAAGGAAAGTCTTGATTGATAATTGTTTCTCATTAGAACTATATAAAAAGTATACTAGTTCCACATACGTGCCAACGATCGCTGGACACTAATCACCTAACACGATATGCACGATCGAGACAAATTGCACTAGGCGGAGGAAGATTAAAAGTCTTTAATCAAATCTATTAACAATTAATAAACCAAACCCAATATATGATTACATTAAGAGAATTGGGAAACACTAATAATAGATGTCATTAAAAAGGAAAAATGGTTTTACATATAAGACCAAAACTCCGACATTACATATGTGAAACTCCCCCTACCCCATTCGCTCAAATGTTTTAACCCTCCATGTGAAGGGTAATAGAGTTGAAAGGTGAAGAGGATAGAATAATTAAATAATGAAAAGAGAAAATATAAAATACAAAGAATTTCAAGAACTGAATCCTCCAGCACAACCCTTCTTGAACCTTCTTCAACACCTTTGAATGGAAGTGAAAAATTTTATTTATAGGCTTGGGGAGTAGAAAATTTCCCTCCAAAATTACTCCCCCGAAAGATTGAATCCGGTTGGCATATTAAATGACTGAATATTGAAATTGGTACTTCTAAAAAGTTTTTCCTCAATCACTTATATGTCGACACAAGAATGTTCAGCTTCAGGGGCCTAGAAATTAAGGAGTTATTGCCGCCGCACTCAGAATATTTAATTCTTCTAGACAGACTTTTCGTATTAGAATATGTCGAGTTCCATAAAAATTATGGCCTTGAGAATTAAAGAATCTAGAATGTCCATATTAATTAAACATGTTACTCCTGATATGTTCCCACTCCATGTAAAATTTCAGCTCTAATGGTTAGGGCATTAATGAGATATGGGTCCAACAATAAAATTCTCCGGTTCTGTACACATTTTTCAAGGCCTACTTTGTGAGATGAATTCGAGCATCCATATGATGGATTGTTCTTTGAGACCAGCATGATAAAATTAATTCCATAGAATATAGAAACCTATAAAAGAATAAGTTTTCAATTTGGATTAGTGTAGGAAAAATGATGCCTAAAAAATTAAAATAAATTAAAACTCATTAAATGTAAAATAAGGCATTTTAGCAATTAAGCTAAAAAATGATCCTAAAACATAAAATTTAACAATTGTACATTAAATAAAAAAATGGTGGGATTAAAAACATTGAAATTCATAATAAAATAATTGAAAATATTTCCTCTATTCATTCCACCACACTTAGAAATTTTACTCCAGGATAAGTAAAAATCAAAATCAAATCAAAGAAAATTCAAAACACATGTCATTGAGATCAACCAATTCCACACCAAGAAATATAATATATATATTGCCTCATCAAAAAAATTATTCCAAGTTCCCCCATCATATGATTAAATATTTTTCCTCTACATTTCTCCTCCCATTCACAAAAGACAGTTAAATCACATGAATTTTCTCTCATCTCATTAATTTCAATTTTCAACCAAGTTTTTATCATCCAAACCAATGAAAGGGTCACCATAGGATTGAAAAACTCCTTATTATACAGCCGATGAGAGTCAAGGAAATGTATTTATCATTATTACTTTCAAGGTTGTTCTATGGCTTTCGGTTGGTAGGAATTTATGTGAAAAATTATGAGGCCAAATGAGGAGGGCTTGGCTCTTTTTGAAGAAAAATTTCTCAATTATAATTTTCACTCAAGTATGGTATTCTCCTCAACCCCCTTAGTATAAATTCAACTCCATCATAAAAAAATATCATGTCACAACCCGTCCTCAGAGCCCATGCCATGAATACCCCAAGCCTGCCTTCTATAGGCCAGGGGCTGGTGACTAGCACCAAAGGTGTAAATCCCAAAACTGGGAAGGCATTGCCTTTATAGAAGTAAACAAAACACCACAGAGTACGAGAGGAAGTGATACACTAAGTACAAAAGAAAGTGCTAAAAAGTAAATGGGGGCAGAATACAAACCCAACTGAAAAGTACAGCTATAACTGACAAGAAGTACAAGAGAAATACCAGCATCTGGATGAGTAGAAGCAGCTCCTGGGTCATCCACCTCAGATCCTACCTGTAGGGTATGTACAGATAGTGCAGCTCCTGGATCATCCACTACGGATCCTACCTGAAGGGTAGGTACAGATATCCTCCTCAACGCTCTCTCCCATTAACCTCCTCCGAGTATCGTCTCATCGTGAAGTCCACCTCCAGATACTGACTCGTTGTGACGTCCACCTCCAGGTACCGTCCAGTACTCAAACACTCGGCCTCTGTTAGCGCTGCCCGTCATTTGCAACCAACACAACGAAGTGTGGGAAAAGCCCGTGCAGGGGTGAGTATAACGATACTCAGTAGGGACCCCAAGACCCTCCAGGTCTCACTAAATCCAACAAGGGTAACCAGAAAGAAATATCTCAACAGATAACCTCTACTTAGGTATATTCCCATACATATACCTAAGTTATCAAGTAACCCATCTCAATCATGAGGAAACACAAAGATTATGAAATAAACGGATAACCACTGCCCAGGTATATGCCCAAAAATATACCCAAGATAGAAAGTGACCCATCTCAATCATGAGGTATTCTCAAAGGTTAAGACTCAGCTCAAACTAGGATTTTCAAATATCGAAACCGTAACTGCTGAAAAGCCTCGTCTCTGGAGTGTACAGTGATCCTGTCATGACTCTGAGGTACTAACCTAAGACTGATGAGGTACTCCACCAGTTGAGTACTATGGGCCTGCTGCTACAACCAAGCGCTTCCCACCATGGGTCTGCCACTACAACTAAGTGCTCCCCCTCATAGCCTCTAGAGGCACTCCTTCTGTTGAGTACATCGGGTCTGCCGCTACAACCAAGCGTTCCTCCGCCCTGGGTCTGCCGCTACAACCATGCGCTTCCCACCATGGGTCTGCTGCTACAACCAAGCACTCCACCTCATAGACTTTAGAGGTACTCCTTCTGTTGTGTACCACGGGTCTTCCGCTACAACCAAATTCTCCTCCACCGTGGGTTTTCCTCTATAACCAAGCGCTCCCCACTGGGCTATCCGAAACTCATCGAGTCGATCGATCGACTGTCGTCAAGTCTCAGTCGGCTACATGGTCTCTGCACTCCGCATGCTCGTCTCCGGGAGGGTCCGCTCCACGAGCTATTGGTCAATACTCCAAGAATCAAAAATTCCCACGAAGAAGTATCTCAAAGGATTGCCTCGTCATAGGGGTCTCAACATAACAGACAGTGCGTCAATCGGACGCCCGGTCTGTGAGTTATTAGCCTTTTCGCCCTAGGGGCCCAGTTGGTTTCGTGTGTGAACCAACCCGGCCATATCTCAACTGTACCCCGAAACCTCATAAGGTATACTCATAGGGACCTTTTCTCAATGTGATCACCAACGCAGCTGACGGTTCGTCAAACAGACGTCCGGTCTGAAAGATATCAGCTTTTCTGTTCCAGGGGCCCAGTTGGATTTTGGGTACAATCCAACCCAGCCATACTCCAACTACATCCAAACCTCAGGCGAAGTACGCCAAATGTTCCGTCTCATCAAGAGGAATCCAACAAAGTTGATGGCACGTCAATCGGCCGTCCGGCGCTCAAGATATATCCATTTCCGCTCTGAGGGCCGGGTTGGTCTCTTATTCGAACCAATATGACCATTCCCAATGTTCTCCTAAACTTTGAGTGTAATATACCAAAACGACCGTATCGCTCCAAGGATCACATCTCAACTGATGGTGCATCGATCGGAGGTGCATAGCCCATGTTATGGTCGTTTGAACGGAAACTGCCCGAAAATAGGGGGTTCGGGCCCGGTCCGACCCGGCCCGAGACCCCCCTTGGGTCACCCTGAACTGGGTCAACCCAAACCGGGTCCAGGTCCAGCCCATTTGGGCACGGCCCGGCCAGGCCTGGCACTGGCGCAGCGCGGAGCGGCGCCCGCGTGGCCAGCGGGTGCGGGGGGGGGGGGGGTGTTAGAACCCCCCGCGGACAACGAACCGGCACGGCTTATATAACAACACTGATTTTTATTACAACTTAAACATGCTTTATTACATAAAACTTCACTTGATACAACAAAGAAGATCGAGAGGTTTAGTCTATTTGGGGCTTAGGATCATTACATAAAAACTTTAAACTTGAAATACAACATCCTTATTGAAAACTTCCTTTACATGACCACTACATTCCTTCGTACTTAGCATTGCATGGGATAACCTGAGGACATGCATAAGAAAAGGGTGAGCTATAAAGCCCAGTAAGGGAGTACATAATGAATAACATGAGGAGTACAATACATGTTAGGCAATAGGCATATCAATAGAGCATAAGAGAGACATGAACATAAAGGCATGATAAAGCATGATAATCATAACATGGAAATGTGGCAACAACACTTAACATTGAATTAGCATGAGCCAAGGCTCATTGCACATGGAGCATGAGTAAACTCTCATTGCACTTGAAGCACGAGTAAACCCTCGTTGCACTTGAATTAGCATGAGTCAACACTCATTGCACATGACGTATCATGATACTATACTTTACCCAATGCATTGGAGCGCTATCAGGGCGCACCCTTCTTAAACATTTCATTTCATGCATAAGTGTGCCACATGGATCATAAAACATGGATTCATAAAACATAATCATTTATTCCACGATAAAGGAATGTGGAATTCATACATGAAACTTTACAATCAATAAGTAAATGTGCATAAAGGTGAATACCCTTGATGGAGAAATGGGCATGGTATTCACTACACAATGATATTGGCTTAGAAAATCGGTGTGATTTCGGCAGCGTAACGGCGTGACATAAGAATTCATAAAAAAAGCTGATGAGAGAGAAAGGGTTCCTCATCATATTTACATGTAATGGACAGTAATAAGGTCATATAGATACATGTACCAACAATTGAAAAGGAATTTAGATTCATGATACAAAAGTATTGCTTGAATATAAAAGAGGAGAAAAAAGGTTCCTTTCGGAATTTCGGCATAGTAACGGGTGTACATGGGAGGCATTTAATTAGAGAGAAAGGGGTCTCCCATCATTAAAACAATAAGAAGGCAGTATGGGAGAGGTGAAAAACCATACCCCAACATTCATAAATGAAATTAAAAGGGCAATACAACTTAAAGAAAATTGACAAAAATGAGAAAGGAAGAAAAACCCTTACTTGGAAGTCTGCTTCCAAAGGCTAGGGAGAGGCTTGTGAGAGGCTTCTTGGGATATTGGGGCACCTTGAGAGGATTCTAGAGAGAGTAGGGAAGAGGTTGGACGAACTTCAAGGGCTTTGAGTGAGGAGGAAGTGGGAGCTTGGGTGGGTTTATATAGGAAAGGTGAGAGAATTCTTTATTATTTAGGTTTGGGACCCCTTATATTAAAATAATCCAAACCACAAACCATCCCATGGTATTAGCCCATGGTTTCTGGAAAAGGAAAGAGGAAAACAATATTTTACAAGGCCAAGGTCCGAACTTATTAAAAAATTAGGGTTGCTTATGTGGAGGTGAGTCACACTCCCATGGAGATTAATTTTAAAAGGCAAAGTGTTGAATAAGTCTTGAGGGCTCCATTAATGCTTTGAAAAGTGATTCAAACAAACCCAAAACCTCATTATTTTAATGATAAAACACATATTGGCCGAACATAGGGATTATGGTATTTTATTACATCACCATTGGGTCATTATGATGTCATAAAACACATTATATATTAAAATGGTATTTAATTTTTACCCAAAAATTTGACTGTCTCAGAAAATTATGAAAAATTAACCGTTGGATAATTTCGACGTCCTGATTCCAAAAATAATATTTATTTTATCTAAATAATTTTCTAAATATGTGAATTTTCACTTTTAAAATAAAAACCGACATTTATAAAAATTTCACGGGTTTTGACAGAAATGGCTTTCAAACCTTAATAAAAATTTTAATTGCATTCATAAAATTATAAGATCATTTATATTTAATAAAAATTAATTTAATATTAATAATAATATTTTATTAAAATAGTATTTAATTCAAAAATCCTTTAATTTAATAAAATATAATTCTTAATTAAGTAATAACTAAAAACACCGTTTGTACTTTAAAAACTAATTACAATGTATCAAAAAATGACTAGAAATTATATTCATTATTATATAAAAAAATAATGTACATGAACATGGTGCTACTTATTTGTTACATAACCTCTTAAAATAGCCGCATAAGACCTAAGGGTAAGGTGTGCGATGGTGACAGACTCTTGGTGTAACGCCCCGACCCCAGCTACCCAGAGTCGGTGCATTAATTACATAACATTGGCATGATCACAAGAAATATCAAATCTCGAAAGACCGATTAGTTTAGTAGCCTTGGAAACACTAGATATAATCATAAAGTTTTACATTACATTTCAAAGTGAAAAACTACTACAACAACAAAATCTTCATATCCACACTATTAACCCCTCATAATATCCCTGCAAGTCAATCATAATTTACTTCTTCACTTCCTGGGAAAAATAAGACATCGAAAAGGGGTGAGCTCAAATGCCCAGTAAGGATAACAATATAGCGGAAACTTTCATCAATAAGAATAAACATTTAAGGAAATGTATAACTAAAACAAAAGCCTTTTAAACATGAACTTTCAACATGGTATGGCATAAATAAAATGAAATAATGCCATTTACTTATTCACATGGATATTCTACTAATCGAATAATCACATGCAAAAATCAATAACCACTTTCATAATGTTGGAATGCATAATGCCAGACTATCATTACCACATAGCCAAGGCCTCGTGCCAAGACTACAAATAAGTTTTTGTCAAGGCCTTGTGCCAAGACACTAGTTTGTCTCATGAGACCTACCGATGCATCGAGGAGCTATAGCGGGCTCCACCCGTCACTTATTAAGTCCAATGCATTCCCATATGAAAAGGTTTAAACATAACATAAACATTCGTATTAAAAATAGCATACGAAATGTCAATAATTTTACCATAAACTATGAATGGTATAAAAATAGCACATACATAGTCAAACATATCACAAAACCTTCAATACAATATAGAAGTTTTGTATCATAATAAATCAACTTCAAATAATCTTAAAATCCATCAAAGGATGTTGACATAGATGAAATCAAAATTCTTTTTAAAGAAATATCTCCTTTTATTTTGAAATCATTTAAGATCCATATAAAATAAAACATTTTCTTTGAAAATATTCTTATAAGCTTGTAAGGAAAGCTTTGAAGATTTTATAACGGCGTAAAATAACCGCACCCGCCGTATAAGTTAAAAAAATCATTCTTACCTCAATTCTGTCGAAAAGGTTAAAAAGGACCTTGTTTTGAAAACGACAGAAAGATTCCTTTATAAACCTCTTATAAAAAGTCAAAAAAGGGTATAAATGGCTTTAACCCATATTCTTGTAAATAGTAAAAATGTTTTGAAATACATTTTTAAGAAACATGGATGTGGATGATAAAGAGATCCCAGTAGATTATTACATATAAACAAACTCGGATAATGAAGAGATTGTGAAATAACCCTTACCTTGTACTTTTCCTTGGTTGGGGTAGGTTAACCTCCTGTATAATGGTGAAATAATTGTTATTAAATTATACAAGAATCATATATATTAATATGATATCATATATGATCTTTTAACATTGATTTATTAATAATATCTTAGAATTATCATCGTTTCGGGTGTTAACTTACTCATTTTCTTTTATATGTTTTGTTACATAAGCCATGTTTGTTGTATCTTATTCATATCCAGAATGATATCAAGTCCTTAAACATCATTTTTAAATCATAAAATGATAATTATACTTGAATGGATACGATGGAGAATGAATCTCATCGCGTTCGTGGAGACGGTAGTCCGTACGTACGCACAAGCGACAATATCATTCTTTTGATATTAAAATAATATATAAATGAATGGTATATCATATATACAGAATCATTAACATGTTATATTTATTATTTAAATGAGTTACACATCATTATTATACCCATCCAAATAATATTATATTGAATAACAATTACACCACGACGTGGAGACGGTAAGCCGTACGTACGCACGTATGGTGACATGTTATTCAAAGGGTGGATAGAATACTGAATATTATTGTACCATACTTATAATAACATCACAGTATATGTGAGATACTGGAGTTATTATTTTAGAATGTTAAGAACAAAGGAAGAAGAAGTGGAAGAAGAAATGAACTTAGAAAAGGGTGGTGAAATCATTACCTCTTCTTCGGGTTCTTCCTTTTGATTTGATCAAAAGGGCTCCTTAGGTTGGATTTCTGATCCAACTAAGGCCTCTAGGTTGTAGTGAGGGATGTTGGGAGACTATTTGGGCAGAGTTTGGCCGAACCAAAAGGCTTTGAAGGTGTGAAGAAATGAGAAGGAGGAGTTCCCTTTTATAAGAGGGGTGAGGGGCACCTTTGGAAAAGCTAGAAATATTAATTTATAATAAATTCATATTCGGTTTCTAAAGGCTCCAAAGTTGACTATTCAAAGTATGAGGTGGGGATAGGTCGAAAACAACTCATACAATAGAATTTAGACAGGTTTGGGTACTTATATTAACCTTATCTTTAAGTATTAACTCTAAGTTAATTAGTTTCACTTTTACAATGTCTCTTTGTATTTTATATATTATGGTTAATAAACTTACTATATACATCCAAGAGACCCCCAAGTGGTCCATTAATGATTAACCTATCATAATATAAGTCTCTTGGCCGAACCTTAGATTTTTAGGAATTTAATATCAATTAATAATATAATATTTGTTTTAAGAACTCTTTTATGTCAATTTTGACACTAATCAATAGTTGATTTTTTTTGAAACTCATAAAAGATTGATTACTTCGAAAAAAGTCCATTACATCAATCCTAATATATCATATTAGCCTAGAAAATTAGTTTAATTCATTAAAAGTTTCATATTATATTTATTTGGGTATTTATAATATCAATTATTTTAATTTTTCACTATTATAGTAATTACTACATCATCATTGTGTCATAAATAAAATAACTTATATAATGTCTAAAAATTATAAATAAAATATCATTATGTAGGAAATCCTTTTATCTTTCTAATGAATATTTATAATCGAAAATCCAACATGTATAACCCTATGTAAGAACTGTTGTTCTAAAAGATATATGCTTGTGTCATTTTTGTATTCATTTTGACTTAATTAAAATAAAGTGTCATTATCACTTACAAGTGGATCCATGGGGTCCCAAAATAGACCCAAAGATGCCCATGGTCGACTATGTATCAACAAATAGGGTTAAGACACGTTTTAGGGTAATTTAGTATTATTATAATATTATTTTTTTAACCCTTATTTACCGGATTTACCCTTAACCATGGTAAATAAAATATTTACCGCAGTAATTATTCAAAATGTCTAAAAATAAAAGTTACCTATTTACACAATTTGAACATCCTGATTCCAAATATGGAATCCATTTTTCTAAATTCAAAACACAGAAGTGGCAGAAATTAATTTAAAATTAATTCCCGCTGTCAAAACAAAAAGCGTCTTTTTAAGAGATAATAACTATCAAAAGATTGACACTTGTTTATGTTCGGTTTAATTGTAAAATTATGTCTAATGACCAACATTATATTAAATTGTAAAAATATATTCTAAATATACTTTAAAACCACTCAAATTCATAATTTATCACTATTAATTATTTTGATTAAAAAAGTTGTTTTTAATTAAAATTTAGTAATTTTCACTATTCATCAAAATATGAAAGTTATCCGAGAAGTACCAAAATTTCACCTTAGGATAAATTCGATATTCCGAATCCAAAAATGAAGTCCATTTTCAAATATAAAATATATATAATTTCAAAAATTAGGTATTTCTATTTATAACGGCTAGTTTTATTGGTTATGGTGTGTTAGAACTCGGTGTTGCGTACAACTCACGCTATCGCATTATTCGAAGGGAAACGTACCGTAGAAGCTTGGGGTGTTACATTCTCCCCTCCTTCAAATAATTGCGTCCTTGCAATTTCTAGGGTATTACTGCATAAAAAGACTCGGGTGGTTCTTCATCATAAGTTCCTCGGGTTCCCACGTTGCCTCTTCCATCTTATGATTTCTCCACAAAACTTTTACCAGACGCGTCGTCCGGTTTCTCAGTACTTGTTCTCTTGTATCAAGAATCCTGACGGGCTCTTCACAATAGGAAAGATCGAGTTCCAGTTCTAATTCATCATAGGTGAGTACATGCGTTGGGTCAGGCATGTATTTCCTCAACAGAGATACGTGGAACACATCGTGAACTTTGGAGAGACTTGGCGGCATTGCCAATCGGTAAGCTACAGCCCCAATTCGTTCTAGAATTTCGAAAGGTCCGATGTACCTGGGACTCAATTTACCTTTCTTACCAAAACGTATGACTCCATTCCATGGAGATACCTTCAGGAAAACATGATCACCGACTTGAAATTCCAAATTCTTCCTTCGATTATCGGCATAGCTCTTCTGCCTACTTTGAGCTGCTTTAATGTGATTTTGGATTACCTTCACCTTTTCCACTGTTTCCTCCACCAGTTCTGGGCCTACAAGTTTTCTTTCACCAACGTCATCCCAACAGGTTGGTGTACGACATCTCTTTCCGTATAACGCTTCATATGGTGCCATCTGAATACTCGAATGGAAGCTATTGTTATAGGAAAATTCTACTAGTGGTAAATATTGATCCCACATACCCTGAAAATCAAGTGAGAAAGATCTCAACATGTCTTCTAAGGTCTGAATAGTCCGTTCTGATTGTCCGTCTGTCTGAGGGTGGTAAGAAGTGCTCAAATGAAGTTCAGTATCCAGGGATTTCTGAAGACTTTTCCAAAATCTTGAAGTAAAATGGGGATCAAGATCAGAAACAATCGATAGGGGTACTCCATGAAGTCTCACAACTTCATTAATGTATAGTCTTGCTAGACGTTCCAGGGGTAGATCTTCTCTTATAGAAAGAAAATGTGCTGACTTGGTAAGACGATCAACAATAACCCATATTACATCGTTCCTTCAAGGAGTCTTTGGTAGCCCCATGACAAAGTCCATTGTAATATTGTCCCATTTCCACTCCGGTATGGGAAGAGGTTGCATGACTCCTCCAGGCTGTTGCCTTCCAGCTTTCACTTGTTGACAAACCATACATCTTGACACAAAATCAGCAATCTCTCTCTTCATGTTGTCCCACCAAAAATGTTCCTTCAAATCTCTATACATTTTGGTGCTCCCAGGGTGTATAGAGAAATTAGAACTATGAGCATCATCCAGCAATTCCCTTTTTAGATCAGGTATATTGGGAACACAAAGTCTCTTCCCGAATTTCAAAATTCCACCTTCATACGCAAAGTCTCTCAATCTCCCGTCATTCACAGCTTTAATCTTCTTTTGGAATTCTTCATCATCAGTCTGAGAACTCTTAATCCTTTCTAGTAAAGATGGTTTGGCAACCATTTGAAAAAGCATTGATGTTTCACCTTCCCTGGTTATTCCCATGTCCATCTTCACTAGCTCCATGAAAATTGGATCCCTTTCAATTCTCATATTGTTCAAAACTCCATGGTCTTTTCTACTCAAAGCATCTGCCACCTTGTTTGCCTTCCCTGGGTGGTAGTGTATCATACAATCATAATCCTTGAGTAATTCAAGCCATCTCCTTTGCCTCATGTTGAGTTCTTTTTGTGAGAAAATATACTTCAAACTCTTGTGATCAGTATAAATCTCACATTTTTCACCATAGAGGTAGTGCCTCCATATTTTCAAAGCAAAGATCACTGCTGCTAACTCGAGATCATGAGTAGGATAGTTTTGTTCATGAATTTTCAACTGTCGTGATGCATAGGCAATAACTCTATCATTCTGCATAAGGACACAGCCAAGTCCTTTCTTTGATGCATCACTATAAATAACGAACCCATCATTCCCCGATGGTAGAGTCAATATAGGAGCATTGACTAATCTTCTCTTCAGTTCTTCGAAACATTCTTCACACTCTTTTGTCCAAACAAATTTAACCCCTTTACGTGTGAGCTTCGTTAATGGGTTATCCAATCGAGCAAAATTCTGGACGAAACGTCGATAATAACCTGCCAAGCCAATAAAACTACGTACCTCAGTTATACTCGTAGGTGCTGGCCATTCTTGGATTGCCTTGGTCTTAGAAGGATCAACAGAGATTCCATCTTTAGAGACAATATGGCCAAGAAAAGAAATCTCCTGAAGCCAGAATTCACACTTGCTAAACTTTCCATATAATTCATGCCTCCTCAGAGTCTTCAAGATAATGCGAAAGTGATTTTCATGATCTTTGTAGGTTTTGGAGTATGCCAAGATATCATCAATAAATACCACCACAAATTCATCGAGATACTCCTTGAAAACTCTATTCATCAGATCCATGAATACAGAGGGTGCATTAGTCAATCCACACGGCATTATAGTAAACTCGTAATGCCCGTACCTGGTTCGAAATGCTGTTTTCGGAATGTCTTCCTTCTTTACACACAACTGATGGTATCCAGATCGAAGGTCAATCTTTGAAAAGTATTGAGCTCCATGCAGTTGGTCAAATAAATCATCAATACGAGGTAGGGGATACTTGTTCTTTATCGTTATAGCATTGATCTCCCTGTAGTCGATACATAACCTCATAGATCCATATTTCTTTTTAACAAAAAGAACAGGGGCTCCCCATGGAGAAACACTAGGGCGAATAAATCCCTTATTACTCAATTCCTCTAGTTGTTTCTTTAGTTCGACTAACTCTACAGTAGCCATTCTATAAGGGGTCTTCGATATAGGCCTTGATCCAGGAATCAAATCAATAGAAAACTCTACTTCTCGTTCTGGAGGATGTCCAGGTAAATCTTCTGGAAATACATCTACAAACTCTTTCACAATAGGTACATCCTCTATTTGAACATTCCTTTCCTCACCGACAGTTATTTCATTCTCTTCCTCCCCGATAATTGAATTAAGTTGAGCTACAGGGGGTGGATCTAAATAAGAATTAGGTGGTGACGATTCTGCTCTAAAAATAAGGTGCTCCTTATCATTATCATCAAGAATCGTAACCTCTTTCTTCTTACAATAAATCTTTGCATCATAGTCCGAGAGCCAGTCCATACCGAGGATTATATCAAACTCAATCATAGGTATGACGATGAAATCAGCAGATAAAGAAAATTTATGTGCTCTAATGGGGACTGATTCACAAAACTTTGTTGCAACGATACTTCCCTTAGGAGTTTTAACTGACAACTCCCTTATTAAATCAAATTGGAAATATCTAATTTTCTTAGCAAACTGGGAAGATATGAAACAATGCGATGATCCAGAATCAAATAATGCATTTGCTAAACTTGAGGAAACCATTAAATTACCTGCCACCACGTCTTTCGGAGCTTCTACCTCAGCAGTAGTGATAGCATAAGCCTGGCCTTGATCCCTTGGCCTTTTCTGAGGTAAGTTCTCCTGACGCTTAGGACATGCATTTGCATAATGTCCCATCTCCCTGAAATTGTAGCACTGAACGTTGGTAGCTTCCTTCTTCCCCTTGCAATCATGAGCTTGGTGGCCTTTTTCACCACACTTGTAACAGACTCCCATTCCCTTCAGGCAAGCACCGGGGTGTTTCTTCCCGCACTTACCACAAGATGGATATTCAACCTTTCCCTTCTTCCCCTTATTTCCATTCCCAGATTGATCAGCAGGTCTCTTCTTCTCTTGCTTTGCTTTAAAGTCATAAGACTTAGAGAATTCCTTTTCGATCTTGATAGCACATGAGACAATGTCTTCGTACGATGAAAAGGATTGTGAGACTAATGCTCGACGGAGAAATGGTTTTAACCCATCAAAGAAACGATCAATCTTACTTCTTGGGTTGCGAATATAATCTTCAGCATACCTCGCTAACCTTGTAAAGTTAGCCTCATACTTTGTGACATTATCATCCTCCTTTTGTCTCAGACTCAGAAATTGCCTTTCCATATCTGCTCGATGGTCGCGAGGAAAGTATTTTTCTAAAAACAGATCTTTGAACTCCCTCCATTCCATGTTTGATACTTCATCATCTTCCTTCATGTTTTGAATCAATGACCACCATTGATCAGCATCTCCAGTGAGGCGGTAAACTGCCATGGTAACTTTTTCCCTTTCACTACTCCCCAAAGCCTGAAATATTTTCTCTAGGGAAAATATCCATTGCTCAGCTACTAAGGGATTTGTACTTCCATTGAACGTTGGTGGTTGTTGTCTCATGAATCGATCTAACATTGATCCTCCACGCTGCAGATCAGGGTGCTCCATACGGGTAAGGTTATTATTCATAACCTGAGTAAGTTGTCCCAGTACGGTGATTAGCTGATCAGCACCAGTTGCATCACCAGCCCCACTATAATTATCTTGAGCAGGAGGGCAATCCCTACATGGAGTGCGTGCATTGATACGGTTTCCATTTCTTCCACTAGGCGCCATTTCTAAACAATGGCATATACTAGATCAGTTTATGAATCAAAATACATAATCCCATACTTATAAAACACTTAACATAAATTGAACTATTTATGGATATAATACATAATCATAAAAATGTTTTCTTTGAGGAAGTATATACTCATAAACCCTTCATAATGATTTGTAGAGAAAATGAGAGTTATCCTAAGAATATCCCCCGGGAGTGTCGTAACCAAGAGTGCAGCAAGGCCCGTTGTCGTGCACCAGTTCCCGTTCGAGTCTAGCTCAAAGCGGTGTTTTCGGGTTTTACCCCTAGGTACATCTGTGACAGAGCCGCCTCTACCTGCTCGTATCCAGACAGGGATGTATTGCTCGGAAAACTCACAAAATCTCTACAATACCAAAATTCTAGGAAGTTCTTCTATACTAATCCTCAAAGTTCATCTTAAGTCTACGTGCTCTAATCAGAGATTATCTAAATCTAGCTTCCAAGGTTTGTACTAAACTTCCTCTGATACCAACTGTAACGCCCCGACCCCAGCTACCCAGAGTCGGTGCATTAATTACATAACATTGGCATGATCACAAGAAATATCAAATCTCGAAAGACCGATTAGTTTAGTAGCCTTGGAAACACTAGATATAATCATAAAGTTTTACATTACATTTCAAAGTGAAAAACTACTACAACAACAAAATCTTCATATCCACACTATTAACCCCTCATAATATCCCTGCAAGTCAATCATAATTTACTTCTTCACTTCCTAGGAAAAATAAAACATAGAAAAGGGGTGAGCTCAAATGCCCAGTAAGGATAACAATATAGCGGAAACTTTCATCAATAAGAATAAACATTTAAGGCAATGTATAACTAAAACAAAAGCCTTTTAAACATGAACTTTCAACATGGTATGGCATAAATAAAATGAAATAATTCCATTTACTTATTCACATGGATATTCTACTAATCGAATAATCACATGCAAAAATCAATAACCACTTTCATAATGTTGGAATGCATAATGCCAGAATATCATTACCACATAGCCAAGGCCTCGTGCCAAGACTACAAATAAGATTTTGTCAAGGCCTTGTGCCAAGACACTAGTTTGTCTCATGAGACCTACCGATGCATCGAGGAGCTATAGCGGGCTCCACCCGTCACTTATTAAGTCCAATGCATTCCCATATGAAAAGGTTTAAACATAACATAAACATTCGTATTAAAAATAGCATACGAAATGTCAATAATTTTACCATAAACTATGAATGGTATAAAAATAGCACATACATAGTCAAACATATCACAAAACCTTCAATACAATATAGAAGTTTTGTATCATAATAAATCAACTTCAAATAATCTTAAAATCCATCAAAGGATGTTGACATAGATGATATCAAAATTCTTTTTAAAGAAATATCTCCTTTTATTTTGAAATCATTTAAGATCCATATAAAATAAAACATTTTCTTTGAAAATATTCTTATAATCTTGTAAGGAAAGCTTTGAAGATTTTATAACGGCGTAAAATAACCGCACCCGCCGTATAAGTTAAAAAAACATTCTTACCTCAATTCTGTCGAAAAGGTTAAAAAGGACCTTGTTTTGAAAACGACAGAAAGATTCCTTTATAAACCTCTTATAAAAAGTCAAAAAAGGGTATAAATGACTTTAACCCATATTCTTGTAAATAGTAAAAATGTTTTGAAATACATTTTTAAGAAACATGGATGTGGATGATAAAGAGATCCCAGTAGATTATTACATATAAACAACCTCGGATAATGAAGAGATTGTGAAATAACCCTTACCTTGTACTTTTCCTTGGTTGGGGTAGGTTAACCTCCTGTATAATGGTGAAATAATTGTTATTAAATTATACAAGAATCATATATATTAATATGATATCATATATGATCTTCTAACATTGATTTATTAATAATATCTTAGAATTATCATCGTTTCGGGTGTTAACTTACTCATTTTCTTTTATATGTTTTGTTACATAAGCCATGTTTTTTGTATCTTATTCATATCCAGAATGATATCAAGTCCTTAAACATCATTTTTAAATCATAAAATGATAATTATACTTGAATGGATACGATGGAGAATGAATCTCATCGCGTTCGTGGAGACGGTAGTCCGTACGTACGCACGAGCGACAATATCATTCTTTTGATATTAAAATAATATATAAATGAATGGTATATCATATATACAGAATCATTAACATGTTATATTTATTATTTACATGAGTTACACATCATTATTATACCCATCCAAATAATATTATATTGAATAACAATTACACCACGACGTGGAGACGGTAAGCCGTACGTACGCACGTATGGTGACATGTTATTCAAAGGGTGGATAGAATAATGAATATGGTTGTACCATACTTATAATAACATCACAGTATATGTGAGATACTGGAGTTATTATTTTAGAATGGTAAGAACAAAGGAAGAAGAAGTGGAAGAAGAAATGAACTTAGAAAAGGGTGGTGAAATCATTACCTCTTCTTCGGGTTCTTCCTTTTGATTTGATCAAAAGGGCTCCTTAGGTTGGCTTTCTGATCAAACTAAGGCCTCTAGGTTGTAGTGAGGGATGTTGGGAGATTATTTGGGCAGAGTTTGGCCGAACCAAAAGGCTTTGAAGGTGTGAAGAAATGAGAAGGAGGAGTGCCCTTTTATAAGAGGGGTGAGGGGCACCTTTGGAAAAGCTAGAAATATTAATTTATAATAAATTCATATTCGGTTTCTAAAGGCTCCAAAGTTGACTATTCAAAGGATGAGGTGGGGATAGGTCGAAAACAACTCATCCAATAGAATTTAGACAGGTTTGGGTACTTATATTAACCTTATCTTTAAGTATTAACTCTAAGTTAATTAGTTTCACTTTTACAATGTCTCTTTGTATTTTATATATTATGGTTAATAAACTTACTATATACATCCAAGAGACCCCCAAGTGGTCCATTAATGATTAACCTATCATAATATAAGTCTCTTGTCCGAACCTTAGATTTTTAGGAATTTAATATCAATTAATAATATAATATTTGTTTTAAGAACTCTTTTATGTCAATTTTGACACTATTCAATAGTTGATTTTTTGTGAAACTCATAACAGATTGATTAATTCGAAAAACGTCCATTAAATCAATCCTAATATATCATATTAGCCTAGAAAATTAGTTTAATTCATTAAAAGTTTCATATTATATTTATTTGGGTATTTATAATATCAATTATTTTAATTGTTCACTATTATAGTAATTACTGCATCATCATTGTGTCATAAATAAAATAACTTATTTAATGTCTAAAAATTATAAATAAAATATCATTATGTAGGAAATCGTTTTATCTTTCTAATGAATATTTATAATCGAAAATCCAACATGTATAACCCTATGTAAAAATTGTTGTTCTAAAAGATATATGCTTGTGTCATTTTTGTATTCATTTTGACTTAATTAAAATAAAGTGTCATTATCACTTACAAGTGGATCCATGGGGTCCCAAAATAGACCCAAAGATGCCCATGGTCGACTATGTATCAACCAATAGGGTTAAGACACGTTTTAGGGTAATTTAGTATTATTATAATATTATTTTTTTAACCCTTATTTACCGGATTTACCCTTAACCATGGTAAATAAAATATTTACCGCAGTAATTATTCAAAATGTCTAAAAATAAAAGTTACCTATTTACACAATTTGAAAATCCTGATTCCAAATATGGAATTCATTTTTCTAAATTCAAAACACAGAAGTGGCAGAAATTAATTTAAAATTAATTCCCGCTGTCAAAACAAAAAGCGTGTTTTTAAGAGATAATAACTATCAAAAGATTGACACTTGTTTATGTTCGGTTTAATTGTAAAATTATGTCTAATGACCAACATTATATTAAATTGTAAAAATATATTCTAAATATACTTTAAAACCACTCAAATTCATAATTTATCACTATTAATTATTTTGATTAAAAAAGTTGTTTTTAATTAAAATTTAGTAATTTTCACTATTCATCAAAATATGAAAGTTATCCGAGAAGTACCAAAATTTCACCTTAGGATAAATTCGATATTCCGAATCCAAAACTGAAGTCCATTTTCAAATATAAAATATATATAATTTCAAAAATTAGGTATTACTATTTATAACGGCTAGTTTTATTGGTTATGGTGTGTTAGAACTCGGTGTTGCGTACAACACACGCTATCGCATTATTCGAAGGGAAACATACCGTAGAAGCTTGGGGTGTTACACTTGGGGTTGCTCGGATAACATCGCTCGAGTGGTGATCTCTATCAACTTCCATTTTTCCCGTAGACGATCACGTTCGAGCTTGACTTGATGAAGCTCAGCTTGGGCTTGGTCAAGGGAAAAGCCCAAAGACGCCACCTCCTTTCCGAGCTCCGAAAAATGGGCTTAGTAAGGGGCAATTCTACTGGATGAGGCC
Organism: Viscum album; assembly: GCA_963277665.1. Lineage (NCBI taxonomy): Eukaryota > Viridiplantae > Streptophyta > Magnoliopsida > Santalales > Viscaceae > Viscum > Viscum album. Next base: position 1,575,856,578 of record OY728146.1, on the reverse strand, counting down.
ATCGCTTCCTTTGTATGAGTAGAAAATTGGTTCATTAAAGCCTTATATTTAAACTACCCAGATGATCACTGTTCAACGGCTATAAAAGTAACGGTCACAAATCTTAACGTAAAACTTAAAGAAGTTGACATCTTATAAAAACATTTTTCATAAAGAAACATTTAACTGGATCAAGAGGGATTTTCCATTAATGAAACTTTGGTTCGTTACAACATTCCCCCCTTAAGAAATTTCGCCCTCAAAATTTTCCTTTTCCCACACTAAAACAAATGTGGGTAACTTAGCTTCATCATATCCTCCGACTCCCAAGTTGCTTCTTCAAACTTGTGGTTTCTCCACAACACCTTGACGAGGGGCATTGTCTTATTTAGTAGAACTTTTTCTCTACGATCTAAGATCTTCACTGGTTGCTCCTCATAAGAAAGATCGTCTTCTAATTGTACCACCTCAGAAGAGAGTACATTTGAAGGGTCTGGTATGTACTTCCTTAAGAGGGATACATGGAAGACATCATGCACCTTGGCCATAGTAGGTGGAAGTGCTAGTCGATAGGCCACAGCCCCAACACGATCAAGAATCTCGAAGGGGCCGATGTACCTTGGACTTAACTTCCCTTTCTTTCCAAACCTCACGACCTTCTTCCACGGAGATATGCGTAAAAACACCATGTCTCCGACTTTAAACTCAAGGTCTCGTCGACGATTATCTGCATAACTCTTCTGTCGACTTTGTGCTGCCTTGATATGCTGCTGAATGGTTTTCACCTTCTCCACCATTTCTTCGACCATTTCTGGTCCAAGCAGCTTACGTTCACCGACCTCATCCCAACATGCTGGTGTTCTACACCTTTTCCCATACAGGGCTTCATATGGTGCCATTTGGATGCTCGATTGGAAACTATTATTATAAGAGAACTCAACTAGAGGAAGATGTTGATCCCATCCTCCTTTAAAGTCCATTGAGCACGCTCTCAACATATCCTCAAGTGTTTGGATAGTCCGCTCGGATTGGCCATCAGTTTGAGGATGATAGGCCATACTGAAGTTCAGTTCAGTATTCAGAGCATGATGAAGACTCTTCCAAAACTTAGAGGTAAATCTTGGATCTCGGTCAGACACAATAGATAGTGGTACTCCATGCAACCGTACCACTTCCCTGATATATATCCGTGCCAGTTGATCCAAAGAGAAATCCTCTAGAATAGCAATGAAGTGTGCAGTCTTTGTAAGACGATCCACAATAACCCAGGTTGCATTCTTGCTTTTGGATGTCCTTGGAAGTCCAGTGACGAAGTCCATGGTGATGTTCTCCCATTTCCATTTTGGTATGGGCAATGGTTGCATCATCCCCTTAGACTTCTGCCTCTCTGCCTTCACTTGCTGACACACCAGGCACTTTGATGTATATTCGGCGATCTCCTTCTTCATATTATCCCACCAAAAGTTTTCTCGGAGATCTCGATACATCTTTGTGCTCCCTGGGTGAATAGAGAAATTTGAACTATGTGCATCATCCAAAAGTTCCTTCTTCAGCTCCGAACTTGATGGGACACATAGTCTTTTCCCAAACCGCACAATTCCTTCTTCATTAACATTAAACTCTGAGGATTTTCCCTTTTTGATAGCTTCCACTTTTTCTTGGATTCTCGCATCATCCTTTTGAGCATCCTTTAACCTTTCCAAAAGAGATGGTTGAGAAATCATTTGTGAAAGGATTGATGATTTTCCCTTCTTTATGATTCCCACGTCCATCTTCATCAAGTCTAAGAAGATTGGATCCTTCTCAATTCTCATCATTGATATAATTGCTGGATCCTTTCTACTTAGGGCATCTGCCACCTTGTTCGCCTTCCCAGGGTGGTAATGTATTGAACAGTCATAATCTTTTATGAGCTCTATCCATCTTCTCTGGCGCATATTAAGCTCTTTCTGTGTGAATATATATTTAAGACTCTTGTGGTCAGTATATATCTCACATTTCTCTCCATAGAGATAATGCCGCCCGATTTTCAAGGCAAAGATCACCGCTGCCAACTCCAGATCATGCGTTGGATAGTTTCGCTCATGGATTTTCAACTGTCTTGAGGCATAGGATATCACTTTATCATTCTGCATCAGCAAACATCCTATGCCCTTCTTCGAAGCATCACTGAATACCACAAAAAGTTCCCCACTTGTGGGTAAAGTGAGCACAGGTGCAGTGATAAGCCTCTTTTTCAACTCCTTGAAGCTTTCTTCGCATTCATCACTCCAAGTAAACTTTACTCCCTTTAGAGTTAGCTTGGTAAGAGGGTTGGACAATCTTGAGAAGTTTCTCACAAATCGTCGATAATATCCAGCTAACCCCAAGAAGCTACGGATATCAGTTACCGATGTTGGCCTCGGCCATCCCTCAATTGCATCTGTTTTGGAGGGGTCCACAGATATCCCATTGCTTGTGATGATATGGCCCAAGAATGAGACCTCCTTCAACCAGAACTCACACTTGCTGTACTTGGCATAGAGCTTCTCCTTGCGCAAAGTCTCTAGTACAGTTCTTAAATGCTCCTCATGGTCCTCCTTGGTTTTGGAGTATATCAGAATATCATCTATAAAGACTACCACAAATTTATCTAGGTAATCTCTAAAGACTCTATTCATCAAGTCCATGAATATTTTTGGAGCATTGGTGAGTCCAAAAGGCATTACTATGAATTCATAGTGCCCGTACCTTGTACGAAAAGCAGTCTTGGGGATATCTTCCTTCTTCACCCTTACTAGATAATATCCCGACCGCAAGTCGACCTTGGAGAAGTATTGTGCTCCACGTAGCTGATCAAACAAGTCATCGATTCATGGGAGAGGATACTTGTTCTTTATCGTGATTTTTTTAAGTTCACGATAATCGATGCAAAGCCGCATTGACCCATCCTTCTTCTTGACGAAGAGGACTGGTGCACCCCATGGTGATGCACTTGGGCGTATAAACCCATTATCCAGATTCTCCTGTAGTTGTTTCTTCAGTTCTTCAAGCTCAACCACAGCCATTCTATATGGAGTCTTGGATATTGGTAGCGCCCCAGGTATAAGTTCAATTGAGAACTCAACATCTCTTCTTGGAGGAAGACCAGGAAGTTCCTCGGGAAATACTTCAGCGAATTCCCTCACAATAGGCATTTCTTCAAGGGTGGTTTCTTCCTTGGACTCAATCATCTAAGCCAGATATGCGTGCTCATAAGGCAGTAATATCCATGCTTGAGATGATGGAGCTAAAGGAGATTCATCTTCCTCCTGACACTTGTAAAGAATCGGGGGTCGATTCTCCATATGGAGTGTGATTTCCCTCTCCCGACAATTTATGTTGGCTCTATATAAGGAAAGCCAATCCATGCCAAGAATTGCATCAAATTCCACCAAAGGGAGTATGACAAGGTTCGCCGGGAAATTCAATCCACAGATTATAACAGGGGAGGACTTATACTCATGGGATGCAATGATTGCCCCATTTGCCGTACTCACCGACATCTTTACTTCCATGATTTGTGGTGGTGCAGGGATTATTCTACTAAACTTTTGAGATATAAAAGAATGCGTAGAACTTGAATCAAAAAGTACGTTCGCTATTCTTGAATGAATAACTAGCGTACCTGTCACCACTTCGTTGTCGGGGTTCACTTCGGCAGAAGTGATGGAAAAAGCTCTTCCTTGCTGTCTTGGAGGTTGTTGATTGCCTCCGATAACCCTTGGATTAGGGAACTGATTCGCAAAATGACCCGGTTCTTTGCATTTGAAGCATTGAACAACGCGTTGAGGTTCGAACGGAGCGTTCCTCCCCTCCGTCGCAGCCGCGGGTCCTTCTTGCTGACAGTTAACAGCTAGGTGCCCTTCTCTTCCACACTTGAAGCATTTTCTTGTCCCCCTAAGGCAATTTCCAGGGTGCTTCTTTCCACACTTTTGGCAAGTGGGGTGCTGGAATTTCTTAGCGCCGTTGGATTTATCCATCGGACCACCAGCATTGAAGTCCACCTTCCGCTTCTTGGCCCCATGATACCCCTGTGATTCTCCGATCTCCATTTCAACCTTGAGGGCACATCGGACAATTTCCTCATAGCTGTCGAAGTCACGGATCGCTAATGCTTTCCGCAAGCTAGGCTTCAGCCCACCAAAGAAGCGGTCAACCTTGCATTCGGGGGTAACGACAAAGCCAGAAGCGTATCGTGCAAGCCTTGTGAAGTTTGCCTCGTATGCTCCCACAGATTCCTCATCTTTCTGCTTGAGGGAAAGGAAGTCCCTTTCCATCTTAAGACGGAGGGTGCGTGGAAAATATTTATCGAAAAACATCTTCCGGAATACCTTCCATTCCAAAGCCTCGATCTCCTCCTCAGGCTTCGTATTTTTGATCAACTTCCACCATTGATCAGCTTCACCCTCCATACGATAAGCCTCCAGGAGAACCTTCTCTTTTTCAGAGCATTGGAGGATAGAGAATATCTTTTCAATGGAGTTGATCCATTGTTCAGCAATCGTGGGATCGGATGATCCACTAAAAGTAGGAGGCCTTTGTCTCATGAAGCTTTCAATAGCGACTTGTTCTTTCTTAGGGGGGGTTGAACGTTCCTCTTGACCAGTGTTTCTATTCAAAACTTGAGTTAGCTTAGAGAGAAGCGTGACAAAGTTCGCGATTCCCGCTCCCATTGGATTTGGCATCTCATTGGTACAATCATCACACTGATCTTCACAACGGTTGTTAGCCCGAGTTCTCCTATTACCGGCCATTGGCTGGAATAAAAGGAAAGTTAGGGGTAACACATAAAGGGTAAACCAAAGACAAAAGTTGATGACTTATAAATAAACTTTAATCTCTTCAACTCATGAGTCTATAGGATTCAATCCAGGCTTTTCATGATCTTCATTCTAACATATATTCTTAGGGGAATTTTTCCCTTAATAAGGGTTCATACTAAGATTGTGAATTTATCAAAACATATCCCTCGGGAGTGTCGTAACCAAGAGTGCAGCAAGGCCAGTTGTCGTGCACCAGTTCCCGTTCGAGTCTAGCTCAAAGCGGTGTTTTCGGGTTTTACCCCTAGGATACATATGTGCCAGAGCCGCCTCTACCTGCTCGTATCCAGACAGGGATGTATTTGTTTGATAAAACACTTACTTAGTATTTACCAAAACTTAGGGATGTTTTTATTATGCTTAGTCTTGTATCAAAGGCTTTACTAGGGTTTCCTAATCCCAAAAATAACTAAACCTATCCTTTGATACCAACTATAACAACCCTGGTTTTTATTACAACTTAAACATGCTTTATTACATAAAACTTCACTTGATACAACAAAGAAGATCGAGAGGTTTAGTGTCTTTGGGGCTTAGGATCATTACATAAAAACATTAAACTTGAAATACAACATCCTTATTGAAAACTTCCTTTACATGACAACTACATTCCTTCGTACTTAGCATTGCATGGGATAACCTGAGGACATGCATAAGAAAAGGGTGAGCTATAAAGCCCAGTAAGGGAGTACATAATGAATAACATGAGGAGTACAATACATGTTAGGAAATAGGCATATCAATAGATCATAAGAGAGACATGAACATAAAGGCATGATAAAGCATGATAATCATAACATGGAATTGTGGCAACAACACTTAACATTGAATTAGCATGAGCCAAGGCTCATTGCACATGGAGCATGAGTAAACCCTCATTGCACTTGAAGCACGAGTAAACCCTCGATGCACTTGAATTAGAATGAGTCAACACTTATTGCACATGACGTATCATGATACTATACTTTACCCAATGCATTGGAGCGCTATCAGGGCGCACCCTTCTTAAACATTTCATTTCATGCATAAGTGTGCCACATGGATCATAAAACATGGATTCATAAAACATAATCATTTATTCGACGATAATGGAATGTGGAATTCATACATGAAACTTTACAATAAATAAGTAAATGTGCATAAAGGTGAATACCCTTGATGGAGAAATGGGCATGGTATTCACTACACAATGATATTGGCTTAGAAAATCGGTGTGATTTCGGCAGCGTAACGGCGTGACATAAGAATTCATAAAAAAAGCTGATGAGAGAGAAAGGGTTCCTCATCATATTTACATGTAATGGACAGTAAGAAGGTCATATAGATACATGTCCCAACAATTGAAAATGAATTTAGATTCATGATACAAAAGTATTGCTTGAATATAAAAGAGGAGAAAAAAGGTTCCTTTCGGAATTTCGGCATAGTAACGGGTGTACATGGGAGGCATTTAATGAGAGAGAAAGGGGTCTCCCATCATTCAAACAATAAGAGGGCAGTATGGGAGAGGTGCGAAACCATACCCCAACATTCATAAATGAAATTAAAAGGGCAATACAACTTAAAGAAAATTGACAAAAATGAGAAAGGAAGAAAAACCCTTACTTGGAAGTGTGCTTCCCAAGGCTAGAGAGAGGCTTGTGAGAGGCTTCTTGGGAGCTTGGGGCACCTTGATAGGATTCTAGAGAGAGTAGGGCAGAGGTTAGACGAACTTAAAGTGCTTTTAGTGAGGAGGAAGTGGGAGCTTGGGTGGGTTTATATAGGAAAGGTGAGAGAATTCTTTATTATTTAGGTTTGGGACCCCTTATATTAAAATAATCCAAAACACAAACCATCCCATGGTATTAGCCCATGGTTTCTGGAAAAGGAAAGAGGAAAACAATATTTTACAAGGCCAAGGTCCGAACTTATTAAAAAATTAGGGTTGCTTATGTGGAGGTGAGTCACACTCCCATGGAAATTAATTTAAAAAGGCAAAGTGTTGAATAAGTCTTGAGGGCTCCATTAATGCTTTGAAAAGTGATTCAAACAAACCCAAAACCTCATTATTTTAATGATAAAACACATATTGGCCGAACATAGGGATTATGGTATTTTATTACATCACCATTGGGTCATTATGATGTCATAAAACACATTATATATTTAAATGGTATTTAATTTTTACCCAAAAATTTAACTGTCTCAGAAAATTATGAAAAATTCACCGTTGGATAATTTCGACGTCCTGATTCCAAAAATAATATTTATTTTATCTAAATAATTTTCTAAATATGTGAATTTTCACTTTTAAAATAAAAACTGACATTTATAAAAATTTCACGGGTTTTGACAGAAATGGCTTTCAAACCTTAATAAAAATTTTAATTGCATTCATAAAATTTTAAGATCATTTATATTTAATAAAAATTAATTTAATATTAATAATAATATTTTATTAAAATATTATTTAATTCAAAAATCCTTTAATTTAATAAAATATAATTCTTAATTAAGTAATAACTAAAAACACCGTTTGTACTTTAAAAACTAATTACAATGTATCAAAAAATGACTAGAAATTATATTCATTATTATATACAAAAATAATGTACATGAACATGGTGCTACTTATTTGTTACATAACCTCTTAAAATAGCCGCATAATACCTAAGGGTAAGGTGTGCGATGGTGACAGACTCTTGGGGTTGCTCGGATAACATCGCTCGAGTGGTGATCTCTATCAACTTCCATTTTTCCCGTAGACGATCACGTTCGAGCTTGACTTGATGAAGCTCAGCTTGGGCTCGGTCAAGGGCAAAGCCCAAAGACGCCACCTCCTTTCCGAGCTCCGACAAATGGGCTTCGTAAGGGGCAATTCTACTGGATGAGGCCATCGCTTCCTTTGTCTGAGTAGAAAATTGGTTCGTTAAAGCCTTATATTTAAACTACCCAGATGATCACTGTTCAACGGCTATAAAAGTAACGGTCACAAATCTTAACGTAAAACTTAAAGAAGTTGACATCTTATAAAAACATTTTTCATAAAGAAACATTTAACTGGATCAAGAGGGATTTTCCATTAATGAAACTTTGGGTCGTTACAGCTTAAAGCTGTGCCGCTCGGCCTCCAGAACGGCTACGCCGTTCTGGTTCGGCACACCGCCGCGGCTCTGCCGCGGCGGTTCTTGTTCTGGTGGCGGGCGCCTCCGCCGCCTTTCGAGGACCACCAGATGTGCTCCGGTGGTCCGTTTTGCTCGCCGCCTTCGCAAACGGTCCTCCCGGGAACCGACCTTCACTACAGAGGCTTCAAAAATGACATTTCGGACCTGTTCGTCGTCACCCATCAATACACGCACACCGTTCAACCAGCGGAGTCTTAGAATCGCCTCCGCGGCCCCGACTCCAACCGCTATTTTTTTCGGACTCAACGGCGCGTCGTGATGGTTCCGCGCATCCTTGCCGTAATTCTCTATGTTTCCACATGGTGTCGTTGCACCGCACCACCTTTGTTCAAGCCGCAACATAATCAACAACAAGGGGGAGGAAGGTCAGCCGTGTTTGTGCGGTCCGACCTCCTCCCGTTATAATGATAGCAAGCGGCCAACAAATAGAAGTCGACGTACGACAAAGAAATAATTTACAGAAAAAACAATAAACCTCAACATCAACCCTCTTGAATGAACGATCCGCGGATCAACCTGGAAATGGTTGGTCCGCGCTCGCCGTTCTTTTCTCAAAAGATAAAGAGAATACCAAATAAATTCCCCTACCTCGTGTTGTTCGTCATTCGTAGCGTCGCTTCGTCAACGTTGGAATGAAAGACGTTGACGATGTTCTACGTGAGCGGCGTCTTCTCCCTTGACATGAAGTAAGAGGAAGAAAATCGGCATTCCTCGTGGGCGTCACCTCACGCTCTTGCCTTGGATGAAGGAAGAAGGTAAACACGTCGTCGGTCTCCGGTGGAGTCGGCGTTCGTCGACGAGATAATGTCGTCGTTCCTAATTCTCCCAAAGTATCCCAACCAATATTTTCCAAGAAAATAAAACATTAGGTACCCCAATATTATAAAAAAAAGTCATGACTTTCAAATTAATTCAAATGAATAAATTAATTAGGTAGCTTAACTCAATAATTTTAGGTGTTGACACATTAATGAGAGAAGAGAGAGAGGAAAAGGAAGGTTACTCAATTTAAGATGAGTTAAAAAATTAAAGAGGGGGGTTTTAAGGAGTTTTGGGGAAATTGAAATAGGAGTGGGCTCGTGAGGGCCCCACCTCACCTTTAATCATCTCATGGGTAGTTAGGGGCTTGTGGGACCCACCCTAACTACCCCATGTTGGATAAAACCACTAGGATAAAGAATTAATAACAAATTGTTCCGCAATTTTTAATTCAATTCATTATTAATCCACAATTTTTTATCAACTCCTCTCGAGCAAACGCATCTTCGCTAATGGTCCTCTTAAGAAATTACAGGTGCTGCGGTTTCATCGGTGCCCTCAAGTTTTGATTCCGAGCTCCGGTTCAAATGTTATGAAAATGCGCTCGTTCGTTCACTGAACGTACCCGATCTAATCTTCAGAAATTGATTCCGGGCACACCGGGCCTCGGAATCAAGTGCCGTCAGAAACTATGTTATTGTAAAATCTCAAATAAAAAATTAAGAAAAATAATTCAATTGAATTTTCAGGTCTTTACATTACTCCCACCTCAGGACTTTACGTCCCTGTAAAACTATAACACAAACTGGGGAATCAAAAGCGGTACTGAGAATGCATCTAAGCCTTCCGCTCACATGTGCTCACCTAGAGGTTTCCATGCTGCCTACGAAAACGCACAAGATGAATCGACAGTACTCGTAGGACTCACTCTTGTCGATCCTGAACCTCTAAAAGAACCTTGCAAAAGTCACCCCATCGCCAACACCCAGCTCCCCATGGTCAATGATGTGCGTTGGGTCAAGAACGTATCTCCTCAGTTGAGATATGTGGAAGTCGTTGTGCACCTGGTGAAACTGAGGTGGATTGGTCAAGCGGTAAGCCACCTCGCTTTCCCTGTTGAGGACCTGAAAAGGTCCGCTGAACCTCAGAGATATCTCTCTGCCTCGGCTACATCATCATAAACCTCGTCGAGGTGAGACCCGTATAAGAACGTGGTCTCTATCCTCGAACTCTAGAGGTCTCCCTTTCCTGATTAAAACGGAAACTCAAAACTCCTGGTGCCATGAGAATAAGTTTGGCCGACCCAAGAATGATCAGCTACACCCTCCCATGCAGTAGTTTGACCTGTGCTACCTGGGGTTTCCTTTTCACCGACCAAGGAAAACTCATCCCGATGTTTTCCTAATACCGTCAATTTGAGTATGAATATTGATTGCCAAATCCATACTCAAACTAAGGTCGTAAGGTCTCAACACTGCCACCAAGAGGTCCCAACCGAGACTCTCTCCTCAAGGGTCAGATCACACTGTCGGCGTAAGTGTGACTATCGAGTCTCCTCCCAAAGGTATATCCTGACATGAGGGTCATGTTAATGGCTTAACCGGAAACTCTAGGTTTGAGACTAGATTCATGGAAGGAAGGGATGATTCGTATTGATTTTTGTGGCTACGAAAGCTAGTAGAAGACAAATTCCGCACATTGAATCATCCTTAGAGCCCTTTAGGTCACACTCCTTGACATCATGCAGCTACTCTTTTCCCTGCCCTCCAGTTCCCTGAGCCTGGAGGGGAAAACAAAGGCGGGTGGTTATAACATGTTGAAATGTACACCACCTCATGCTACTCTCCTAGCTCTGCCTCAATTTCTGCTGCTCTACAGATTTATCTCTCCTTAACATTTCCTCTTCTTGAAACATCCGCATGCCCAAGTCTCTAAGATTGGCGCTAGATCGCTGCGTTCTAACTTCTAACATTCTCTAGACGTATTCGTTTAGCCAAAGAACATTCAACCTCAAGGTTCTCTCTAGCACCCGAACGTGAGTAGGTATGCATAGAGGAAAATGTGATGGCTCAAATATCCATAAAAACACCACGCTCAGAGGTTCGAGCTCTATAGCACTGATCAAAACGAATTCATCGAGTACCAGGTATGTTCAGTACGCCTCGATGAATTCTCAACTACCGACATGTCATCCTGTCGAAGCTGTATAAGCTCTAGAAAACTCTCTACCACCTCCTCAAGCCAGTCCTCAGTCGCCTGTGAGTAAGGTTCGCCTCGGAACATGAGGGTATCTTATGTTGGAACACGTATAAGGAAGTAATCCTACACGTTTCACCTACCGGTACTGCCAGTTGTAACTGCTGACCAACATGTAGTGATGTATAGCTGACACACTACCCGAATGCACTATCTCAGGCATCGGTCCATGTACCGAAGACTCATCACTATGAGGACCATCCTCATGGTTATTCACTGGGAAACACTAGTATCCAAGTCCACCATCCACTCCCCTGATGTCTCAGCTAGGCGAAATACTCTAGAAATTGCCTCCAGCCAGTGCTCTGATGTCTGGGAATCTGCCTCGACTTGTAACCTCGGAGACCTCTACTACTAGAACTCGTGAAACACACTCTGTCAGCGTGCACAGTTCGCTAGTATGGCTGGTGGAATCTGCTGCCCAACAGGTGGTGGTGCTGCTGGTACACCACCCGAGGGTGCCAACATAGTAAAAAGGGCCCCGCACCGGAGCCTCGTCGCTCGATGGGCCGTCATCGTGCACTATCTCAGAACTACAACTGACTGTCTGCATGGAGACATCCTGAACAGATACGACACAGTCAAACGATTTATACCTGGTGAGCTGACCTGGTTTGAGCTGACTTTAATACTTTTGGAAACAAACACGCAATCAGTGTTTTCGTGCACAAAGTCAGAAATCAAGAGTCAGGGTCCTGGTGTAAGGATACGTCAGCCGCCACACCAAAACTGGACTCCATGAACTGAAAACCACACTCAATAACCTTACCACTATTCCTTCACAGAAAGAAAATATCAGAGTCCTATGTTCTGCAGTAGAACCGACTCCTCTGATAACAATTTGTCACGACCGGTCCTCGGGGCCCGTGCCGTGACTACCCCAAGCCCACCTTCCATAGGCCAGGGGCTGGAGACTAGCACAAAAGGCGTAAATCCCGAAACTGGGAAGGCATTGACTTTAAAAAAAAGTAAACAAAACACCATAGAGTACAAGAGGAAATAATACACTAAGTACAAAAGAAAGTGCTGAAAAGTAAATGGGGAAGAATACAAACCCAACTGAAAAGTACAGCTACAACTGAAAAGAAGTACAACAGGAAGAAATGCAGTTGGAAGAGTAGAAGCAGCTCCTGGGTCATCCACCTCGGATCCTACCTGTAGGGTACGTACAGATAGCGCAGCTCCTGGATCGTCCACCACAGATCCTACCTGAAGGGTAGGTACAGATAGCCTCCTTAATGCTCTCGCCCGTCAACCTCCTCCGAGTATCGTCTCGTCGTGAAGTCCACCTCTGGATACTGACTCATCATGAGATCCACCTCCGGGTACCATCTAGTACTCAAACACTCGGCCTCTGTCAATGTTGCTCGTCATCTGCAACCAACTCAACGAAGTTCCGGAAAAGCCCATGTAGGGGTGAGTATAACGATACTTAGTATGGACCCCGAAACCCTCAAGGTCTCACTAAATCCAACAAGGGTAACCACAAATAATGATCTCAACAGATAACCTCTACTTAGGTATATTCCCATACATATACCTAAGTTATCAAGTAACCCATCTCAATCATGAGGAAACACAAAGATTATGAAATCAACGGATGACCATTGCCCAGGTATATTCCCATACATATACCCAAGTTATCAAGTGACCCATCTCAATCATGAGGTATTCACAAAGGTCAAGACTCAGCTCAAACCAGGATTTTCAAAAATCAAAACCGTAACTGCTGAAGAGCCCCGTCTCTGGAGTGTACAGTGATCCTGTCACCACTCCGAGGTACTAACCTAAGACTGTTGAGGTACTCCACATGTCGAGTACTGTGGGCCTACTGCTACAACCAAGCGCTTCCCACCATGGGTCTGCCACTACAACCATGTACTCCCCTTCATAGCCTCCAGAGGTACTCCTTATGTTGAGTACCGCGGGTCTGCCGCTACAACCAAGTGCTCCTCCGCCGTGGGTCTGCCACTACAACCAAGCGCTTACCACCATGGGTATGCCCCTACAACCAATCACTCCCCCTCATAGCCTTCAGAGGTACTCCTTCTGTTGAGTACCGCAGGTCTGCCGCTACAACCAAGCGCTCCTCTACCGTGGGTCTTCCTCTTACAACCATGTGCTCCCCACTGGGCTATCTGAAACTCACCGAGGCGATAGATCAGCCGTCGTCAAGTCTCAGTCGGCTACACGGTCTCTGCACTCCGCACGCTCATCTCCAGGAGGGTCCGCTCCACAAGCTACTGGTCAATACTCAAAGTATCACAAAGTCCCATGAATAAGTATCTCAATGGACCACCTCGTCATAGGGGTCTCAACACAATAGACGACACATCAATCGGATGCCCGGTCTGTGAGTTATTAGCGTTTTCGTCCCAGGGGCCCGGTTGGTTTCGTGTGTGAACCAACCCGGACGTATCTCAACTGTACCCCAAACCCTCATAGGGTATACTCATAGTGACCATTTTTCAATTTGATCACCAACGCCGTTGACGGTTCGTCAAATGAACGTCCGGTCTGAATGATATCAGCTTTTCCGTTCTAGGTGCCCGATTGGATTTCGGGTACAATCCAACCCGACCATACATCAAATGCGTCAAAACCTTGGGCGAAGTATGCCAAAAGTTTCATCTCATCAATAGTAATCCAACAAAGTCGGTGGCACGTCAATCGGACGTCCGGTGCTCAAGATATATCCATTTCCGCTCCGAGGGCCCGGTTTGTCTCGTATTCGAACCAATCCGACCATACACAAAGTTCACCGAAACATTGAGTGTAATATACCGAAACTCCCATCTCAATCCATGTATCTCATCGCAACTGACGGTGCATCGATCGGAGGTCTGTATCCCAAGTTATGGGAGTTTGAACAGAAACTGCCCGAAAATAAGGGGTTCGGGCCCGGTCCGAGACACCCCACGGGTTGGCCCGAACCGGGTCGACCAGACCCGGGTCCGGGTCTGGCCCGTTTGGGCGCAGCCCGGCCTGGCCTGGCCTGTGCAGAACAGTTCGGTCTGGGTGCGGCTCGGCCCGGCCTGGGCGGCCCGACCTCGCGCTGGCGCTGGCGCGGCGCCCGCGTGGCCAGCGGGAGCGAGGGGGGGGGGGGTTACAACCCCAGACGGATGACGGACCGGCGTGGCTTAAAGTCGCGTCGCTCGGCCTCCGGAACGGCTAATCCGTTCCGGTTCGGCCCGCCACCGCGGCTCAGCCGTGGCGGTTCTTGTTCCGGTGGCGGGCCGCTGCCACCGGTCGTGGGCGCCGCCGCCGCCTTCTGCGGACCATCGGATGAGCTCCGGTGGTCCGTTTTTCTCGCCGCCTTCGCGAACGGTCCTCCCGTAACCCGACCTTTAATGCGAAGGCTTCAAAAATTACTTTTCGGCCCTGTTCGTCGTCACCCATCAATCCATGCACAACGTTCAACCAGCGGAGTCTTCGAATCGCCTCCGCGGCCCCGACTCCGGAGGCGGTTTTGTTTGGCTTCAACGGCACGGTGCGACGGTGTCGTGCATCCTTGCCGTAATTCTCCATGTTTCCGCACAGTTCCGTTGCACCACGCTGCCTTCGTTCGATCTGCAACATAATCAACAACAAGGGGGAGGAGGGTCGACCGTGTTTGTGCGGTCAAACCTCCTCCCGTTATAATGATAGCAAGCGGCCAACAAATAAAAGTCGACGTACGGCAAAGAAATAATTCATGGAAAAATCAATAAACCTCAAAATCAACCCGCATGAACGAACGATCCGTGGATTAACCTGGAAATGGTTGGTCCGCGCTCGTCGTTCTATTCTCAAAAAGATAAAGAGAATACCAAATAAATTCCCCTACCTCATGTTGTTCATCGTTCGTAGCGTCACTTCGTCAATGTTGGAAGGAAATACATTGACGATGTTCTACGCGGGCGGCGTCTTCTCCCTTGACACGAAGGAAGAGGAAGAAAATTGGCATTCCTCGTGGGCGTCACCTCACGCTCTTGCCTCGGATGAAGGAAGAAGGTAAACAGGTCATTGATCTTCGGTGGAGTCAGTGTTCTTCGACGAGAGAATGTCGTTGTTCCTAATTCTCCCAAAGTCTCCCAACCAATATTTTCCAAGCAAATAAAACATTAAGCACCCCAATATTATAAAAAAAGGCATGCCTTTCAAATTAATTCAAATGAATCAATTAATTAGGTAGCTTAACTCATTAATTTTAGGTGTTGACACATTAATGAGAGGAGAGAGAGAGAGGACAAAGAAGGTTACTCAATTTAAGATGAGTTACAAAATTAAAGAGGGGGGGGGGTTTAAAGAGTTTTGGGGAAAGTGAAATAGGTGGGGGATCATGAGGGTCCCACCTAACCTTTAATCATCCCATGGGTAGTTAGGGGCTTGTAGGTCCCACCCTAACTACCCCATGTTGGATATAACCACTAGGATAAATAATTAATAAAAAATTGTTCCACAATTTTTTATTAAATTCATTATTAATCCACAAATTTTTAACAACTCCTCCTGAGGAAATGTATCTTCACTAATGGTCCTCTTAAGCAATTACCAGTGCTACGGTTTCATCGGTGCCCTCAGATTTCGATTCCGAGCACCGGTTCAAAAGTTATGAAAACGCGCTCGTTCGTTCACTGAACGTACTCGAGCTAAACTTAGGAAATTGATTCCAGGCACACCGGGCCTCAGAATCCAGTGCTGTCAGAAACTGCGTTCTTGTAAAATCTCAAATAAAATTAAGAAAAAAATTCCCTTGAATTTTTGGGTCATTACAAATCATGAAACGTTCAAACATCTCAGCATTTTAGCAGCAAAAATTTCAATCGTCCCAAACATGATTTTTCTTGAAAGCTCCAGAAAATGTAGAGATTTATTCTTCCATTAGAAGAACTAGAAAGGCACGAGTTATCTTTTTCTTAAAAGCTCCAGAAAAGGCACAACTTTCAACAGAATGATTTTTCATCAGCACACACAACTCTTCCACATTTTTTTCCACCCAAAGTTTTACCAAATGAGTCACCACAACACAAGACAACTTCCCGGACCCTTAAGATCAAATAGATCATGAAATTTTCACTTCAAGAGCAGGTTGGATATGAAAAATTGGATTGTAATATGGCTAACCTAAGAGGTTATTCATGGCTTCAATGGGATACAAGGATTAATTTTCAAGATAGGATAGAATGAAATGTATTATCTCGAAATAGGGGATTTAAAACTAAAGAAATTCCTCAAATATTTAAAACACATATACCCCAAACCCTCATGTTTCAAAAGGAATAAATAAAATTCTAGTTAAAACAAGGACACTTTGGTTCTCTCAGGATGTGAGGTGAATGAAAATAATACGAAAAAATAGTTCAGAAGCCTCACAAGAAAGTGATTTCAAATATAAAAACAATGATATGTGGCATGAGATTCCAAAATCAGAGTACATTACATGAAATTACCAAAGAATTGAACATGAAACCAAATAATTTTTAGCATTCATTTAAGCTCTATTCTAAAGAAGAAATTGGTTCACTTAATAGAATCTGTTTCAAAAATATCAATGATAATCATTTCAACTCAAAAGTTTTCAAAAACATACCAAAAATAGAAAAATAATCATAGAAAAATTTGAAAACACATAATTTTTTATTTTTTATTTTTTTGAAAAACTAACAGAAAATGAAAATTCAAAACTACAATGGTTCCCTCCCCCACAATTAAATGATGTAGTGTCCTAAATGAATTTAAGTGTATTGAACATCTAACCAGATTTAAAAATTTATCATGACAAAAAGAAATTGTAAAGGAGATGTACAACATGATGGATCTTATAGATAGACAAGTTAGAGGAGCGGGATATCCTCTAGTGAATCTGATGGAATGGTCCTATGGAATTTCCTCAGCCTCTGCCCATTAATAGTGAATGACTCCTGCTCTCCGTCCTTCACAATCTGAACAACCCCGAAAATATATACATAAGTAACTATAAATGGAATCTCCCATCTGGAATGAAGTATACCTAGAATCATATTGAGTATTGAATTGAAAATAAACAATTTATCTTCATGATGGAATTCTTTCGGTTGGATCATCTTGTCAGGAGCCACTCTTGTTCTCTATTTGTAAATCGTAGAATTTTAAAATGCTTATCATCTAATTTCCTCCAGCTCCTACAACTAAAACATTCTCTCTTTCCCAGCACTTTCAAGATCCAAATTCATCTTCTTAATAGCCAATATGCCTTATTCTTTAGTTCCACAACTTGGTGACAACATTTCCCATAAATCAGCCTATATGGACTCATTCCAATCGGGGTCTTGTAGGTTGTCCAATATGCCCATAATGTGTCTTCCAGCATTTGGATCCAATCCTTCATGTTTTTTTTAATAGTATTCTCCAAAATTCCTTTGATTTCCCTATTGATCATTTCAGCATGACCATTTGTTTGTGGATGATAAGGAGTTTTTGTTTTATGATACACCCCATACTTCTTCAACAAAGCCTCCATTCTCCTATTTCAAAATCGTGTCCCTTAATAAATCAGGATGCCTCTAGTCACTCCAAACCTAAAAAATATGTTTGTCCTGAAAAAATTAGAAAATCTTTTAGCATAATCAGACCTGGTGTATTTTAATTCCGCCCATTTGGAAGCATAATGAACCGCATGCAAGAGATAATAATTTTCATATAAGAGTGCCCAAAAATTATGTTTGTCACTTAAATTTAAGAAAGAATAAAAGGTTGTTTTTGGAAATGTTTGAGTTGAAAAATAAAGCAAGAAATAAAAATAAATGTTGAACACTAATGGATGAAAAGAGTGATGGGGTCAGGGTTGGATCATCATTGCAATTTCATCATATTTATAAGGATCATATTCCATTTCTTCCTTTTGAATGAAAAATGACAGACTACTCGATCGAGTTATCAATCACCATTGGTTGATGAAAGAAATGAAACTCACTCCTATGTGCATGGAATTTTATAAACAATACCTAAAAAACTAAAGAAAGTACCGATCAGGAAATTTTTCTCCTTATAACACTATAAAAAGTTTACTAGTTCCACACACGCGACAACGATCGCTGGACACTCACAACCTAACACAATATGCTCGATCGAGACAAATTGCACGAGGCGGAGGGAGATTAAAAGTATTTAATCTCAGATATTAACAATGAATATACAAAACCCAATACAAGATCACATTATATATTTTTAAAACACTAAGAATATATGAAATTCAAAATAAAAATAGCGTTTTTTATTTAAGAACAAAACTTTGACATTACTAAAGTAAAAAATCCCCCTTCCCCGATCACTCAAATAATTTACCCCTCCATGTGAAGGGTAATAGAGTTGAAAGGGGGAGAAGAGAAAATTATTAAACAATGAAAATATAAAATATAAAATACAAAGAATTTCAAGAACTAAATCCTCCAGCACATCCCTTCTTGCACCTTCTTCAACCACTTTGAATGGAAGTGAACACTCTTATTTATAAGATTGGGGAGTAGAAAATTTCTCTCTAAAATTACTCCCCCGAAATCGTGAGTCTAGTTGGCATATAAAATGATGGAATTTTGAAATTGGTCCTTATTTATTTATTTTCCTCCATCTCTCATCTGTTTACAGAAGAAATATCAGCTTCATTTGCCAGGAGATGAAGGTGTTATGGCCGCCACACTCCAAATATTTCATTCTGCCAGGAAAACTTTTTGAATTCCAATATGTCAAGTTCCAAAGAATTTATCACCTTGAGAATTAAAGAATCAGGCATGTCTATATTAATGAAACATGTTACTCATGATGTTCTCCATCTACAAGTAAAATTTCATCTCCAATGGTTTGGCCATTAATGAGATATGGGCCGACCAAGAAAATTCTGCAGTTCTGTACACAGTTTTCAAGGCCTAAATTGTGAGCTGAATTTGAGCTTCAAATTAATGATTGAGTTTTGAGTCCATAAGGAAAAAATGAATCCCATATAACATGGAATCCTATAAAAGAAGAAATTTTCAATTTGGATCAGGGTAGAAAAAATGAGGCCCGAAACATTAAAATAAATTAAAACTGTTCAAATCCAAAATAAGGAATTTTAGAAATTAAGCTAAAAAATGTTCCTAAAAAATAAAATGTAACAATTTAACATTAAATAAAAAATTGGTGGGATTAAAGACATTGAAATTCATAAATAAAATAAATGAAAATATTTCCTCTATAAATTCACCCACACAGACTCCCGGATAAGTCAAAATCAAAATCAAATTAATGAAAATTCAAGACACCTGCCATTGAGATCCACCAATTCCACACCAAGAAATAAATGATATCGTGAATCATCAAAAACCATTATTCCAAGTTCCCCCATCAGATCGTTAAATATTTTCATCTTCATTTCTCCTCCCATGCATAAAAGACACCTTCCTCGGATGAATTTTCTCTAATCTTATAAATATCAATTTTCAAAAAAAAATTTCTCATCCAAACTAATGCAAGGGTCAGCATAGGTTTGAAAAACTCTTTCCTCTACACCCGATGTGAGTCAAGAACATGTATTTATCATGAGTAATTTTCAAGCTTGTTCATTGGATTTTAGTTGGTAGGATTTTATGTGAAAGATTATGAGGTCGAATAAGGAGGGCTTGGCTCTTTTTGAAGCAAAATTGCACAATTATAATTTTCACTCAAGTATGGTAATCTCTTCACTCCCCTTAGTAGAAATTCAGCTCCATCATCAATAAATATCAAGAAATGTTCAGTCACCTCTGCATTTTAGGATAAAAAATTTCAATCTTCCCAAACTTTATTTTTCTTGAAATCTCTAGAAAAGCCACAACTTTATTCTTCTATTAGAAGCTCTTGAAAGGAACAACTTCTCTTTTTCTTAAAAGCTCCAAAAAAGGCACAGCTTTCAACAGAATGTTTTTTCATCAGCACAAACATATCTTTAGAATTTATTTTCCTCCCAAAGTTTAACCAATTGAGTTATCACATCAAAAGATAGTTTCCCCCACACGTAAGTTCAACTAGATCATGCAATTTCACTTCAAGAGCAGGTTGGATAGAGAAAATTAACTTCTAATGCGGATAACATAACAGGCTATTCATGAATTCTATGGGCTACATGGATTAATTTACATGGTAGGGAATAATGAAATGGATAATCATGAAAGAGGATCATTAAAACCAATGAAATGCCTCAATCATTTAAGACACATGTACCCCACACCCTCAAGTTTCAAGAGGAATAAATCAATTTCTCATTAAAATAAGCACAGTATGGTTCTCTCAAGATATGAGGTGAATGAAAAGAATGTTACAAAAATAGTTCAGAAGCCTCACATGAAAGTGAATTCAAATATAAAAACTGTGATATGTGGCATGATATTCCAAAATCAGCGTACATTTCATGAAATTCCCAAAGAATTGAACTTGAAACAAAATAATTTTAAACATTAATTTAAGCTCAGTTTCATAGAAGAAATTGGTTCTCACAATGGAATGGATTTCAAACAAAACAATGATAATGATTTCAACTCAAAAGTTTCAAAAACAAATGAAAAACTGAAAATTAAACACAGAAAAATTAGAAAACACACAACTTTTTATTTTTTATTTTTTTTGAAAACAAAATAGAAAATGAAAATCCAAAACTACCAGGGTTCCATCCCCCATAGTTAAATGATGCAGTGTCCTCAATTCATTCATGTTTATTAAACATGTAAGTAGATTTTAAAATGAATCATAATAGCAAGAATTTGTAAAGGAGAGGTACAACCTGATGGATCTTATTTATAGACATGTTGGAGGAGCAGAATCTCCTCTAGTGGATCTGATGGAATGGTCCCATGGAATTTCTTCATCCTGTGCCCATTAATATTTAATGTCTCCTGCTCTCCATCCTCTAAAATCTTCATAGACATGAAAAGATATAAATGAGTAACTATGAATGGACTCTCCCATCTGGAACAAAGTATACCTGGCATCATCTTGAGTCTTGAATTGAGAAGCAACACTTTTATCCCCCTGATGGAATTTTTTCAGTTGGATCAGCTTGTCATGAGACACTTGTGTTCTCTCTTTATAAATCTTGGAATTTTTAAATGCTTCACTTCTAATTTCATCTAGATCCTGCAACTAAAACCTTTTCTCTGTCCCATCACTTTCAAGATCCAAATTCATCTTCCTAACATCCCAATACGCCTTATGAACCAATTTTACAGGTAGGTGACAATATTTCCCATAAATCAACTTATATGGACTCATTCCAAATAGGATCTTTTTGTCTGTCGTATATGCCCATAATGAGTCTTCCGTCTTCTGGATCCAATCCTTCCTGTTTGGTCAATCAGTCTTCTCCAAAATTCCATTGATTTTTATATTGGACACTTTATCTTGACCATTTGTTTATGGGAGATAGAGAGTTGATGTTTTATGATTCACCCCATACTTATTCAGCAAAGCCTCCATTCTCCTATTAAAAAAGTGAGTCCCTTGAAAACTCATGATGGCTCTAGGCACTCCAAAACTACAAAATATTTTAGTCCTAACAAAATCAAAATCTATTTTAGCATCATCATCCCTGGTGGATTTTTCTTCCACCCATTTGGAAACATAATCAACCGCAAACAAGATATAATAATTTTTAGAGAGGATTGCACAACAATTATGTTTGTCACTTAAATTTAAGAAAGAAGAAAAGTTTGTTTTAGAAATTCTTTTCATTGAAAAATAATGCAAGCAATAAAAAGAAAGGTTGAACACTAATGGATGAAAAGAGTAATGGGGTCATGGTAGGATCATAATTGCAATGTCATCATAGTTATAAATATCGTATTCCCTTTCTTCTTTTTTAATGGCAAATTAAAGACTCCTCAATCGAGTTATCAATCACATTTAGTTGAAGAATGAAATGAAACTCACCCCTATGCACATGGAATTTCATAAACAATCCCTGACCAACTAATTAAAGTCCCGATCAGGAATTTTTGCTCCATACAACTCTAGAAAAAGTTTACTAGTTCCACACACGTTCCAACGATCGCTAGACACTCACCACCTAACACAATATGATCGATCGAGACCAATTGCACTAGGTTAAGGGAGGTTAATAATCTATTACCAAAGCTATTAACAATGAATACAAAATATCCAAAACATGGTCTCATTTAGAGAATTGGGAAACACTAAAAATATAGGTCATTCAAATGAAAAACATTGTCTTACATTTAATAACAAAACTCCGATATTACAAAAGTGAAACTCCCCCTTCCCCAATCACTCAAATGTTTTACCCTTCCATGGAAAGGGTAAGAGAGTTGAAAGGGGAAGAAGAGAGCATGATTAAACAATGAAAAGAGAAAATAGAAAATACAATGAATTTCAAGAACTCAATCCTCCAGTACATCACTTTTTGAACCTTATTCAACCCCATTGAATTGAATTGAGCACTGTTATTTATAAGCTTGGGGAGTAGAAAATTTCCCTCCAAATTTAATCCCCCGAAATCTTGATTTCGGTTGGCATAAAAATGACAGAATTTGGTAATTGGTTCTTATTTAAAGTTTTTACTCCATCTCTCATATGTCAACACACTAAATTTAAGCTTCATTACCCAAGAGATGAATGAATTATTGCCACCACACTCATAATATTTAATTATGCCAGGCAGACTTTTCGTATTCCAATATGTCGAGTTCTAACAAATTTATGGCCACGAGAATGAAAGAATCAGGAGCTTCCATATTAATTAAACATGTTACTCCTGATTTGTTCCAGCTACATGTAAATTTTAGCTCTAATAGTTCTTCAATTAAAGAGATATGGGCCTAACAAAAAAATTCTCTAGTTCAGTACACTATTTTTGAGGCCTGGTTTGTGAGATGAACATGCGCTTCCAAATAATTGATTGAGTATTGAGTCCAGAAGGATATAATTTATCCTATCAAACATAGAAACCAATAAAATAATAAATTTTCTATTTTGAGCAGTGCAAAAAAAATTATTCAAAAAACATTAAAATAAATTAAAACTGTTTAAATCCAAAATAAGGCATTATAGCAATTAAGCTAAAAAATGTTCCTAAAACATAACATGTAACAATTGAACATTAAATAACACATTGGTGGGATTAAAAACACTGAAATTCAGAATGAAATAATTGAAAATATTTCCTCTATAAATTCCCCCACACATTGCACTTGGACTCCTGGACATGTCAAAATCAAAATCAAATCAATGAAAATTTAAAACACATGTCGTTGAGATCCACCAATTCCACACCAAAAAAAAAAGATATAGGGACTCATAAAAACCATTATTCCAAGTTCCCCCATACGATCACTAAATATTTTTCCACTATATTTATCCTCCCATGCACATAAGACACCTACCTCACATGAATTTTCTATCATCTCATAAATATCAATTTTCAACAATGTTTTTCTCATCCAAACCAATGTAAGGGTCAACATATGTATGAAAAACTCTTGATTATACTCCCAATGTGAGAAAAAGACGTGTATTTATCATTAGCACATTTCATGGATGTTCTTTGGATTTCGGTTGGAAGGATTTTATGTGAAAAATATTGAGGTCAAATTAAGAGGGCTTGGCTCTTTTTGATGAAAAATTGCACAATTATAATTTTCACTCATGTATGGTATTCTCCTCACTACCCATAGTAGAAATTCAGCTCCATCATCAAAAAATATCATGAAATATTCAAACATCCCATCATTTCAGCATAAAAAATTTCAATCTTCCCAAACATGATTTTTCTTGAAAGCTCTAGAAAAGTCACAACTTTCATCTTCCATTAGAAGCTCTAGAAAGGCACAAATTCAAATTTTCATAAAGCTCCAGAAAAGGCACATTTTTAAATAGAATTACTTTTCATCAACACACACATCTCATCATCATTTTATTTTCTTCCCAAATTTTTACCAAATTAGTTTTCACAACAGAAGACAGTTTCCCCCAAACTTAAGTTCAACTAGATCATGAAATTTCACATCAATAGAAGGTTGGATAGGGAAAATTGGTTTGTAATGTGGCTAACCTAACAGGATATTCATGGATTCTGTGGGATAAAAGCTTTAATTTACAAGGTAGGCTAGATCTAAAGGGATTACCTTGAAATGGGGGCTTTAAAACCAAAAAAATGCCTCAATCATTTAAAACACATGTACAAAAAACCCTCAAGTTTCAAAAGGAATAAATAAAATTATCGTTAAAACAAGCACATTAGAGTTCTCTCATGTATTGAGGTGAATGAAAATAATATGACAAAAATGGTTTAGAAGCCTCAAAGGAAAGTGATTTCAAAGATCAAAACAGTGAGATGTGGGATGAGATTCCAAAATCAGAGTACTTTTCATAAAATTCTTAAAGAATTGAACATGAACCAAAATAATTGTCAACATTCATTTAAGCTCTGTTTCATAGAATAAATTGGTTCACTTAATGGAATGGGTTTCAAAAATAGAAATTATAATCATTTCAACTCAAAAGATTCAAAAACACACCAAAAACTGAGAAATAAACACAGAAAATTGTGAAAACACGCAATTTTTTATTTCTTATTTTTTTTTGAAAAACTAACATAAAATGAAAATCGTAAACTACAAGGGTTCCCTCCCCCATAGTTAAATGATGTAGTGTCTTCAATTCATTCAAGTGTATTCAAAATGTAAGCATATTTTAAAATGAATCATAACAGAAAGAATGTGTAAAGGAGAGGTACAACATAATGGGTCTTATTGATAGATAGGTTGGAGGAGTGGGATCTCCTCTAGTGGATCTGATGGAATGGTCCCATAGAATTTCCTCATCCTGTGGCCATTAATAGTGAATGACTCCTACTCTCCATCCTTCACAATCTAGACAGCCCCAAAAATATATACATGAGTAACTATAAATGGACTCTCCCATCTGGAACAAAGTGTACCTAACATCATCTTGAGTACTAAATTGATAAGCAACAGATTATCTCTAGTATGGAATTCTTTCAGTTGGATCAGCGTGTCATGAGCTACTATTGTTCACTCTTTATAAATCTTCGAATTTTTCAATGCTTCTCTTATAATTTCCTCAATCTCCTACATCTGAAACCTTCTCTCTTTCCCAACACTTTTAAGATCCAAATTCATCTTCCTAACAACCCAATACACATTATGCTCTAGTTCCACATGTAGGTGACAACATTTCCCATAAATCTATCTATATGGA
The DNA here is from genome assembly GCA_963277665.1 of Viscum album. NCBI lineage: Eukaryota > Viridiplantae > Streptophyta > Magnoliopsida > Santalales > Viscaceae > Viscum > Viscum album. The sequence continues at coordinate 1,575,831,377 of OY728146.1, read as the reverse complement.
CTCATTAAAATCGGGGTCTTGTAGGCTATTCTATGTGCCCATAAAGTGTCTTATAGCTTTTGGCTCCAATCCTTCTTGTTTGGTTTAACAGTGTTCTCCAAAATTAGTTTGATTTTCCTATTGGACATTTCATATTGACCATTTGTTTGTGGGTTATCGTGAGTTGATGTTTTCTGATACACCCCATACTTCTTCAGCAAAGCCTCTATTCTCCTATTTCAAAAGTAATAACCTTGATAACTCATAATGGCTCTAGGCACTACAAACCTACAAAATATGTTTGTCCTAACAAAATCATAAAAAAATTTAGCATCATCATCCCTGGTGGATTTTTCTTCCACCCATTTGGAAACATAATCAACTACAAGCAAGATATAAGAATTTTCAGAGAGGAGCACACAAAAATTATTTTTGTCACTTAAATTTATGAATGAAGAGAAATTTGTTTTAGAAATTGTTTGAGTTGAAAAATAAAGCAAGAAATAAAAAGAAGGGTTTAACACTAATGGATAAAAATAGTGATGGGGTTAGTATAGGATCAACTTTTCAATGTCATAATAGTTATAAAGATCATACTCCCTTTCTTCCTTTGGAATGAAAAATTAAAGACTCCTCGATCGAGTTATCAATCACATTTGGTTGAAGAAAGAAATGAAACTCACCCCTATGCACATGGAAGTTCATAAACAATCCCTAAACCACTAAGGAAAGTCCCGATCGGGAATTTTTGATCCTTAAAACTCTATAAAAAGTTTACTAGTTCCACACACGTGCCAACGATCGCTGGACACTCACCACCTGACACAATATGCTCGATTGAGAGAAATTTCACTAGGCAGATGGAGATTAAAATTCTTTAACCAAAACTATTAACAATGTATACACCCAATCCAAAACATGATTACATTAAGAGAATTTTGAAACACTGATAATATATGTTATTCAATAGAAAAATAGGGTTATACATTTATGAACAAAACTCCGACATTACAAAAGTGAAACTCCCCCTTCCCCGATCACTCAGATGTTTTACCACTCCATGTGAATGGTAATAGAGTTGAAAGGGGAAGAAGAGATCATGATTAATCAAAAAAAAGAGAAAATAGAAAACCCAAAGAATTTCTATAACTCAATCCTCCAACAGAACCCTTCTTACACATAGTTCAACCCCTTTGAAAGTATGTGACCACTCTTATTTATAATCTTGGGGAGTGGAAAATTTCCCTCCAGAATTACTCCCCAGAAATCATGAGTCCTGTTGGAAAAAATGACTGAATTTGGATATTGGTCATAATTTAGAGTTGTTCCTCCATCTCTCATATACCGACAAATGAATGTTCTACTTCATTGTCCAGGAGATGAATGAGTTATGTCCGCCGCACTAAGAATATTTAATTCTACTAGGAAGACTTTTCGTATCCCAATATTTCATGTTCCAACAAATTTAGGACCTTGATAATTAAATAACCAGGCGCTTCCATATTAATGAAACATGTTACTACTGATGTGTTACACCTCCGTGTAAAATTTCACCTCCAATGGTTTCGTCATTAATGAGATATGGTCCCAACAATAAAATTCTCCAATTCTATACACTGTTTTTGAGGCCTGGTTTGTGAGCTGAATTTGAGCTTCCAAATAATGGATTGATCTTTGAGTAGAGAATGATAAAATGAAGCCCATATAACATAGAAACCTATAATAGAATAAATTTTCAATTTTGATCAGTATAGAAAAAATGATTCCTGAAATATTAAAATAAATTAAAACAATTTAAATCCAAAATAAGGCATTTTAGAAATTAAGCCCAAAAAATGTTCCTGAAACATAAAATGTAACAATTGAACATTAAATAACACATTGGTGGGATTAAAAACATTGAAATTCATAATAAAATAAATGAAAATATTTTCTCTATCAATTCCCCCACACATAGCACTTGGACTCCCAGACAAGTCAAAATCAAAATCAAATCAAAGAAAATTCAAAACACATGCCATTGAAATCCACCAATTCCACACCAAGAAATAAAAGATATTGTGCCTCATAAAAAACCATTATTCCAAGTTCCCACATCAGATCATTAAATATTTTTCCTCTTCATTTATCATCCCATACACACATGACACCTACCTAACTTGAATTTTCTCTCATCTCATAAATATCAATTTTCAACAAAGTTTTTCTCATCCAAACCAATGCAAGGGTCACCATATAGTTGAAAAAATTTTGCTTCTACAGTAGATGTGAGTCATGGAAATGTATTTATAATGATGAATTTTCATGTTTTGTCTGTGGCTTTCAGATGGTAGGATATTATATGAAATATTATGAGGTCAAATGATGAGGGCTAGGCTCTTTTTGAAGCAAAATTGCACAATTATAATTTTCACTCAAGTATGGTATTCTATGCACTCCCCTTAGTAGAAATTCATCTCTATGATCAAAAAATATCATGAAATTTTAAAACATCTCAGAATTTCAATTGAAAAAAATTCAATCTTCCCAAACAGTATTTTTCTCGAAGGCTCTAGAAAAGGCAAAGATTTCTTCTTCCATTAGAAGATCCAAAAAGGTACAGGTCCTCTTTTTCATAAAAGCTCAAGAAAACACATAACATTCTACAGATTAATTTTTCATCAGCACGCACATCTCTTCAGAATTTTATTTTCCACCCAAAGTTTCACCAACTGAGATAGCACAACACAAGACAGCTTCCCCCACACTTAAGATCAACTAGATCATGCAAAATCACTCCAAGATCAGGTTGGATAGGGAAAATTGGCTTGTAATGTGGCTAACCTAATAGGATATTCATGGATTCTATGGGATATAAGAATTAATTTACATGGTAGCCCAGGATGAAAGAGATTATCTTGAAACATGGGCTTTAAAACCAAAGAAATACCCCAATTATTTAAAACACATGTACCCCAAACCCTCATGTTTCAGAAGTAATAAATCAAATTGTGGTTAAAAAAAGCAGAGTTTGGATCTCTTAAAAAGTGAGGTTAATGAAAAGTATATGAAAAAAATGGTTTATAAGCCTCACATGTAAGTGATTTCAAAGATAAAAATAGTGATATGTGGCATGAGATTCCAAAATCAAAGTAGTTTTCAAGAAATTCCTAAATAATTGAACTTGAAACAAAAACATTTTCAGCATTGATTTAAGCATAGCTTTATAAAAAAAATTGGTTCAATCAATGGAATGAGATTCAAAATAGAAATGATAATAATTTCAACTCAAAAGTTTCAAAAACACACCAAAAACTGAAAAATAGGCCTAGAAAAATTTTAAAAGACAAAATTTTTTATTTTTTATTTTTTTGAAAAACAAACAGAAAATGAAAATCCTAAAATACCAGGGTTCCCTCCCCCATAGTTAAATTATGCATTTTCCTCAATGAATTCAAGTGTATTGATCATGTAAGAAAATTTGAAAATGAATCGTAACAATAAGAAAGTGTACAAGAGAGGTAAAACCTGATTGATCTTATTGATAGATGGGTTGGAGGATAGGGATCTCCTCTAGTGGATCTGATGGATTTGTCCCATTAAATTTCCTCATCCTGTGCCCATTAATATTTAATAACTCCTACTCTCCATCATTCACATTCTTCACAGCTCCGAAATGAAATACATGAGTAACTATAAATGGACTCTCCCATCTGAAATGAAGTATACCTAGCATCATCTTGAGTCTTGAATTGAAAAACAACACATTATCCCCTGGACAGAATTCTTTCGGTTGTATCAGCTTGTCCTGAGCCACTCTTTTTCTCTCTTTGTTAATCATAGAATTTTGAAATGCTTTTCTTCTAATTTCATCTAACTCTTGCAATTGAAATCTTCTCTCTTTCCCAGAACTTTCAAGATCCAAATTCATTTTCCTGTGAGCCCAATACGCTTTATGCTCTAGTTCCACAGGTAGGTGACAATATTTCCCATAAATTAGCCTATATGGACTCATTATAATCGGGGTCTTGTAGGCTGTCATATATGCCCATAATGTGTCTTCCAGCTTCTAGATCTAATCCTTCCTATTTGGTTTAACAGTCTTCTCCAAAATTCCATTGATTTTCCTATTGGACACTTATGCTTGACTATTTGATTTTGGGTGATAGGGAGTTGATGTTTTATGATAAACCCCATACTTCTTCAACAAAGCCTCCATTATCTTATTGTAAAAGTGAGTCCCTTGATAACTTATGATGGATCTAGGAACTCCAAACCTAAAAAATGTATTATCCCTGAAAAAAACACAAACAATTTTAGCATCATCAGTCCTGGTGGATTTTTCTTCTACCCAGTTGGAAAAATAATCAACTGTAAGAAAGATATATGAATTTTCAGAGAGGAGTGCAGAAAAATTATGTTTGTCACTTAAATTTAAGAAATAATGAAAGTTTGTTTTAGAAATTTTTTGAGTTGAAAAATAAAGGAATAAATAAAAGGAATATTATACACTAAATAATGAAAAGAGTGATGGGGTCAGGGTAGGATCAAATTTTCAATGTCATCATAGTTATAATGATCATATTCCCTTTCTTCCTCTGGGATGACAAATGAAAGAATCCTCGATAGAGTTATCAATCACATTTGGTTGAAGAATGAAATGAAACTCACACCTACGCGCATGGAAGTTCATAAAAAATACATGAACAACCAAGGCAAGTCCAGATCGGGAATTTTTTATCCTTAGAACTCTATAAAAAATTTTCTAGTTCCACACACGTGCCAAAGATCACTAGACACTCTCCACCTAACACAATATGCTCGATCAAGACAAATTGCACTAGGTGGAGGGGGATTAAAAGTTTTTAACCAAAGATATTATCAATGAATACACCAAACCCAAAACATGATCGCATTAAGAGAAATGGGAAACACTTAGAATAGATTTCATTCAAATGAAAAATAGGGTTTTACTTTTAAAAACAGAACTCTGAGATTACAAAAGTGAAACTCCCCCTTCCCTGATCACTCAAATGTTTTACCCATCCATGTGAATGGTAATAGAGTTGAAAGGGGAAGAAGAGAGTATGATTAAACAATAAAAGAGAAAAGAGAAAATATAATGAAATTCCAGAACTCAATCCTCCATCATATCCCTTCTTGCACCTTCTTCAACCCCTTTGAATGGAAGTTGGCACTCTTATTTATAAGCATTTGCAGTAGAAAATTTCCCTCCAAAACTACTCCCCCAAAAGCGTGAGTCCAGTTGGCATATAAAATGTCCGAATTTGGAAATTGGTCCTTCTGTATAGTTATTCCTCCATCTCTCATCTATCGACACATGAAATTTCAGCTTCATTGGCCAGTAGATGATGGATATATGGCCTCCGCACTAAGAATATTTAATTCTACCTCGCTTACTTTTCGTATTCCAATATGTCGAGTTCCAACAGATTTATGACCTTCAGAATGAAAGAATCAGGTACATACATATTAATAAAACATGTAAATAATGATGTTTTCTAGATAAATGAAAATTTTCATCTCCAATGGTTTGACCATTAATCTGATATGGGCCAAACAATAAAATTCTCCAGTTTTGAACACTATTTTGAGGCCTGTTTTGTGAGCTGAATTTGAGCTTCCAAATAATGGATTGAGCTTTGAGTCTAGGAGGATAAAATGAATCCCATCGAACATAGAATCCTATAAAAGAATGAATTTTCAAATTCAATCAGTATTGAAAAAATGATGCCTGAAAAATTAAAATAAATTAAAACTATTTAAATCCAAAATAAGTAATTTTCGCAATTAAGCTAAAAATTGTTCCTAAAACTTAAAATATAACAATTGAACATTAAATAACACATTTGTGGGATTAAAAAAATTGAAATTAAGAATAGATTAATTGAAAATATTTCCTCTATTAATTCCCCCATACTTAGTACTTGGACTCCTGGACAAGTCAAAATCAAAATCAAATCAAAGAAAATTCAAAACACGTGCCATTGAGATCCACCAATTCCACACCAAGAAATTAAAAGATACCGTGCCTCATAAAAAACCATTATTCCAAGTTCCTGCATCAGATCATTAAATAAGTTTCCTCATCATTTATCCTCCCATCCACACAAGACACCTACCTCACAATAATTTTCTCTCATCTCATAAATATTAAATTTCAACAAAGTGTTTCTCATCCAAACCAATGCAGGGGTCACCATAGGTTTGAAAACCCCTTCTTATACACCCGATGTGAGTCAAGGACATGTATTTATCATGATCAATTTTCATGTTTGTTTTTTTTTTCATTCATTTGGTAGGATTTTATGTGAAAAATTCTAAGGTTGAATGAGGAGGACTTGGTTCTTTTTGAAAAAATGTGCAAAATTATAATTTTCACTCATATATGGTATTCCCATCACACACCATAGTAGAAATTCAGCCCCATAATCAAAAAATATCAAGACATTTTCAAACATCTCATCATTTCAGCAGAAAAAATTTCAATCGTCCCATACATGATTTTTCTTGAAAGCTCTAGAAAAGGCATAACATTCTTCTTCCATTAGAAGATCTAGAAAGGCACAACTTCTCTTTTTCCTAAAATCTCTAGAAAAGGATCAGCTTTCAACAAAATGATTTTTTATCAGCACACACATCTATTTAGCATTTTATTTCCCACCCAATGTATCCCCAAATGAGTTAGCACAACACAAGATAGCTTCCCCCCACACTTAAGTTCAACTGGATCATGCTATATTAATTCAAGAGAAGGTTGGATAGAGAATATTGGCTTGTAATGTGGCTAACCTGATAGGATATTCATGGATTCTATGGGCTATAAGGATTAATTTACAAGGTAGGCCAGAATGAAAGGGATTATTTTGAAACAGGGGCTTTAAAACCAAGGAAATTTCTAAATCATTTAAAACACATGTATCCTGAACCCTCAAGTTTCAGAAGGAATAAATCAAATTCTTGTTAAAATAAACACAACCAGGTTTTCTCAAGATGTGAGGTGAATGAAAATAATATGAAAAAATGGTTTATAAGCCTCACAAGAAAGTGATTTCAAATATAAGAACACTGAGATATGGCATGAGATTCCAAAATCAGAGTACTTTTCATGAAATTCCCAAAGCATTGAACTTGAAACAAAATCATTTTCAGCATTTATTTAAGCTCAATTTCATAGAAGAAATTGGTTCACTCAATGGAATGGGTTTCAAAAATATCAATGATAATTATTTCAACTCAAAAGTTTAAAAAAATACCAAAATCTGAAAAAATAAATAATGATAATTTTGAAAACACACAATTTTTTATTTTTTAATTTTTTAAAAAACAAACAGAAAATGAAAATCCTAAACTACCAAGGTTCCCTACAACACAGTTAAATGATGGAATATCCTCAATGCATTCAAGTGTATTGAACATGTAATCATGTTTTAAAATATATCATAACATCAAGAAAGTGTAAATGAGAGGTGCAAATTGATTGATCTAATTGATAGACAGGTTAGAGGAGCTGAATCTCCTTGAGTAGATCTGATGGAATGGTCCCATAGAATTTCCTCAGCCTGTTCCCATTAATATTGAATGATTCCTGCTCTCCATCCATCACAATCTGCACAGTCCCGAAAAGATAAACATGAGTAACTATAAATGGACTCTCCCATATGGAATGAAGTATACCTGGAATCATCTTGAGTCTGGAATTGAAAAGAAACACTTTATCTCCAGGATGGAATTATTTTGGTTGGATCATATTTTCATGAGCCACTCTTGTTCTATCTTGGTAAATCTTGTAATTTTCAAATGCTTATCTTCTAATTTCCTCCAGCTCCTCCAATTGAAACCCTCTCTCTTTCCTAGAACATTCAAGATCAAAATTCATCTTCATAATAGACCAATACAACTTATGCTCCAGTTACATAGGTAGGTGACAAAATTTCCTATAGATAAGAATATATGGACTCATTCCAATCGGGGTCTTGTAGGCTGTACTATATGGCCATAATGCGTCTTCCAGCTTCTTGCTTCAATCCTTCCTGTTTGGTTTAACAGTCTTTTCCAAAATTCCTTTGATTTCCCTATTGGACACTTCAGCATGACCATTTGATTGTGGGTGATTGAGAGTTTATGTTTTATGATACACCCCATACATCTTCACCAAAGCCACCATTGTCCTATTGAAAAAGTGAGCCCCTTGATAACTCATGATGGCTCTAGGCACTCCAATCCTACAAAATATGTTAGTCCTGAAAAAATCACAAACAATTTTAGCATCATCCACACTGGTGGAATTTTCTTCCTCCGATTTGGAAACATAATAAACCAAAATCAAGATATAATAATTTTCATATAAGAGTTCACAAAAATTATTTCATTCAATTAAATTTAAGAAAAAAGAAAAGGTTGTTTTAGAAATTGTTTGAGTTGAAAAATAAAGAATGTAATAAAAAGAAAGGTTGACCACTAATGGATGAAAAGAGTTATGGGGTTCGGGTAGGATCATATTTGAAATTTCATCATAGTTATAATGATCATATTCCCTTTCTTCCTTTGGAATGAAAAATTAGAGACTCCTCGATCGAGTTATCAATCACATTTGGTTGAAAAACGAAATGAAACTCACCCCTATGCGCATGGAAGTTCATAAACAATACCGAAACAACTAAGGCAAGTCCTGATCGAGAAATGTTTCTCTTTATAACTCTATAAAATGTTTAATTGTTCTACACATGTGGAAACGATCACTGAACACTCACCACCTAACCCAATATGCTTGATCGAGACAAATTTCACTAGGTGGATGGAGATTAAAAGTCTTTAACCAATGCTATTAACAATGAATAATCCAATCCAAAAACACGATCACATTAAGAGAATTTTGAAACACTTAGAATATATTTCATCCAAATAAAAAATATGGTTTTACATTTATGAACAAAACTCGAACATTAAAAAAGTGAAACTCCTCCTTCCCCGATCACTCAAATATTTTACCCCTCCATGTGAAGGGTAATAGAGTTGAAAGGGGGAGAAGAGAGAATGATTAAACAATGAAAAGGGAAAATAAAAAATAAAAGTAAGTTATAGAATTCAATCCTCCAGCACAACCCTTCTTGCACCTTCTTCAAACCCATTGAATTGAAGTGAACACTCTTATTTATAATCATGGGGAGTAGAAATTTTCCTTCCAAAATCACTCCCCTGAAATAATGAGTCTGGTTGGCATATAACATGAAAGAAATTGAAAATGGTTCATTATTTAGATTTATTACTCCATCGTCGATCTGTTAACACACGAAATTTCAGCTTCCTTGGCAATGAGATGAAGGAGTTACGGCTGCCGCACTAAGAATATTTAATTCGTCCAGGCAGTCTTTTTGTATTCCAATATGTCGAGTTCCAACAAATTTATGGCCTTTAGAATAAAAGAATCAGGAACGTACATATTAATGAAACATGTTACTCCTGATGTGTTCCGAATACATGTAAAAAATTCAGCTTCAATGGTCCGACCATTAATGAGATGCGTGCCAAACAATAAAATTCTCCAGTTATGTACACTATTTTCGTGGCCAGGTTTGTCAGCAAAATTTATGCTTCCAAATAATGGATTGATCTTTGAGTCCAGAAGGTTAAAATGAATCCCATCGAACATAGAATCTTATAAAAGAATAAATTTTTAGTTTTGTTTAGTATGAAAAAATGAATCCCGAATCATTAAAATAAATTAATACTGTTTAAATCCAAAATAATGCATTTTCACAATTAAGCTCACAAATGCTCCTAAAACAAAAAATTTAACAATTGAACATTAAATAAAAAATTGGTTGGATTAAAAACATTGAAATTCAGAATAAATCCTTGAAAATATTTCCTCTATCAATTCCACCACACTTAGCACTTGGACTCCCAAACAAGTAAAAATCAAAATCAAATCAAAGAAAATTCAAAACACATGCCATTGAGATCCACCAATTCCACACCAAGAAATAAAAGATATCGTGCCTCATCAAAAACCATTATTCCAAATTCATGCATCCGATCATTAAATATTTTTCCTCTTCATTTATCATCCCAAGCACAGAAGACACCTATCTCACATTAATTTTCTCTCATCTCATAAATATCAATTTTAAAAAACGTTTTTCTCATAAAAAACAAAGAAAGGGTCACCATAGGTTTGAAAAATTGCTGCTTCTACACCTGATTGAGTCAACGACATGTATTTCTCATGAGGTCTTTTCAAGGATGTTTTGTGGATTTTGGTTGGTAGGATTTTATGTGAAAAATTCTGAGGTCGAATGAGGAGGGCTTGGATGTTTTTGAAGAAAAATTACACAATTAAAATTTTCACTCAAGTATGGAATTCTCCTCACTCAACTTAGTAGAAATTCAGCTCCATCATCAAAAAATATCAAGAAATGTTAAAACATCTGAGCATTTCACCAGCAAGAATTTCAATCATCCCATACATGATTTTTCTTGAATGCTCTAGAAAAGGAAAAACATTATTCTTCGATTAGAAGCTCCATAAAGGCACAACATATCTTTTTCATAAAAGCTCCAGAAAAGGCACAAATTTCTTCATCCATTAGAAGCTCCAGAAATGCACAGATTCTCTTTTTCTTAAAAGCTCCAGAAAAGGCACAACATTCAACAAAATGATTTTTCATCGGCACACACATCTCTGACCATTTTATTTTCCACCCAAAGTTTCACCAAATGAGTTATCACAAAACAAGAAAGCTTCCCCCACACTTAAGTTCAACTAGATCATGCAATATCACATCAAGAGCAGGTTGGATAGAAAAAATTGGCTTGTAATGTGGCTAACCAAACAGTATATTCATGGATTCTATGGAATTTAAGGATTAATTTACAAGGTAGGATAGAATTAAATGGATTATCCTTAAATGGGGGATTTGAAACCAAAGAAATTCCTCAATAATTTAAGACACATGTTCCCCAAACCCTCAAGTTTCAAAAGGAATGAATAAAATTATGGTGAAAAAAAGCACAGTCTAGCTCTCTCAATAAGTAAGGTGAATGAAAATAATATAATAAAAACAGTTCACAAGCCTCATAGTAAAGTGATTTAAAAGATAAAAACTGTGAGATGTGGCATGAGATTCCAAAATCATAGTACATTTCATGAAATTCCCAAAGAATTGAAAATGGAACAAAATCATTTTCAACATTCATTTAAGTTCATTTTCATAGAAGAAATTGGTTCACTCAATGGAATGGTTTTCAAAAATTGAAATGATAATCATTTCAACTCAAAAGTTTCAAAAAAACACCAAAAGTGAAAAATAAACCCAGAAAAATTTGAAAACACACAGTTTTTTATTTTTTATTTTTTTGAAAAACAAACAGAAAATTAAAATCCGAAACTACCAGGGTTCCCTCTCCCACAGTTAAATGATGCAGTGTCCTCAATGCATTCAAGTGTATTGAACATGTAAGAAGATTTTAAATTGAATCATAACAGTAATAAATTGTAAAGGTGATGTACAACCTGATGGATCTTATTGATGGACAGGTTGGAGGAGCAGGATCTCCTCTAGTGGATCTGTTGGAATTGTCCCATAGAATTTCCTCACCCTGTTCCCGTTAATATTGAATGACTCCTACTCTTCATCCTTCACAATATGCACAGCCCCAAAAAGTTATACATGAGTAAAAATAAATGGACTCTCCCATTTGGAATGAATTATACCTGAAATTAGCTTGAGTCTTGAAATGAAAAGCAACACTTTATCTCCAGGATGGAATTCTATCGGTTGGATCAGATTTTCATGAGCCACTGTTGTTCTCTCTTTGTAAATCATGAATTTTTCAAATGATTCTCTTCTAATTTTATCCATCTCCTGCAACTATAACCTTCTCTCTTTCCTAACACATTCAAGATCTAAATTCATCTTCCTAACATCCCAATATTCCTTACGCTCCAGTTCCAATGGTAGGTGACAACATTTCCTATAAATCATCCTATATTGACTCATTCCAATTGGGGTCTTGTAGGCTATCATATGTGCCCATATTGTGTCTTCCATCTTTTGGCCCCAATCCTTCCTGTTTGGTTTAACAGTCTTCTCCAAAATTCCATTGATTTATCTAAAGGGACACTTATTCTTGACCATTTGTTTGTGGGTGATAGGGGGTTGATGTTTTATGATACACCCCATACTTATTCAGCAAAGTGTCCATTCTCCTATTTCAAAAGTGAGTCCTTTGATCACTCATGATGTCTCTAGGAACTCATAACATACAAAATCTGTTAGTCCTTACAAAATCACAAAACAATTTAGCATCATCAGGACTGGTGTCTTTTTCTTCCACCCATTTGGAAAAATAATCAACCAAAATAAATATATAATAATTCTCATAGAGGAGTGAACTAAAATTATGTTTTTCACTTAAATTTAAGAAAGAAGAAAAGGTTGTTTTAGAAATTTTTTTAGTTGAAAAATAATGAAAGAAATAAAATGAAAAGTTGAACACTAATGGATGAAAAGAGTGATGGGGTCAGGGTAGGATCATAATTGCAATGTAATCATAATTATAAAGATCATATTCCATTTCTTTCTTTGGAATGTCAAATGAAAGACTCCTCAATCGAGTTACTAGTCACATTTGGTTGAAGAATGAAATGAAACTCACCCCTATGTGCATGCAAGTTCATAGAAAATCCATAAACAACAATGGAAAGTCCTTATAGGGAATTTTTGCTCCTTATAACTCTAGAAAACGTTTTCTAGTTCCACACACGTTCCAACGTTCACTGGACACTCACCACCTACCAAAATATGCTAGATCGATACAAATTCCACTAGGCGGAGTGAGATTAAAATTCTTAAACAAAACCTATTAACAATGAATATAAAAAACCCAAAATACAATCGCATTACTAGAATTGGAAAACACTGAGAATTTATGTCATTCAAAATAAAAATAGTGTTTTATATTTAAGCAAAAAACTCCAGCATTACAAAAGTCAAAGTTCCCCTTTCCCGATCACTCAAAGGTTTTACCTCTCCTTGTGAAGGGTAATAGGGTTGAAAGGGGAATAAGAGAGCATGATTAAACAATGAAAAGAGAAAATATAAAATAAAAATAATTTCAAGAACTCAATCATCCGGCATATCCCTTCTTGCACCTTCATCAATCACTTTTAATGGATGTTAACACTCTTAATTATAAGCTTGGGGAGTAGAAAATTTCCCTCCAAAATTACTCCCCCGAAATCATGAGTCCTGTTGGCATATAGAATCACCGAATTTGGAAATTGGTACTTATTTAGAGTTGTTCCTACATCTCGCATCTATCGACACACGAAATTTAATCTTCATTGGCCATGTGATTAAGGAGTTATGGCCACTGAACTAAGAATATTTAATTATGCCAGGAAATCTTTTTTGTATTCCAATATGTCTAGTTCCAAAGAATTTATGGCCATGAGAATGAAAGAATCAGGACTGTACATATTATTGTAAATTTTTAATCCTGATTTTTTCCATGTTCATGTAAAATTTCATCTCCAATGGTTTGGCCATTAATGAGGTATGACCCAAAAATAAAATTGTCCAGTTCTGTACACAGTTTTTGGAGCCTGGTTTGTGAGATGAATTTGAGCATCCAAATGATGGATACTGTTTTGAGTCCAGATGGATAAAATGAATCCCATTGAACATAGAAACTTCTAAAAGAATAAATGATCAATTTAGATCAGTGTATAGAAAATAATGCACAAAACATTAAAATAAATTAAAACTGTTTAAATCCAAAATAAGGCATTTTAGAAATTACGCTAAAAATTGTTCCTAAAACATAAAATGTAACAATTGAACTTTAAATAACACATTGGTGGGATTCAAAACATTGAAATTCAGAATAAAATAATTTAAAATATTTTCTCTATAAATTCCTCCACACATAGCACTTGGATTCCTGGACAAGTCAAAATCAAAATCAAATCAAAGCAAATTCAAAACACATGCCATTGAGATCCAACAATTCCACAACAAGAAATATAATATATCGTGCATCATCAAATAACATTATTCCATGTTCCTGCATCAGATCATGAAAAAATTTTCCTCTTCATTTCTCCTCCCATGCACAAAAGACACCTACCTCACATGAATTTTCTCTAATGTCATAAATATCAATTTTCAACAATGTTTTTTTCATCCAAACAAATTGAAGGAACATCATAGGTTCAAAAACCTCCTAATTCTACAACGGATGTGAGTCAAGGACATGTATTTTCCATGAGAACTATTCATGGTTGTTCTATTACTTTTGGTTGGTATGATTCTATGTGAAAAATTATGAGGTCGAATGAGGAGGGCTTGGCTATTTTTGAAGAGAAATTGCAAAACTATAATTTTACCTCAAGTATGGTATTCTCCTCACTCCCCTTTGTAGAAATTCAGCTCCATCATAAAAAATATCAAGAAATGTCCAAACATCTCAACATTTCAGCAAAAAAAATTCAATCTTCCCAAACATGATTTATCTTGAAAGCTCCAAAAAAGGCACATATTCCGTTTTTCATAAATGCTCCATAAAAGGCACAAATTTCAGCAGAATCATTTTTCATCAGCACACACATATCTTTATCATTTTATTTTCCACCCAAAGTTTCACCAAATGAGTTATCACTGCACAAGACAGCTTCCCCCACACTTACGTTAAACTAGATCATTCAATTTCACTTCAAGATCATGTTGAATAGGGAAAATTCTCTTGTAATGTGGCTAACCAAACCGGATAATCATGGATTCTATGGGATAAAAGGATTATTTTTAAAGGTAGGAAAGAATGAAAGGGATTATATTGAAACTGGGGCTTTAAAACCAAATGAATTCCTCAATCATTTAAAACAAATGTACCTCAATCCCTCATGTTTCAAAAGGTATAAATCAAATTACTGTTAAAACAAACACAGTACAGTTCTCTCAAGAAGTGAGGTGAATGAAAATAATATGACATAAATGGTTCATAAGCCTCACATGAATCTGATTTCAAAGTAAAAAATAGTGAGATGGGGCATGAGATTCCAAAATCAGAGTATTTTTCATGAAATTCCCAAAGAACTGAACTTGAAACAAAATCATTTTCAGCATTCATTTAAGCTCAGTTTCATAGAAGATATTGGTTCACTCAATGGAATGGGTTTCAAAAATATCAATGATTATCATTTTACCTCAAAAGATTAAAAAAACACACCAAAAACAGAAAAATAAACAGAGAAAATTTTGAAAACACACAATTTTTTATAATTTATATTTTTTAAAAACAAAAACAAAATTAAAATCCTAAACTAACAAGGTTACCTCCCCCACACTTAAATGATGATGTGTCCTTAATGCATTCAAGTGTATTGAAGATGTAAGTAGATTTTAAAAGAATCATGACATTATAAATGTGTAAAGGAGATGTACAACCTGATGGATCTTATTGATAGACAGGTTGGAGGAGTGGGATCTCCTCCAGTGGATCTAATGGAATGGTCCTATGGAATTTCTTCAGCTTTTGACCATTTATAGTGAATGGATCCTGCTCTCTATCCTTCACAATCTGCACAGCACTGAAAGGATATACATGAGTAACTGTAAATGGACCCTCCCATCTTGAACAAGGTTTACCTGGCATCATCTTGAGTCTTGAATTGAAAAGAAAAACTTTGTCTCAAGGATGTAATTTTTTCGATTGGATCAGCTTGTCATTATCCACTCTTGTACTCTCTTGGTAAATCTTGGAATTTTCAAATGTTTCTCTTCTAATTTCTTCCAGCTTCTACAACTGAAACCATATCTCATTACTAGCACTTTTATGAAAAAAATTCATCTTTCTAACATCCCAATACGCCTTATTCTCTAGTTCCACGGGTATGTGAAACTTTTTCCCATAAATCAGCCTATATGGACTCATTCAAATCGGGGTCTTGTAGGCTATCCTATAATCCCATAATGTGTGTTCCATCTTTTGGCTCCAATCCTTCCTATTTGGCTTAACAGTATTCTCCAAAATTCATTTGATTTCCCTGTTGGACACTTGAACATGACCATTTGTTTGTGGGTGATAGGGATTTGATGTTTTATGATACACTCCATACTCTTTCAACAATGGCTACATTATCCTATTGTAAAAGTGAGTCCCTTGATCACTAATGATGTCTTTAGGCACTCCAAACCTATAAAATATGTTAGTCCTAATAAAATCGCAAACAAAATTACCATCATTAGTCCTGGTGGATTTTGCTTCCACCAATTTGGAAACATAATCAACCGCAGGAAAGATATAAGAATTTCTAGAGAGTAGTGCACAACAATTATGTTTGTCATATAAATTTAAGAAAGGAGAAAATGTTGTATTTGAATTTTTTTGAGTTTAAAAATAAAGCATGCAATAAAAAGAAAGGTTGTACACTAATGGATGAAAAGAGTGATGGGGTCAGGGTAGGATCATCTTTTCAATTTCATCATAGTTATAAAGATCATATTCCCTTTATTCCTTTTGATTGAAAATTGAAAGACTCCTCGATCGAGTTATCAATAACATTTGGTTTAAGAAGGAAATGATACTCACTCCTATGCGCATGAATGTTAATAAAAGATCCCTAAACAAATAAGGAAATTACTGATCAAGAATTATTGCTTCTTAGAACTCTAGATAAAGTTTACCAGTTCCACACACATGACAATGATTGCTGGACACTCACCACCTAACCCAATATGCTCAATCGAGACAAATTGCACTAGGAAGAGGAAGATTAAAAGTCATTATCCATAGCTATTAACAGTGAATGCACCAAACCCAAAACAAGATCACATTAAGAGAATTGGGAAACATTAAGAATTGATTTCATTCAAAAGAAAAATAGGGTTTTACATTTATGCACAAAACTTTGACATTACAAAAGTGAAGCCCCCCCCCCTTCACTGATTAATCAAATGGTTTACCCCTCCATGTGAAGGGTAATAGAGATGAAGGGGGAATAATATAGCATGATTAAACAATGAAAAGTGAAAAGAGAAAATACAAATAATTTCACGAACTCAATCCTCCAGCAGAACCCTTCGGGAACCTTCTTCAACCCCGTTGAATGGATGTGAACACTCCTATTTATAGCCTTGGGGAGTTGAAAATTTCCCTCCAACATTACTCCCACGAATTCTTGAGTCCAGTTGGCATATAAAATGACAGAATTTGCAAACTGGTCCTTCTTCAGAGTCGTTCCTTCATCTATCTTATGTCTCCACATGATATTTCAGCTTCATTGGACAGGAGATGAAGGATTTATGGTCGTCGCACTTAGAATATTTAATTCTGCCATTAACACTTTTCGTATTCCAATATGTCAAGTTCCAACGAATTTATAGCATTGATAATGAATGAATTAGTCACATCAATATTAATGAAACGTGTTATGGATGATGTTTTCCAGCTCCATGTAAAATTTCAGCTCCAATGGTTTGTCCATTAATGAGATATAGGCCCAAAAATAAACATCTCTAGTTCTGTACAAAGTTTTCGAGGCCTGGTTTGTGAGCTGAATTTGAGCTTTCAAATGATGGTTTGAGCTTTGAGTCCAGGAGGATAAAATGAATCCCATCAAACATAGAAACCTATATTAGAAGAAATTTTCAATTTGGATTAGTTTAGAATAAATTATTCCAGAAACATTAAAATAAATTAAAACTGTTTAAATCCAAAATAAGCCATTTTAGCAATTATGCTAAAAAATGTTCTTAAAACATAAAATGTAACAATTGACCTTTAAATAACACATTTGAGTGATTAAAAACATTGGAATTCAGAATAAAATAATTGAAAATATTGTCTCTATCATTTATCATAACAAAAATGTAGTTTTAACATGAAACCTAATATACATAAATCCTCATACGGTGAGTAAACACTTTATTCTTATTGGCGTCATATAAATCTCTATATAAACATTCCATTAATGGATAACCTTATAACCCTTTTGAAATAAGAAAATTCAAATATTTATAAAATATGGAATGAATCCATCTTAACATTGATCCCCATATATCACAAGGTACCACATAGTTGTAAAATTCCGAAAAACGTGAGTAATCTAATCGTATATTCAATTAATTACAATAAATACTCTTGTAAAATATGAATGTTATTTATTCCAATGATTACATGATATATTATTTTAATACAAGATGTTGAAAACTTCATACATGATGACATATAACACTTTATCATTAACCAGTTTCAGGGTAATCCATGCCATCCAATTTACTTATTCATAACCATAATATCTTTATCCAACCATTATTATCCCAACATCAACATTAATTAGGTATTACCTTCCATTAATCAAAAACAACACATTTACCTAAAATCACATTTCTATGTATTATTCACCATTCAAAATGTAATTTTCAATCCATAATGAAATCTTATACTGAAAATACATATATATTATAATGATTCATATAACATAATCTTTGAATTCCAAAACATAAATACTTCATTCATCCAACATTAATTTTATATCATTTCACATGCTTCATCAACATATTCATTTATAAATGTTTCTTATAATATGAATTATTAATCATGTATAATTTTTACTCCACCTATATATAACCATTCTTCTGACATTTATTACAATAATTATTGGAAGAGGATAACATAAAATTTACATATCGTTTTCATTTTCTTTATCTTCGTAAGTACAACCCATACTCATATAACATTCCCTATTATATTTATGTTATTTAAAATGGGGATAAAAATTCACATAAATCCCATAATTCCCACATATGAAAAATTAATTTTTATCCATGTTCCATATAGTTTTCACCATTTAATAAAACCAAAATGGATAGTGTGAAAAACATTTGTCATATTGGGATACCATATAATCATGAAAAATTACTTATAGGGTGCTTAAATCATGGTTCATACTCCTTTAATATTTGATGGATTAGATTTATCCTAGGTTATTCATAATAATCCTCTATTTAAATCCTTAATTATTGTTCATATAGAATATGTGAATTTCTAAATCAGGTCCCCTAAGAGTGTCAAACTTGGTGTGTAACCAGGCCTGTTGTCGTGTACTGAATTTCCCCAAGATAGGCCCTAGACATCTTCTCATATTTTTCACCCAATGGTATATTTTCCCTAAATCCACATCCATATTTAGTGTTTAGACATGGATATATTTCTATGAAACCACTCAATTTACCCTTTACCAAATATCGAGGACATTTTCCTAAACATTAACTCATCCATATACTTATCATAAAAGATATACCTAGACATATCAATAGAAATATACCTAGGGATATCACTAATTAATTATCATCCTACTTTCCAAAGGTTTAACAATCCTTTACTCTGAAACCAACTATAGAGACCCATTATTTTTATACATTAATGTTACAAAACATTCACATAATACATAAATCATTATAAAAAAAGGTGTCCAAATATGGTACTAGTCTAGTTCTATGGGAAACTTGGAAACATTTACATTGATACATAAGTGAGATACATTATTTACCACTTGGTTATTATTTAATAGAACTATTCCCATACACATAAAATATAATACAAATATTTATAACCTCATGATTGAAAAATAAAAAGGGATGAGCTCAGATGACCAGTAAGGGTAAACATGGGAAAAATGAAATCATAAACATGAAAATAGGGGTATGAGAATGTGACCATGAAAATATAATATCATTCCCTTCATATAAAAGATCATAAACATGAATCATGGAATAAATATTGACTGTTCAGAAGACACAAATCATAATAAAAAAATTAACATAACACCTGAAAGAATAAATTAGGAATAAATCATGGAATTTTGAAAAATAGATAATCATATAATATAATTTCCCTAGTATAAAGGTCATAACTTCCAATACCATATTAGTAGTATTTTTTCACTACCCATAACATCTTGGTAGTCATGTTTCATTCCCTATTAACATCTTAGTATCACATGTTCACTCCTTATTCCCTCTTGGTAGCCACATTTTACTCCCATGATCAACTTTGTAGTCAAGGTTCGCTCCCAAGACCATCTAAATCTATCTCATGTGATATAAATCGTTACCCAATAAATTTGAGGGATATTGATGATTCTCCTTTTTTGTCAAATTTTCTAAAAGAATGTAATGGGAAAGGACTTAGCACAAATTGATTCCTCCTTTGAAGAAAACATCAAAAATCGACAATGGCATGAACAAGGCTTCAAAAGAACATGTGTTGTGCAAGTTCCATGAATGTCGTGCAAGTCCACTTACGCGACACCTAATGGTCAGTCAAGTGACTTGAGCACCCTAATGGATAACCACTCGGGGTCTTCTCCAGCCTATAAATAGACCTGGTGGGCCCCCCATTTGTGGGGGATTTTTTCTAGAATTCACATTAAGAGCTCTGAACACCCAAGTCTCTTCTACAGGTCTTCTGAACACTTCTAAGGAATTATTTACCTAGAATGGAATGTCTAAACTAGAGGAGTAAGGTTTAAGTGTTAGAAATCACTAACACTTGCGCGCCTAAGGTGTTTTACCCTTAAAGGAAATGAACATAATTGTGCGCCACCCTACTTCCTCACCAATACATGCACGCATCTCCTCTTGAAGTACCTCAGGATAATTCTAAAGGCATTGGTCAAGTATCACCCAAGTATTACCATGATGGTTTACAAAATGCGCAAGTACCCATGTGTCGCGCAGGTATACCTGCGCGAACAAGACTTGCGCACCCAAGCAGTACATGCGCGCCTTCCCGGACTTGCGCACCCCTGCCTTTTTGGGTTCCCTTCATGCCCATTACATCCCTCTTATGCCATTCCACCTCTCCTATTCAAGATTCAGTCTTCAAGACACTCTTCAAATCCATTTATGGCATGGTTTCTTTATTGGAATTCCTTATCTTAAAGGAATTATGTGGAATATATCTCAAAACCTAGAAATTTACACATCTTTATGTCACTAAATATTGAGATTTCATTCATTTAACATCATCCTTTAAGATGAGAGAACTCATTAATCTGGGCCTCCTTTTCAGGAATAAGCCCCATTAATAATTCTTAACCTACGCCTCCTTTTCAGGAATAAGCCCCATTCATAATTCTTAACCTGGGACTCCTTTTCAGGAATAGGCCCCAGTCATAATTCTTAACCTGGGCCTCCTTTTTAGGAATAATCCTTAGTCATTATTATTACCCTGGGCCTCATTTTCATGAATAATCCCTAGTCATAATTCTTAACTTGTTCCTCCTTTTCAGGAATAACCCCCAGTCATAATCCTCAAATATGGGCATCCTCCTTAAGAGTAAGCCCCAAGTCCCTTAATTTTTCAAGTCCCTTAACCTGGATCTCCTTCTTAGGAGTAAGCCCCAGTCTTAATTTCTATTAACCAGTCATAATTTACCTTTGGTCTGGGATTCCTTCTTAGGAGTAAAAACCAATCATAAGTACTCTCCTAATTTGGGCCTCCTTTTCAGGAGTAAGACTCAAGATAGAGTATTCGAATCTCCATGAAGCGCATATACCTTTATGGACCCTGTTCCTGGATTTCTTCCCTAAATTAAATCCTAATCTTTATTTATCTTGGAAGTCGTACATACATAAGCCCCACATTATTTCTTATGATTGCATCTTTCATGGGACAATTGTCTGATTTTTACCAATACTTCTTGTTTCTCACACCGATCATGACTCACATGAGCTTAGAGTGTAAAAGTAATTATGATATTCTTCTTTGAGCCATCAATCATAAACATCATACTCCCTTACTCGAACTACGTGGGTTCTGATTCCTTTTCTAAACAAACGATATGTAGGTAGCCCATCTGCGAGTTCGATCCCAACTCTGAAATAATCCATGTCCTTCTGAATGATAATAACCTCCAAATGCCCCACTGAGTGGCTTTAAAACCAGCATGGTCATCATAATGACCAAGATACTTCTATATAAATGTGACAAAGGATACCATTGACCAAGAATCTATAATAAATACAGATGATTTTCTATCGATGAAGAACCTCGAATACATATAAATGATTCTCTAAATTTTTTACATATTTAATCATTGATTTCCAGATCTGACGGAAATCTCATTTTATACTTGGTAATGTAATAAGGATTCAAGAACATATCTTAAATCTATAAAGAGAGTCCCGGAGTAGACAATAATTCCCCTCAAAAAAGGTGTGATGAGTCCGACCTCCCATCCTCTCGACCAATGCAAATTCCTAAGCCTCATCCGTCCACAAACTAATGAGGTCCTAAATTTGGAAAGTAGGTCCAAATGGATGTATAATCAATGGATGTTTTCGGTTCTACGAACAAACCCTTTAAAAACTGATTGGAATGTTTGAACCTTTAATCAAGGAGGTCATCCCCAAATTTCGAGGGAAACAAAAAAAAATGGTGAACCTGACGTGAATCCTTAACCAAATTAAAATGATGTTTTACCTATTTGTTAGGCCCCTATTTAAAACTCAATGAGAGGGCCAACAAAAAAAATCATTGACATATGTGCTTATCCAAAAGATGTAGTGGCTGAATTTATCTTGATTACATATGTTATATAAAACAGGCACTCTTTTCCAAGATCATCTGCATTTCCAGAATGGATGCTCTCAAGTTCACACCTGTGAATACTACTGCTATAAATGCCACTCCTTCTATTCTTGCTGTATCATCATCTGCTCTAAGGATGACATCACCTACTCAGCGTCTTCAACGTTGGGTATAAAATGTGCTGGTTAAGGAGTACCGTCAACACGGTACCATCCCAAATTTGGAGGCTACCCGACAAGCCTTCCATGTGAACAACTCACACTAGTCATCCAAACAATGATGAATAGTGATCAAGAAAAGGCGGTTCAAACTACCGCCTCCAACCGTTTCGGGTCGTTATCCCTGGAACGCAATCACCATTCACTCCCATATTCTGGGGAGGTGAATGAAAAGGTCCCTCAGGGCCTTAATTAAAAGAAGCAGGAGTCCTTCCTGAGGGCTCCTATCAACAATCGCCGCCAGACTCATTCGTAAGTACGCCCTAAAAATGATGAGGGTACCAACTCCAGGTGTTCGGTTCAGGATCCTCGAACCTGAGCAGGCAAGACGAACCGAGAGAGGCGGAATCCGGTCAACAGTGAGAAGGTTCTCATCTCTGCCATCTCTGGAGAATTCCACCAAACTAACTTGGTGGCAAGCAATGAGCGGGCACATACACCTGCCCGTTTTAATTCCGATGTCCAGCAGACTCATCTGGAAGAATCACATCAATCCCTCCAGGAAATTCCGGTGGAGTACTATAGGCAGGAACATACACCTGTTTATAAATCATTAGCTAGTCAGCAGGCTCGTCTGACTAAATATGATGGATCTCTTCAACCATGTTCGACGAAGTATAATGTAACGCCCCGACCCCAGCTACCCAGAGTCGATGCATTACTTCGTAACATTGGCATGATCACAAAAGATCAAGTCTCGAAAGACCGATTAGTTTAGTAGCCTTTGAAACACTAGATACATTCATAAATGTTACATTACATCATAAAGTGAAAAACTAATAACAAAGTCTTCATAGTCCACACTCATATCCTCTTCTGACTATCCCTGTAGGTCATTCATAAAATACTTCTTCACATCTTGGAAAATATTAAAACATTGAAAGGGGTGAGCTCAGATGCTCAGTAAGGATAACAATATTTCGGAAGCTTTCATAAATAAAAACTAACAATTAAGGCAATGTATAACTAATCAAAATCCTTTTTAAACTTGAACTTCAGCATAATATGGCAAAAGTAAAATCAAATAATGCAACTTACTTACTCACATGGATATTCTACTAGACGAATAATCACATGAAATATCAATAACCACATTCATAATGAGGGAATGTATAATGCCAGACATTCTGAAACATTTTGTCAAGGCCTCGGCCAAGACGTCTAAAATGATTAAGGCCTCGGCCAAAACCATAAATCAAATTGGGAAAGGGACTAAGCCAATTCCACATCTAGTTGTCTCATGAGACCTACCGATGCATCGAGGAGCTATAGCGGGCTCCACCCGTCACTTATTAAGTCCAATACATTCCTCATATGAATTGGTTTAAACATATCATAAACCATAACATAATCGTATCACATAAAACATGCATAAAGGAAACATAAAATTTCCACATTTCAATCACAAGATATCAATACAAAACATTGATATAATAAAAATTCTTTCAAAACCATTTTCAATACCAAAATAAAAGAACGTTAAAACTTTGTATTTATTTTTCATTAAAAAAATGATGGCTTGTAGAGGAATCTGAAACTCAAATAATGGTCACGGCGGAGGAGAAGTCGTTGTTTCCGCATAAGTACGGAAAGAAAAACATTCCCTTTTGTCTTTTAGCAAAACGCTTCGTATAAAAAATATTCCTTTTGAATAAACGTAAAAGTCATAGGGTTTTATACACCGTTTAAAAGAAAGTTGTGTATAAAACCAAATATGCCTCAATGAAAGGGGATTGAGAAGAAGTCCTTAAAAAGATCATTTTTCTAAATAAAGTACATCTATAACGTGTATTCACTATAAGTACACATAAATAATGTAAAAATACAAGATAGGACATATTGATATCATGACATAATTTGAATGTAGGAGATTAACCCAAAGAATGGAAATTGGGTTAAGAAGTTCCCTTACCTCGTGTCCGACTTGACTCGACCATTCTTTAACCTCCTGAATAATAAAATAGAGTTAATATATACCTTATTAAGAACCATTTTCAATTTCATTATCCTTTTTATATCACTTATTACAACGATATGAACATTATGTAATTTTTTAAGTTAATAACGGTCGTTTTGTCGATCTTTGGTACTTGAGTCAACAATAAACTTCTTATAATTACAAGTTGTTTATGTGGTAGAATATCCATTATCTACATAATTATATTCATGATTTATATGTCATATATATCATATATATCCAGTATATACATTGATTTATAATATTACGTAACATTTAGAGTAAGAAATGAAATGCACCGTTCATGGAGACGGTAAGCCGTATGTACGCATGAACGCTACTTTCATTTCTATTTCGTATTTAATGGAATGAAATCATAATTATATAAATGTATAATATAATTACAGTATAATATAGTGTATAATACCATTTACTCCATCCTTTATACATCCCATATATGGCATTAACGATTCAAATCACTTTGAGGGGGCGGTAGTCCGCACTTCCTAAAATGAAATTATCGCGTTTAACCATAATGGAAATCATAAAGTATGCCATAAATGAGAAATACAGAAGCATAAGTAAAACATAAACATATTATATATCATATATAAATATAGTGACATCGTAATGTCCACCTTTGATGGTGTTATATGAGTGTTGAACAATCATCGTTTCGTGAGGCATAAATTCGCCATCCACAGAAACCGTATGTTCTTTAACCATTAGATGTAGGTGTGTATAAGTGTAGCTCGAATCCTTCTCATAACAACATCCTAGTATATTTAGGATACTGGTGTTGTTACAAGAGAAATGAATAAAAAGAGTTTAGGGGGTTGGAGAAGAAAAATAAAACAAAACAACATTAGAGAAGACATTACCTCAAAATCGGGTAACTCTTTTTGATTTGAGCCAAAGGCTTCCTTGGAAAGAGTTCTGCCCAATGTGAGGATTCTAGGAGTAAGAGGGGGAAGTTGGGAGAGTATTTGGGCAGTGTTTGGCCGAGCCAAATGGCTTGAAAGTGTGAATGAGGTGGTAGAGGTGGGGGCCTTTTATAAGAGGAGAGGAGGGGCACTCTTGGAAAGTAAGGAAATTTTACATTATTATACAATGCTTTTTGGATTCTAAAGGTCTCACACTTATATAATTCGTGGATAAGGTGATAAGGGTTCTAAATATACCCATCCAATAGTATTTGGACAAGTTTAAGCCTTGTATTTTACATTATCTTTTCATTTTATTAAAATCGTTAAATAATGAGGTCATCACTGCATCATAATGATGTCATAAATAATTTAATTTATTTAATGTCTAAAAATTATAAAAAAATACTATGATTTAGGATATCTCTTTAGCTTTACAATTATATTTATATTAAAAAATATGACTTTTATATCCCCATGTAAAAATTGTTTTAGTAAAACATTTCATGTTTGTGTCATTTTTTTTACTTTAACATTAAATAAAAGGTATTTATGTCATTTTCTAACTAAAGTGGCTCCATGGGGTCCCCAAGTTTACCCATGGGTTGTCTTGGTCGGTCATGGCACATCCAATGAGGGTAGGACATGTTTCAAGATCATCTCATATTATTAAAACTTTATTTTTACCTTAAACTACACTAATTACCTCTAATCGCGATTAAGAACTTAAAAGTTACTATTCACAAAAATTATTTTAATCTCACTGAACCACATTTTACTTATTAATTACAACCATGTATGTTGGATTTTTTAAAATCAAATCACAGAAGTGGTAATATTTCATTTAAACGAAAAATTAGTTATTTAACTACCACTTAGTGGTTTCACTATTCATCAAAAATTGAAGTTTTTCAGAACAATGCCAAAATTTTACCCTAAGCTATAATTGATATTCCGAATTCAAAAATGATGTCTATTTTAAAAAATTCCAAACATATAAGTTGCATTAATTAATTTTATAATTAATTCCCGCTGTCACAACAAATAGCGTGTTTTTAAGAAACAATTTATATCAAAAGCTTGACAATTGTTTATGTCCAATTTCAATGTTAAATTAATTCTAATGACCAACATTGGATAAAATGGTAAAAATATATTCTAATTATAACTTAAAACCACTAAATAGTATAATTTATCACTATAAATTATTTTGATTAAAAAAGTTGTTTTTAAGTATTTTTCACTATTCATAAAAAATGGAAGTTCTCAAAAAATTACAAAAAAGTTAACTTAGGATAATTTCGATATTACGAATACAAAAATGAAGTCCATTTTGAAATATAACATTTCTAAAATTTTAAAAAGAGGGTATTACTATTCATAATGGCTACTTTGATTAGTTGTGGTGTGTTAGAACTCGAAGTTGCGTACAATGCAAGCTATTGCATTATTGAATGAGAGGTGTATCATAGAAGCTCGGGGTGTTACATTCTCCCCTCCTTCAATAAATTGCTTCCTCTCAATTTGAAATTTTTCTTGGAAAATAAAAGGTTGAAAATAGAAAATACCTTTGAGGAAAACCCACATCGGAAATAAGATTAATAAAATTTAGCCTTAATAAGAGGGAAAGGGAAATGAAAAAGTCACCTCCCAATTTTGATCTTGATTAGGAGAACATTGGTGGCAATTAGAGACATATAATTGGAGGAAAAACGTAAATATTTGTATGGAGTGATTGAGGTCATCAATCACAATCAACTGTCAAATTGAGGGCCTTAGAGCCTTCAATATATGTTGATTTAAAATATCATCAGTTCAACAAGACATAAGGTATTAGGATAACACATTTTTTTGTTTTAATATACCTTTACTAAATTTTAAGAATTAATTCATTCATTTAATAAGAGATAGGTATATATATATTTATGCTTGACAATTAGAGTTTCAACCTTCAACTCATCTTTCACTCAAAAAGATAATAGAGCTCAAAAATATTATACTTATCCTAATTGTATAAGGTTCCAAATGTTAACACATACCATTTAGATTAGTAAAATTATTTTTTAATAACCAGGGACTTCACGTAGTCCAGTGGTAGGCGATTAATCCCAATCGCACTATGGTTGTGGGTTCGATTCCCACAGCTTTGTCCGACGCGATGGGTTGTCACTCCGTCTGCGTGTTGTCCATTTTATAAATATCCAAAAAAAACTTAACAATAGTATCCAATGTAAAATATAATCCATTCCAACCTTTATAGTTATCCAAAATACTTCTGTCCAACTCACATTCCATATTTTATGAGGAAGGTAAACATAATGAATCTCCTTTTTTTCCTGCGTAACAACATGTGAACACCTTCATCATGTAGTCCTTTAAAACACTACAACATACTAAATTACCATAAATCCTTAGTGATTACATTCATGATCCCTTATTCCTTATAGAAAACTAGATATACTCCTTCTATCAAAAAATGTATACAAATCATTAATCAGTTTCAAGGATGTTAAGAATATCCAACATAATTTATCCAAATCAATCATGTCTTATTCCAAAATCACTATCTCGGTATCAGAACCATATTATGGTTTATCTTTCTCTCAACCATATATTTTCCAAAAAATTAACCTTCTGTGGAGTCACTTTTCTTGGTTCCACACAATCTCAAGTCCTAGATGCAATATTACTGCAGTACAATCCTTATATACTCCATAATTATTATAACCCGTACATCATTGATACAACACTCAAATTACAAAATTCTTTAATAACAACATAAGAACTCTAATCATTCCTCCTCATCTTTGGTAGTATCATAACTTGATTATTATATAATAACATCATTTGGGGCATACTCTGATGATTTGAACATTGGTTTGCGTAGTGTCCCCACTCCTTGCAGATGAAGCATTGTACATTTGAAACCTTTTTCTTACCCTTGCAGTCACGCACTTGGTGTCCTTTTTCTCCACAATTATAACAAAATCCCATTCCCTTCAGGAAAATTACAAGGTGTTTCTTCCCACAGTTATCACATATTGTAAAATTCCTCTTTTCCCTCGTCCCTTTATCCATCATTCTTTCTTCCATCCTTTTCTTCTCTTTCATCCCTTCAAATCCATAAGACTCAGAGAATTCTCTACTTATCTTATTAACACATGATACTATTTCATCATATGTTGATAACACTTGGGAGAAAACTTCCCTTCTAAATGTTGGCTTAATACCATGAAAGATATGATCCTTCTTACTCTTTGGATCATATGTATTGATGGAGTTCACATTCCTTCTACTGGGTGACATTTCTATACAATGCCATAAACTAGGTTAGTTTATGAATCGAAATACATAATAACAAACTTGAAAACACTTATATTAAATTGAACTATTTATGGATATAATCCATAATCATAAAAATGTTTTCTTTGAGGAAGTATATAATCATAACCCTTCATAGTGGTTTGTAAAGAAAATGATAATTATCATAAGCATATCCCCTGGGAGTGTCGTAACCAAGAGTGATGCAAGGCCCGTTGTTGTGCACCAGTTCCCGTTCGAGTCTAGCTCAAAGCGGTGTTTTCGGGTTTTACCACTAGGTACATCTGTGCCAGAGCCGCCTCTACCTGCTCGTATCCAAACAGGGATGTATTTCTCAGAAAACTCACAAAATATCTATAATACCAAAATTCTAGGAAGTTCTTCTATACTAATCCTTAAAGTCTATCTTTGGGCTATGTGCTCTAATCAGAGTTTATCTAAATCTAGCTTCCAAGGTTAGTACTAAAATGCCTTTGATACCAACTGTAACGCCCCGACCCCAGCTACCCAGAGTCGGTGCATTACTTCGTAACATTGGCATGATCACAAAAGATCAAGTCTTGAAAGGCCGATTAGTTTAGTAGCCTTGGAAACACTAGTTACATTCATAAATGTTACATTACATCATAAAGTGAAAAACTAATAACAAAGTCTTCATAGTCCACACTCATATCATCTTCTGACTATCCCTGCAGGCCATTCATAAAATACTTCTTCACATCCCGCAAAATATTAAAACATTGAAAGGGGTGAGCTCAGATGCTTAGTAAGGATAACACTATTGCGGATGCTTTCATAAATAAAAACTAACAATTAAGGCAATGTATAACTAAACAAAAGCCTTTTTAAACTTGAACATCAGCATAATATGGCAAAAGTAAAATCAAATAATGCCACTTACTTACTCACATGGATATTATACTAGACAAATAATCACATGAAATATCAATAACCACTTTCATAATGAGGGAATGTATAATGTCGGACATTCTGAAACATTTTATCAAGGCCTCGGCCAAGACGTCTAAAATGATTAAGGCCTCGGCCAAAACCATAAATCAAATTGGGAAAGGGCCTCAACCAATTCCACGTCTAGTTTTCTAATGATACCTACCGATGCATTGAGGAGCTATAGCGGGATCCACCCATCACTTATTATGTCCAATACATTCCTCATATGAATAGGTTTAAACATATCATAAACCATAACATAATCGTATCACATAAAACATGCATAAAGGAAACATAACATTTGCAAATTTCAATCACAAGATATCAATACAACACATTGATATAATAAAAACGCTTTCAAAACCATTTTCAATACCAAAATAAAAGAAAGTTAAAACTTTGTATTTATTTTTCATTAAAAAAATGATGGCTTGTAGAGGAAGCTGAAACTCAAATAATGGTCACGGCGGCGGAGAAGTCATTATCGCTGCATAAGTAAGGAAAGTAAAACATTCTCTTTTGTCGTTTAAAAAAATGTTTCGTATAAAAAAGATTCCTTTTGAATAAACGTAAAAGTCAAAGGGGTTTATACACCGTTTAAAATAAAGTTGTGTATAAAACCAAATATGCCTCAATGAAAGGGGATTGACACGAAGTCCTTAGAAAGATCATTTTTTTTAAATAAAGTACATCTATAATGTGTATTCACTATAATTACACATAAATAATGTAAAAATACAAGATATGACATAATAATATCATGACATAATTTGAAAGTAGGAGATTAACCCAAAGAATGGAAATTGGGTTAAGAAGTTCCCTTACCTCGTGTCCGACTTGACTCGACCGTTCTTTAACCTCCTGAATAATAAACTAGAGTTAATATATACCTTATTAAGAACCATTTTCAATTTCATTATCCTTTTTATATCACTTATTACAATGATATGAACATTATGTAATTTTTTTATGTTAATAACAGTCGTTTTGCCGATCTTTGGTACTTGAGTCAACAATAAACTTCTTATAATTACAAGTTGTTTATGTGGTAGAATATCCATTATCTCCATAATTATATTCATGATTTATATGTCATATATATCATATATATACAGTATATACATTCATTTATAATATTACGTAACATTTATAGGTAAGAAATGAAATGCACCGTTCATGGAGACGGTAAGCCGTACGTACGCATGAACGCTACTTTCATTTCTATTTCGTATTTAATGGAATGAAATCATAATGATATAAATTTATAATATAAATCCAGTATAATATAGTGTATAATACCATTTAATCCATCCTTTATACATCCCACATATGGTATTAACGATTCAAATCACTTTGAGGGTGCGGTAGTCCGCACTTCCTAAAATGAAATTATCGCGTTTACCCATAATGGAAATCATAAATTATGCCATAAATGAGAAATACAAGAGCATAAGTAAAACAAAAACATATTATATATCATATATAAATATAGTGAAATCTTAATGGCCACATTTGAAGGTGTGATATGAGTGTTGAACAATTATCGTTTCGTGAGGCAGAAATTCGCCATCCACAGAAACCGTATGTTCTTTAACCATTAGATGTAGGTGTGTGTAAGTGTAGCTCGAATCCTTCTTATAACAACATACAAGTTTATTGAGGATACTGTTTTTGTTACAAAATAAATGAATAAAAAGAGTTTAGGGGGTTGGAGAAGAAAAATAAAACAAAACAACATTAGACAAGACATTACCTCAAAATCGGGTAACTCTTTTTGATTTGAGCCAAAGGCTTCCTTGGAAAGAGTTCTGACAAAAGTGAGTCTTCTAGGAGTAATAGGGGGAAGTTGGGAGAGTATTTGGGTAGATGTTGGCCGATCCAAATGTCTTTAAAGTGTGAATGAGGTGGTAGAGGTGGGGGCCTTTTATAAGAGGAGAGGAGGGGCACTCTTGGAAAGTAAAGAAATTTTACATTATTATACAATGCTTTTCGGATTCTAAAGGTCCCACACTTATATAATTCGTGTCTAAGGTGATAAGGGTTCAAAATATACCGATCCAATAGTATTTGGACAAGTGTATGCCTTGTATTGTACATTATCTTTTCATTTTATTAAAATCGTTAAATAATGAGGTCATCGCTGCATCATAATGATGTCATAAATAATTTAATTTATTTAATGTCTAAAAATTATAAAAAAAATACTATGATGTAGGAAATCTTTTTCACTTTTCAATTAATATTTATAGTCAAAAATATTACTTGTATAACCCCATGTAAAAATTGTTTTAGTAAAACATTTCATGTTTGTGTCATTTTTTTACTTTAACATTAAATAAAAGGTATTTATGTCATTTTCTAACTAAAGTGGCTACATGGGGTCCCCAAGTTGACCCATGGGTTTTCATGGTCGGACATGGCACATCAAATGAGGGTAGGACATGTTTCAAGCTCATCTCATATTATTAAAACATTATTTTTACCTTAAACTACACTAATTACATCTAATCGCGATTAAGAACTTAAAAGTTACTATTCACCAAAAGTTATTTTAATCTCATTGAACCACATTTTACTTCTTAATGAAAACCATGTATGTAATATTTTTGAAAATCAAACCACAGAAGTTGTAATATTTCATTTAAACGAAAAATCAGTTATTTAACTACCACTTAGTGGTTTCACTATTCATCAAAAATTGATGTTTTTCAGAACAATGCCAAAATTTCACCCTAAGCTATAATTAATATTCCGAATTCAAAAATGATGTCTATTTTAAAAAATTCCAAACATATAAGTTGCATTAATTAATTTTATAATTAATTCCCGCTGTCACAACAAATTGCGTGTTTTTAAGAAATAATTTATATCAAAAGATTGGCAAATTGTTTATGTCCAATTTCAATGTTAAATTAATTATAATTACCACCATTGGATAAAATGGTAAAAATATATTCTAATTATACTTTAAAACCACTAAATAGTATAATTTATCACTATAAATTATTTTGATTAAAATAGTTGTTTTTATGTATTTTTCACTATTCATAAAAAATGGAAGTTCTCAGAAAATTAGAAAAAAGTTAACTTTGGATAATTTTGATATTACGAATACAAAAATTAAGTCCATTTTGAAATATAACATTTCTAAAAT
Organism: Viscum album; assembly: GCA_963277665.1. Taxonomy (NCBI): domain Eukaryota; kingdom Viridiplantae; phylum Streptophyta; class Magnoliopsida; order Santalales; family Viscaceae; genus Viscum; species Viscum album. The sequence continues at coordinate 1,575,798,275 of OY728146.1, read as the reverse complement.
TTTAAAAAGTGGGTATTACTATTCATAATGGCTACATTGATTAGTTGCGGTGTGTTAGAACTCGATGTTGCGTACAATGCAAGCTATTGCATTATTGAATGAGAAGCGTATCATAGAAGCTCGGGGTGTTACATTCTCCCCTCCTTCAATAAATTTCGTCCTCGCAATTTGAAATTTTTCTTGGAAAATAAAAGGTTGAAAATAGAAAATACCTTTGAGGAAAACCCACATCGGAAAAAAGATTAATAAAATTTAGCCTTAATAAGAGGGAAAGGGAAATGAAAAAGTCACCACCCAATTATGATCTCGATTAGAAGAACATTGGTGGAAATTAGAGACATATAATTGGAGGAAAAACGTAAATATTTGTTGGGAGTGATTGAGGTCATCAATCACAATCAACTGTCAAATTGAGGGCCTCAAAGCCTTCAATATATGTTGATTTAAAATATCATCAGTTCAGCAAGACATAAGGTATTAGGATAACACATTTTTCTGTTTTAATATACCTTTAATAAAGTTTTAGAATTAATTCATTCATTGAATAAGAGATAGGTATATATATATTTATTCTTGACAATTAGAGTTTCAACCTTCAACTCATCTTTCACTCAAAAAGATAATAGAGCTCAAAAATATTATACTTATCCTAATTGTATAAGGTTTCAAATGTTAACACATACCATTTAGATTAGTAAAATTATTTTGTAATAACCAGGGACATCACGTAGTCCAGTGGTAGGCGATTAAACCCAATCACACTATGGTTGTGGGTTCGATTCCCACATCTTTGTCCGACGCGATGGGTTTTCACTCGGTCTACGTGTTGTCCTTTTTATAAATATCCAAAAATAAACTTAACAATAGTATCCAATGTAAAATATAATCCATTCCAACCTTTATAGTTATCCAAAATACTTCTGTCCAACTCACAGTCCAGATTTTATGAGGAAGGTAAACATAATGAATCTCCTTTTTTTCCTGCGTAACAACATGTGAACACCTTCATTATGTATTCCTTTAAAACACTGCAACATACTGAATTACCATAAATTCATAGTGATTACATTCATGATCCCTTATTCCTTATAGAAAACTAGATATACTCCTTCTATCCAAAAATGTATACAAATCATTAATCAGTTTCAAGGATGTTAAGAATATCCAACATAATTTATCCGAATCAATCATGTCTTATTCCAAAATCACTATCTCGGTATCAGAACCATATTATGGTTTATCTTTCTCTCAACCATATATTTTCCAAAAATTTAACCTACTGTGGAGTCACTTTTCTTGGTTCCACACAATCTCAAGTCCTAGAGGAAATAGTACTGCAGTACAATCCTTATATACTCCATAATTATTATAACCCGTACATCATTGATACAACACTCAAATTACAAAATTCTTTAATAACAACATAAGAACTCTAATCATTCCTCCTCATCTGTGGTAGTATCATAACTTGATTATTATCCAATAACATCATTTGGGGAATACTCTGATGATTTGAACATGGGTTTGCGTAGTGTCCCCACTCCTTGCAGATGAAGCATTGTACATTTGAAACCTTTTTCTTACACTTGCAGTCACGCACTTGGTGTCCTTTTTCTCCACACTTATAACAAACTCCCATTCCCTTCAGGCAAATTCCAAGGTGTTTCTTCCCACAGTTATCACATATTGGAAAATTCCTCTTTTCGCTCGTCCCTTTATCCATCATTCTCTCTTCCGTCCTTTTCTTCTCTTTCATCCCTTCAAATCCATAAGACTCAGAGAATTCTCTACTTATCTTATTAACAAATGATACTATTTCATCATATGTTGATAACACATGGGAGAACATTTCCCTTCTAAATGTTGGCTTAATACCATGAAAGATATGATCCTTCTTACTCTTTTGATCATACGTATTGATGGAGTTCACATTCCTTCTACTGGGCGCCATTTCTATACAATTCCATAAACTAGGTTAGTTTATGAATCGAAATACATAATAACAAACTTGAAAACAATTATAATAAATTGAACTATTTATGGATATAATCCATAATCATAAAAATGTTTTCTTTGAGGAAGTATATAATCATAACCCTTCATAGTGGTTTTTAAAGAAAATGAGAATTATCCTAAGCATATCCCCTGGGAGTGTCGTAACCAAGAGTGCTGCAAGGCCCGTTGTCGTGCACCAGTTACCGTTCGAGTCTAGCTCAAAGCGGTGTTTTCAGGTTTTACCCCTAGGTACATCTGTGCCAGAGCTGCCTCTACCTGCTCGTATCCAGACAGGGATGTATTGCTCGGAAAACTCACAAAATCTCTATAATACCAAAATTCTAGGACGTTCTTCTATACTAATCCTTAAAGTCTATCTTTGGGCTATGTGCTCTAATCAGGGTTTATCTAAATCTAGATTCCAAGGTTAGTACTAAACTTTCTCTGATACCAACTGTAACGCCCCGACCCCAGCTACCCAGAGTCGGTGCATTACTTCGTAACATTGGCATGATCACAAAAGATCATGTCTTGAAAGACCGATTAGTTTAGTAGCCTTGGAAACACTAGATACATTCATAAATGTTACATTACACCATAAAGTGAAAAACTAATAACAAAGTCTTTATAGTCCACACTCATATCCTCTTCTGACTATCCCTGCAGGTCATTCATAAAATACTTCTTCACATCCTGGAAAATATTAAAACATTGAAATGGGTGAGCTCAGATGCTCAGTAATGATAACAATATTGCGGAAACTTTCATAAATAAAAACTTACAATTAAGGCAATGTATAACTAAACAAAAGCCTTTTTAAACATTAACTTCAGCATAATATGGAAAAAGTAAAATCAAATAATGCCACTTACTTACTCACATGGATATTCTACTAGACGAATAATCACATGAAATATCAATATCCACTTTCATAATGAGGGAATGTATAATGTCGGACATTCTGAAACATTTTGTCAAGGCCTCATCCAAGACGTCTAAAATGATTAAGGCCTCGGCCAAAACCATAAATCAAATTGGGAAAGGGCCTCGGCCAATTCCACGTCTAGTTGCCTCATGAGACCTACCAATGCATCGAGGAGCTATAGCGCGCTCCACCCGTCACTTATTATGTCCAATACATTCCTCATATGAATAGTTTTAAACATATCATAAACCATAACATAATTGTATCACATAAAACATGCATAAAGGAAACATAACATTTCCACATTTCAATCACAAGATATCAATACAACACATTGATATAATAAAAACGCTTTCAAAACCATTTTCAATACCAAAATAAAAGAAAGTTAAAACTTTGTATTTATTTTTCCTTAAAAAAATAATGGCTTGTAGAGGAAGCCGAAACTCAAAAAATGGTCACGGCGGCGGAGAAGTCATTGTCGCCGCATAAGTACGGAAAGAAAAACATTCTCTTTTGTCGTTTAGAAAAACGCTTCGTATAAAAAAGATTCAATTTGAATAAACGTAAAAGTCAAAGGGGTTTATACACCGTTTAAAAGAAAGTTGTGTATAAAACCAAATATGCCTCAATGAAAGGGGATTGAGGCGAAGTCCTTAGAAAGATCATTTTTTTAAATAAAGTACATCTATAATGTGTATTCACTATAAGTACACATAAATAATGTAAAAATACAAGATAGGACATAATAATATCATGACATAATTTGAAAGTAAGAGATTAACCCAAAGAATGGAAATTGGGTTAAGAAGTTCCCTTACCTCGTGTCCGACTTGACTCGACCGTTCTTTAACCTCCTGAATAATAAACTAGAGTTAATATATACCTTATTAAGAACCATTTTCACTTTATTTATCCTTTTTATATCACTTATTACAATGATATTAACATTATGTAATTTTTTTAAGTTAATAACGGTCGTTTTGTCGATCTTTGGTACTTGAGTCAACAATAAACTTCTTATAATTACAAGTTGTTTATGTGGTAGAATATCCATTATCTCCAGAATTATATTCATGATTTATATTTCATATATATCATATATATCCAGTATATACATTCATTTATAATATTACATAAAATTTAGAAGTAAGAAATGAAATGCACCGTTCATGGAGACGGTAAGCCGTACGTACGCATGAACGCTACTTTCATTTCTATTTCATATTTAACGGAATGAAGTCATAATGATATAAATGTATAATATAATTCCAGTATAATATAGTGTATAATACCATTTACTCCATCCTTTATACATCCCACATATGGTATTAACGATTCAAATCACTTTGAGGGGGCGGTAGTCCGCACTTCTTAAAATGAAATTATCGTGTTTACCCATAATGGAAATCATAAATTATGCCATAAATAAGAAATACAGAATCATAAGTAAAACATAAACATATTATATATCATATATAAATATAGTGACATCTTAATGGCCACATTTGAAGGTGTTATATGAGTGTTGAACAATCATCGTTTCGTGAGACAGAAATTCGCCATCCACAGAAACCGTATGTTCTTTAACCATTAGATGTAGGTGTGTGTAAGTGTAGCTCCAATCCTTCTTATAACAACATCTTAGTATATTGGGGATACTTGTATTGTTACAAAATAAATGAATAAAAAGAGTTTAGGGGGTTGGAGAAGAAAAATAAAACAAAACAACATTAGACAAAACATTACCTCAAAATCGGGTAACTCTTTTTGATTTGAGCCAAAGGATTCCTTGGGAAGAGTTCTGCCAAAAGTGAGGCTTCTAGGAGTAAGAGGGGGAAGATGGGAGAGTATTTGGGCAGAGTTTGGCCGAGACAAATGGCTTTAATGTGTGAATGAGGTGGTAGAGGTGGGGGCCTTTTATAAGAGGAGAGGAGGGGCACTCTTGGAAAGTAATGAAATTTTACATTATTATACAATGCTTTTCGGATTCTAAAGGTCCCACACTTATATAATTCGTGGCTACGGTGATAAGGGTTCTAAATATACCCATCCAATAGTCTTTTGACAAGTGTATGCCTTGTATTGTACATTATCTTTTCATTTTATTAAAATCGTTAAATAATGAGGTCATCGCTGCATCATAATGATGTCATAAATAATTTAATTTATTTAATGTCTAAAAATTATAAAAAAAATACTATGATGTAGGAAATCTTTTTCTCTTTCCAATGAATATTTATAGTCAAAAATATTACTTGTATAACCTCATGTAAAAATTGTTTTAGTAAAACATTTCTTGTTTGTGTCATTTTTTTACTTTAACATTAAATAAAAGGTATTTATGTCATTTTCTAAATAAGTGGCTACATGGGGTCCCCAAATTGACCCATGGGTTGTCTTGGTCGTCCATGACACATCCAATGAGGGTAGGACATGTTTCAAGCTCATCTCATATTATTAAAACATTATTTTTACCTTAAACTACACTAATTACATCTAATCGCGATTAAGAACTTAAAAGTTACTATTCACCAAAAATTATTTTAATCTCATTGAACCACATTTTACTTCTTAATGAAAACCATGTATGTCTGATTTTTGAAAATCAAACCACAGAAGTGGTAATAATTCATTTAAATGAAAAATCAGTTATTTAACTACCACTTAGTGGTTTCACTATTCATAAAAAATTGAAGTTTTTCAGAACAATGCCAAAATTTCACCCTAAGCTATAATTGATATTCCGAATTCAAAAATGATGTATATTTTACATAATTCCAAAAATATAAGTTGCATTAATTAATTTTATAATTAATTCCCGCTGTCACAAAAAATAGCATGTTTTTAAGAAACAATTTATATCAAAAGATTGGCAATTGTTTATGTCCAATTTCAATGTTAAATTATTTCTAATGACCACCATTGGATAAAATGGTAAAAATATATTCTAATTATATGTTAAAACCACTAAATAGTATAATTTATCACTATAAATTATTTTGAATAAAAATGTTGTTTTTAATTATTTTTCACTATTCATAAAAAATGGAAGTTCTCTGAAAATTACAAAAAACTTTACTTAGGATAATTTCGATATTACGAATACAAAAATGACGTCCATTTTGAAATATAAAATTTCTATAATTTTAAAAAGTGGGTATTACTATTCATAATGGCTACTTTGATTAGTTGCGGTGTGTTAGAACTCGAAGTTGCGTACAATGCAAGCTATTGCATTATTGAATGAGAAGCGTATCATAGAAGCTCGGGGAGTTACATATAATCAGCAGGCACATACACCTGCTAGTATTAATCAATCCTACCAACAGTCTCTCTTGGTTGCACACGGAGAAGTTAGTCGGAAAGCTCTGGAGACAAACATGAGGCAGACTCAACTCTCTATCCCCACACTTGAGTACTGTCAGGATTCACTGACAGGAAAAGGAGGACAGGAGCAGGCACATACACCTACTACAATCACGGAATGGAAGTATATCCCCGTTCCGGGAGCTGAAGTAATCAAGAATATTCTATCAATGTTGAAAGAGCAGAAGAAAATCCCTACTCATATTCTGGATGCTTGCCAGGATATTATAACAACTTCAGTGGCATCTCAAGGAAAGACACATAAATTTATCCCTACCAGTGGAGTGACACATCAAAAATTCACTCCGGAACAGACGCACACATCTGTTCTAGTCCAAAAGGGTTGTGGGGGCATACTCACCCATATCATACAGTCATCCAAGTGAGGCACATACACCTGATTTGAGTGGAGATCGTCAGCCTAACATGGCCATCTTTCCAGATCAAGCACATACACCTGCTCAGAGCAGCCACTTTCGTCAACAAGTGGTTTCCAAAATGAGTAAGATGGCATCTAAGAAGAAGACCCGCCCAGCACAGTCTGGAGATCACGAGCCAATCTGTAATAAGGCCTTTCTCGATGCTAGAGTTCGTGAAGCCCTCAGACAGTTATCTATTCAAATTCAAGATTCTACACCCTCATTTTCCAAAAGTGGGAACATTAATTTCAATGGTATTCAACAGACACTTCCTCATGAAGGCTTACTTCCTGAAAATTCGGTCGATCTCGAAGTATCATCTTCAGATGAGAGCCACAGGAATCCTTTGTGTGGTCAGAAGACCAAGGAGCAAGAGATCTCATCTTTTGATGTAACCCATCATGGTGGTCCTCCCCATGATGATGAATTTCGCAGCGAAAGTCCTCTCCACATTAGTGATGCACATTGCCCGAAAAATGCTCTAGTGGAAAATATAGTGTTGAGAAAGCCCTCTTATCTTGAAGCACTTGCAAATGAAAAACTAGTCATGTTGGATGCTTCATCGCTAGCAGGTGAAATACTTTCTCAATCAGAAGATAGCCCAGGGTGTAGGTCATTCTCTGATCCACCCCTAAGTCATGAATCTTCTAGATTGATCAGTGATTTCTCTACCAATCTTGTTGAATCCGATGAAGCAACAAGGAATCACCAACTCTGGTGAAATCAGGTAGAAGAATATTTATTTAATGATAAAGAGGAAATGCTAAACATGAGAAAACAACTGGAAAAAGGTGAATTACCAGTCATGTTTTGGCCTCTGGATGACTCTCAGTATGACATATCAAATATTTTGACAGAAGATGGAATTCATGATATTCATCTCAAAATATGGAAAACTCTTTTTTAGTTGAAGAAGAACGTATTATCTCATGATGCATATGAAAATCATATTAAGATAATAGAAGGGTTACAATGTCAGATTGATTTGGCATCTCTATCAGTCTCTCGATATCCGAAGGCTGAAAAGAAGCAGAGAGCCCTTCAACGTTCATGCGTTGGCGCACTAAGAATATTGCATCAGTTAATTTCCAATGCCCCATATGAAATTCATGTCAAAGGATGGGGTGTTCGTGGAGCACTACATTTCACTGTGATCTCCAGTCAGCAAAGCCTGCCGAAAATGTTCTTATGCAATGTTATTGCCCTAGGCCGGCCAAAGTCAATGGGCTTTGTTTGTAATCAAAAGCATGCCCAAGAACATTCTTCAACTAGTTCCTCTCAAAATCAAGAATACATAGAAAAATTTGTTGAATTACTCCTGCATCAAGCAAACGAGAATATTGAACATGCCTCTCGTATGGAGCAAGCACATCATCAATTGACAGAATTGTCGGAAATCATCCAACGGACTTTTGAACCAGGTGATAAAAGTGGATACAGGTTAATGCATCCAGCTAATTTCCAGACTAAGGTTCGAAAGATCAGGAGATATTTTATGAAAGTCTCAAACATAGTATGTCAAGTTCCACCCCAGCTTGCCAGACTGGGGACTCTTTTAAACCAACCCTCGGAATCATCAAATAAGATTCAAGGATTTGAGCGGGAACAGCAGGAACAGCCCCAGTCCACCAGACTGGGGACTTTTTCAAATCATCAATCCCCTCCTCAGAGAAAGTCTATCTTTTCTCAAATGGGGAAGAATCCTCAAGAGGAATGAAGAGCCAAATTATCAGGAGACTCCCTCCAAATTACAGTTCGTTAAGAATTTCCTGAGGGATCGAATCAACAAAAGCCAATGTCTCATCAAAGACATGGAAGAAGACAATATCATAGAAATGATGATAGAAGGGATGCGATGCTTTATGCATCAATAAATGTCATCAATGTCATTGTGGCTGATCCACCAGATGATGCTCACTCAGGGAAAACAGATGAAGAGGTTCCTGATCAAGAAGATGTACGCACCGACACAAATGAAGAAGGTGTGAATACATGAAATCAAAGGATTACTTAGAACCTAGGTAGTCCTTCAAGTAACCCACTTCCCCTCTCCCAAAAGGATCCAACAAGGGGAGGGGAATGAATAAGGGTACATATCCTTCTTCTATAGAAGGCCAATTGCTCTTACTAGAGAAAAGGTTGGCACAACAGGAAGAAGAAATGAAGGAATTAAGGAGGTTGAATGCAGAAATACTTCATGGTAGTCTTCTTCTTAAGCGTGTTGGAGTCATTCAGCCAAGGTAATTTTTTTCAACTACTGAGATGGGTCACGAATATCCTCCTCTATTAGTACACCCTCATAGGTCTAATCCCACGGGTCAAGTGCAACAACAGTTGGCAGTGCTCCCATCAGTTGCAGCACCAACCACCACATCTATCCAAGCTCCCGTCATTGCACCTACCAAAGTCCAAGTTCAACCTAATGTTTCTCAGAAGTTAATATCTACCATTGAGTAATTAACATCTCAGTTAGAAACTATGGAAGGGAAACATACACAGGTTCAACCAAAAAATAAATTTTACCCTAAATGGGTAGATTCAATCTCTCTTCAATATAGTTTTGGTAACCCTGTATTCCCTATTTTAAATGGATCAGGCAACTGTGAACAACATTTGACGCATTACCTATCTTGTTGTGATCCTATGATGGGAACTCCGGAGCAGCAAGAAGTAGTAAAACTCAGATGATTCTTACGGACCTTGCAAGGACCAGCCTTTTTCTGGTATACAAGCTTGCAATCCCAGCTAATTACCAGATGGGAGGATCTTCGCCAACAATTCCTTCTTCAGTTCATCTCAACTTTTCCAAAGACAATAGTTTTCGATCATACAAAATGTAAGAAAAGGGATAATGAATGTGTCTCAGATTTCATTGCTCGCTAGAAGGGATTAACATATTCCCTAATCTTATCACTCCCTCAAGAAGAATTGTTTCCAATCTGTGTGGAAAATCTACATGACGAATTACGCACGTCGTTGATCCCTGTGAAATACACAGGAGGGTTTCAAGACCTAACATCAATCACTCAACAGATTGAAGATTCCCTTATACAGGCTAAGGCTAAATCTCATGTAATATTATCAGCTCTAGGAAAGAGAATGGGTAAAGCAGAAACTGCTATAGTTATGCTTAAACAAGCACCTGTATTTGTTTCTACTTCAAAACCTTCATCTTCTCGAAGGGCTCCATCTCCTGAGTGCCACAAACAAAGGCTGTTTCTTCCATATTATCAAAGAGATCAAAGACAAAAACAATTTGAGGATCTGAAGAGCAAAACATACTCTTTCCAAAATGAACAAGTTCCTGGTTACTTCATTTCGGCTATGGAGAATAATTTGGTCTAGCTACCAAGGCCCAAGATGCCAAACAAAGAAGGAGATGAAGACCATCCCAATTATTTCTCCTTTCATCAAATGTTGGGGCATCCCATCGAGGAGTGTTTTGTCTTCAAAGACCTCCTGCAAAAGATGGTCGACTCAAGACAAGTCAAACTGAAAGGCTCTTCAGCCCAGGTATCATGTGTTACTGCTATAGTTCCAGAGGAGGAAGGCGAGGGGAAAGAAGTCAAAAGAATAAAATTCACAAAAATATGATGATTGGATGGTCAGAAAGACGATAATCCAAACTCATGTTATTTTGCAAACACAATTAAAGAAACCAATTGTGTCTTCTTCCATGAATGTTGTGGAAAAAAGATCTTCATCATAGAGAATGACCTCAATGAAACGACATGATTCAAAGAAAGAAAAAGAATCAGAAGATGATGAGTATGTTTCAAAGCCTAAGTTGCCTTTGACTCTAGTAGAATTCATGCCATCTACTTTAAATCCACAGTCACCGCCCCACCAAACGGAATAGCCTAAATAGTCTAATTAGGAAGAGTCTTCAACAGAAGAAGAGTTAATCTTTGGTTCTGTTAATATGATTCAATTAACACATCCATATGCCAGTCGCAGTTTCAATTTCGATGAGCCTGAATTCTTTGTATCAAACAGGGGAATCAGAGGTTGTTCTAGAGGCATAGGATACATGGAAATAAATGGATATTTCAGAAGACACTATTCCAATTCTACCACTGCTAGAACTGTGTACGCAGCAGAAACTCGTGGTAGAGCCCTATAGCAAGCTCAGCAAGAACAAGAAAATTCTTCTACCAATAGCAAATTCAGTCCTGGAACAGTTATATTGGAAGACCGGTTGAAGGTGCCATCTTCTTCCTATCAGCAAGTAAATGGATCTAAATGGTCTAATATTACAAAACCAGAAATATTGCCAACTCCTATACCAATAAAAGATGCATCAACTTCCAAAGCATATGCTTCCAAAGTACCTGCTAACCCACATATTCCTGTTGGGAAACACATACCTCTAGATCAAAAGTAAGATGTATTGAAACACTTGGCCCAAGTAAGAACCATGTTATCAATTATGGATGCTTTGAATATGTCAAAAGATTTTCGGGAAGCACTCATCGAGGCTTTGTCAAGTCCTCATGAGTTTGAAACAGAAATTGCTGCAGTTGAAGTCTATCACATAGAGAATAATCCTGCAGAATTCCATGCAATAATATCTTTTACTGATGAAGATGAAGATAATGTTGTGCATGGGAATATTAGACCTTTTTACTTATCTGGCAAGGTCAATGGGGTAGACATCCGAAGACCTTTCATTGAAAATGGTTCAGGAGTCAACCTCATGCCCATTCGTACACTTCATCGATTGGGCCTCATGGAATCTGATTTATCTCCTTCTACCATGATGTTACAAGGATATGATAATAATGAACAAGAACCACTGGGCGACGTTACACTCAGAACTCAGTTTGGAGATCTCGTATCCAATTCAGATTTCATGGTTGTTGATCAAGACTCAGCTTTCAACATCTTTCTTGGAAGACCCCGACTACATCAACATGCAGCTATCCATTCATCATACCATCAATGTCTCAAATATTGTTTTTATGGTAAAGTTGGGACATTTTATGGTGATAAGGCCCCGTTCAAGACCTGTGAGTGTCAATACATTGAGGCGGAATTCTATCACATGAAGGGAAGGGAGAAATCCACAACAAAGGAGATTACTAATGTTAATGCTCCATATAGTTTGGGGAAGATTCTAATAAATCCATTTACACATGTGAGTACAAGTTATGTATTGCCTATCAATCAAATTAACAAGATAGACTCAAATCAAAATACTCTTATAGAAGGATCGAAAATGTCAATTATGACAATCGAGCCAGACAACATGGGAGAAATTGGTAACCCACCAAGCAGTGATGAAAGCACAAATGGTGACATCTTCATTTCATCTGCTGAAATCCAACAAGTCTATATATCACCAATTAGGCCAGAAGAAGTTATAGAAACATCTGAGGTGAACAATGATGTCGATTCTCAATCCATCATCTTCTCTTTATTACCAAATGAAGACCCTTCATCATCAATCGGGTCAGAAATGGAAGTTTCTTCTACAAGATGTGAAAATTTTGACATCTCTTCTGATCATGAAAATTCTACTTTATCATCTACTATGCAAGTAGAAATGGAAAAAATAATAGATAATGAAGAAGAAGGGGATGATCTCAGTGATGCTCCTCCAACTTTTGAAGAGGGTATCTCTACCACTATGGATGAACTCAGAGAAATAAATCTGGATACAAAAGAAGATCCACGCCCCACATTAATCAGTGTGGTCATGACTCTTGAAGAGCAAGAGATGTATATTTCTATTCTAAAGTGAAATAGAGATATATTTTCTTGGAACTATACAGAAATGACCGGGCTTGATCCTAATGTTGCTACTCATCATTTGGGTTTACCAGAAGAAAATCGAGGATTTATGCAAGCCGCGAGAAGAACACACCCAACTTATGCTTCCCAAATTGAAGCTGAAGTGGATAAGCTTATCAAAGCTAACTTCGTCATAGATGTTCAGTATCCCAGTTGGTTGGCTAATATTTTCCCTGTAAAAAAAGAAGAACAGACAAATTAGAGTTTTCATCAATTTCAGAGATTGTAATCGGCATTGTCCTAAGGATGATTTCTTAGTTCTGACTATAGAACTTTTAATTGATGAAACAGCTGGCAATGAAGAACTTTCATTCATGGATGGATATTCCGGATATAATTAGATCTGAATGGTCCAATATGAAGAGGAATCCACAGCCTTCAGAGCCCCTCAAGGTGTGTTTTGATACCGGGTAATGCCCTTTGGCTTAAAGAATGCAGGTGCAACATATCATCATTTCATGCATCGTATCTTCAAACCCTTCTTAGGAAAGTTTGTTGAATGCTATCTAGATGATTTTGTGGTTAAATCCATTCAACGTTATAACCACTTGGCTGATTTGGAAGTCATATTCCACAGGCTTCGACAACATAATTTGAAGATGAACCCCTTAAAATGTGCTTTTGGGGTAACCTCAGGAAAATTTCTTGGCTTTGTTGTATGAAATTGTGGTATTGAAGTCGGTCTTGAGAAGACCAAGTCAATACTTGGTATGTCACCTCCTCTAAATTTGATATAATTAAGAGGACTTCAAGGACACTTAACCTATATTCGGTGTTTCATCGCCAATTTGGAAGGCAAAAGTTTACCCTTCACCAAATTGATGAAGAAGGGAGTCACTTACCAGTGGACTAAAGAATGTCAAGAAGCATTCGATATTCTCTTGAAATACCTCTTTAGTCCACCGGTACTCATGCCACATGTTTAAGGAAGACCACATATCCCCTAAATGACATCTCTAGAGCGATCATTGGGTGCCTTTCTTGCTCAAAAGAATGATGTTGGTAATGAAAACAGCCTCTACTATCTCATTCGAACTATGCTTAAACCAGAATCCCGGTATTCAAGTATTGAGAAGTGTTGCTTGGAATTAATCATTGAAGTTCAGAAGTTGAAACACTACCTACAACATCACGAGGTCCAATTGGTATCCTGCAATAACCCGCTCAAATTCATCCTTAGTCTTCCAATTCTTACAGGACGTCTGGGAAGGTGGGCAGTTATATTACAGCAATTCGACATTCAGTATGTGTCTGAAAAGGAGATAAAGGGCAAAGCTCTGGCTGATTTCCGAGCTGAACACACTTTAGTGGAAGAAACATCTTCAGATATTGAACTCCCTAATGATAAAGTCTTCTCTATTTAAGAAATTCCTCAGGCATGGGAAATGTATTTTGATGGTGCTTCCAGAAGTCCAACAGGGAGGAAAATGGAAAATCCTAAATTCAACAAAATTGTCTTTGGAATTGTGCTCATTTCTTCAAAAAAGGCAGTGTTACCTTGTTCCTTCTTATTGTGGGAAGGTGTTACCAATAATGAATCAGAATACCAAGATCTCATCATAGGAATGTAATTAAAACTTCAAAAAAACGTGAATCACATAAAGGTGAAAGGTGATTTAGACCTGGTAATCAAACAAGTCAATAGGGATTATGCCATCAGAAAAGATGAGCTAATCCCTTTGTATGATTACATTAGAGAGTTAATGGCGGAATTCCCTTCAAAACCGACATTTTCTTATGTCCCAAGATCACAATATCCTCAAGCTCATGCACTGGCTAATATAGCCACAACTTTGGCAGATCCAAATCAGGATGAGACAACCATCCGTATTTCCCACCGTCGTGCAATTTCACCTTATGTTTGAATCAGAACAGAGGAAATTAATGAAATTAGTCCCATTCATGAACCGTATTGTCATACTACAAGATGAATGTCATCTATCAGGGAATACCTTCAAAATTAAACACTTCCACATGATAATGCTGATAAAGAACAAATCCAGCGATGTGTGGTCATTTTTACTCTTTATGATAACCCAGATCACCTAGAGAAAATTATCTACAAACTTGGTTTTGATGGAGTTCTCTTCAGATACATTGATGGTGAAGAGACAATGGCTGTCATGAAAGAAGTGCATGTAGGAGTCTGTGGTTCCCACTAGTCTGGACAAAGACTGTCTGTTCAGATTCGAAGGCTTGTATACTTTTGGCCTTCAATGATACAAGATTGTGTTGATTTCAAAAATAAGTGACATTCATTCCAAGTACATGCCATCTTCATTCATCAACCTCTGTAGTTTCTTTATACATCTAAATACTCATGGCCATTTGCCACATGGGTAATGGATGTGGAGGGACCTTACCATTAGGCTACGGCTAAGCAGTTTAAGTACATTCTTTCTGCTACTGAATTATTTTCCAAATGGGTAGAGGCAATACCTCTCAGGGAATTCAGTTCTATATGCGCAGTTAGCTTCATCAAGTCTAACATCATTACCATATATGGTGTCTCTCATACCATATTGGCGGACAATGTCACCATCTTTGGTTCATCTGAGGTGAAAAAGTTGTATCAAGAATAAAACATCAAATCCAACCATTCATCTCTGTATCATGCAGCAGCCAATGGCCAGATAGAAGCCTTGAACAAGACCCATTTAAATATACAGCAATAGATGGTGGATAAAGAAAAGAAGTCATGGCCTGATAAACTCTTTCATGCTATATGGTCTTATCGGACTACCACCCGCACTGTAACGCGGTCAACTCCATATTCATTGGTATATGGAATGGAAGCAGTCTTGCCAATTGAAGTTCGATTACCCTCGCTCAGAGTTTCCATTTGTAATCAATCATCTATAGATGAACAATATCAAAAGCGATTGAATGAATTGGAATGGTTAGATGAGAAAATATTGTGCACCGTTCACCACTTGGAAGTATATCAAAATCGAATAGCACGAGCTTTTAACAAAAACTTTTGTCTTCGTTCATTCACTCAGGGAGAATTGGTATTAGTTCTCAGAACACCAATGTTACCAGGAATGAAACCACCCATGATTGAGCCAAAATGGGAAGGACCTTACTCAATACATAGGGTCTACTCCAATGGAGCTTATTCATTAATTTCGATGGATGGAGAACTCATCACTACTCCAACCAATGCCAGATTTTTGAAGATGTATTTTTTATAAACACAAAATACATCATCGTAGGTCCTGTATGACCTTAAACAGCACCACCGTCCATCAAGACATTATACTGCATAACCAACGGTCCATTCATATGACCCTAAACTATTTCAACATACGTTCAGCAAGACGTTAAACTACATAACCAATGGTCCATACATATGACCCTAAACTATTTGCACATACTTCCAACATGACATTAAACTGTGCCCCCTTCATTTCCCTTTCTATATGACGTTAAATGATAGAGCAACGGTCCATACATATGACCTTAAACGATTTGTATTCCTTTCGTCTCACATGGCATTAAACTATGAAATTCTAACTACATGACGCTAAATTGTATAGAAGTCCCTTACATCCAGAGAGACGTTAAACGAAATCATCAATGGTCCATACATATGACCTTAAACTATCTGTACTTTCATCCAACATGACGCTAAACTGTGAAAAAGTACCCAAATTCGTCCAACATGACGTTAAATGGTGTAATCTGTTTTCCTCATAGCATGACATTAAACTGCATAGTCCCCCTTTCATCCAACATGACATTAAACTATATTGTCCCCATCGTCCTAAATAAATGATGCTAAATTTTACAAAAAGTCCATGATACGTCCAACATGACATTAAACTGCACTTTGTCCCTGCTACATGACACTAAACTGTACAACACCAATAGTCCTAACTGAAAGACTTTAAACTGCATAGTCCCTTTATATGTCCTACATGACATTAAACTATGCATCATTAAGGTTGTTGTTACCTATTGTTTCTCACACTGAGTATGAATCACGTGAGCTTAGAGAAAACCTCAACCATAACACTCTCTCTGGGCTACTAACCAGGTTTATGTCCCAATAACATCATTTTTAGGTCATTTTCCCCAAGAACAATTTGATCATTAATTTATTCTTTAATTGAACTATGTGGACTTTGATCCCTGTCTTCTAGGGTGGGTATGTAGGCATCCCCCCAAGGTTCAAGCCCAAAACCAATCTCTTCACATCGGTTCACCTCCATCTCATATGATGTTGATTCGTGAAACCACCCCTAGAATCAATATCTTTACATTGGTTCACTTTTGTCCTTGTTATGCGACGTTAAACTATACAACACTTTTTTACAGTATGAAAATAAACTACAATATTCTTTGATACCCTCACCTAAGAGGGAACCATTATTTACATTTATTTTTGAATCATGTTTCATTTCAAAGACTACATGAATACATGGCAATGCCCAAAACTTGTTTCTTGGGTTAAACCATCATTGTACTAAATTCCCCTTTCACCCTTCACATGTACGAACCAAATTCGTACAAATGGTATTTCTAGAACTACATGGGCTTGATTCCCATACTTATGTGATACATAGGAATGTTCGAGTGTCGCTCAAATCCAGCCCCAAGTCTTTTGGGCCTAACCCCAAATTCCACTTCCAGTCCCTTGGGTGAAAAGTCCCCATAAAAACACACACTGTGTATTTCTTACAATGGTCCAAGCACTATGACTGTAAACTAAGATCTCTAATCCTTTTGTCCCACATGATGTTAAACTGTAATTTAAGAACTACGTATGGCTTGATTTCCATCCTTATGGGATACGTAGTGAAGTCCAACATTTTAATTCAGGACCCAGCCACGACATTATTATGGTTAGCATTGATCTGTGTATCTTTGTATACATTGGACAATACCCATATTTATGTGTCATAATCCTAACATTAAATATGTACAGATGCTCATAAACCTTTTCTTGATATTTACTCACAAAAATGTAAAATATCTGAGAGTTCTTTTACCTAACTATGCAGCACGTGCCCTTAGGCGGCCTTGCATAAATAGTCTACATAACAGACTTGTCAGCCAAAAGATACTATTTTTTGTCTATGCAGCCAATGCCCTTAGGTGGCCCTGCATAATTCAACCCCCTAACGGGTTTTTTAAATAATGGTAACTTCATTCTTGGGAAGAAATCCTTTTTTCTCCTTATTGGTCTTACATTACAGTATGTAGGGATCCCCAAAATTAGTCATCCTTAACATATTTGTTTGATATCATTTTTCATGATTTGAAAGTATTCAAGTCTATGGTTTATATTCTTCTTCCCTACATTTGGGTCAGACCGTTGAAGAAGTGATATCCATCCAGTTCTTCGATAATCTTGTTCAGAAATATCTTCTCCATATTCAAGTACCTCTTTCCATACAGCAAACTCTATACTTTGGAAAATTTGAATCTCCCTAACCTTTCACTGGCTTTTAGCAGTAGAACGGTAAATTTCTGAGAGATCTTTTTCCCGACTATGCAGCACATTCCCTTAGGCGGCCTTGCATAAACAATCCACATAATACACTTGTCATCCAAAAGATACTATAATTTGACTATGCAGCCAATGCCCTTAGGTGGCCCTACATAATTCAACCCCCTAACGGGTTTTTTAAATAATGGTAACTTTATTCTTAGGAACTAATTATTCTAATTCCTTTAAGAAATTTTTTATATCATTCCTCAGATTCAAATATTCTTTAGTCAGAGTTTACAATTTTTTTCCCTCGTACATTAGTATGGTAATATGTTTTCAGATAAATTGTCAAAGAATTTAGTCAATTCTAATTCATTCGGTCGAAGCAATTTCGACCTTAAACATTAGCCTCCTTATGTCTGACGTGCATGACATTAAACTGCCCACAAAAGATAAGGGAAATCTGAATAAAAGTCAAGTTCCATCTCACTAAACATACATTTTGTATGATTTAGGTAATATTGAGAAATTAAGGGTTTCAAATTCTGTAGGGTTATTTATATTAATCCTAGTAAAAATAAAACTATGCTTACTAAGACCATTGGAATAGGTAATATTTAAAGAAGGTAGTGAAAGAATACAATCATAAGTGATTGAAGATAAAAGTACTCTCCATTGATACACAAGAATTAGAGGGAAATCCACAGATTGGAGCCTGTTCTCTTTTTTAAGAGATTACAAAAGACTGTCAACATAAGTCTTCACTTGATGTACAGCATCTCGAGCTTCATCAGCAGCTACATGAAGCTTGTGAACTCGACCAACTACACTCTTCTCATCCTGATGGAGTGCCTTCATTGCATCTGCAATGGCTTTCATACCATTTGTTTGAGCTCCCTCCAATGAATTATTGAGCTGATCAAGTTCCCCAGTAACAGAATCTAACTTTTTCTAGAGTTGCACCTGCTGGATGACTTTTTCTTTGATTTTATGCTTCAGCTCCTTCTTCTTGGAAGCATAATAACCCTTAGCTCGGGATACCGAAGCCTCAAATTCACCGATGTTAACTGACAGTTTCTCCCTGGCCAGATTTTTGGGACACTTTTTCTCCTGATCCCTCCTGAAGATGACCTGTTTCACCACGACATGGATCTTTTCATATCCAAAACCGCCAAGTCCTAGCATTACAAACTGGGATGACAATAAAGGGATCTTCGATGATATCTCTTCTAAAGGCATCTCAAACATGATTTTCCAGATTTGTTCCATGCCTTGCATCATGAAAAGATGAACGCTTTAAGAACCTATGGGTCAGATTCAACATCATCATCACATGGGGGCATGTAATCTGGGATTAATGCACTTAAGGAAGTGACCTGTTCTACTCTTTCCCCCCTAACATGTGCTTCTTCACTTTCAATTTCTGTTGGGGTAGAGGCTGAGGCCACACCTCCAGATCTAGCCGCTGCAGTTGATGGCCCTACATGATTAATTGAATGATTTGGTTAGCATCAAAGGATTACAGAAGAATCGATTGTCTTGAAAATTATGTACAATCACAAATATTGTTATCCCTTACCCAATGGTGGATCAGCAACCTGCGAAGACACCTCCCCATCTTTCCTAGTCTCAATAGGATCCTCACGATGGGTCTTAGGAGGGTTTACTAGGTTTAGCTCTACTTGAGCTAATGTTTCTACAATGGTAGGGTTGACATCAATGTCTACACCCTCTTCAGGCATTTCTAGTTCAGCAGCTTCTATGGATGGAACTGCATATTATTTTTAGTCATGATTATTAGTGTAAATTATAAGAAAATTAACTGGGAGAAGGATAACACTCATGCCCAAAGTCTTCTAAATCACATGACAACTTATCATGATCATAAAATTCTTCGAAATACACGCCACGATTCATCATTTCGTCCAATGATATTTCAGAATCCTGGTTAGTCTCACCAGTGGGAGCATTTGATGTGTCTTCTTGATGACTTATGTCCTATAGCCCCTAAACCTGGACAACATCTTCGGATAAAATCATGGCATTAGTTGCAACAACCTTCAGAAGCTCTAATGTAGGAGTTGAAACTAAAGTATAAAATAATGTAAGTCAGTCGGTGTTTCATTCAAAATTTTTAAGAAACATTGTTGTCTTACCAGAAACAGGTTCTTCTTTTCATGCAACAACAACATGAGGGATACTGGGAACAAATTCTAGCTCTTCTCCAGGAGCAGCCAAGTCAGCTTGAATCTGTGATTGTTCCACAACACCCTATGTGGTACTTGATGGAGGATCAGTCCTTTCCCTCAGGGGGAAATTGAAGAAGCCCCTGCAATCCCCAGAAATATGAGTAAACTTTTCATGGGTATATACTCATAATTACCCGAAGGACTTACCACTTCTAATGAAGCGTTTAGCTGCAGAATTCCCCTTTTGTTGCCTTTGCTTCTTTGGTTTTTTGGGAGTATCGGCAGTCTCCATTATTGGAACTTAGATTGGAGAATGGAAGGCTATGTCCAACGCCTCATTCATGGCCTGCTGGCCTGGAGATACCTCACCCGGTTCATGAGGAGAATCGGTAGCAGCCCCGATGGCAGTACCACCAGGGCTATACTATGGAGAAGGAACCTCAGTTCCTTTCTTTGCAAGCTACAAGATGAAGAAAATAATATCATTAAGTAACAAAGATTAGACTGGAATAATGTTTCAATGCAAATAAGGAAATAAAACATAAATCTTTAGGAGCCACATAATCATGTCACTCCTCATCTCTAGAACCACCAGCCCCCTTAGTGGCACCACGATAAATCATTTCCTTCACCTTCCTGGTGACAGGAACGGACTCATCAGTGGAAAATATGAGCATCTCCAGCTCTCTGATGTAAGACCCCACTTCATTGGGGTATCCTTGTATTGGATATCTGTAGAAGCCATAAGATTTCCCATTCCAGGAAGTTGTAGGCCCTCACACAAATCCAGCCAGGCGGTCTTAGTACAACAGTATAAAGCCTACCATGTTTGGATAGCCTCTGGTCTTAGATATGAAGGCTGAGAGGAAGGACCTACAATCATTGATTTCAGTTTCTTCCCAGCTCCTGCAACTACATATAGAGAATAAGAAAATAAGACTTATTTCCTTATAAAGTAGTGGTGATTAAATTTCCATAATGAAGTAACACACCAGGAGTTGATGGAGTGGGTCTTTTAATTCTGACCGGAGGATTATATCGGGAACGAAAATGCTTTTCCATTGGTTGTTCCTCATCATCCCCATCATGGGAATCCGTTGAATCAGTTCTAAAGGAGAAATCTGGAGAATTAGCTTCAGGTGGGGAAGAATCACCTTCCTGAGGAAGGGTTTCTTTCTCTACAGTCCACTTCCTTTTCCCCACCTGATAAACTTGGTGATTCGGCACCCCTTTGGGGTATGATTCTATCTAGTGTTCGGAATAATATGTAGTCATATTATGTGCCGTTTTTTCAACTAGTAAATCAAATACCGCCCCAGTCTTCTCCCTTCAAGTCAGCAGCCATAGTTGCCGAGCAACCATCGGATGTTGCTCTAACCTGACATGTACTGGAGGAGATAAAACAATATTTTGTATACATTTGAATTGAAGTGCAAATATATATGGAGCATATGCCTCGCATATAATTTCTCCGTTAATCCTGGCCACTAGAACACCATCCCTGCAAGCTAGCATGTATGCCCTCAAATCCAAATGGGTTGTTCCATCATCAACAAGCCGCCCGTTTGGTGGATTTACATAGGGAAAGAAGTTGAATTCCTTAAACATTCTCAGCCTCACTTTCATGTCATATGCATTAAGATCTAATGGAGTAACTCTAGATAATGATTTCACTGACGGCCTGAAAGAACTTCCAGGAATTTGTAATCCATTATGTACATTATAAGTCCTGAAGTGAGTGTCGATCCATCCCCATTAAACATAGAATGGTCCTACTATTCTTAAAAAAGATTTACCCATGAAGACATGAAGTAAACTCCTGTGAATATTTGATAAAATTGGGGTAGCCAACCCAAAATAATTTTTCTCAGCCAATTTTGCCGTAATGAAGAAGGTCTATGGCCTGACGCCTCCCTTTGAATCCCTGACTGGTAAAAGATAAATGATGAGCCATAAAGCCAAGAAGCCTTCCAGAAGAGTCTTCTTCAGAATCCTTTGATTCACCCCATATCCCAATTTTTCAAACTCCCCTACTTCTAGAGTTGGCCAGAATGTGCCAGGAGGACCCCTCTTATCAGGTTTTGGGCAGGTGGTAGGACGTGTGGGCCTCTTATCCTTGGATTTCTTTTTCTTGGATCCTTTTTATCTTGGCTCCTTCTCCTTTGGCTCCCTATATTTCTTCTCAATAAGAAATATATTCATCCACTCCTCCAGATGAATATCCTTTCTAAAATGAGTTAATGAGGTCTCTGAACTCTTGAGCCTGTGGAAGATCTTAAATAATTCTCGAGCTAAAGCCGGAGTCTTCTCTGAATCATTCCATGTTGCCTTGGGTGGAATGAATTCATTATACATGTCACCCAAAATTGGATCCCCTGAGATCTTGTGGACATCCCACAGACTGATACCTATTTCTCCATGAGTCGGATGGAAAGAATTAGTTTTTGGGATCTAGTGGCTGAGTATCTCCGACACGAAGTTATCATGTCTATAAACATATGTTTTCCCAACCCAAACAGCTTCGTATATCCCCACTCCTTTCAGATCCCCGACAAACTCTGCATAGGTTTGTCGAACCCAGTATGCCCACATCCATGTTGCCTTCACACCTCCCCCAGGACGGAAGTCCCAAATTTATTTCCAGCCTTTTTTGTGTACAAGGGCTATGATGCATCATGTGGGCCTTCTCTTCTATTCTAGCATTTAAAAATCCTCCTCCACATGAGATATTTTCTGAAGCAATGTTCATGTAATTTTGAATCCAAAAAAATGGAAGTTAGTTCTTTGCTTTTGGAGTAGTGAATTCTCACAGATGACCATAGCCATACAAAGGAAGATAAGTTCATTGGGGGAAGTCGCGATGATATTTCTTCTGATACATAGCCAAATCTGGAAGAATGCTATCTTTGACGGTATAATAATCATGGCCAATGATGTTCATCATATCATCAATCCACTTTCTAGCCAGTTCATCAGCTATTCCGGTTCTAAGAGCCATTGATTCTACACGAAAGTTGAATAAATTAACTTTTAAGTAAGTTGATTTTTCATAAAATTTGTGAAGTAATTTTAGAAAAAATGGCTAAGGCATTAAGGAGAGAAAGTCTAAACGTGGCACACAAGTATGGATGTTTCGCGAAAGTGTTAATGTGTCGTGCAAGTTTTTTGGCACGCAAGTATCACCGCACAAGTCCTACTACCTTGACAACAGCGTGAAAACAATGAAACATCGGAATATGGGAAACATGCGCGGCGAAGGGGACCTGCGCGATGAGAGCTCGAGAATCCGGAATTAGATGCTATGCACGACAAATGACAACGTATTTATAGGCAAGGCGTCCCACCTATGCGCCTACACCCAGCACGCTCCATCCAGTGCACTCCAGCCCTGCGCGACTCGAACCTGAACGCCAAGTATTGCTCACTGAACACTTGCGTGCCGCATTTCCATTGGTTTTCTTCTTTTCCTCAGAGTCACATCCTCATTTTCTTTCGGATCAATGTCTAAGGGGGGACTTTTGTTGACGCTCCTTTTTCATCACATTGTCTAAAAGAATGTAAAGGGAAAGGACTTAGCACAAATTGATTCTTCCTTTGAATAAAACATCAAAAACCAAAAAAGGCATGAACAAGGCATCAAAAGCACATGTGCCACGCAAGTTCCATCACTTTCGCACAAGTACACTTGCACGACACCTAATGGTCGTGCAAGTGACTTGTGCACCCTAATGGATAACCGTTCGGGGTCTTCTCCAGCATATAAATGGACCCTGTGGGCTCCCCATATGATGGGGATTTTTTATAGAATTCATATTTAGATCTCTGAACACCCATGTCTCTTCATCAGGTATTCCGAACAATTATAAGGTAATTCTCAACCTATAATGGAAGGTATAAACAAGAGGAGTAAGGTTTATGTGTTAAATTTCACTAACACTTGCATGCCCAAGGTTTTTTACCCTTAAGGGAAATGAACATACTTGTGCGCTGCCCTACTTCCTCAACAAAACTTGTGCACCTCTCTTCTGGAAGTACCTTAGGATAATTATAAAGGCATTGGTCAAGGATTCCCCAAGTATTACCATGATGGTTTAAAAAATGCGCAAGTACCCATGTGTCACGTAGGTATACATGTCCGACCAGGACGTGCGTTCCCACGCAGTACCTACGCGCCTACCAGTACTTGCGCGCCCCTGCCTTTTTGGGTGCCCTTCTTGCCGATTTTACCCCTCTTATGCCATTACACCTCTCCTATTCAAGATTCAGACTTAAAGACATGCTTCAAATCCATTTATGGCATGAATTATTGATTTTAATTCCTTATCTGAAATGAATTCTGTGGAATATATCTCAAAACCTAGTGATTTACACATATTTATGTCACTAAAGATTGAGATTTCATTCATTCAACCTCATCTTTTAAGATGAGAGAACTCAGTAACCTGGGTATCCTTTTCAGGAATAAGCCCCTATAATAATTTTTAACCTAGGCCTCCTTTTCAGGAATAAGTCCCAGTCATAATTCTTAACCAGGGCCTCCTTTTCAGGAATAAGCCACAGTCATAATTCTTAACATGGGCCTCCTTTTCAGGAATAAGCCCCGGTCATAATTCTTAACCTTGGCCTCCTTTTCAGGAATAAGCCCCAATCATAATTCTTAACATGGGCCTCCTTTTCAGGAATAATCCCCAGTGGTAATTCTCTAATATGGGCATCCTTATTAAGAGTAATCCCCAAGCCCTTTAACTTTTCAAGTCCCTTAACCTGGGCCTCCTTCTCAGGACCAAGACCCAGTCTTAATTTCTCTTAAACAGTCTTAATTTACCTTTGATCTGGGATTCCTTCTCAGGAGTAAAACCCAATCTTAAGTCCTCTCTTAATTTGGGCCTCCTTTCCAGGAGTAAGCCCCAAGTTAGAGTATTCAAATATCCATGAAGGACATATACCTTTATGGACCCTATTCCTATATTTCATCCCAGAAGTAAATCCTAATCTTCATTTATCTGGGAAGTCATACATACATAAGCCCAACATTATTTCTTATGATTGCATCATTCATGGCAGAATTGTCTTATTTTTACCAATACCTCTTGTTTCTCACACCGAGCATGACTCACATGAGCTTAGAGTGTAAAAGTAATTATCACATTCTTCTTTGACCCATCAATCATAAACATCATACTCCCTTAATCGAAATACATGGGTTTTGATTCCATTTCAAAACAAAGGATATGTAGGTATCCCATCTACGGGTTCAATCACAACTCTGAAATAATCCATGTCCTTCTGAATGACAATAAACTTCAAGTTCCCCACTGAGTGTCTTTAAAACCAGCATGGTCATCAAAATGACCAAGATACATCTATATAAATGTGTTGAAGGATACCATTGACCAAGAATCGCTAATAAATATAGATGATTATCTATCGATGAAGAACCTCGAATACATATAAAAGATTGTCTAAATTTCCTACATATTTAATCATTGATTGGAAGATCCGAAGGAAAGAACATTTTATACTTTGTAATGTAATAAGGATTCACGAACATAATTTAAATCTATAAAGAGAGTCCTGGAGTAGACAATAATTCCCCTCAAAAAGGTGTGATGAGTCCAACCTCCCATCTTCTCGACCAATGAAAATTCCTAATCCTCATTAGTCCACAAACTACTGAGAGCCTACCTTTGGAAAGTAGGTCCAAATGGATGTGGAATCATTGGATGTTTCTGGTTCTACAAACAAACCCGTTAGAAACCGAATGGAATGTTTGAACCTTCAAAGAAAGAGGTCATCCACAAATTCCGAGGGAAACATATATAAATGTCCCACCCATCTCATAATGAAATTATACATACATGTTCAACAAAATAATAAAAAATAATATAATAACCCATGAAATGAAATGGATATTATAAAAATGTAATAATATAATAACATGTAGAAAAATATAGGTTTCATAAAAAATTCATCATAAAATTAACTTGTGAAAAGAAGTGGGTTTCAAAATCATATATCCTATAAAAAAGAAATGTGTTTCATAAACACCATCCCATAAAAATTAATAAAATGAAATAATATGAATGGAACCATTGATTAATTTTCCTAGAAATACATTAGTAACACCAATAAATTTTATATTAGATGGGAAATAATTTTGAAAAATCATCTAAAAACATTTTTTGAGGAAAATATCTATAATGTCCCGTGATTTGAATTGTGTTAAAATACGAAGTTTTTTGAATTTTTTCAGTTTTTCAATGGGTATTTATTTAAACCGATCTATATAATTTTATGAAGAGTGTTGGAACCCCTAATGGGGTTGTTTTTTGGACTAGTGTAATTACCCTATAGCTTTAGGGGTTCCCCGAGGAGTCTCTGGAGCACCGGATCTGGAGAGGTCAACATTAATTGATATGCACAAGCAACACACGGTAACGATCCAACTCTTGCACTTTATCTTATTTAATAAATTATTTAATTTAATTAAATAAGTTTATAAGAGAGATTGGGATTAATTAAAATAATGATTTAATAATAATAATAATGATGTTATTATTATTATTATTCGTGTTTTTTTACAAAATGAATGGTCAAGAAATTATTAAATGATTGTTAAAGAAAATAAAGTGAATTTGGGGATTATTGAATAACTTTTATAATAAAAAATATTAATTTTTGAATTATTAATGGGATATTTATTAATAAATTGAGTAATGTTCTAATAATAATAATGTTATAATTATTATTACTATGGTGTCATAAATTATTTTGATGCATTGAAATTTTAATTGCATGTTAATTGAGTGTATCATTTTTTAGAATTTAATGTGGCTTTTGAGCTTCTCAAAGAAATGTTTAATAAAATTTGGAGTTTCATATTTAATGAAGCATTATTAATAAAATGTGGTTTTGGTTATGTCAACGGTTTCCAAAATAAAAATAAAGAGATTATTATTGTTTTAGTTTTATGAATGTAATAATTTTTATTATTATGGAAATTAAATTAGGGGCTATGGGTTTGAGATTTTATCATATTAATGATAATGTAATAAATTGTGGTTTGGTGTTTTAAACAAAAGAATGTTAGAAAAACAATAAAAATGATACTGTAATTAATTTTGTGGTTATTTAGTAAAATAAATTTTAAATGAATTTAATGATCAATAGGGAGTTTAATATTTAATTACGAAACATTTATTAAGATAATAATAAATTAAGAAGCGTTTTTAATTAAATGGGAAGTTTTGAACTTATTTTACATGTGTATAAAGTGTATAATAATAATAATATTAATGAAATTAGTTTTATTATTTTAGTTATTACATTTATTTAAATTGATTAATTTAATGGTAAAAAGATAATAAAAAGGGGAGGCTCGACCTGTAGGCGGCGTGACCCCCATGTTTCTCTTCCTACATGTGTGACACAAAATCGTCTCAGTCCTCCTCCTCCAAAAGAAACTCCACCTTAGGACCTCCATCCGCACGCAATCCATGGGCGACCATTCTAGAAACAATGCGTCAACTTGGAAGAGCTCCTACAACGCATGACCCCCATGGCGAGACCCCCCGTCCATGTAGTAGCCAGAGGCGTACCACCCCCTCTCCTGGACTCAAATTTGTGTGCAATGATTCTACTTGGACCCTTCATGAGACATGTACGACATGTGAAGGTGAGTTTGTATGCATATAACTCATGATTCTTGTCGGCCATTTGACTCTTCTCGGTTGCCTTGTTTTCTCGGCTGAAACCCTTTAGTTCGGGTTTAATACGATCGTTGTGTTCCACTATTTTTTTAGGATATGAGAATTTTTACTCATATCCCACTGTTCTTTAATCTGGAATCCCCCACCAAGGGTGAGGAGGATGGTCTTGAGTTTTTTTCCATCATTGGTTTGGGTATGCTTCCAAAACTTCTATTTAGTTTTGAACTTGTTATATTAAGGCCTGTTAATTTTTATGTGTCCACGGTACCATATTAGAGGTTTGTGGTTCATTTCTACTTTGATTATGGGTACTAGTTTAATATATTGAATTTTTTATCATTGTAGACAAAGCACACTTTTAAATAAGTAAATATATATATATATATATATAAGAAGGTGTACGTGCATTCGACTACGGACCAGTTGTGGATTGGTTACCTCAAGGTACATTAAAGTGTTGTGGAATGAATGGTTCAACCCCAAGGTAGGGTCCCAAATCCTTAAAACATTATTTATGAATTATAGATTCATTAAATAAATTGATATTGTGAGTTTCCTTAATTATAGAGCTACTATGTTTTCATGAAACAATGATTACAAATAAACTGATGGTTAGTGTTAATGTCATATCATGCTTGTTTTGGTATGAATATTCATATGTCTTATTACTAGAGATGATATATGATATGTCGATGCGTGAAACATTTGATGTTATTAAACGATGTTGCCCATGTTAGATAAATGATAATTTGGACAAAATTTGATTTTAGCATGTTTCTCTAATTTGGATAAAGTAATATGTTTAAATTATTAAATGTTTTGAATGGGAAGAATGGGTAATAGAGTAATTAATTGTAGAATTAATTATCAAGTCTTGAGTTGGAATAAAATTGTGGCATTTACTGATTCTTGAGAATATTGAATATTTGATATGTTCTGAATATGAATTAGAAACTGGTAATAATTAATGGATGGATTAATTATTACATGTTATATGGTAAATGTGTAATTAAATTATTATAGGTTAAAGAGATAAAATTTAATTAATTAATTGTCGAATTTAATAATTTACATGAATTAAATTAATATTTTAAATTGATATTTTGTTACAACTGTTTTCTAAGGGTACCTTTTGTTGTGTGTTATTTTTCCATGCCTTATGTTTTCAGAGATGGAGTGGCTTAAAAATACGATGTGAAGTGTGAGATTGTTTCTAAATAACTAGGCTTTGGTCAGCATGTTTTGAGATGATTTTAACGTGGATATAAGTTGTTAATGTTCGGTATGAATCATTGTTTGAGTGGATGGGTTTAGAATTGTTAATGAATTTGGAAAATTAAATGTTCAGTTAATTATTTTGTTGGCTTGAGAAGAATAATTATTTGTATATTAATTAATTAACATGGATATGTTGAATGGTTAATTAATTGTTGACTTATTTGAAGGGTCATTTGTGTTATTAATTGGATGTTGAATTAATTAAGAGATTGGATTAATTAATTTATGAATTAATTAATGGATTGTTTTGGGGTGTTAGACATGGTGTTCTACAACAATGGTAAATATATATGTATGATAGATAAATGGGTTGTGAGACAAGGACAGAAGCTCCAAATACTCAAGTGGTGCTAGACATGTGGTTCAACACAAATGAAATACATATTTCTATGATTGATAAATTGGTTGTCATACAAGGAATGAAGCTCCAAATACTCACAGGGTGATAAACATTGTGTTCTACACCCTACTTGCATGCAAATATTCTTTTATGGGACAAGGACTGATGCTCCAATTACCCGTGGGCTATGAGGAAATGACTCACACTCCAAATACTTACGAGGGTGCTATACATGATGTTCTACACCCAATAATTGACATTCGCTTGTGGGTCCAATTTTTGGTACATGAAATGAATTAATGGTTAATGAAAGCTATTGATACATAATGATTTGTGAATTGAATATGGGAAAGGGTTCAAACATATTAATGAATTTGGTGAATCACTATTAGTGGATGGACGTAGGAGTGAATCACTATTTTTAGTAGATGAGCTTGTTCATAGTTTTTGAAATATTAAATAGAATATGTTATGATATGTTATCGAAGACAAATCACAAGCATGGATTCAGTCTTTACTTTGATTACATAGATGATATTTAAAGACATATGTTGTGAGTGACTTGTACGAGGTATGTCAGGATTAGGATGAATCTCAATAATTTCATAATTTAATGAGGTTTGATTAATCGAAAAATGGAAATGATTGTTGAGTATGCATGAAAAATGTATAATGCAGGTTCCTACATTAGCTATGGGATGAAGCAGGTACTTGGGTATATAGTTACTTTGTTATGCTTCATTTATGTATGAATTTACAAGATTTAAATTATCTATTAAATATCTAGATTTTGGGAAAGACACTGGTTGTCCCGACCTACTGATATTTTTATTTCACACCGTACTCAGGCTGCCATTGCACTGTGGTACTCATATAAATTCTATTTGGTTGCTAGATAGTGTTGTTCTTATTTACATGGGAAATCTGAGAAGAGGACGGAGGAGAAGATAATGAATCTAGAGGATAACACCCTCAAGAATTTGAATCATTGTTTTTTATTTATGTATTGGAATGTAAAGTATGGTGTTTTGTTCACTTTTTTCTAATTTTTTATCATTTTCATGTATTGAATGCTTCTACTGTATAATTGTCATTGACCATTTTTGTACAAGATTTATAAAATCTTCCTTCCACTATATTATCTTTTATTTGAATGCATCCTCTATTTATTTTCAATGTTATTTAATGAACTCTGATATGAGGGTATAGTCTCCCCATAGACTATCTCTAGAACCATGAAGCTTTTCGGCAGTTTCTTGCGTACAAGGTGATATTCTTGAGGTCATGTGGAGACCGGTCCGACCACCTATTTAGTGGTGAGTCGGTTTGGGACATTACAAAGTAACATTATAGGGTTCTATTCCTTCCGTCTTTCTGTTTTGGGTTGGTAGATATTAGATTAGGAAAATGTTGGTTCGTGGGTTAGTAGCTATGAATGGGAATAATCACCCCATGTAAGGGAATTGACCAAGTTTCCACGTATGTGAATTGATTTATGTAGTAATTTAGGTAACCGTTGATATGATTTCACTTGGAGTGACTCGTGTATTTTTCACTGCTTATTGATTTTGAGAATTTTGGGGAAAAATCGTCTTGGACTGATAGTGCAAGGAAGTTTCATACATCCATCTTCTTAGGTATGTAGAGATACACATTCAATTCAATTATCATTCCAAGTAGTTTCATTACTAGGATGCCAACTGATTTGGATTGTGTGCCTTGGTGCAATGCCATGTTTTGATCTACATTAGCATGACTATGTAGATATCATGTTTTGGGGATAGATTTGACATGCATGAGTTATTATATTTAATATTTCCTCAGTTATTAGCATGTTTTTTTATTCTTCCTCACTTTTTTTATGGAACATTGTTGTTTCACTGCATAATCTAACAGGCTAGAGAAGTTTTGATATATTAAAGGGATGCTGATTTTAAAATGATAAATGAATGTTAATTGTGATAAATGGGGTCCCAATTCCAGTGATAAGGTGTATGGGTGCCTTATCATTTTTTAGATGTCCACAAATTAATTTGAACCTTATATAACCATATTATGCTTAAAAATGTTTATAAATGTAAAAATGTTGATTTTTGATTGAAATGGATTATTGTTGGGTTGGTTTTTGAAGAACCCGAATTTAATAAATGTAACCCTCGGAGGTCTCTATTTTGGTGGGAGGAATTTAGATGATAAATTACCAATTTATATTTGGATTAAATGATATTTGAAATGTTTAAATATGATATTTGTTTTAGCATGTCTATTTTCCAGTGGGGCGTTTATTGAAAACCAAGTGACTTGGTGTGAAAAATTAATTGTGTGTTTGTTGATTTTTTTTCAAATGTTAATTTTTTTTGAAATGAATTAATTAAGTTTTCTTAAATGGGGGATATTTAACATCATGATTTTGGTTTTTCATGACCATGTGAGAGAGTTGATAATTATGTTTCATAAGGGGAAAACCCATAGTAGGTAGTACCCTTAGAATGTTCTAGGTTGTCATGTTTTGTTCATCCCACTGCATGGGATGAATTCCTAGTACTCAGGTGTTATTTCATGAATATATGTGCTTATGAGTGGATGATAATTTATATCGACATCATGGAATATCCTAAGTTGGGTAGTGTCGAATCAATTTCGGTTAATGTGTCTGCAGGTGATGTCAATCTTTTTGAATAATGTTGTCCGGTAGTAGTTCAACTGATCTTTTTAATGACCTTGGTTTTCTCTTAGTGTGATCTTATGAATATGATGACCATGTCCCATATCTTGACCTTATCATGTAGACACTAAGATATCATTGGTATTACGTCGTGATATAGTATAAATTTTGTTGGTCTTGTTGAGTAGTTGTTATCTGGGTAATATGCGTGATGAGTTCTTTCTTTGGGCTACTCTTTTATTAAAGTTGGGGAGTGGTTGTTTTTTTTAAAGTATCCATGCAATGGATTGAATTGGAATTTTTACCATAGGTTGAGTATGGACTTCATTATACATGCGGATGGTTTTTGAATAGTTTTAATGGAGCGTCATCAGATAAAGAGTGAATATGGGTTTTGGGTCTGCGATGTCTTTTGAGGGAAGCATGTGGAACTTTCTCTATTGGTTGATCAAGATTGAACCATTATCATGGACGAGGTTCATGTAATGGACTCATATATAAGCTCTTTTTCGATGTTTAACCTTAAATGTGAGCTTTGGATCTGGGTTTAAAGGAATAACCATTAGGCTTGTGAATGTTAAAGTGTTTTTGATGTTTGGAAGACCACATGTCAGTTTTAGAGAGATTAAATGAAATTTGAAGGTTTATTGTTTTATTAGTGGTTCACGATGGCTTCTTAGGGATGATATGTTTTTATGGTAGGTATACTGTAATGTCCCGTGTTTTCGAATTGGGTTAAAATAAGAAGGTTTTGTAATTTTTTTTAGTTTGTCAATGGGTTTCTTTAAACCGAGGTTTTGAATTTTCTTCGATGTGTTGGAACACCTAAAGGTGTCATATTTGGACTAGTGTAATTACCCTATAATTTTAGCAGGTCTCTGATGAGTCTTGGGAGCACCAGATCTAGAAAATTCCACTTTAATGGATATGCACGTGCATCGCATGGTTACGGTCCAACCTGTGCAATTTATCATATTTAATAAATTATTTAATTTAATTAAATAAGTTCATATGAGATATTGTTATTAATTTATATAATGTTTTAATTATAATAATAATTAATTTAATCTTATAACTATTTTGGTTGTTTAATTAAATGAATAATAAATATTTAATTAAATGACGGTTGAAGAAATTAATGTGTATTAAGGGTTCATTGAAGAACCATATTAATTAAATAAAGGGTTCCAGAATTATTAAAGGACCATTTATTATTAAATGAGGGAATGTTAAAATAATAATATTTTTTTGTTAATATTATGTTGTCATAAATTATTTTGATGCTTTGTGATTTTAATTTCATGTTAAAAGAGTTTATCATTTATTAGAATTTAATGTGGCTTTTGATCTTCTCAAGGAAATGTTAAATAAAATGAAAAGTTTCAGATTTAATGAAGCGTTGTTATTAAATAATGGTGTTAGGTTTATCAAAGGATTCAATAATAATAATAATTATATTATTATTATTTTAGTTTTATTAATTTAATAATTTTTATTATTATGGAAAATAAATTAGGGGTTATCTGTTAGAGTTTTTATTGTATTAATGATATTGTAATAAAATGGGGGATTGTGTTTCAAATAAATAACTATTACAATAATAATCATGATGATTTTATTATGGTTTTTGTGGTTATTTGGTAACATAAATGTTTAAAGGATTTAATTATCAATTTGGGAGATTCAAATTTAATTAAAAAACATTTTACTATAGTAATAATAAATGAAGAAGCGTTCTTAAATAAATGGGGAGTTTTTCATTTATTAGAAAAGTGTTTAATGTTTATACAAATAATAATAAAATGAGAATTATTATATTAATTATTAAATTAAGCTAAATTGATTAATTTAGTGGAAAAAATGAAAATAAAAAGGGGAGCACGACCTGCAGGTGGATCGACCCGCCATGTTTTTCCTCCTCCATGCACGATGTAGAAGCCTCTCTGGCCTCCTCCTACACACGACCCTCCACCTTGGGAACTACAATATCATACAACTCCCGAGCGACCCTCCATACAACAACATGACTCCCCGGCAGTGCTCCTGCAGCACACAATCCCCATGGTGCAGCCCCCCACTGGGAAGTACCTAGAGGCACAACACCCCCTCCCTCAGACTCCATTTTGTACGTGACAATTCCTATCAGACACTTCAGAAGTCTTGTCTGCCTCATCAAGGTGAGTACATCTACTTATAACCCATTATTAACATTTTCCATTTGACTCGTCTCATTTTCCTTGTTTTCTTGATCAAAACCCTAAGGTTTGGGTTTAATTCGATCCTTTTGTTCCTCTATTTTTTAGGATATGAGAATGTTTACTTGGGACCCATTGGTACATAATCTGGCATCCACCACCAAGGGAGAGGTGGATGGTCTCAAATTGTTTTTCCCCTATTGGATCATGTATTCTTTCAAACCTGCTATTTAGTTTTTCACTAGTTATATTAAGTCCTGTTAATTGTTTATGTGTCCACGGTACCATGTTAGAGGTCCATTTTTCAAAAATAATTTGATTATGGGTACGAGTTTAATATATTTAATTATTTGGATCAATATATACAGAAAAAATATATAAATATAAATATAAATACATAAATATATATATATATATAAATATGAAGGTGTGCGCACATGCAACTACATACTAGTTGTGGACCAGTTGCCACCATGTACAATAAAGCAATGTGAAATAAAAATTGTGCCACCCCATGGTAGGGTCCCAAATCCTTAACACATTATATAAGAATTATATCTTCTTTAAATAAATTTAGAATGTGAGATTCCTTGATTATGTAACTTCTATGTCTTCTTGAAATGGAGATTAAAGATAAAATGATGGTTAATGGAAATGTTATATCATGATTTATATGGTTTTTCATTTCATATGTATTCTTGTTGGATCTGATAAAGGATATTTTGATACATGCCTCTTTTGATGATATTAAATGATGCAACCTAAGAAAGATAAATGTGGACTTGAACATGTGATGATTTTAAGCATGTTTTGCTAATTTTTTTAAAGTGATATTATTAAATAGTTAAATGATTTGAATGAGAAGAATGGGTAATAGTGTAATTAATTGTATAATTAATTATAAAGTCGCGAGTTGGAATAAAATTGCAGCTCTTACTGATTATTGATAACAATGAATATTTGACGTGTTCATAATATAAATTGTAAACTGGTAATAATTAATGGATGTATTAATTAAAAATTTAAAATAGTAAATGGTTAATTAATTGAATATTGGTTAAAGAGAGAATATTTAATTAATAAATTGGTGAATTAATTAATTTGCATGCATTAAATTAATATTGTGAATTGGTTGTTTGTTTTGACTATTGGCCAAGGGTTCCTTTTGATCTGTGTTATTTGTCGATGCCTTATGTCATCTTGGATGGAGTTGTTTAAAAATATGACATGTTGTGTGAGATGCTTGCTAAATATCCGGTATTTGGTCAACATTTTTTTTGATTATTATAATATTCTTGTAAATTGATAAAGTCTAGGAAAAATCACAATTTGAGTGGTATGGTTCAAACTTGTTAAAGAATTTGAATAATTAAATTTTGAGTTAATTATTTAGTTTTCTTGTTAAGAATAATTAATTGTAAATTAATTATTTATTATTGAGATGTTGAATGTTTAATTAATTGTTTACTTTTTTGAGGGGATATTTGTGTTGTTAAATAGTAATTTAATTAATTAACGGGTTGGAAGAATTATATATAAATTAATTAATTTCTTGTTTTGGGGTGTTAGTCATCATGTTCTACACCAATGATAAATATATTTCCATGATTGATAAACGAGTTTGGAGACATGGATTGAAGCTCTAAATACTCACGGGGTGTTAGAAATGTTGTTCTACACAAATGATGAATATATATGTGTGATTGATAAATAGTTTGTGATATAAGGAATCAATCTCCAAATACTCATGGGGTGCTAGATATAGTGTTCTAAACCCATATTTCATGAAAATAATTTTTATGGGATATGGACTGATGCTCTAAATACAATTGGGATGCGAGACATGGACTGACTCTCCAAATACTAATGAGGGTGCTAGAAATGTTTCTCAACACCCATTAATTGGCATTGGACTGGTTATAATTGGTCATACATGATATGAATTAATTGGTTAATTAAAATTATTGTGACATAACGTTTTGTGAATTTAATATGAGAAAGGGTTCAGACTTATTAATGAATTGGGTGAATTAATGTTAGTGGACAGACCTAGGAGAAAGTCACTACATTTAGTGGGTGGGATCAATTATATTATATGAAAGATTAAATTGAATATCTTATGACACGTTATCTATGACAATGCACAGGCTTGTATTTGGACTTTACTTTGATTACATAGATTTTATTTTATAAACAATTGTGCTTAGTGACATACATGGGGGATGTCGGTCATAGTCTGAATCTAGAGAAATTCATAATTTAATGAGGATTGAATATTGATAAATGAATATGATTGTGTAATTATTTTTGAGTATGCAATAAAAATGTATAATTTATGTTCAGACACCAGCTAAGGGATGATGCTGGTACTTAGGTATATAGTTACTTTGTTCTGCTTACATTATTTATGCATGCTTTCACAAGACTGAAATTATTTATTAAATGTATGGATTTGGGGTAGACACAAGAAATCAAGAAAAACTGAGATTTACATCTCACACCATACTCGAGCTGCCATTGCACTTGGGTACCAGAGTAGATTCTATTTGGATGCAAGACTGTGTTGTTTTCATTGGAGATTGGAGATTGGAGCAAAGTACCGAGCAGATGCTCAGGATGCTAGAGGAGACCGCCCTAGGGGCTTGGAGTCTTTATTTTTTAATTTATGAACTGGAATGCAAAGAATGTTGTTTTGTGCACTTTTTTGGTATCATTAGAATTCCATACATGCATCTTCTATATAACTGGCATTGTCCATTTGTTTTTTACAAGTTTTATAAAATCTTTCTTCAACTACTTTATCATTTATTCGAATGCATCCTCTATTTATTGGAATTGTCTATTACTAATCTCTGATATGAGGTTATAGTCAACCAAATGACTATCTAGAGACCCTATCTCCTAGTCAGCAGTCGCTGGCATATGGGGAGACACACTTGAGGTCATGTGGTGACCGGTTCAGAAACTTTTTTAGTGGTGAGCCAGGTCGAGATGTTATAATATCCTTTTTATATTGAAAAACTCTTTTTAAAACATTAGAACATTTAAAAAAATTTCATTAAAAATAAATTTGAAAACATATAAAGGAAGCATTGAAAATAATGAAATGCTATTAAAATCCCCTTACCATGAAAATGGGATTGAAATATATTTTTAATACATCTTTTAAAACTATGTTTTTGAATAAAATATATTTCAAAATAAAGATAGAGATATTTAGATTTTTCATAAAACAATTATCTTTAGTAACATTGAGTGAAAAAATGGTACTAATACATGAGGATATCACGAATGACCATAAGAGAGGATAACTCATTACTGATCTTGAGTGATGGATCATTATATACAATTAATTGAATCATAATCCCAAACATGCTCTAAAAGCAATGATATTGTTTCAATAATCACTTATCACATGGTAACTTGGGATCACACTCTCCATTTAAGAAGATAAAAGTAAACGTGGCTTAAAATATCTTGAAAATAAATATATTAATAATATAAAATGTAAAATGGATGTATACACACCTCAAATAATAATTTAGGTTTAAAAGAAAACATGATTCCTAAAGAAGGAAAATTGAGTCAAAACTATTTTACATATGTGGCAGTTTTTGAAACTTAAACCCCATGTAAGAAATATCATAAAATGGATTTGTGGATAACCACGAATTTAAGTATATGTAAAAAATAACAAAATTCATGGGCTGTACATAGACCACAAAAAAATATGTGATTGATAATTTAGGCATGTATCTCCTGGAAATTAAAGTGAGATAAGATTCCCTTAACTTCTATATTGAATCTCATCATACTCATTCAAACCACCTCTTAATTGGGTAAACCTTTAAGTTTGCACCAATGGGATTCCGAGGAAGGATATATGACCATATTTTTGCTTTTAGGGGGATGTTTTGGATTTTTTAAGACTATATGGGAAGAGGATGGGTGAGCCTAAGTTTCTTGAGAGGTGTGAGGAATGGGTAGAGTGCTAACCTTTTAATAGAGGAGGGGGAGTGGAACTCTTGTAAATATCAAAAGTTATTCAATAATGGGAGTAATCCATTACCTAATGTTCCTCAAAAACATATAAAATGGAGTAATGTGAATTTATGGTCATGATAAATGTACACCACACAAATATATATTTATTTTAACAATTTGGTTCCTTAACATCTAAGATTCGACAGTTTTATTATTTTTGTTTTCATTAAATAATTTAGTCTTCTAACATATGAAATTTAACCAGTATGACTAATATAAAATGAGATTTATTAAATAATATAGATCTAAAGAATAATAAATATTATACCTAATTTAACAAATAAAAATCTCATATCTTTTGGAAATTAAATTTTAAAACAAGTGCTTGTGATGACAAAAACATTGCATAAACTCAGGTTGTGCGAACAATGTTTGTATAATATATGGGAAATATATTAATTATAAAATATGAATTGTCCCATTAATAAACCATATATTATATTTTTAAACCCCCAAAAAATACCTTTTTGAATAAATTATTTTTAATAATTTTAAATCATTTAATAAAATATCATCGATTGTAAAATCCCAATAATGTCAATTTTGACATTATTTTTTTAATTTTAATTTAAAATATCAAATTAATACTAGAATTAATTAAATTTAGGTTTAAATAATTTTAAAATGATTTAATAATGTTTAAAAATAATTAAATAATGTAATTCAATCAATTCACTTCATTTTTAACATTTACAATATCAATTATTTTTGTAATCTTTTACCGGAATAATCACAACATTGATGTTTCATAAGAATTTTATGTAACTAAACCATCTCTAAAAATAATTGATTATATATTATGATAAAAATAACAAATTTTACTTTCAAAAGGATATCTATAATTGAAAATAGGATGTTTTTTACATATCTCAATGTTTTATAAATATTAAATGTAATGAATGTTATTTTTTACTTTTTTCCATCAATAACCTTTTTTATAGTGAAATTACAATTAATAATATTATAATAATAGATAAAATGAGAAAAAATAGTGTACCTGGTCTAATTATTGGTAGAAAAAGGAATTTGAAAAAATTTTCAGGACATTTTGGCCTTTAATATTTTGGTTTAGTATTTAATAAAGATCACAAATACCTAAATAATTGTGTTTAGTTTTTAATACATTCACTAATATTTTTGGCCAAAAATTATGTTTTTGTTATTATACTAAAAATCTAAAATATATTATAACTATTTATGTACATTTTTTAAAATTCCAATAAGAGAAGTTGTAAAATTATGATTAACGCTAATCCCACAAACATGGCAATTTAGCGGGGAATTTAATGTAAAAATGTTCAAAACTTCCATAAGTTCATTATAACCAATTCACATATAAAAAAGATTCAATTGTCCTAAATTCTATAAATATTTGTATTATTGACCTATTTTTACATTAAAACCCTCATAAAAAAATAAATTAATATTAATAATTATTTAAACAAAAATGCAGTTTTAAAAAAATATAGTATTTTTCGTTATTTAAAAAATAATGACTCACTAAAAAATACCTAAAATAACCATAATATAATTTAATCATTCTAAATTAAAAAAAAATATTTTCTTCAAATTCAATTTTTAAATATTTCTACAATTAATTTTATTTTATTCATAAGAGGTCTTGTATGTAACGCCCCGACCCCAGCTACCCAGAGTCGGTGAATTACTTTGTAACATTGGCATGATCACAAAAGATCAAGTCTCGAAAGACCGATTAGTTTAGTATCCTTGGAAACACTAGATACATTCATAAATGTCACATTACATCACAAAGTGAAAAACTATAATAACATAGTCTCCATAGTCCACACTTCTATCCTCTTCAGACTATCCCTACAGGTCATTCATAAAATACTTCTTCACATCCTGGAAAATATTAAAACATTGAAAGGGGTGAGCTCGGATGCTCAGTAAGGTTAACAATATAGCGGAAGCTTTCATAAATAAACATTAACATTTAAGGCAATGTATAACTAAAACAAAAGCCTTTTAAACTTGAACTTCAACATAATATGGCAAAAGTAAAATGAGATAATGCCATTCACTTCTTCACATGGATATTCTACTCGTCGAATATTCACATGAAATAACAATAACCACTTTCATAATGATGGAATGCATAATTCCAGACTATCATAACCACGTAGCCAAGGCCTCGTGCGAAGACCACAAATAAGATTTTGTCAAGGACTCGTGCCAAGACACTATTTTGTCTCATGAGACCTGCCGATGCATCAAGGAGCTATAGCGGGCTCCACCCGTTACTTATTAAGTCCAATGCATTCCTCATATGAATAGGTTTAAAAATATCACAAACCATAACATAATCGTATCACATAAAACATGCATAAAGGAAACATAACATTTCCACATTTCAATCACAAGATATCAATACAACACATTGATATAATAAAAATGCTTTCAAAACCATTTTCAATACCAAAATAAAAGAATGTTAAAACTTTGTATTTATTTTTCATTAAAAAAATGTTGGCTTGTAGAGGAAGCCGAAACTCAAATAATGGTCACGGCGGCGGAGAAGTCGTTGTCGCCGCATAAGTACAGAAAGAAAAACATTCCCTTTTTGTCGTTTAGTAAAACGCTTCGTATAAAAAAGATTCCTTTTGAATAAATGTAAATGTCAAAGGGGTTTATACACCGTATAAA
The DNA here is from genome assembly GCA_963277665.1 of Viscum album. Classification (NCBI taxonomy): domain Eukaryota; kingdom Viridiplantae; phylum Streptophyta; class Magnoliopsida; order Santalales; family Viscaceae; genus Viscum; species Viscum album. The sequence goes on along the minus strand of OY728146.1, from coordinate 1,575,757,250 downwards.
AGAAATTTGTGTATAAAACCAAATATGCCTCAATAAAAGGGGATTGAGACGGAGTCCTTAAAAAGATCATTTTTAAAATAAAATAGATATATTATGTTTATTCACTATAGGTACACATAAAGAATACAAAATAAGACATAATAATATCATGACATAATTTGAAAGTAGGAGATTAACCCAAAGAATGGAAGTTGGGTTAAGAAATTCCCTTACCTTGCGTCCTGTCCTGACTCGACTGTTCTTTAACCTCCTGAATAATAAAATAGAGTTAATTCCTATTTACTTAAGAACCTTTTTCATGTTCATTATTCCTTTTATATCTCTTATTACCATGTTATGAACATTATTTAATTATTTAAGTTAATAACGGTCGTTTTGTCGATCTTTGGTACTTGAGTCAAAAATAAACTTCCTATAATTTCAAGTTGTTCATGTGGTGAAATATCCATTATATACAGAATTATATTCATGATGTAGATATCATATATATGATATATATCCATTATATACATTCATTCATAATGTCACATAACATTTAGAGGTAAGAAATGAAATGCACCGTTCATGGAGACGGCAAGCCGTACGTACGCATGAACGCTACTTTCATTTCTATTTCGTATTTAATGGAATTAAATCATAATGATATAAATTTATAATATAAATACAGTATAATATAGTTTATAATACCATTTAATACATCCTTTATACATCCCACATATGGCATTAACGATTCAAATCACTTTGAGGGGGCTGTAGTCCGCACTTCCTAAAATGAAATTATCGTGTTTTACCCATAATGGAAATCATAAAGTATGCCATAAATGAGAAATACAGAAGAATAAGTAAAACATAAACACATTATATATCATATATAAATATAGTGGCATCTTAATGGCCACCTTTGAAGGTGTTATATGAGTGTTGAACAATCATCGTTTCGTGAGGCAGAAATTCGCCATCCACAGAAACCGTATGTTCTTTAACCATTAGATGTAGGTGTGTGTAAGTGTAGTTCGAATAATTCTTATAACAACATCCTAGTATATTTAGGATACTGGTGTTGTTAAAAAATAAATGAATAAAAAGAGTTTAGGGGGTTGGAGAAGAAAAATAAAACAAAACAACATTAGAGAAGACATTACCTCAAAATCGGGTAACTCTTTTTGATTTGAGCCAAAGGCTTCCTTGAGAAGAGTTATGCCCAATGTGAGGCTTCTAGGAGTAATAGGGGGAAGTTGGGAGAGTATTTGGGCAGAGTTTGGGCGAGCCAAATGGCTTGAAAGTGTAAATGAGGTGGGATAGGTGGGGCCTTTTATAAGTGGAGAGGAGGGGCTCTTTTGGAAAGATTGAAATGTTACATTATTACACAATGATTTTCTGATTCTAAAGGTCCCACACTTATATAATTAGTGGATAAGGTGATAAGGGTTCTAAATATTCCCATACAATAGTCTTTGGACAAGTTTAAGCCTTGTATTTTACATTATCGTTTCATTTTATTAAAATCGTTAAATAATGAGGTCATCGCTGCATCATAATGATGTCATACATAATTTAATTTATTTAATGTCTAAAAATTATAAAAAAAATACTATGATGTAGGAAATCTTTTTAGAGTTCTAATTTATATTTATAGTCAAAATTTGGACTTGTGTATCCCCACTTAAAAACTGTTTTAGTAAAACAACTCATGTTTGTGTCAATTTAATTTTAACATTAAATAAATATATATTAATGTCATTTTCCAACCAAAGTGGCTCCATGGGGTCCCCAAGTTGACCCATGGGTTGTCTTGGTCGGCCATGACTCATCCAATAGGAGTAGGACAAGTGTCAAGCTCATCTCATATTATTAAAACATTATTTGTACCTTAAACTACACTAATTACCTCTAATCGCGATTAAGAACTTAAAAGTTACTATTCCCAAAAAAATTATTTTAATATAATTGAACCACATTTTACTTCTTAATGACAACCATGTATGTCGGATTTTTGAAAATCAAATCATATAAGTGGTAATATTTCATTTAAATGAAAAATCAGTTATTTAACTACCACTTAGTGGTTTCACTATTCATCAAAAATTGATGTTTTTCAGAACAAAGCCAAAATTTCACCCTAAGCTATAATTGATATTCCGAATTCAAAAATGATGTCTATTTTAAAAAATTCCAAAAATACAAGTTGCATTAATTAATTTTATAATTAATTCTCTTTGTTGCAAAAAATGGCGTGTTTCTAAGAAACAATTTATATCAAAAGATTGGCAATTGTTTATGTCCGATTTCAATGTTAAATTAATTCTAATGACCACCATTGGATAAAATGGTAAAAATATATTCTAATTATACTTTAAAACCACTATATAGTATAATTTTTCACTATAAATTATTTTGATTAAAGAAGTTGTTTTTAAGTATTTTTCACTATTCATAAAAAATAGAAGTTCTCAAACAAATACCAAAAATTCAACATAGGCTAATTTCGATATTCCGAATCCAAAAATGAAGTCCATTTTGATAAATAAAATTTATAAAATTTCAAAAAGTAGGTATTACTATTAACAACGACTAGTTTAATTTGTTGTGGTGTGTGTTAGAGCTCGAGGTTGCGTACAACACACACTATTGCATTATTCAAAGTGAAACGTACCGTGGAAGCTTGGGGTGTTACATTGTAAAAAGTTTTATTTGAGAGAATCGTTTTTTAGACATATAAATATTTTAAAAAAATTATATTTATCATAATCCATATGTATCATTTATATAAAAATATAAAAATAAATATTTGAAAATTCTTTATTATAATTCGAATTACAATGTTTATTGGCTAGGTTATAACTATGTTTTTTAAATAATTCTAACAATAAAATGATGTTTCATAAAAACTCGGTGTTTCATGTATTACAAGCCAATGTATTGTTTCGTGTATCTCATTCCATATCGGTGTCATGTGTAATATTTTTTTTTGAATTATTGATATTAATAACATTAATGAAAATTAATTCATTTAACAAAATTCACAAAATATTAGGGTGTTACAATACACCAGTAGAAGAGTCAATTAGTATTCCACCACACCGATTCTATCCAAAATCTTAGGCGACCCGAAAAACATATGATCCAACATACTCTGACTCTAAATCTTATGGTAACCCAATAAAGGCGACACCCTAAGGAACATATGATAACCCCTATAAACAATAATTTCCATCATCTTCCATCATAATTTAACTATTGTGTACTCTGAGATGAATCCATAAGCTTTTTAAAAATCTGATCCAGCAAAGATGTCTTTTGCATGAGATTCTGTCTCAATAACTTTGACTCACCTAACTCTGTCAAACATAGAGGTGATCTAAATGAACATCCATTAATATCCTCATATGATTCATAATTAATTGTTTCATGATAAATATTTTCATAGTAAAAATTTGGAAACTTTATGATATTCTCCCATGAACAACCATATTGAAGAAAGCATGTGTGAGGAATATAATTCAAAATATAAATTGTAATTTATGATCTCACATTTTTCTTAAGTGGAATTCCATATGATGAAAAACTTATTTACCAAGAACCTTCTGTAATCCCAAACAGAAGTGTGAAGTTAAATGTAATTCATGGTCTAAAACTACACTCTATGGAACCATATGTAGAAAAACTATCTCTTGAACATATTTGTTTCCCAACTTACCCACTTTGAATTTATCTAATATATGAAATTATTTAACTATTTTTATTAATCCCTCCATGACCATGCATATAAGATCATTCTTTTGAGGCATACATGGGAGATCCAACTTAATGTTTATGGTTACGTTATCCCACTTCCATTTCGGAATGGGAAACATATGTAGTAAACAATCGGGAAGTTGATTCTTGGCCTTCACCTATTGACTAGTGTAACCTCTTATCATGAACCATGCAATCTATTTTTTCTTTCTATAATCCAATACATTATATATAGGTTATGGTAATTTTTTTTAAACTGGGATGGTCTACCCACTTCAAAGCATGATATTAAGTCATTATCTCCTCTCAGATAAATATAGGCAAAAACCCCAATTCCAGACATAGTTTTTATAATCCTCATTTATAGTCCAATATAATGTTGAATCCCCACCATCAAGGAAATCTGTCAAGAAAAAACATTCTGGATTCTTGTACTGTATTTCCCTAATCGGGTTCAAAATTTCATTCTCCTCAAAAACTGACAAGAGATTCATACTCTCTTGACCCTCCTGTGCTAGAACATGCATCTCATCCATCATGTTCATCATCATTAACATAGAATTATACTCTTGAACTTCTAATTTTTTATATTTCCAACATTGAGCATAAAAAACATGAATTCTTTTCTTGGTCATACATGATATCCTAAAACAAAATGAATTTATATAATCAACCCATAATCACTACTGAAGATCAAAATCTTTTTTTGAATAGATATACATCAATATATTTTGATATGAATACAAAGTATACTTTTCTATAAACAGATAATGTTGAAAACACATATAAGCTTAATCCATTGATGCTAGGGTAGTTCCATTCATGCACCCTCTACTACCATGAGACAGAAGCGAAAACATGGCCCTTCTGCATCAACACTACTCCAACCCTATTCCAAAATGTGTGAAAAAACACATTATTATCCTCCCCTAACTTATGTAGGATAAATATTGGTGGTAATTTCCCCCCTCTTCAAAAACAAATGGAAATTATTCTGATATTCCCTAAACCATTCAAACTTCACTCACTTCTTGGTGAGGATCTACATAGGTGCTTCCAAGAGAGAAAAGTCATAGATTAACCTCTTATAATATCTATATTATCCTAGAAAGATAAATATATTGAAAATATTTTTGGGTTCCTCTCAAGAATCCAAATCTTGAAAATTCATTGGGTTCTCTACCACACCATACTCTACATTTAAGTTCCCAATAATTATATTAGATCATTCAAAAATTGATACTGAGATAGAGTTGTGTATATTTGATTCTCTCTCAATGTACTCGGGAGAAAGTTAAGATGTTTGGAATGGTAATATTGAGTCTTGGAGTACTCTCAAATGTCATAAAAAACCCAACTGAAATCTATTCTATTTACGAGTGGAAAATTATTTTCATTAACACCATTAACAATGTTGAAACATTCATCAATACAAAAGGCATAATGAAAAACTCATAAAGGCGATAACATCTTGAGAATGTAGTTTGAGGTATATCAGAAGTTCAAACCCTCAAATTATGATACCCTGATCTCAAGCGAATATTAGAGAAGACACAAGACCCTCTCAACTCCTATAATATTTCATTGATATGTGAAGAGGACAGTGGTTCTTCAATGTCATCCAGTTCAAAATTTGTTAATAAACACATAAGAACAATGTCCCCAAAACATTTTTCCAATAAAATATAGAAATCCCCACGGTGATGTACTCGGATGGATAAATCCTTAATCCATATAGACCTTTAGTGAGTATGATGATCATGAATCTATGTTGGTGAAATTCTATATGATGGAATAGAAATTTACCCAACTACCAACACGAGATCAATTGTAAATTATACATCCCTCTTATGTGAAATACCTATGAATTCATTATAAAACACATCTTAGAACCTTCCTTATATGGGTTGAAATATATGATTTAGTTCAGCCTATTAATTCTGCAACAGACTGGAATCCTGGGTTGTTATCTCTACAAGTTTCTAATTAATTGGACCTACACGGCCATCCTATATATCCCACTCTCCATTATGAACATAACTATAACCTTAAGGATATATAAATCTCTCTCTCCTATGGAAACAATCAATGTAGACTCATTGAGACTTCACTTATTGTTAGTTCTATAAATATATGATTACAAATCATAAATAAAATATTTTTCACATTTCAATATTCATTAATTAACCGCATATATTGTTAGGTTCTCGATGACCTCCATTCAATCAATTCATACTTTATCCTATAATTAAGTCTGAAATATCCTTAACAGACATCATGTGCCATAATATCATGGTTAACATTTTACATTTTAATAAAATTAATATCATGTCCATTTAGAACAATTGTCAAATTCCAATCTCATGGTTGTAGAATGTCATTTCCAACAACCAGTGGCTATTTGGAGCCTCTTTCCCTATCCCACACCTTAATCACTTCTGGGTATTTAGAGCCTCATTCCCTGTACCACAATCATTTATCACATATGGGTATTTTGAGCTATGTTAGGAGGAAGGGTTGTTTGGTATTCATGTGGATATGTTATATTTGATTTTATAGCACTTTATAGATGTGGGGACTCTTTTCTGTCATGAAATAATTCCTTCCTTACATGGCTCACCAATTGTGACAAAGGGAATAATCATCCAGTTGCTATTGAAACTCATTTTAGTGTTATTAAAGATGTAGTAGCTGGTCATGAGCCTACACCCTGGTCCATATATTATATTATCCATGGGTTTGAAGGTATAGTCAACAACTATATGGAAATCCATCATTCATTCCATGAATGGAACAAAGTGTCTTACTTTATCACTTCATGGGAAGTCGATGATGGTCCAATCACGTGATTCATGAGACTAGGGTCCCATCCTCTAAAGGGATTGGATCTAGTGAGTGGTGACTCACTTGGGTTTCATGACTTCAAGAACATGTGATACCTTATTTTCTTCTCTTATCCCCCAGTCCTAATGTTTGGTACCTGAACTCTTTTTAATTAAATAAAACATATTGATTTTGTCTCTTAATCACATCATACAATTATTTAAATAAAAAATTTATTATTCTAATTCAACTAATTAAAATTAAATCAAATTTAACCCATCCAATATCAAATGGAAATATAATTAAATAAATTCAATCTCACATGAAATTTTCAAATCATGGAAACTGATATTTAATTATTATATGAACATAATTAAAATCAAGAATGTGGTATTTGAAATTAGATCACCTACCTCAAGTTCATTGATGATTTATCACCAAATCAAAAACATTAAATGATGGTGAATAAAGAAATACATAATGACTAAGAAGATTAGTAAAAATGTGTATATTCCATGAATCCGCAATTATGGGAGATGGTTAAATCACATAAAATTATCTAACACTCTCCTCAGCTATGGGAGGAGGAAGAATGGTTGAAGGAAATAAATTAAAATGTGGTGTATGAACCATTTAATATTACTCTTGGGGAATTACATTTTGTGTAATTCTATTATACAATGTGTAATAATTATTAATGGTTAATATAAAAAAACCAACACCTCTAGTGATTTTATCCTGATTAAAGTATTTCACAATGTTTAATATCAACATGGGGTATACAATTTTCAGTAGAACATTCCTCATCCAAAAAATTATTCAGAATAGATCAATCCTCCTCCAATCCCTCCCAAACTGAGATCAAACCCCTTAAAATCCTATAAAAAAGAGAGAACTCAATATGAAATGTACCTATAAGATCAATAGAATCATACACATCACTTCTATGAACAAAAGTCCTCCTAAATACAATACTCGGGTACGTCCTCCCTTGTTATACATCGTACCTCTATATCGAATGTTCAAAGAAGAAATCCAATTTCTATTGTAGTATTTTGGTAAAAGTATTATTTTTTATATGAATAGTATCCACTTGTATCCTCAACTATTATAGAACAATTTATTGAAATTTGTGTGTTATCCTTACTTAGGAGACAAGATGCTATTTCTATTTATGTTTTATACAATTTTTCTAATGATTCATTACCTATTATAAGATTAAATTACCTTATCATTGAATCTATCAAATATGACTGATAATGATTTTTGTTACCCATAAATTATATATTACCATCTATATGTGACCAATCACGTACATATGAGAAAAATCATGGTTTGAATAAATGATTGATTCACTTTTATAGCGTATCCTTCTATGTGATGTCTTATCGATAATTTCCTTATCAAACTCATTTTATACAAGGACTAAAATTGGATATGTTTGTGTGTTTAATGATGTGTTATGATTATTTTATGCAATATATTTGTGAGGATTGAAATTTATTTATCTTATTTTTATTAAAATGTCAAAACTCTTAGTGGTATTCCCATTAAATATATTTTCAAGATCATTTGATTTTATACCTCTCATAACATATTTAACCTTTAGTTTGATTTCATCAAAAAATAATGCTAGTAGTTATTTTTGATACAAATCTATTTAAATATTTCATGTTTCATAAATTAATAATAGTTGTTGTATTTCAAAATTTTATCTCTTGATTTTTTAGTAAAATTTTAAAATGGAATTACTTTTATAACATTAATGTTTTATTATTCAAAGAAACTATAATATTATTATTTACATGATATCATTTAATTAATTAGAATTATTATATACATATATATCAATATAATAGAAATGGATAATATTTTGGTTAATTTACCCCAAAATAGAGTTCAATATATATGTGGGTTAGACGTGTTTTTAGGTTTTAAAAGAAATGATTTGTAGATGGTAGTGTAAATTTCCATGTACTGGTTGTTATTTTCTATAGTGTTTGAAAAAAACTAATGTTTTTATCACTTTATAATGAAAAAAATTCCTACTGGATATTTGAGATGGATTTAGAACTAGGTATTAGACACATTTGAATGTTCACCAATTTGAGATCACCAGAAAACCCTCATATTACCCTAATAGTGGATAATTATATTCACAACCTAATTAATGATATTTTCTGCATTGTATAGAAGGATAATGATAATATCATAACATCAAATCCACTTTTCAAATTTACAGTGATTAATATAATTTATAATTGTACTATGAAACCAATTTAGGTTCATGAATTATGTGAAGATGTAAATAAAGAGTTTTATAATAGATGTATAAAATTTATAAACTGTACATCTTAATGATGTGATACCACATCGCATGCTTATACTAAATTTCAAAAAACACTATGTTAATGATATAAGATTTTATACAAGATGTATTTTTCCAACCATGAACCATAATAATTTTATAAGATGATATTAGTTGTTAATAAACTCATTATCAATTATACAAAGATTCATTCATGTTTTAATGAATGCGTGTTTTATTTGGGAGAAGATTTATAGTGTAAAATATGTTATACATTTTAATGTAAATGGGTGAATCACGATTAATGTTTGATTGAATTAAAAATAAAGATGAAGAGAAATAAAAATTATTAAAATATTTCCATTTCCATCCATTAAATCCATGAATAAAATGATTGTTAATTTATTCTAAAATTATAGATTAAATGAAGTGGAATAATTTGGAAAAAATGATGACATTACACATCACTAGAAAGACTATAAAGCATGTAAATTATTTGACATTTTATATCTAAATTTCACTTAAAACCCTAAAAAGTTATTTTTTGGGGTTTTCCTAATGGATTTAATTCAATAGGGACTCAGAGTACAAGTTATAATGTATGATTATCTATTTTGATACTTTACAATATACTTCCATATATGTGTATCTAATAAAATAATTTCATTATTTATATGATCATTTTAGGAACGAAAATTCCTGGAAAAGCCATAAATTTATTTCATAGAAATATTTTATTATAATTTCAAGTGTTATTGGACAATTGACATGATAAATACATCACATCAATAACAAAAATATTCAAAACTTCTTCTTCTATAGTTGTGATGGTTAATAATTTTTATTGATTAAGAAGTTGTTCTATTTGTAAAACTCACACCATTAAATCATTCTGAGTTTGTGAATTTTAAATTAGGCCATGTATATTACCAAAGATTAGATAGATTTACTTCATGTTTCATCTTAGATTTTAAGACACATCTCATTGATATTTTTTTAATCATGATTTAATGGGAAAGAATAACTAGAGGTCACCACAATTTTTTTTATAATTTTTATAAATCATCTAAAAATTATCATTTATTTATATAGAATCTGTAATGATTATTATATGCATTTTTATAGGAAAATATTTTACATATCATTAAAATATAATTGATACCCCACAATAGAAGAAACATTGTATTTTTTTCAAAGTTTGTTATTATGAATTTTAATTCTTACATCCTAATTTCAACATTATGCACATTGGAAAAAATTATATTTTTACAATATTGAATGGACATGTAAATAAAAATATCAACATAATACACATAAATACCTGTAATAATTTAATATAAAGTGTAATATATGGGTAAATTATAATGGAAATTATATTAAAGTATTTTTTTCGTTGAAAAAAGAGAAATATTTATTTTCCATTAAATATTAAAATATATTAATGTACTTGATGGATATTCTGTTAACATTTAAAGTTTTATTTACATGCATTATAATAAGTTATATGGAATTAAAATTCCTTAACAACATATTTTTTAGGATTAATTTCTCCCTTAGGCAATGCCTTAAAATTTTATTCTGATAAAATAAAAATATTATTAATTGATTTTTTATATCTTAAGAACTTTTTATGATAAAAATACCCCTAACCAAGTATTTAAAAATACATGGAATAAATAAAATGAATTTTTTTTCATATGATCACTTTTCCTTATATTTTTTCACCTTGATGATTCAAATAAAATTTCATTTTATTAGGAATGTAAAATCTAGAAGAACCATATATTCTTCATAGTTGTATCTCATAGAGTGATATTTTCACTATAACTTTATATTAATAATACATTGAAATATTTATACTTCTTATTTATGATGTTAATTATCATAAGTTACATTATTTTTTTATGTATTATTGTCATTTGAAGTCTATTTGAAAAAAAACAATGATCAACCAAAATGTTGCATTGCATAAGGATATGTGGTGGAAGAGTATCTCACATTTTTTGATGTATGTAGATAATATAGTTATGAAAATAAATTATGTTCGACATGTTGATGATAAAAAATAAATTTTATGCCTATGGTATGACGACACACTTTAATGTGTTGGGTCATCCTTTTGGGAAAAATATGGTCAATTTTGTAATTCCCTGACCCCAAAATCCCGAAGATGGTGTATTAGATTATTTTTATTAGAATGATTACAAGGAATCAAATCCATAAAGGATGAATTTACTAGTAGTTTTGTAAAAAATGATACATACAAAATTTTAACATTACAACTTATTATTAAATACATTACATAATTTCAATAGGAATCATCCGCAACTCCGAGATTATCCCAAAATGTTATTCAAAATATACATCCTCGCATCCTGGAGAAAAATAAAAAAATATAAATGGGTGAGCATAGATGACCAGTAATGGTAATAAATACAGTGGAAGATATCATAAACATAAATATTTGGCATTGTGAATAACTATAAACTAATATCTTTAAAAAATAACCTCGAGTATAACATTGAAGGAATAAGAGGTGAGAAAATAATTCCAGAATAAAACATTACAATGATTATTATACTTGTCAAATAACCACATAGTCTATAAGGTACTAATTTCATAATGGGATAGTTGATAATGAAGAAAATCATAACTATTCTTCGAAGGACTCGTGCTAAGGCCATATATAAATAGGTAAAAACCCAAACTAGTTTTTCTCATTAGACTTACAGATGCATCGATGGGCTATATCAAGCCCAACCATCAATTAATATGTCCAATGAATTCCTAATATGAAAGGGGTGAACATAATAAATCTATATTCATATTAAAACTAACATATTAAAAGTAAATTACCTTCCACAATAATATAAAATAAACACTGAACATTCGGAGTAATATGGTTAATAGTTTCAAGATAACATATCCATAGTCAAATTAATCAGGTTACCCTAAAAAAATATTGTTGATTATATCATTAGTATAGAACTCTCAATTTGAGGTATTTGGACTTTTTTATGAATTTTTAGGTGTTTAAAAATCATGGGATGAGTTGACAAGATGTTGGGAGAGTTTGGAATGGTTTAGAATGATTTGGGAGGCTTTTCTATGGGTGCATGGTTTGCGCACGGTTAGGGGAAACTCTGCGGATTCCCCCAGGAAACCATGCAAGGGGAGTCAGTAGGATTCACACGTCCTGTGCAACGTTTTCCAAACCGTGCGTGGAAACCGTGCAAACCCTAGATCTTGAGGTAGTAGCGTGCACACGGTTAGCGCACGATTTTCCAAACCGTGCGGGCTAATATGTAGCCACATAAACATAGGGTTATATGTTCCCAGCTCCCTTGGGCATAACATTTTTCACTCCAAATTTCATCCCACTCGTGATTCACTCGGGTTCGTCGCCTCTCAGGTGGTGGAGGAGAATTCCCACTCGTTTTTGAGGTATTTTGAAGAGGATTCTTGGTGTATTGACGGTGGTTTCTCCCAGGTAAGTCTCTCCTCTTGGTTTCTTTGTGTTTTCCTCTAGACATACTCTTCCCTCTATCTTGGTTTTCTAGATATACACTTATTATGTGTATATATAGTGTTTTGGGTGCGTTGGATGATGTTTTTAAGGATTGTGAATGTTAGGGAAGTAGATCTAATGAGGTTTTAGTGGTGCGTTCTCTAGATTGGAGGTGTGGTTACTTGTGGGTTGATTTCTTGGGAAACCTAAAGGGATGTGGCTTCTCTCTAGACTCCACATGGTAAGAGCTAATGTTCTTGGTTACAATTAATTTTTTTTGATTGAAATTAATTGTGATTTTTATGCGAGATTGGTAGGAAATCCATTTGGGGATTTTTGGGAAAAGGGGTTTTTTATGGTGAAATTATATTCATGTGGATTTTAAAATGGAGATTATAAAATGGGATGAAAGGGTTGATTTCTGAAAATTATTGATGGAAATAGTTTTCAATAAAAGGGTCGTTTTATTGAAATTTTGATTTCATGGAAAATGATTTTCAATAAATGGGTGATTTATTGAAGTGGTTTGATATGCAATGGAATTTGTTGATTACATGTGGTAGTGACCTTCATGGGTTGTATTATTGGAATTTTCTTGTTGTGAATGTGGTGTAGATGTGGTGAGAAGAACCTATATAATAAGGGGATGGATAGTGGATGTAAGGACTAATATCAAAGGATTAGTGGATGGGAAGAGACACTAGTTGTGAATGGGTGAAACGGGTGGGACGGAAGCTCCACCGTTATGGTTGTTTGTGTGAATTGCTTTGCAAGATGGAATTGTTGTGATAATATGTAAAGTTTGGAATGGTTTCTGGGTTGTTTGTTTGGATTTCCCTTGGTGGTTGGATTTGGGTGAATGGCATGGTAAGGGTGTGGTTGGCTTTTGGTAATGGTAGCACTTGCGATTATTTTATATAGACTGCTTTATATAAATGTGCTAACAATTTTATCATAGTGGCATGTGTAGGGAAGTCATTTGGGGAAAACCTACTGAGTTTTAGTACTCACCCCCAACTTTGGAACATTGGTGTCATTGTAGATGTTGTGTATCATGATGTGGGAAAAGGTAAGGTATCACCCTACTTTAGGGGATCATTGTGATCCCTTGGTGGAGCTTGGAGCGTGGAGCTTGGTGTGGAGCTCTAGTGGTGTCATGGCCTGTGCGGTGTTTGGTAGTTTAGTTTCCGTAGTTTACTCTGATGTTGTGTGGACATTTCTAGTTGTAGTGGGTTTGAGTTGTGTTGTGGAACAACTTGGTTGTCTTTTGGGAAATCATGGTTGGGTAATTTATTTGACATGCATCATAAAGTGGTAGTTAGTGGATTGTTTTGTAGGATTTTTCTTAAGGGAAAATCATTCCCCAATTTTTTCTTGGCACCCTCGACATTTATTGCCAGCCTTTGGCGCCTTGGGAAAGTCACTTAAGGTAATGTAACCCTCACTTCCTCCTCAAGACAATGAGGTAGGGGTGTGGTGTTACAAGTGGTATTAGTTTGTTTGGTCCTTAACATTCAGGTGAGAGAAGTTGTTTGGTCACTTTGGCGCCTTGGTTTTGGTGTTGACATTCATTGTGGTATATTCCTTGAGTCTTGATGGAGCAAGGCATATGAACGTCTGGACATGGAAGGTATAGCATAAAAGGATGTATCTAACCCTTTTATTGTGAATTCAAGTTACCAGTGAGTTCGGTACGTAATTGTTTTGAAGACACTTATAGGCATTGGATATCTCACTGTCGTGGGTGTAGCCAATGACATGAGCATGACATGCATGGTAGAAATTAATTCCCTCTAGGATGCATATTTCATTGAGGTATAATGTTTTATGATGTGATATGAATGTGGGGATTTGAAAAATATGAATTAGGTTTCAAAATAGAAGGATTTGAAACATGGAAATTGGTTGAATTTTGAAAATGGTTTGGTTTTCAAAAATGGTGAAACATGGAAAATAGGAACTTGTGGAAAGCCTTGTGCAATAGTGTTGTGTAATGTGATTTGAAATCGTATTTCTTGATGTCTACAAAAGTGAGACTCATGGTTGTTTATTCTCTGTTTATAGAAATGGAACTTGGTAGGCGTCGTAGAGACCAACCAGAGGAGGCTACTAAGAATGTGGTAGCACCTCATCCTCAGATGAACCAGCAGCTATTGCAATGCATAGTGCAACCTTTCCAAGCTGTGGGAAGTGGAAATAAATTGGATTAACCAAGGAATTTTGATCATGGGGTTTAGTTTCAAATGCCGAATCCACACATCTTCAGGGGTGATTCAGAGCCGGAAATGGAAGAAGCATCGTTAAACAGAATGAACAAGATCATAGAGTTCCTGGGAAATCTGCTAGAGTTGAAAGTGAATTTGTCCATGTATATGTTGGATGATCTTTCCCTTTAGTGGAGGTATTTGATAGTCCAAGCCATGACGGACAAGGGTATGACATGGGAAGGTTTTTGAGGAAGTGTTTAATAAAAAATTCTACCCACATATTTTCATTATTCAGTGTATGATTGATTTCATCAGTTTGAAGCAAGTTCATATGTCTATGACAGAGTATGCTCCTATGTTTATGAACTTAGTGTGGTTTGCACCCGAGGTGGTGGGTAGCACGTCGTATAAGGAAAGGATCTATTAAGTGTGTTTAAGGAAAGAAATTCATTAAAAGATAGCGGTTCTCTGTACAGATGATTACACAGAGATGACGAATAGAGGCTCGGTGGCTGAGCAGGATTTGTCGGGCTCTCCGTGAGGAGGAAGCATGGTGGTACCCATGGGGTATAGTGGGAAATCTAACGGTGGGTTCAAGAGAAGGAGGGACACTTATTCCCAAGGCGGGAATATGTCATATAATCTGATGAAAGAATCGGTAAATCATCCTCTGAATCCCCAGAGCAAGACAAAATGTTTTTAGTGTGGTTCTACGAGCCACATCATGCGGGATTGTACGACACAAACTCGAGCATGTCTTAATTATAAGAAGATGGGGCATCTGTAGCATTAGTGTTGGAATTATCCAAGGTCGGGTTCACGTGAAACTCCTTGTGGATCGCAGTCGTCGTATGCTTTGACGGGATGGGGAAAGCATCACACCCCTTGTCAGTAGACTAAAGTGGGTCATGGTGATTCTCGAAATACCACGACCCCTCAGCAAAGCAATAAAGAGAAGAGTGTGGCGACAAAGACATTTTTCAGAGCTAAGTAGGTTGTGTTGGATGATCAGTCGGGACCGTCCACGGTGTGAGGCACTACTATTTTGAATTATAACTTGATACAAGTTCTCTTTGATGCGAGTGCTTCACAATATTTTATTGTTTCACGTGTGGTTGATTGGCTGGGTTTAAGAGTAGAAATTATGCCCTCCTTTTTGAAAAATCCAACACCTATGGGTCAAAGAGAGTGTCTATCCTTCTTGTGTAGAGAATGTTGTATCATTGTGGGTGAGGATGAGCTAATATGGAATTTCCCAATACTTAAGATGGATGGGTATAATGTAATCCTGGGAATGGATTGGCTGGTTTCTTTTTAGGCCCAAATCGGTTGTGATGCGCAGACAGTGGCTTTTACGACACACAATGGCATTAGACATCTCTTTAGAGGAGAGAAGCATGGAAGGCAGGGTGCAACGAGTTTGTTGGCACCAGCAGTGGTCATGTTATCGTACCATTTGGCGGTGTTGTCGATGGAATCAGTAGACAGTGTTGAGTAGAGTGTTCTTCCAACAGTGGCGGATCCGTTCATGGATGTTTATCTTGAAGATTTCTCTGGGTTACCTCCCGTAAGAGAAGTGGAGTTTACGATTGATATCCATCAAGGGACCCGTCCTATCTCACTTCCATCTTACAGAATGACACCTACTGAATTGCGAGAATTGAATGTCCTGTTAAAAGAGTTATAAAACAAATGGTTCATTCGGCCTAGAACTTCTCTATGGGTAGCACCAGTGTTGTTCGTGAAAAAATAGTATGGAACATTGAGGCTATGTGTTGATTATCGTAGACTTAACCAGGTTACAATAAAACATAGATATCCACTTCCACAAATTGATGATTTGTTCGACAAGTCGAGAGGAGCTGAGTGGTTCTCCAAGAACTACCTGAGGTTGGGATATCATCAATTGCGGGTGAGGGAGGATGATATTTCTAAAAAAGATTTTAGAAGTAGATATGGCCATTATGAATATGTGGTTATACCCTTTGGTCTAGAATATATTCCAACAGTGTTCATGGAATTGATGAATCAGGTATTTCAGAGATAGATGGATTCATTTGTGGTGGTGTTTGTAGATGATATTCTGGTGTATTCAAAGACAAGGGTTGATCCTGAGCAGCACTTGGCGACAGTGTTGGGGATCTTGGGGGATCAGGGGTTGTATGCCAAATTGTCAAATTGTGACTTTTGGATACATGTATTCCATTTTCATGGACATGTGATTTCTAAAAGAGGTGTTTTCAGTGGATCTGGAAAAGATAGAGGCTATTATCTCGTGGAAACTTCCAAAGAATATGTTTGAGATACGGATTTTTCTTTTTCTATCTGGGGATTATCGTTGTTTTGTTCATGATATTTCACGTTTGTCTTCACCGATGACATCTTTGACAAGAAATAGTATTCCATTCTAGTTGAATGAACAGTCTCAACAGTGTTTCTATGAGCTAAAAGGTCGCATTACATCAGAACCAATCTCTGTTTTTCTCAAACCAGGAAAATGGTACGTGGTGTATTTTGATGCATCTGGATAAGGGTTGGGGTGAGTTTTCATGCAAGGGAATCATGTGGTTGCGTATGGATCACGAAAGTTGATGGTGCATGATGAGAACTATCCAACTCATGATTTGGATTTGGCAGTAGTGGACCATGATTAGAAAGTGTGGTTTCATTATCTATTCGTTGAGAAATTCAATATATATAGATCATAAGAGCTTGATGCACATTTTCTCACAAAGGGATTTTAACATGAGGAATGGGAGATAGATGGAATATCTCCAAATGATTGATTTTGAATTATTGTACACACCAGGTAAGTGAAATTTGGTGGTAGATGCATTAAGTAAAAAATCATAGGTTCAGGTGGTCAAACATGCATAAGACCAATGGCATTTGATGTCGGTTATAGCCGATATGCGGTTGGAATGAGAGGGACAGGGTGATGTAGCGGCCTTCATTCCAGTTTTGTTGATTCATTACTTGGTTGGCCTAGTTAGAGAGGCACAAATATCTGATTCTGAGTGTGTGACCCTAGGGTCGAGACTCAATAGTGGGGAGACCATTGAGGGTTGGCAACTGAATGAAGATTCAGTTTTGTGTTTTCAGAATCAGATTGTTGTACCATTTTCTTAACAGTAGGATCTTCTCAGTGTGTATCATCATTCCAGGTGGGTTGTTCATCCTGAAATTTAAAAAATTTATAAAGCGTTGAATGTGCTGTTTTGGTGAGATTGTATAAAAATGAATGTGGATGAGTTTGTTTCATGATGCTTGACTTGTCAAAGGGTCAAGGAAGAGCATCAGTGGCTAGCAGGAATGTTGCTGTCTTTACCAACCCCAGTTTGGAAGTGGGAGCAAATAGCTATGGATTTTTTCACTGGTCTCCTATGAATGGTCAGAAACCATGATGCCATTTGGGTGATAGTGGATCAGCTAACTAAGTCAGCCCATTTCATCTCGATTCACGAATCTCATACGGTGGAGGATCAGTCCAAAATCTATATCTGAGAGGTCGTAAGAGGCACTGTTTTCCAATTTTGATCATATCTGATAGAGATCCGATGTTTACATATCGTTTCTGGAAATCCTTAAAACAATCCATTGGGAAACAGTTGACTATGATCAGGACATATAACCCAGAGACGGATGGTCAATCCGAGAGGACGATATAAACTCTGGAGGATATGTTGTGGGCCTGTATCATGGATTTTGGTGCCTCATGGGAGGAGAACTTGTCTTTTGTTGAGTTCACGTACAATAACAGTTATCTCGCATCCATACAGATGGATCCATTGGAAACATTGTATGGGTGACCATGTCATTCTCCAATATATTGGGTGGAAATGGGTGAGTCCTCGATGTTTGGGCCACGTCTTGTCTAGGAGAATATGGAGAAGATTAAGTGGATCAGGAAGATAATGGAGATGGCTCAGAGTAGTCATAAATCATATGCGGATCATCGTCGATAGTAGTTGTCGTTCAAGTTGAGTGATCATGTTTTCTTGAGGATCTCTCCTAGGTTGGTACATCATCCATTTGGGAAGAAGGGAAAGGTATGTATGAGGTATATTGGAACTTTTGAGATTCTTGAGCGTTTTGGTGAGGTGGCTTACCGTTTGGTTTTGCCTCCTTGGATCAATGTGGTGCCCAATGTGTTTCATGTGTTGTAGTTAAAAAAGTATCAGCTGGATTGTGACCGTGTGATTCGATGGGATCATGTTGATCTAGAATCAGATGCTTCGTTGGTGTATGTGCTAGTGCGGGTTCTGGATAGGAAATAGAAAGTCTTGTGTGGTAAATTCATTGGTTTAGTTCGTGTTTTGTGGCAACAAGGTCAGATTCAAAAAGAGTCTTGGGAGTAGGAGAAAGAGATGGTTGAGTAGTGGCCTAAGCTCTTTCAGCAAAGGGAGGGTTCACTAATTTCCGAGGATGGAAAGTCCAATGATGGGGAGAATGTATCACCCTCGGTTTGAGTTATGTGGCCTTTGTGTATGCATTTTTAGTTGTTTAAAGTGCATTGGATGAGTTGGGAAGTGGCTGGGAGAGTTTGTGTAATACCCCAAACATTTTATGTTATGTTTCTCTATTAATCACTGGGTTACATTATATTCATCACTGTAATCCTTCGAAAAAACACTAGGTTATTTATGAGATAGTTAAAACCATGCCATTAAACATAAATTTCTTTCATCTATGTTTTGAATTTCGAAAAATATTCATCTAGAGTTGTGTTCATGTAATCATTTGGAGTCTGATAGACCAAACTTGATTTTTGGTGAGTAGTAACATACCCATATTAATAGTACTATGAATAGTAATATGAATAGTAACATACCCTTATGAATAATAAATAATAATATTATCTTATTTTCTTAAGTAAATAAGATAATGTGATATAAATTATTTTTTCAATGAGAAATAAAACTAGTTGCACTTTAAGATTGTTTTTCTAATTAACAATGAACTTATTTAAAAATTAAATAAATAGTATTTAGAAAAATATGTTTGAAAAATGTATTTCACTATTGAATTATACACGACAAAAAAATGGTTAGGGGGAATTTTGGGTGTTTTTCTGAAATAGATGATTTTTCAGTGAATAGTAAAAAATTCAGTTTTTAGTTTCGGTGTGTTTATGACTACATTAATGATGAAATAATGTTTTCATAAATGTCTTAGACTTTTGTATAGTTAAAATAATATGTGAGGTGTCCCATGTGGCTCATACCATTGTCAAATACCATGGTCAAGCCCATGGTTTTTCAAAAACCACTCATGTGGTGTCCCTGAAACATTATAAAAATAATACATCACTTTTCCTATAAATACCAACTCTTCCCTTCATTGAATTAATCCATAATTCTCCCTCAATGAAGTTATGACCTCCTTACCTACATATTAGTCCTCCCAAGGTTTCCAAAAGACCCCAACATCCCAACCATCATGTTCTATGGGTTATTTTTCAAGGTAAGAATATTCTCAATTTCTTTCTTTTTTACTTTAAAGTTCTCTTTTATGTGGTATATCATTCATGTTTCCGTACCATGTTCTTATATTTCATCTTATTCTTGATCTAATCTATATTATGATTCATCTATTTCTCGTTTATCTTTGTCCCCACGCTTTTTAATATTTTCTATAACCATGTTGCGTAGCCTTTAGGCTGCCGAATTTTTATATGCGATTTCAAAATTATTCTTTTACCTTGAGTTATTTATTTATTTTTTCTTCATATATTCTTACCCAAGAGGAATGAAATCTCAATAATCCTTTATATTATGGATTTTCTAATGTTCATGATAAATTAATCATAAATCTTCTTCTTTCCCCAACTTGTTCAAGGAATTAAAAACATTGTCTATGACGTGTCGAATTACCGACATCGTAGATGATGTGATTTCAATTCACATTAATTCTTTCACGTGTGGTCATGAAACCATTTATATGGTTGAACCACGTTATAATATATATGTTATTATTCACCCATGTTTATGTAATTCTTTGGTACTCATGGTTCTATTTTATAAAACAAAATGAGATTGTAATTATCAAAGAACCACTAAAACGATCTAAATGAACATCATTAATGTTTTAAGTAATGAATAATCATCATGGTATATAACACAAAATCATTATATGATCTCTTATATATCCATAATTTCTGTAATAATATGTATTAACAATGCTGGATGTTTAACCATGATTCAAATGAACTTCCATTCATTGAAACAAGTAACGAACCATGAAAATCAAGGGAAAAAAATGCCTCCAAAACATTAAAATTGAACCATATGAACCCATAGAAAGGGACATGAATGAACCTAAAAAGGATATAATATTAAAATTACATGTATATGAGGTTGTGGACATATTTTTTAATGATTCTAAATTTGATTATTCAGGTCATTATAACATATGAAGAACACACTCGAGCATATGGTAAGGGGTTTCTCATATCACTTTTATTTCGGTGAGATTTCCATTGTTCACCAATTATTATATATATTTTGTATATGTGTACATACATTAGATATATAACAATATGATTCTATTAATATTCATGTTATTCAATGATTAATTTGATACTTATATGTTCTTGTCATATGATTCGACCGATTACATTGTGGTAAGGGACTTTGTCTCAACAACAATTGCGTTGTGACTATCTTTGTATTGTGAACCTAATAATCCTTATGTGATGAACCTACTACCCATTTGAGATCAATTTTCATGTGAAATTATATTTATATTAAATATCCATAATATCATGTAATGGATATGTTTTTTGTCTAAATCGTATACCATTTTGCATACGGTGTTTATTTGGAAAGTTATTTTAATTATGGAAATATTGATGAATCTGTATACTCTACTATATATGGATATTGAAAGGGAATATTTATCTTATATTGAATAAATTTATAATGAATGATTTGGACATGCATTGGTAGGTGGGTCCCGCTATAGCCCTTCGATGCATCGGTATGTCTCATGAGACAAAACAGTTTGGTGACAAACTCTTCGAGTTTGTTGCCAAAAATCATATGGGTTTATACCCATAGAACTAAACAGTTTTTATGGTATTATTGATTCATGTCCCAGATACATGACATCTAGTTAATAAGAATTATCTTTATTAATTATCACTTATTATTATTATCCATGATATTTTCACTCTGACAAAATCTATGGATGTTGTTTCATTTTTAGTTTATTAATGTCATTAGTTATTAATTTATTGACTATGCCATATTGATTATGTCAGATTATTTGTGAATCACATATTATTGTACTCATGATTCATCTATTTGTAACCCTTACTGAGCATTTGAGCTCACCCCCTTTCATTGTCTACCTTTGATAGGTGATGAAGAGAAGGTCTTGTTTTGAGTTTCTGTGGATGCATATTTTAGTTTTTGTTATGTATTGTATTTTGTAATCATTTTCCAAAGTAATTTGAGTTACATTTATGTATCTAGTTTTTTCAAGACTACTAAACGGATTGTTCCTTTGGGATTTTTATTCCTTTTAACCATGCCAATATCACATGTAATGCACTGGCTCCAGCCTATAGGGGTCAGGGTGTTACAGTTTGTATTAGAGGAAGTTTAGTAGAAAACTATGAAACTAGAGTAGGAAATGTATAGTAGGGAACAAATCCCTAAGGTACTATTTGAGGACTAGCATATAAGAATGTCCTGGTATTTTGTTAAGGAATATATTATGTGGATATTTTATGAAATACGTCCCTGTCTGGATACGAGCAGGTAGAGACGGCTCTCGCACAGATGTATCTAGGGGTGAAACCCGAAAACACGGCTTTGAGCTAGACTCAAATGGGAACTCGGGCACGACAATGGGCCTTGATGCTCTCTTGGTTAAGACACTCCTGTGGGAAATTTTTAGGATAATTTATATTTTCATTACAGGCCATTATGATGGAGTTAATGTAAATTTTTCCTCAGAGGAGCCTTGTTTATAATATTCGCTATGTATTGAATTTCAATCTATGTTGAGTGATTTTATATTTGAGAATTATAATATTATCTATCAATAGAATTTAAATATATGTTGAGTGATTTTCTATTTGAGATTCATAAACTAATATATTGTATCCCATTATTTAAAAATGGCATCTAATGCAAGAAGAGGAATCAATGCTCGTGGGAAAGGTAGGGATCTGACTACTGAGCAAGTCAACACAGTCAATGTTGGAGCAGATCAGATCATGACCATATTTAGAAAACATAATAAAGTTGTTTCAAATAACCATTAAACACCAATGTTGGATCGTTTCATGCATGAGAAGCCCCCAACTTTCAGCGGGACTACTAATACAGTGGTTGCTAAGCAGTGGATCTTGTCCCTTGAAAAGATATTCATGGTGTTAAGATGCAATGAAAATGAAAAGGTAGTACTGGAAGTATATCATCTCAAGGGAGACTCTAATAAATGGTGGTCTCTGAGTCAAAATACCATGGAGGAAGAAGAGATAGAGGATATTTAATGGAGGACTTTTAAGGAAATATTCTTCGAATAATATTTCCCTCGTGAGAAACGAACTGAAATGAAGAGAAAATACCTCGGTTTGAAACAATGGGAAGAAGAAAATATTGTGATGTATGAGGCTACCTTCACAAGGCTATCCAGGTATGCCTTGGATTACGTTCGTGAATCGGTGGAAAAGATTGATCATTTCATTGAAGGACATAAGCCAAGTCTTCTAAGGGCACTGGATTCTCAATCATTTTCATCATATGAAGAAGTTTTATCATGTTCCATCAAAACAGAGGAGTTTTCTAGATCAAATTTTTTCAAAGGAAACCAAGATAAGAAGAATTATTCTGATAACGAAGGAAAAGGAGAAGCACCAAAGAAGATCAAGGTAATTAATAGGTTACCATTATGCAAGGATTGTGGAAGTAATCATCCGAGGAAATGCTTGAAAGGCAAGGGAGTCGACTATCACTGTGGAGAAAACGGGAATTGATCTAATGAATGAAAGGGGAAGAAAAAATTAAATGTTGTTCAATTCTACAATTGTAGAGATATGTAACACTATGAAAATGAGTTTCCTAAGCGCCAAATAAACATGCATCAGAGAAATCCAAGATATCAATGGAGAGCCTATGTGATTACAACCGCAGAGGTTTATGTTCCATGTGACGTGGTGGTAGGTACTTTAATTGTTTCCTCAAACATATCCAACACTTTATTTGATTTTGGATCATCGCATTCATTTACATCCTCTCAGTTTTCTACGAAAATTAGAAATGTCCAATTTGATTTAATAAAGGAGTTCTTAGTCAAAACACCCACGAGATATATCATTGCAATAAATTAATTTCGACTAGTCCCCCTCCAAACACCAAAACGTTCATTAGTTTCTAGCCTTATTATCATACCAATGATTTAATTTGATATAATTCGTGGTATGGATTGGAAATAAAATTATGATTGAAGGATTTATTGCAACAAAAAGGAAGTCACAATTTATGAAAATGGTGTAGAATCTATTATCTTTAGAGAAGAGACTTCGCCATCTGATTTTTTCCTAGTATTACCCCCAGTAGCTCTATTGAATGCGAAACATGGAGAAGAAGATAAACCATTATCTATGGGAGAGGAAATAAATCTTAAAATTGAAGATGTGCACAAAGTGAAAGATTAAATTGATGTATTTACATAGGATTTACCTAGACATACTCCAGAGCGCGAAATTGAGTTTTCCATTGACTTAATTCATAGTGCAAGACCTATATCAAAGACCCCATATAGAATGGCCCATGTGGAGCTAGTTGACCAGAAGAAACAACTAGAAGAGTTGAGTGATAAAGGATTTATTCGACCAAGTGTTTCTCCTTGGGGAGCCCTGGTATTGTTTGTAAAGAAGAAAGATGGATCAATGAGGCTATGCATTGATTACATAGAAATCAATGCTATTACAATAAAGTATAAATATCCTCTACCTCAGATTGATTATTTATTTGACCAAATTCATGGAGCTCAATAATTTTCAATAATTGACCTTGGATCCTGATATCATCAACTGAGTGTGAGGAAGGAAGATATTCTGAAGGAAACTTTTCGAACCAGGTATGGGCATTACGAGTTTACAGTGATGCCTTTTGGACGGACGAATGCACCATCTATTTTCATGGATTTAATGAATAGAGTTTTCAAGAAATATCATGATAAATTTTTTTGTGATATTAATTAATGATATCCTCATATACTCAAAAATCTATGAAGTCCATGGGAGTCACTTGCGAGTTATTCTGGGAACTCTTAGAAGAAATCAATTATATGGTACGTTTAGAATGTTTGAATTCTAGATTCAGTATGTTTATTTTCATGGCCATATTATATCAAAGGATGGAATCATAGTTGGTCCTACAAAGTCAAAGGAAATACAAGATTGGACCATGCCAACAAACATAACCGAGGTACGCAGTTTTATTGGCTTAGCAGGTTATTATCGACATTTCGTGCAGAATATTTCCTGACTAGATAACCCACTAATGAAGCTCACACGAAAAGGGGATAAATTTTTTTGGACAAAAGATTATGAATAATGTTTCGAAGAACTGAAGAAAAGATTAGTAAATGCTTTTATATTGGCTCTACCATCAGGGAAGGACGGGTTGGTTATTTATAGTGATGCTTTAATGAAAGGACTTGGTTGTGTCCTTATCAAAAATCATAGGGTTATTGCTTATAGATCACGATAGCTAAAAATTCATGAGAAAAACTATCTTGCTCATGATCTTGAGTTAGCTGCTCTAATCTTTTCTTTGAAGATATGGAGACGTTATCTCTATGGTCAAAAATGTGAGTTTTATATTGATCACAATAGTTTGAAGTATATTTTCTAATAGAAAGAACGTAATATGAGGCAAAGTAGATGGCTTGAACTACTAAAAGATTATGATTTCACGATACATTACCACACAGGGAAGGAAAAGAAGGTGGTAGATTCATTGATCAGAAAGGATCATGGTGTTTTGAACAAGATGAGAGTTGAAAGGGATCCTATTTTCATGGGTCTAGTAAACATGGATATGGGAATAACCATGGAATGTGAAACATCAATTATTTTTTAAATGGTTTCAAAACCATCTTTAATAGAAAGCATAAAAAGTTCTAAAGCTGATGATGAGGAGTTTCAAAAGAAGATTAATGGTGTGAATGATGGGAGATTGAGTGACTTCGTATGTAGAGATGGAATTTTGAGATTTGGGAAGAGAATTTGTGTTCCCAATATATCGGATCTAAAAGAGTAATTGTTGGATGATTCTCACAGTTCCAATTTCACTATACACTGTGGTAGCACTAATATGTATAGATATTTGAAGGATCATTTTTGGTGTGACAACATGAAGAGAGAGATTGCTGATTTTGTGTCAAGATGTATGGTTTTTCAACAAGTGAAAGCTGGAAGGCAACAGCCTGGAGGAGTTTTGAAACCTCTTCCTATACCTTACTGGAAATGGTATAATATCATGATGGACATTTTCATGGGACTACCAAAGACTCCTAGGAGGAACAATGCAATATGGGTCATTGTTGATAGTTATACCAAGTCAGCACATTTTATGGCTATAATAGAAGATCTACCACTTGAAATTCTAGCATGACTATATATTTATGAAGCGGTGAGACTTCATGGAGTACCCCTATTTATTTTTTCTAATCATGATCCACATTTGACAACAATATTTTGGAAAAGAATTCAGAAGGCCCTAGATACTGATCTTCGATTGAGCACTTCCTACCACCCGTAAACTTATGGACAATTAGAATAGACTATTCAAACATTGGAAGACATGTTGAGGTCTTGTTCACTTGATTTTAAAGGCATGTGGGATCAATATTTACCTCTCATGGAATTTTCCTACAACAATAGCTTCCATTCATGTATTCCGATGGCATCATATGAAGCATTATACGGGAGGATATTTCGTACACAAACATGCTAGGATGAAGTTGGTGAAAGAAAACTCATGGGCCCAGAACTTGTTGAAGAAACACCGGAAAAAGTGAAGATTATCCAGAGCCATATCAAAATATCTCAAAGTAGCCAAAAGAGCTAGGCAGATAACCGATGGACGGATTTGGAGTTTCATGAAGGTGATCACGTTTTCTTAAAGCTATATCCATGGAAGGGTATTATACGATTCTATAAGAAGGGAATGTTAAGTCCCAGGTACATCATACCTTTTGAAATTATAGAAAAAATTGGAGCCGTAGATTACCATTTGACAATGCCACAAAGTCTCTCCAAGGTTCACAATGTGTTCCACGCGTCAATGTTAAGAATGTACATGATAGACCCAACACATGTTCTCAATTATGAAGAAGTAGAACTTGAGCCAGATCTATCTTATTGTGAAGAGCCTATCACTATTCATGATACTAGAGATCAGGTATTGAGAAATCGGACATCTTGTCTAGTAAAGGTTCTATGGAGGAACCATAAGATGGAGGATGCAACATGGGACCCTGGGGAGCTTTTGTTAAGGACATACCCGAATAATTTTAGGTAAAATTTTGTACATTTCGAGGACCAAATTTTCCGAAGGAGGAAATAATGTTTTACCCCAAACATTTTATGTTATGTTTCTCTATTCATCACTGAGTTACATTCTATTCATCACTGTGTCCCTTTGAAACAACACTAGGTTTTTTAGGAGATAGTTAAAACCCAGCCATTAAACATAAATATCTCATTTCTATGTTTTGAATTTCAAAAAATGGTCATCTAGAGTAGTGTTCAGTAAGTCATTTTGAGTCTAATAAAACAAAATTGATTTTTGGTGTATAGTAACATACCCATATGAATAGTAATATGAATAGTAACATACCCTTATTAATATTAAATAACAATATTATTTTATTTTTTAAAGGGAATAAGATAAGGAGATCTTAATTAGTTTTTCAATGTGAAATAAAACTAGTTGCACTTTAAAATAGTTATTTTTCGAATTAAATATGACCTTATTTAAAAATTAAATTAAAAATATTTAAAAAAATATTTTTGAAAAATGGATTTCACTTTGGAATTCAACACATCGATAAATGGTTGGGGTGAATTTTTGGAAATTTTCTGAAACAGATGATTTTTCAGTGAATAGTAAAAAATACATTTTTTAGTTTTAGTGTGTTTATGACATCATTAATGATGAAATAATGATGTCATAAATCTGGTCGACTTTTGTATAGTGAAAAAAGAGGTGAGGTGTCCCAGGTGTCCTATACCATGGTAAAATACCATGGGTAGGCCCATGGTTTTGCAAAAACCACTCATAAGGTCTCCCTTGAAAATTATTAAAATAATCCCTCACTGTTCCTATAAATACCTACTCCTCCCTTCATTGAATTATTTCCCAATTCTCCATCAACAACTTTCTAGCCTCCATACAACAATATTAATCCTCCCAAGATTTCCTCAAGCCCCCAAGGTCCCAACCATCATGTTATAATTGTTAATTTTCAAGTTAAGAAAATTCTCAATTTCATTCTTTTTTTATCAAGTTCTCTTTTATGTGTTATATCATTAAAGTTTCCAAACCATGTTCTTATTTTTCTTCTTATTATTGATCTAATATATATTATGATTCATTTTTGGATAGGTTACCCTTTTCCCCTCTCTTTTTAATAATTTCTAAATCCCTGTTGCGTAGCCATTAGCCTGCCGAATTTTTGTAAGCGATTTCAAAATTATTCTTTTATCTTGAGTTCTTTATTTATTATTTCTTCATATCTTCTTACCCAAGAGGAATGAAATCTCCAGAATATTTTATATTCTGGATGGTCTAATGTTCTTGATAAATTCATCATCAATCTTATTATTTCCCCCACTAGTTCAAGGAATTAATAACATTGTCTGTGACGTGTCAAATTACCGACATCGTAGACGATGTTATTTCAATTCACATTAATTATTTCAAGTTTGGTCATGAATCCATTTATCTAGTTGAACCAGGTTATAATATTTGTGTTATGATTCACCCATGGTTTTCTAATTATTTTGTACTCATGGTTCTAATTAATAAAACAAAATGAGGTTGTTATTATCAAAGAACCACTAAAACGATATAAACGAACATCATTAATGTTTTAACTAATGAATCATCATCATGGTATATAACCCAAAATCATTATAAGATAATTTATAACTCCATAATTACTTTAATAGTATGTATTAATTATTTTTAATGTTTATCCATGTTTCAAATGAACTTCCATTCATGGAAACAAGTAACGAACCATGAAAACCATTGGAGAAAATGCTTCCAAAACATTAACATTGAGCCAAATAAACCCATAGAAAGGGCCATGAACGAACCAAATATGGATATAATAAATCAATTAAATGTATATGAGGATCCTTAAATATTGGTTAATGAAGCTAAATTTGATTATTCAGGTCATTAAAACAAAAGAAGAACACAATCGAGAATAAGGTAAGGGGTTTCTCATCTCACTTTCATTTCTATTAGATTTCCATTGTTCGTCAATTATTAATTATATTTGGTATATGTGTAATTACATTTGATATATATTAACATTATTATAATTGTATTCATGTTATTCAATGATTCATTTTATATTTATATATTCTTGTTATATGATTCGACCGATGACATTGTGGTAAGGGACTTTGTCTCAACAACAATTGTGTTGTGAGTATCTTTGTATTGTGAACCTAATAATACTTATGTGGTGTACCTAATTCTCATTTGGGATCAATTATCATGTGAAATTATATTTATATTAAATATCCATAATCTCATTTCATGGATATGTTTTTTGTCTAAATCATATACCATTTTACATACGGTGTTTATTTGGAATGTTATTTTAATTATGGAAATATTGTTAAATCCATATAGTATAATCTATATGGATATTGAAAGGGCGTATTTATATTGTATTGAATCAATGTATAAAGAATTATTTGGACATGAAGTGGAGGGCGGGGCCCGCTATATCCCCTCGATATATCGGTAGGTCTCATGAGATAAAACAGTTTGGAGACAAACCCTTCGAGTTTGTTTCTAAAAAGCAGACAGGTTTCTACCCATAGAACTAAACCGTTTTTATGGTATTATGGTTTCATGTGCCAGATATATGACATCCAGTTAATAATAATTCTCTTTATTCATTATCATTTTTTATTATTATCCATGAGATTTTCACTATGACAAAATATATGGATGCAGTTTCATTTTTAGTTTATTAATGGAATTAGTTATTCATTTATTCATTGTGCCTTATTGATTATCTCATATTATTTGTGAATAAATTATTATTTTACTCATGATTCCTCTATTTGTAAACCCTTCTGAGCATTTTATCTCACCCATTTCGTTTTCTTCCTTTGACAGGTTATGAAGAGAAGGTCTTCTTTTGAGTTCTTTTCTATGCAGATTTTAGTTTTTGTTATGTATTGTATTTTGTTACCATTTTCCAATGTAATTTGAGTTACAACTATGTATCTAGTTTGTTGAAGACTACTAAACTGATTGTTCCTTCGAGATTTTCATTCCTTCTAACCATTACAATATCACAAGTATTGCACTGCCTCTATCCTAGAGGGGTTGGGGTGTTATAGTTTGGAATTTTTTTGGAGGAGTTTGGAGGCTTTTCTATGGGTGCACAGTTTGAGCATGGTTAGTGGAAACCGTATGGATTCCCCCAGAAAACCATACAGGGGGGGACAGAAGGCTTCGCATAGCTAGCGCATGGTTTTCCAAACCGTGTGTGGGAACCATGCATAACCTAGATCTCTAGGGAGTATCATGCATAGGGTTAGCAAACGGTTTTTCAAACCGTGCGGGCTAACCGTACGACCCCTTAAAAATAGGGTTATAAGTTCTAGGCTCCCTCGGGCTTAACCGTTTCACTCTGAACTTCATCCAACTGATGGATTAGTTAGGTTCTTCAGCTCTCATGGGGTAGAAGAGCTTTCCAACTCGTTTTTTATTCATTTTGAAGAGGATTCTTAGTGTATTAAAGGTGGTTTCTCAAGGGTAAGTCTCTCCTCTTGGTTTCTTCGTGTTTTCCTCTAGGTCTACTCTTCCCTCTATCTTGGTTTTCTAGATCTAAACATTTTTTGTGTAGATCTAGGGTTGTGGATGACTTGGATGATGTTTTTAAGGATTGTGAATTGTAGAGAAGGGGATTTAGAGAGGTTTTGGTGGCACATTTTCCAGAATGGAGGTGCGGTTACTCATGGGTCGATTTCTCAGGAACCCTAAATGTAGGTGGAATCTCTCTCGACTCCACTTGGTTATAGCTAATGGTTTTGGTTAAAATTATTTTTTTTGCATGAAATTAATTTGACTTGTATCTGAAATTGGTTGGAAATCCAATTGGGGATTTTTGGGAAATAGGGGTTTTTATGGTGAAATGTTATTGTTGTGAATTAAAAAATGGAGATTTTATAATGGGATGTTGTGGTTGATCTGTGAAAATGATTGGTGGTAATGGTTTTCAATTAAAGGTTTTTTTTTGAAATTTTGTTTGCATGGAAAATGAGCTTCAATAAATGGGTGATTTATTGATTTGGATTGACATGAAATGTAATTGGTTTATTGCATGTGGTTGTGACCTTCGTGGGTTATATGATTGGAATTGGAATGTTGTGAATTTTGTGTGGATATGGCGAGAAGTATCAATATAAAAAGTTGATGGATAGTGTAAAGAAGGGACACCATCAAAGGATTAGTGGACGAGAATATCCACTAGTTGTGAATGGGTGAAACAGGTTGGATGGAAGCTCCACCATTATAGTTTTTTGTGTGCACTTCTTTGCAAGATGGAATTTTTGTACTAATTTTTAGTGGTTGGAATAGTTTCTGGCATGTTTTTTTGGCTTTCCATTGGTGGTTGGATTGGGGTGGAATTTCATAGTAAGGGTGTGGTTTGATTATGGTAATGGTATCACTTATGATTATTTTATATAGTCTTCTTTATATAAATTTGCTAATATTTTTATCCTAGTGGCGTGTGTAGGGAAGTTATTTGGGGAAAACCTACTGAGTTTTAGTGCTCACCCCCTTCTTTAGCACGTTGGTGACATTAAAGATGTTGTGTATCGTGACATGGGAAAATGTAAGGAATCACCCTCTTTTGGTGGAGCATTGTGATCCCTTGGTGGAGCTTGGAGCATGTAGCTTGTTATGGAGCTGTGGTAGTGTCATGGCTTGTGTGGTGTTTGGTTGTTTAGTTTCTGCAGTGTAATATGATGTTTTGTGGACATGTCTGGTTGTATTGGTTTTGAGTTGTGTTGTGGAACAACTTTGTTGTCTTTTGGGAATGCTTGGTTGGGTAATTAATTTGACAAGCATCATTTAGTGGCTATTAGTGGATTGTTTTGTTGGCTTTATCTTAAGGGATAATTTTTCCCCAATTTGTTCTCGGAGCCGTCGACATGTATTGACAGCCTTTGGAACCTTGGGAACATCGCTTAAGGCCAAGTAACCTTCCCCACCTCATCAAGATAAGGAGGTAGGGTAGGTGTGTTAAAATTAGATAAGAAAATCAATTATTTAAAAGATTCAAAAAAGGATTTTCACATATATAAGAATACTTTTAAATGATACCATTGAAAAATTTTGGGGGATATAATCCTTAAACATTCAAAGTGTCAAAAACTACCCTGAAAAATTAACATAATAATATTTTAAAATATGATGATAATAAAGAGGATATTTATATGATATACCAAAGGTAATTACATACAATACATGAATGTAAAAAGTGGTTTACTTGGAATAAATCTCATAAAAGTTAATGTGAGATGAGAAAAATCTTTTTTTACATTAGAAAACAAAATTCTTTTATAAAAGCATTTGTATTTATCCTAAAATAATATTATAAACATGTATATCCCAAAGAAGTTAAGGGTATTACATTGATATTATATTTGGGTCATAAATGTTACCATAGTAAATTGAAATCATCTAACAATAGTTATAACGAAGATTTTGAAATAAAACATTTCAGTGTAATTTATGAAAAATATTTGAGATTTAAAAGTGGAAGGGAATTTTAGTTTTCGTAAAAACATAAGTGAACCAAATTATTTTTAATGATATTTTTTTATTTTAAAAAATTAATTATGGCTTAAAATAGATTATATAGTGAACTTGGAAATGGGTTAGAATTTGAGAAGTTCCTTTGAATCAGGCTTAATTATCGAGACTAATTTAGAAGGGATCCATTTGAAAAATCTTATATCACTATAAAAGAATGATGTTATGATCTGGATATATGATTTTGAGGCATATACACATAATTTAGTAGAAACAAACTAAAAATTTAAGAATAATTTCAGTTTAATAATGGCAGAGAAAGTGAAACGTGACAAAAAACAAAGGTTCTCATAGAATCCCTTGCCACATTATATTCAATCGAATCGTATTCCCAAAATTAATAAATATAAAATGATACATTGAATACCATGGAAATAAATAGAGTCATGATTCTATTCAACAATATGAACTATACATTCAACATACACATGAAATAGTTTTGAATAACATTATCACACAAAAATGGAAGTGAGATGATAAAACCTTTTCATTATTTCTGAATGTATTCTACAATTGACCTTAACATCTTGGATAATAAAATAAAATACATTAGTAAATTAATTAATAACCATATATAAATATATTATTTTCATTATAGGTTTATTATGTTCATTAATTTCATTACTGATAAGATGTAAAATTTAATTCCATTGTTCCAAAGTGTTTGTTTTCTTGGTTTTCATAGTCGGTTTTATTGTTTATAAGTAGTGGAGTTCATTTGGAATCGATATAATTCAACAGAAATTATTTTATAAGAAACTAATGTTAATCAAGAATTTTAAATGGTCATATAATTGAATTGGTTATATTTATTATGGATGAGTTATTAGATGAAACATTAATGATAATCATTTTGAAAAAAGTAGCAGTATTTCGATTATTTGAACTCGTTTTGTTTGTATGAATTATTATTATATATATCTACATGTACTAGAATATTAAATTAGTTATAATACATATATTATAGTTATATCTACTATAATTACTATCTTATGACCATTATTTATGGAAAATTGTAGAACGATGTTTTGTCATCCACAAAGGTTGTAAATCCGCACCTCTGAGACAATGATTTTGTTTTTATAATAAATGAGAGAGATATTAAAGAGATTGATGATGATCATTACATTAACATGATATAATTATAGTTTATCGGTGATACATGAGATGTCACTATAATTTGGAAATATTATGTGATGAGAAGATAATAATATAAAACAAATAGAAAATGAAATTAAAAAGAAAAAGGGGGAAGGGTTTACCACTTGAAATATCCTCCTTGAGAACCTCTTTAAGGGAAGTGGTTTGGGTCTTTTTGAAAGAACAATATATCTTAGAAGTGAGGATATATTTTAAAAGTGTTTTTGGGAAGGAATATGACAATATTTTGGGCATTTTTGATTGTAGATAAGTGGGAGTGAGGGGTGATTTCTATAGTGGAGGAGAGGAGTGATTTTTGAATATCATATTAATTATATTATTATTCTACAAAAAACCAAAAATATTGTTTGATTATTTTGGGAAAAAAGTTTAATAGTTTAATGTGTGTTTGAAAAATTGGATTCTTACATTATCCATTATGGAAGGAGTAGTGTTTTTATCATGTAATGTATATGTATGGTGAATTACTGTATTTCACTATTCATTAAAAATTTAAATATTCCAAAAAAACACCAAAAATTCAGCATAACCATTTCTTGATGTGTAAAATCAAATAATGGACTCCATTTTTCTGAATTAAATTTAAATCTATGATAAATTTAATTTTTAATTAAAATCATCATTTAATCAAAAAAATGTATTCGTTAAAATTAAAACATATTTTACCCCACCCTAAAAAATAACTATGGTCTCATTAAATTTTACTTAAATCATAGGACAAAAAAATATTGAATTATGAATTTATTTTCACAAAATTGTATTTATTTTAAATAATTTTTTTAATTGATAAATTAAAATTAATATTTCTTATTCACATGAAAAATGCCATCATTTAAATATATATTCGATTTCATTTACAAGTTGCCTAAATTTTATATATTATTTCATGGGTGATGTTAATATTTATATGAACCATAATAATATTCATAATGGAATCCTTAGTATTCATAAGGGCACATTAATATTCATAATGGTAAAGTTAATATTCTCAAAAAAGTGACTTTACTATATCAAAACATAAATATATTACATAACGCAACTGTGAATGTTAGTTTTTAAAATTTAAAACAATAGAAGCAGAAACATTATGTTTATTGGTTAGTTTATAGAAAATTGATGTTTTATAGTGAATTATTGTTTTATGTTGCATCCTATATTAAATTTTGTTGGAAATACTTGGGGTGTTACATTCTTCCACCCTTAAAAAAATTTCATCCTCAAAATTCAAGAATTTTACTAATAAAATGATTTGGGTAGTTCTTCATTATAGGCTCTTTGGTCTCCCTCGTCGCCTCTTTAATTTTATGAATTTTACAAAGTAACCTTTCATTTAGAGTCTTCTGATTCCTGAACACCAGTTCCTTAGTGTCCAGAATCTGGATTGGATCTTCAAAGTAAGATAAGTTAGGTTCCAACTATATTCCATTAATAGTGAGTACATGTTTTGGGTTTGGCATGTACTTCTTTAATAAGGATATGTGGAACACAATGTGTACATTATAAATTTTAGCTGTAATTTCTAAACGATAAGCTGTATATCCAAATAACTTCAAAATTTCAAAAGGTCCAATGTACCTGGGGCTCTAGTTCCCTTTCTACCTAAATCTTATAACACCCTTACATGATAATTCCCATATCAATCCCTATTATATCCTTGTAAAGGAGGTCCTATGCAATACTCATTTTGTTTAGAACTCCATAATCCATCTTAGTCAATGCATCTGCTAACTTATTTTACTTTGATCAACCTAAAGCTGCTCCAAATTTTAAAATTCCAAACATGTGAATGACATCATCATGATTCCTCGTGAAATATTGTAATAACTCAAATTGCAAAAAAATCTTATTGGAAACATTAATTCATCCTTACAGATGTGATTGAATATATTCCTTATATCTATAAGTGATGTAATCACCATCAATGATATCATACACCACTTGTTAACAATTAATTATTTAGTTTCGAGGTAGCTATAAATTATCCAAATAAATTATTTCGTCATAATTATCTCAAAATTTAGAATATATTTAGGGTTTATTTCCCTCAATCATGAATTTTCCAAAAAGTTTAACTTTCAATGGAATATCTTTTCGGGGTACCATTCTACATATGGGCAAAAATACATTATGAAACAGTATTATAGTTCTATCCTTTAATATTATATAATTCTTATAACTATTACCATGCGAATAAAGTATTAAAATGACATGATTCATGAATAGTCATATTAATCATTACACCTAATCAGTGGAAGTATCATAACCTGATCATTATCCAGTAATGCCATTTTGGGTATATTATTTTATTCTTTGTACATTTATTCTTATAGTGTCCCATATCTTTATAGTTGAAGCATTATATATTGAAAACCATTTTCCAACCCTTGATATCATGAACTCAGGGTACAATCTCTCCTCACTTATAAAAATATACCATTCCATTCAATAATTTTCCAAGGTGATTCTTTCAACATTTTTCACATATGGAAAAACCCGTCTTTCACTTATTCCCTTAATCCATATTTTTCTCTACCATCATGTTGTTCTATTTCATCCCTTCAAAGCCATTAGACATAGAAAAATAATTACACATCTTGTTAACACCTGATACTATTTACTCATACGCTGAGGATACTAGGGAGACTATTTTACTTCAAAATGATCTCCTAATACCATGATATATATGATCATTCTTACCCATTCAATCACATTCATTGGTGATGTTCTCCTTCCTTCTTCTAGGAGCCATTTCTAGTCAATTCCATTTACTATATAAACTCATAATATTATGAACATTGTATAAAAATATATAGGATATAACATGTATCATAAAATTATACAATGAAAATAATAGAACCATATACATTTTTGACATGGTGAAAATAAATCCTTTATAATAATGGGAAAAGTAAATGTGATTTTACTTAATAATATCCTCTAGTAGTGTCAAACCAGGTGCATTGTAAGACGCATAGCCCTGTACCATGTTATCGAAAGTCAAGCATGGAACTCCTTGTTGGAGTTTTTACTCCTTTCTACATATGATCTAGAAACATAAACACATGTATTATCCAAAAAAGGATGTATTTTCTAGTAAGATCCAAATAATATATTCCTTAATAAATTTATAAGATGTTAATATATGGTTATCCTCATAGACGATCTTTCTATTTTGTTACCCAATATAGGATTTCTAAATCTAGTTTCCATCTTTTAAACTAAATATATTTTGATACCAACTATAATGACCCAAACCCAAAACCCTGGAGTCAGGTAATTATTTTATTACATTGGCATTATTATATGGAATCAAATACCAAAATATAATCATGTGTTCGGGTAAAATCTCTTACCTATTTTTAATCAATCAAATCCTATGACCCAAATTTAATAACCTTAAAATGATATATTTAATACCATGAAAATAATTTGATTCATGATATAACATAAAAATGTTCAGTATACATACACCAAACACAAGAAATAGCGGGGAATAGGTAATATCTCCCAAAAATTGATGTTAGATGAGAAACCCCTCACCTTTTGTCTGAATTTATTCTGAATTTGAACTTAACATACAAGATAATCAAATTAATTAAATTAATTAATTAATTTAGAACCATATCATCATATATCTGATTAGTTATATTTTCATTATGTTTATTTATATCTATATTGATATGTTATCAAAATCAATTTCGTCATTTCAGAGTTTTTGTTCTTGGTTTCATAATCCATTCACTTGTTTACAAATAGTGGAGACCATCTATAAAGGATATAATTCTACCAAATTTATTTTACATGATAAAAATGAAAATACATAAGATTAAATGGTCATATAATTTATTTTTCTATATGGAATGAGGATGATATATTAGATGAACAATGAATGACAAACATTTAGATTATTTTGGAAATATTTCAATTATTACAAAAAATATCTGTCATATGAATTAATTTTACCTATATATAATTGTTATAAAATATTAAATGGGTTATAATTCATATATTATAATTTTTTCAACCATATAAATGGTTTCATGGCCATTCTTGAAGTTAAAATTGAAGAACGACGGATCATTGTCTGTGAAGGTTGTAAATCAAAACCTCCCTGACGATGATATCATTTTTAAAATAAAAAAGAGGGAGTATTGATATTTATGATTATACTTTTATTACAATGACATAATTGTAGTATATATGTGATTATAGAGTATTCATGAACATTTAGATATATTATTTAAATATAATTTAATAATGTAAAACAAATTGAAAATGAAATTAAGAGAAAAAGAAAAGGCCTTTACCTATTGAAATATCTAATTTGAGAACCACATTAAAGGATATTGTTTTTTCTATTTTGGAACATCCAAGAGCTCATGGACTTTGGGATCAACTAGGTAAGTACATTTAGGAAAAATTTGATATCATTTAGGGATTATTGGAGTGAATAGAAGTAGAAGTGTGGGGTGGGTTTTATAGTGGAGGAGAGGAGTGATTTTGGATTATCATATTCATTATTTTATTATTTTCCTCAAGGAAAGAAATATTTTTTTATTATTGTTACCAATTATAGTAATAGGTGCATGTGAGTTCTAAATAACAGTTTCTTACATAATCCATGATTCATGGAATAATTTAATTAACATGTAATGTATATATATGTTAAATTACCATATTTAACTATTCAATAAAATTAAAATATTTATGAAAAATACAAAAATGAACCATAACCAATTTTCAGAATATAGAAAAAAATAGACTCTATTTTTTCAATATAAGTTTAAAAATATGTGAAATTGTAGTTTTAATTGAAATCACAATTTTCTTGAAAATTTTAGTCTTTAAAATTTAAACCTACATTATAACACCCTAACAATTAACTAAGGTCTCATTAAATTTACTAAAATCATAGAACAACTAAATATTTATATATGAATATATTTTTTGAAAATTATTTTGTTATATATATTTATCCATTATAAAATTATAATTAAATATTTATTATTAATAAGAAAAATTCCAACACTTAATTATTTATTCGATTTCATTTAAAAGGTAACCTAATTTTATTTATAATTTCATGGGTGGGGATACTATTCATAAAGTTCGTATTACTATTCAAAAGTGTAAAATTACCATTCATAGTTGTACATTAGTATTCAAAGTTTTCAAGTTACTATTCAAAAAAAGTGAGTTGACTCCTTCAGACGCTAAATATTTTTTCGGAACACAATCGTATATTTTAGTTTCTTTTAATTTATTTCATATAAGTTGAAAATTTTGGTTTTTTGATTTGTTGGAAAGAAGTGTTGTTTCATAGAGACTCAGTGTTTCATTCATTCTATATTAAATTTATTTGCAAATCCTTGGTGTGTTTTATGATTTATTAATAGAAACAATTTTCATATAGGAATATAAATATATGTTACTCAACAATGATATTTAATATCCTTTTGATAAAGAATTTAAGGTGCTAAAAAAGATATGGATTGAGATTCAATCATGAAATGAGAATTGGATAAAAAAATCCAGTAAAACCGAAATTATTAACCATATTCCAAATTGTATAAGATCATAAAAAATGTCATATTTATAAATTATTCATTTTATTATATTTTTTAACCAAAAATATTATATATTCATAAATTAATATACTAGATGTTGATTTTTGATATATAGTTCCAGATGATTAGAAATATTTATCTTAGGTACCTTTGTAGAAGTGTTGTAGATTTAATGATTGTAATATTAAATTTTTTGAATGTTTTTGACACACATGAATGATGAAGTTTTGAAAAATCAATAATGGAATCTTCAAAAAAATACCCAGACCTGGGATACAATGGGATGATGATTGACATTACTAACTAAATTATTATGAGAAATTTTCAATTATGTTATTGAAATACAATTTTTTTTGATATTTATATTGTACTATAGAATGATTGGTTACAATTTACTTATGTTATCTAATCTGAGTTGACTAATACTTATGATTTTGAAGAAAATGGTCTTTATATTTTGGATTCACAGGATGAAATGGTATATTATGTGGATGATGATGTTGATGAAGGATGGAGAATCTTAGTCTATAAAAAAGAGATTAATATTATATAGAAGACGATATTGAAGAATATTTTTGTGACATTGAATCTCATCAAGAACAATATAATGATATATCTGTCCTTTAGGATAAGAACAATTTGTCTTGTAAGAGAGGGTGAAGATGATTAAATCATCTTAATGGTAGATAATTTTAATAATATTTCAAATGATGAACCAATAGATTATATGTGAATTACGTTAAACGATCTTTTATATGTTTACCTTCAATACATTAATATAAGTATTCTATGTGTAACATTTTCAGATCATTTTCTTATTTTATTGTTTAAAAATATTTTTTTATCTTTTTTTATATTCTTAATGGAAGTGTGAATGATGAGAGTAAAAATTATTTAAATAAAAAATCAAATCATCACGTGTTCCTATTTTGTGAGTTGTCCGTTATGGTATTCTCCCACCTATTTCAGGTTTGTTTTAATTTTACTATATTCTATCATTTCCATGATGATGGTATTATAGTGTCACCATTAATATTATGCAATAGTTATTATGGATATAGAATTTTTAACAACATCATAATAAACGTGGAATATATTTATTGCAAAGATTCAAATGGATATAATATATAAACGAACATGAATACATCATATTTTTTTTATATTGTGAATTTTAATGTAGTTGTATCATTTGATATTTTTGAGTGACTATAGGTGATGCTTGAGGATTAAATGGGTAGATCATGGGATTTTTAGTAAATGAGGCGATGTTCCTTTCTATCACATATCATCAATAGATTCATATTACAACTAGTTGGAAGAATGAGATTTTTGGTAATTATGTGAATTTGATAGAGAATTTATATATATTGTTTTTATCTATTATTCCTACCAAATGTCAACTTTTTTAATGTATAATATGAAGATTATTTTTCATTTTGATATACATGATGTTGTTTTGTGTAAGAACTTGATTTTTAACTCATGTATAGATCGTTAATTGTTGGTCTGAATGTTTAATTTGGAGTAAATATGGATGCCTAATGAGTAATTAGAGGTTATGAGGGTGTCTAGGCCGTTTTGGAGCCCAAAACCCATGCTTTTTGGGGAAAACTAGCAGGGATCACAGTTTAGAGTAAACTGTGTAGGAATTCCGCACGATTTAGTTAACCGTGTTGATTTTGTTTTTACGTACAGAGCCACCCCCCACGGATGGTGAATGACCATTATTCCAAACCATGAGAACACCCGTTTTCCATGGATGAAGTGGAAGGATTGTGCATAGTTTGATCAAACCCTGGGTCGGATGTTATTTCAGGCAGAACCATCTCGATCGATTTGTGCAGGGTTTGAAAAACCGTGCGAAAAAACCATGCACAAGATAAAATACTGGGTAAAGTGTCTAAAATTTCACTAGAGATTTATTTACTCTCCTATTTTTCCCTAATCCATGAACCAGTGGGATTATTACCTTTTCCTCTCATTTTGGAGCTTTTTGAAGGCCAAATATAAAAATCAAAAGATCTCCTTCATCAGACATCTAATCAAGCTCCCATTTTTCACATAGGATGTGCAACAGTAAGTACTCGAGTCATATTTAGCCATACTTATTATCTCATACTCTTGACCTAGATATCATTATGTGATCATTTTTCACATTTTATTAGATCTACTCATTTCTGATCCAAATCAAGGGCTAATATCGGAGGAGAGGAGTCCAACAACCCTAAGGTGGATTGTCTATAGATCATCACTAATGTTTGTTGAATTTAGAATTTTCATGTGGGGCCCACCGATTTCATCAGAAGACATTTATTAAATTGACATGTCATGATTATAGTTGTTATAATCATCTAGTTATGCACTTTCCAAATATGTGATTAGTTGTTAATGGTTACACCCTTAACTCAATCCTCTCCATGACAACAGATATTCCACATTTGGGTTTTTAGTGTTTTGAATGTTTGAGCCACTTTTTAGGTGATCCCTTGCTTAACATTCCTATAGGTGATACTTACTATAATAAATGGGTTGTTATTAATAATAATTACATATTGGAATGTACCATGTATTCTCACCACTTGACCCGCCTAAGGTAAGTGCATCAAATTTATTATTAAATGTAAAATGTGAAGTGAAAAAATACCATGTATATAAAATGGCATTATAAAATGAGATTGAATAATGGATACATGTCTGTAGCATCCCATGCAATATTAATGGAAGGTAGTAGAGTGAACATCTATAATAGAATACGCCATAGTGGTTAATTAAGACTCGATTAAAGGGTTGTAATTATACGTGGCATATCCAAAATAATGGAATAAAAGGATTGAAAATAAAGAATGATTATATGATTACAATATAAAATAGGAGTGGAGTCACTCAACATCTCCTCAGATTTTGAGAGGAGAATACATTGGGTCTCAGAAACCTCATTCCGATTTAAGGATGCGGTTTGCCTAGGTTGACACCCATCTATGCAATAGTTCATTTTTGTACTTGGATGAACAATATACTACTGTAGAGTCCCCTAAATAATTACATGATACCTCAGATACACTCCTTTGATCCAACATTTACTAGTAGGATCCCTGGTGAAAGTCCAATAGGGCCCTCCCATTTCTTAGCCCTATTTTACCTTGCTCTATCACCTTGGATTCGATAGACACCTTATTGGGGAATTATTTGGATTGCACTCCTTGGATTACACTCAAAACTCTAATATATGCTCATATACTATTTAGTTAGCATTATGTGAGATCTATGTAACCTATGTTATATCCCAGTAACACCCTGACTAGATATATTTTATAGTTTTCCTTGTTATGTCTTGGGACCATCACTTCATATATTATCAAAAGGTGATGTCAGTGTTTGAAATACCGCATTTGACCTATTGACATGAGATTGTAATTAATTAATTAATGAACTGGTTACATGTACATACACCATCTGAGGGCTAAACAAGGTAATTGATTATTTTTTGTATTGTACAATTTTTTTTAAATTATATATGCATGACTTCACACTACTATATTCAATTACATGTGCCAGAGGTTATAGAAACTATTGGTGGGGGACCACTATGATTTATCTCACACCCTCTTCGAGGTCTGTTTGGCTCCCATTTTAGATTACATTGTGGGAGGTGTTGACAATGTGAACCACACAACTTCCAACACATTATTTCTTTTTTTTGGAGGATCTTGATTAAAGATGACCATGTTAGATCTCATGATTCTTATAGTGGCCTTTTTTTTACATTGTGGAATATGTTATGCATATTGTCTTGTCTCCCTGTTTTCTTGAATTCTAGTGATATGACATTACGTCATCATTATTCAAGTTGATACATTTATTATCATTATCACATACTAAGTGCTTCAATTTTCTTCGGTTGTTTATTTATATTACTTATGTTTTTTAGAATTTTTTTACATTACATCCACTATGATACACTCTTCTAATGAGGTAATAGTCTCCCCATAAACACACCATAGGCCCTCGCTGCTAGTTTGTAGCCTCTCGAATTTGTGGAGATGCGCTTGAGGCCATGCGGCCACCGGGATTGAGGAACCCATTATGTGCATCCAAGTTAGAGACGTTACACTGTGGTATCATATGTTGTTTCTTTTAATTCCTTACTATTTGAATATAATATATTAGATAATAGGAACTCTGGGGACTTTTCATAATCCATGATTGGGCGTCACAGGCTAATGTTTGTGGTAAAATCCATGTTTGCTAAATTATAATTTTTGTTATGAATTTTCCAGTTAGTGTTGATATTATATCATGATTAGTTGATTTAAATGTTGTGCGGTGTTTTAGATTATTACTCAGTTTGAGGATTTTCTTTCATCCTTTGTCCAATGATATTAGGGTAAGAAGCATTGGTAAAAGTATCATTATAGGCACCTAGAGTGCACATGTAATGCCTATTTCCATGACAGATAGGTTCATTTTAGTGATTTCATTTCATGATATGATTGTGATTGCTGGGTGATTTTATGATAGTTTACATTTACATGTGTTACCATTTCCACAATTTAGTGATTTTCTATCTCAATTCATGAGGTGTATAGGATGTCGTGGGTTGGGATGACTAATTTACTGTGTCAAGCCATTATGATATATGTAAGTGGGTGTCATTTATGGCCATAGGTGTATGGGAACTGATTCATTATAAATGGGTTTCCATTATAAATTGAATCCTTAAATATAAAATGTATCGGTGTCATATCCTTATCCAACATTTTCATGTCTCTAAACGGTAATGGAGTGAAATCCGAAATTAAATAAAAAATGACAAGAAACTCATACTTGAGAACATACCAATACATATCAATCCAAGAGGGCAGTTTGGGGTAATATTACATTGTTAGGGAGTTTTCTTATGTTCAATTTCCACTAGTGATGTTATCTCTATTTTTCATGGATTATTTTTAATTGGTGTTCGTAGCATTTGTAGAACAATGCTGCCGTGACATCTTCATGTTATTCTCTTGGAATGTGGTGCCGATCATGCTCCATACATGGTGGTCACTGATACGTCAGTATTACCACTAAGTGAACCACATGAGGCAGTGTCTGTTGTACCTCATCCTGGCACTGGTTCCCAAAATATTTATAGTTTCATATGTCTAATGTCGTCAATTCACGGTGCTCCATGGGTTCCACATATGACGACTGATTTGACCCACGAGTTTCAGCAGCAGCATCATCCTATTTTTTTAGTGGATGATGGTTCTAAGGATGTTGAGTCCTAGATAGAGGCCATGTTGTCTATATTTGACCCACTGGAATTTCCTTTATAACAAAGATTCATGCTTTCAAAATACATGAGGGCATACACCAGTGCATGGTAGAGGT
This sequence comes from Viscum album, assembly GCA_963277665.1. Lineage (NCBI taxonomy): Eukaryota > Viridiplantae > Streptophyta > Magnoliopsida > Santalales > Viscaceae > Viscum > Viscum album. The sequence goes on along the minus strand of OY728146.1, from coordinate 1,575,712,470 downwards.
TGCTGAGTCCGGATGACACTTGTACAGGTTTTAATGTGTTTGTGCTGCATCCGCCCAATAATTCTTCTAGTTGTAGGAAATGATCCCATGAGGTTCCTCTTTTGGGAAGTGGTTTCTAGAGTATCTAGTTTGATAGCTCTAGGGTGTTTCATCGGTGTCGGAGACTAGGGAATAAGATTCCCCAATGTTAAAAAGACCATATGGAGCGTCCAGATTTTATATGTATGGGTCATCTTCAACAATTCTATAAGACCATTCCACTATCTTTGAGTGGAAAAGGATCAACATCGTCACCACCTTCAAGATATAGAAATTTTTAAACTCGTCAGTCCGGGAGTAGGAATATCACCAGTAGGTCTGGAAGAGGAGGAGATCATGTCCATGGTAGTCCAACCCCTAATCACCAGCAGTGCTAGTAGAGCAATCATGATCATGGTAGTCCATCTATTGAATAAGGAATTGGATCATATCAATTTCATGATTTATAGATATTTATCTAGGATCATGTTGTGGGACCATCAACAGTAAATGTAACTATTCTTGTATCCTATAATATTGTCTCTGATTTTTTATACAGGTGCTCCGAACTCTTTTATTTCTGCATCTATTGTGGAATGTAATGGACCAGAGATACAATTTCATTATGGTGTAATGACCCTCAATACCTCATTGGGAATATGGATGGAGGGCATAAAATAGTGAAGGAACAGTCACCTTATTGTATATAGAAACCCTTTCTTATGGATTTTATTTTTTATTGAGATGATGGGCTTTGATGTCATTATCGAGATGGACTGGTCAGTCCACTATCATGCCTTTGTAGACTTCTATCACAACATGGCCTCATTCACATCCCCATAGAGAAGAAATTATATTTTAAAATGTGCATGGGATGGCCTGGTTAGAAGAGATGTACGAAAGTATCACGATCTAGGTAAAGTGACCACCTAGATTTAAAATCTTTTCATGGAGGATTAGGGTTTCTTCAAACTGATTTCCCTCTAGTAGTTGAGCATTTTTGCGAAGTATTCCCCAATGAAATTTTTTGGATTACCTCCTAATATAGATGTACTATTTACAATTGATCTTTTTCCAAGAGAATCTATAGTGTTAATTCATTCATTTAGGAATGCACCTATTAAGCTTTAGAACCTCAGGTAGAAGATATAGGACATAGAGGCCACAAGAGTAATACGTCCTAGTAATTACTAAAGGTGTTTGCCCTTGATTATCACCAAAAAGGAAGATGGAACCTTACCTCTATGCATGTATTAACGATGGTTGATCCAAAATATGGTCAAGAATCGGTATCTACTTATTATATAGATGTCATCTTTGACTAGATTCTAGGAGAAAAGGTGATCTCTAAGATCGACCTAAGAAGAGGTTGTCATTTTTGGCGAGTCAGACCATCAAACATACCATGAACAAATTTTTGTAGCTAGTATGGTCTCTATGTGTATTTTTTTATGTCATTCGGTCTTACTAATACTCATGTATCTTTCTTGGCATTGGTGAATAGTGGTTTCCACCCATATTTGGACTATTTTATCATGGCCTTTGTAGAAGACATCTCGGTGTGTTCTTTCACTCGTAAGGACCATACAAAACATCTTGAGATCATTTTTAGTACACAGAGAGAGAATCATCATTATACCAGGCCTGCTAAGTGAATCTTCTAGATCGATAAGGTCCACTTCGTGGGACATATTATTCCAAAATTAGATGTATCTGTTGACCCTAAAAAGTATAGTGTTTTCATTTCCTAGGATCACCCAAAGAATATGTTTTATATCTAGAGTTTCTAAGTGACTTCTAGATATTACCAGTGTTTCATATAGAGATTATCACTTCATGATTCACCTCTTTCTAGTCTTTCGAAGAATGGTGTTATGTTCTTATGGTAAAACGCATGTGAGAATGAATTTTAAGAACTGAAAAGGAGTATTTTCTCAATAATTATTATAAATCTTTTGGAAGCTAGAAATTTTATATTGGAATCTATGATACATCATAAATTGTAATAGAATTAGTTTTGATGCCGGATGAAAATGTTATTGTATACAGTGCTCAACATTTGAAGCCTCATGAGAGAAATTACCCAATGCATGACCTTGAGCTAGCTATAGTTGTCCATGCCTTATGTTGATAGAGGCTTTATCATTTGGGATAGTTCTTTGTGGTGTATACAGATCAGAGGAGCCTCATGTATATCTTTTCTTATCCTGACATGAACATCATCTAGTAGAGATGGGCAGAATATCAACAATCCATTGATTCTAATCTTGTATATATGCATAGAAAGGGAAATTTCATTACTGATACACTGAGTTTGAAAACTCAAATGCATGTTGTACCAGAAGCCAGTGATGATTGGAAGATAATGGACCTCTTTTATGAACATCATATGGTGTTTCATGATAGTCACGAGCAGTCTTACCTATCATCCTTAATAGTTACCTCTTCCCTCCCTCTGAAGGTGAAGTGTATGTAGTTTTCAAATCATAATGGTTTGGTTCTATGTGAGAGTATATCATGAGATAACCCACATCCATATTGATCGGTGGATGGAGATGACATCAAGCATCTATGTGGACATATTTGGGTTCCTTCTGATATGATAGAGGAGTTGATGAAAGTGACTCATGCTTCTTAGTGGGATGTTCATATTGTAATAATGATGATGTATCAATATATACAATTCCTCTATTGGTGGCCTATAATGATACAAAAGATTGTTGGATTCATCACTAGGTGTTCCACATGTCAGTAGGTGAAGGTAGAGCACAAGAGGCTTGTGGTCTTGTTACAATCTCTTCCTGTTCTGGAATGTAAATTGGAATATGTTTCTATGGATTTCGTAGTCTGCTAACCTAGGACACTGAGGGGTAGAAATGCTATCTGGGTAGTCATTGAACGACTAACGAAGTCAGACTAATGAAGTCATCCAACTTCATTCCTATTCAACAACCTTTATTGGTAAATGATTTGAAAAAACTATATGTGCATCAGATTGTATGACTACATAGGGTTCCACATACTATCATTTCATATTGGGACGCTCATATCACCTCAAGGATCTAGAATGATTTTTAGAAAGCAATGGGGACTCAGGTTCATCTAAGACCATCATTTCCCCCTCATTCAAATGGAATATCAGAATAGAAAAAACATGTTCTAGAGGATATTCTTGAAACATATATCCTTGATTTCAGTTCTAATTGGAAGAATCATGTCCCTAACACTGAGTTTTCTTATAATAATAGTATTCAGGTGATGATTCATATGAATCCTTTTGAGACCATATATGATAGGCCATGGAATTCAGAATAGTTTCGGATAATGGCTGGCGAGGTAACCCTACTACATCCTCGACTTGATTAAGAAACTTTGAAATAGGTTCATCAGATTAGAAATCATATGGATTCTACTCAGTCAAGGAAAAAATATTATGTAGATCATTGTTGACGACCTCTTGAGTTCAAGGTTGGAGATCACTTTTTTCTTAAGGTATCGCCCTACCCCAGGAATAAATGGTTAAAGAAGCATGGAATGATATCACGTCGTTATGTCGAGTGGTTCGAGATCCTAGAGAGTGTCAGTCCAGTAGCATATTGGTTACTACTACCTCAGAGGTACTGTTCCATGCATGATATGTTACACATATCACGGATTTTCCAATATCATGTCGACCTATAACACACCATTGATCCTGAGGATGTTGAGTTAGATTCTGATGCCTCCTTTTGAGTAATATCATGTACACTTTGTTGATCGAAGCATGAAGGATCTCCAAGGAATGTATGTCCCTCTCGTATGGGTTCCATTGTAGCAAGACCAAGTACATGATGTATATTAGGAGAGGGAAGCTGACGTATGTGCCCAAAGTTCATAGTTGTTCTCAGATAGAGTTTCTTTACCACGGGAAAGAGATCTCAGGGAGGGCGGGGTTATTTTATGGGGGGAAGACAGTAAGAACACAGTTTTTCACTCAGGTATAGTACCTTTAATTATTTGTCTAAAAAATTACTATGGACCTAATATTGATGCCTAATGAGTTAGTAACGGTTCTGAAGGTGTCTGGGGATTTTTCAGAGAAAGAAACCCAACTTTTTTGAGAAAACTGGTTTGGATCACGGTTTAGAGTAAACCATGCATTAGTTACTCATGGTTTGGAAACCCGTGAAGATTTTGTTTTCTTGGACATAGCCACCTCTCATGGTTGGTACACAACCTTGCGAACAAACCATGTGAACACCACTTTTTCTAGTTACTCATTCACGGCTTTCACACAGTTTGATCAATCCGTGTGTAGGATGTCATTTCAGGCAGAACCATCTCACATGGTTTGTGTACAGTTTGAAAAACCATTTTGAAAAACTAAGATCAAGCTAAAATTCTGGGTAAAGTTTCCATGATTCCTTTAATGTTATATTTACTCCCCTCTTCTTCCCTAATGTAAGAAACAGCAGGATTAAGCCATTTTCCTCTCATTTTGGAACTTTTTGAAGGCCAAAGCTAAGGATAATGATTTCTCATTCCTTCAGCATCCAATCGTGCTTCTATTCATAACATTGGATGTGAAAAAATAAGTACTTGAGTCTACATTATCCATTATTCATCTCTCCTTCTCTCAACCTAGATATCTTCTTGTGAGAGTTTGTTAACTTTTTTTAAATCTACTATAATCCGAGCCAAATCAAGGGACAATAATAGGTTGGGAGAGTCATACAACCCTAATTTTTTTGGTATATTACTTATCCATAAAGCTCATGGATTTTGGAATATTCTTCTAGAGGCCACTGATTTCATCAAAAGTCGTTTCATAAATTAACATGTAATAATTATACTGGTTAATAATCTTATTGTTATGCTCTTTCCAAATATGTGATTAGTTGTTAGAGGTTACACACACTACTCAATATCCCCCATGTCAATGGTTATTCCATATTTGGATTTTTAATGTTTGGGAATGTTTGATCCACCATTCAGATGTGCCCTTGATAGACCTTTCAAATGGTGAGCCTTCATACAATAAATGGATTCTTATTAATAAGAATTTTATAATGGAATGTACCATGTTTTCTCACAACATGACCATCCAATGGTAGGTGCTTCAAATTGATTATTTAATGTTAAATTTGAAATGAAAAATAAACAATGTATATAACATGGACATGTCAAATGTAATTGAATAAAGGTTACATGTAGGTAGAACCACGTTCCATATTAATGGAAGGTAGCAGAGTGACTGTCTATAATTGGATATTCCATAATGGTTAATTAAGACATGATTAAATGGATTCAATGCTACATGTCATATACACACTAATAGAAGAAAAGGATTGATCCTAATGAATGAATACATGATTCAAATATCATATTAGAATCTACTGGCTTGAGCTCACCTTGGATTCCTAGAGGAGAATTCATTGGGTCTTGGGAACCCCATTCCGGTTCAAGGATACAGTTTTCATAGGTTTAAACCCACATATGCACTAGATAATTTATATCCTTTTGGTGGCCAATATTCTTTCTTATGGTCCCTTATATTATTAAATGATACCTCAGATTCACTAACTAGATCCAATATTGACTAGTATGTTCCATGGAAAAACCGCATAGGGCCCTGCACTTTAATATCCTAGATTAACATTGGAAAATCACCTTGGACTCGGTAGGTGAATTATTGTGGAATTACTTGGATTATGATCCCTATATTACACTCTTAATCCTTATCTAGACTAAAATAATACTAAGTTACCATTTCGTGAGATCTACATTACCTTGGTTATTACCCAAGAACTCCCGCACCAGATATCTTTTTAAGGTTTCCTTTTTTAAGTCTTGGGACCTTCACTACTTATACTATCATGAGGTAATGTTATTGTTAGATATTCCTCATGTGAACTATTAATTTTGATTGGAAATTATTTAATTAAAGAACTGGTTACATGTTCAGATACCAGCCGAGGGTAGAAGTAGGTATTTGGTTATTTAGATATATTCTATTGTTTGATTCAATTTATATATACATGCCGCCACATTTCTATATTCTATTACATTGGATGGAGGTTATAGACACCATTGGTGGGGGCCCACTGAGATTTATCTCACACCGTCTTCGGGTTCTGTTTGGTAGCTAGAGTCAATTAAATTATTGAAAGTGTTGTAAAATGGAATCGAATGTCTTCAAACACTCCATGGATTTATATTTAGGAAGGATCATGACAGAAGATGACCGATTTTGATATTGGGATGCTTGGAGTGCCCTTTTATTGTTTTACATCGTGGAACATGTTATGCATTTTGTTGTGCATCCGGGTTTTTCTAGTGTTTTGTGATATAAAATTATATCATCATTGTCTGGTTGATACATCTGTTATAATTCTTTTTTATATAGTGCATTAGTTTTCTTCTGTTGTTTATTTATATTAATTCCACTATTTACTATTTGTTTTTATTCCTTCCACTATGCTACACACTGATAATGAGGGAATGATATCCCCATAGACACACCCTAGGACCTCTCTACTTGTCGTTAGCCTCTGGAATTGGTGGAGAGGTGCTTACGACCATGTGGCCACCAGGCATGGGGCACCAGTTAAGCGGTATTCGGGTTCGGGGTGTCAAATTTAGCTTCAGTGGATATTGAAAAGATTGGGGAACAGTGGAAAGACATCATGTACATTTTGGGTTGTGATTTCAATGACACCACCTTGACTAAAGACATTCCTATGGACATTGCATCCATGATAAGTAGACTAAAATGGTAATAAATGTGTTACAATCAATTTAATATATTTATATTATTATAAAAATTATTTAATACTCATATGTATCATCTAATTAAACATAATTTATATTATAAATTTTATTTATTATAGGCACTATTTATAATGTAAGATGGTAGATAAAAAGATGTCTAGGAACATGAATCGTCTAGAGGTTGTATACATTACATAGAAGAGTAGTGTTGATGTTCAATTCATGTTTTTATGGGTTTTTTTAATAAAGAAACATATAAATTATTCATTTCATCTGAATCACATTTTTTCATTTTTATGATATTTGAATACATATTAATGTGTTATTTTGTATGTTTGGTTTGACCATTTGTGTTAATTATTTATATCAATGATATAGGTGAATTTTTTATATTGGATGTGGTATTTTATTTTAGTACTTAATGAAAACTATATTTTATAATTATCAATTATTTTAGGAACTACGAAATTCAAAAAGCATCAATAATTATTTATCTGTGATTTAAAAAAGTTCTTAATAATTACAAATTCTCACTAAATGATTACAACCCCCAACTATATAGTTATCAGTGGTTATAAAAACTATTAATTATGATATATTTTTCTAAAAAACTATCGTTTATATTATTAGTAGTAGTTTAAACCAACATCAAATTTATAGTAAACTGCTAAAATATAACCGCCATATACATTTTCATGGAGGTTTCAAAACCAAATCTAAATTATAATGTGCAGTGATTCCATATAAATTCCATGCATAAAAAACCACCTCAAATTAATTGGAACCCCAATAAAGTATTATAGTTCAAAAAAACACCGCATATTAAAGGGAGGTAGTTCAAATAGTATCCATTTAAAATAATAACCAGACATTATTGGATGGTTTTCTTATAGTGATTTTATTCAAAAATTAATCACACATACCTATTATTTTGAAGAATGGAAATATATACAATAGATTTCAATAAGGTTTTAAGAATATAATGATCTAATAATTATGTAAGTAATAGAGGAAAATATTATTGATGATTCCCAGAAAGAACATCAAATGAAATTATTTGAAATTCTGTGAATCTAAATTGAAAAAGAAAATTATAGGTGAATTTGACCAATGTTTTTGAGGAAGAATAAGTTTTTAGAATATCTGTAATTAATTATTTATATAATATTAATCTAATTTTGGGGAATCTAATGGAAAACAATAAACAAGACATTATGATTTAGAAATTAGGATAATAACTGGTGCACTAGAACATTGATCAAAAGATACATAAGAGAGATAGAAAATAATGAAGAACCAGAAGTAGTTTTTTCTGGATATTGTGTAATAAAAGGAAATGAAAGAAGTGCAGAATTGAGAACACTCAATTATGAAAATGGAACATTTTTTGTGATGAAAATATTTAATTCTGATGCATTTGAATACATTCTTATTGTCATATAAACATTCTAAATCATAATAATTTTATGGGATGTGAATAAACTACTAACAGAATAGTATTTAATGTAGTTAAATGATATAACCATTTTACATTGTCTAATATATTTTTTATAGTGAGTTTTGTGATTTTTGATTTTTTCTATGTCATTCCATGTAATATCTACTCTTGTTGAGTAGTAAACATTTTATAATATAGTGTTCTATTTATGTGTAATTTTATATTTTTTTTGTTGTAATTAATTCTTATTACATTATCATTATATAAATGTTGAAAAAAAATCAATTGATCGCTGATCCCCCCTACTCAGTGATCTCACAGATCATATGTGAGGATATTCATTAAGATCATACATCCATGACCAATGAAGTTACTTATTTGGTCTCACATCCTGTACCAATGTGTTCTTGGGATTGATCATATTAGATTAATTCAATGTATCATATTTTATAAGAATAAAACACCATGTTGTTTGATTATCATAGTTTTAATGTCACATGACTAAACCATAATATTACGTTTAATTTCATGAAACAAGGAATGTCCTCTACAAGTTATATTAATGTATTTATAAGTATAAGATACATGTTTCATAGCAATTATTGATGTGGATATTAGGAATGAGAAACATATTAAGTATCTTCTTTTTTATTGGAAACATAATATGTGAATATTTTGTGTCTTTTATGAAGTATAACTCTTTTATGAAGGATGGAGGTTCTAGAATATAGACCATTGAGAATTAGTTTCTTGCATGAATTTTTTTTAGTAAAACATAGTTACTTATATAGGATATACCTCTATAAGTATGTATGAATAATAGGAAATGAATTTATTTGAGGAAGGTATCACGAAGGATTTGGTTTCATGAATAAGAATTAGGGCTTAGACATGGGTTGAATAGGGCTATGGAAATACTCATACCATCTACTATTAACTAGATTAAGAAATTTGTGTGGAATCATGAGGAATACGAACCAATGAAAAAAGTGTTGAGGATTACACCTAGTATGAGGATCATCTGATTCAAGAAATTAGTAATGATATATATGGGGATTATATATATATTTATATAATCCATTATATATTTTTAATTCTTACCAATTGTGGGTCTCAATCTAGAAGGATGATTAGATGGATGAGGGATATATACCCACCTGGAAGATAATGGAGATTATACATAGGCTACCTTTTTATGGGTGTATATAGTTGATTGATGATTCATAATGTTGATGTCCTAAATAGAAACATGGTTAGGGAGCATGCCTAAGGAGGAATCAAATGCTTCTATGGCCAATTGAGTGGACTAGGATGGTCCACTAGATTTTTCATAGTGAAGATGAGAAATATGAAGCAATAATGGTTTTGACAGTTCCCTCATAAAATTGACCCTCATCATCAAGAGGATACATTATATTAAACCCCAAAAGGACACTTTCAATTTGGGAGGAAAAACTGAAAATACCGTTTATTAATGGAATACATGGTCAATGGGGTTTATAATGGCGTGAATAACCAGATCGTACATTTAAAAATTCCATAGAGGGGGACTTGGTGGATAATATACCAGATAGAGAATATTGGAAATTTTGGAACCAGGTGATTTGGATAGGGTATAGAGACTATTATGTGATCGAAAATCAAAACAAAATCCAACTCATCCACCATGAGATACATACATTTATCATTAAAAATACAGAGGTCTTTAAGTACCTATATATCTTATGTAATCATGTGATTAATATAATTAGTGTCTTTTGATTGAGAATGGTTACTAATTTGATATACATAGTGTGTTAAAATGTGATATATTATTATTTTTTATTTCTCACTCATAATTAAATTGGATAAGGTAAAATGTTTTCCTGACTAATTTTACAAATACCCATTACTTGGGATGGGATATAAGATTTAACAATTTTTTAATACACTATAACCTTTCTCCAATGATGGGTATTTCACCCTTAATTTGTTATATTTTTGGTATCAAATTCTTAGAATGGATAAAAGTATTTTTTATCAATAATAGACTCTCCTGGTATTGAAAGGTAATTGTTATTTTTAAAATTTATTTGATAATTTATATTTACTCATTTATTTATTTTTATGATTATTACATTCAATTTTTATTATATATATATATCTGTGTGTGTGTGTGTGTGTGTATCCAAGTGTAGACATGTTCATGCATACAATAATTTAAGACACTCTATATATCAAATTAATAACAATTATTTATCAAACATCACCAATTATAGAAATCACATTCTTACATAAAAAATTCATTGTAGTAGTTATTTTATATACATACCTATTTAAATGTTTCATGATTCCTACAATAATAATATATATTTTAAATCTTAATTGTATCAGATTATGTGTTGTTATTAAAATTTCATAATTAATTTTTCTAATATTAATATTTTACTATTCAATAAACATCTTGAATTATTATTAATAGGGTTTTATGTAATTATGTATATATATATATTATTCAAATGGAAAAAAGTAGGATTAATTTACCCTAAAATATGTCTCTATATATTTTGTGGTTAGATGTGTTTTTAGATTTTTCAAAAAAATAATGATTTGTAGATGGGATTTTTAAATGTTGATGTGGTGATTGTAATTTATGATGGTGTTTGATAAAACCTAATTTTTATTATCACTTTATAATTAAAAAAATCTGGCTGAATATGTGAGGTGGATTTTTAAAGAGGAATTAGACACAGGAGAATGCACACCATTTGTAAGTCATCAAAATGAATATCACATGACCCAGATAGAGGATAATAATATTCAGAACCTAATTAATGATGGTTTCCACATTATATAGAATGATAACCATTGTATCATATAACTAGATGCACTTATCAATTTTCTTGTGATTAATATGATTGATAAATATACTATGAAATAAATTAGGGGTCAATAATTACTTTAATATGTAAATAAAGAGTTGTATAAAGGATGTGTAAAATTTATATACAGTATATCTTAATGAATTGGTACCTTATCACAAGATAATATAAAATATCTATAAATTCTATATCAATGATATAGGATTTTCTACAAGTTTTTTTTTCATCCATGAACCATAATAATATTATGATATGTATTAAGTTGTTATGAAACTATGTCTCAATTATACAATGATACATGCATGTCCAAATGACTACATGTTTTATTAGTTAGAAGATTGAGATAGATACGAATGTAAAATATTTTATACTTATTAATGGAAATTGGTGAATCACGATGAATTTTTGATTGAATAAACTATAAAAAAATAAGAGAAATAAAAATTATAATAATGTATTAATTTACTTCCATTAAAATCAAGACATAAATGATTGTTCATGACTTCTAAAATTAGAGACTAAGTGAAGTGGAAAAAATTGGGAAAAAAGATGAGTTTATACCTCACCATAAGTAATTTAAAGAATGTAAATTATTTGACTATTTATAATAAAATTTCACTTCAAATCCTAAAAAATTATTTTTATGGGCTTCTACTGATGGATTTAATCCATTGGAGACTCAAAGTAAATTTATATTATATGGCCATATATATTGATCCATTAAAATATACCTACAAGGATGTGTATGTGATAAACATATTTCATTATTTAGCTGATCATTTTAAGAATGACAATTCATGGAAATGACATAAATGTATTTATTAGAAACTTTTTTGAATAATTTCAAGAGTAATCAAACTATGGGGAATATGAATATATTCCCTCGACAAAAAATATTCAAATATTTTTCTTCAATAATTTTGTTGATTGATGATTTTTAATAATTATGAAATTGTTTAAGTTGGAAAATTCACGGCAGTCAATATTTTATAGTTTTTGAATTTTAATTTAGTCTATGAATATTACTATAATGTAGAAAATTTTTCTTTATGTTTCATCAAATATTCATAGAAACGTCTCATTGATACCTATTTAATAATCCTGATTTAATGTGAAAAATTGAATTGAGGTCACCACTAATTTTTTTTATAGTAAGAAAGCATGTAACAATTATCAGTTATTTATGTAGAATTTCTAAAGAGTATCACTTAAAGGATTCTATGAAAGGTGTTCACATATTTGAAAATATAGTTCTCACCCAAAAATGTATGTAACAATGTATTTTATTCATAGTTAATTATTAGGAATTTGAATTTCTACATCATAATTTAAAAATAATAGACATTGAAAAAATTCATGTGATAGTTTTTTTTACAATATTTAATGTAAAAGTAAATAAAAATATCAACATAATACATAGAAATACATAAAATAATTGAATATAAAGTGTAATCTATGAGACAATTATAATGGAAATTTTCTTAACGTAGTATTTTCATTGAAAAAATATTAATTATATATTCTCCATAAAATATTAAAATATATGAATTTACATGATGGATACTCACTTAAAATTTAAAGATGTATTTACTCAAATAATAATAAGTTACATGGTCTTAAAATTCATTAATCACATATTTTTGTTGAGTAATTCATCCCTTTGGAATTGCATTAAATTGTTTCCTGATTAAATACAAATAGTTGTAATTGTGTTTCTCACATTCCTATATAATTTTTATTAGAAAATGTTACACCTAATTGAGTATGAAAAACATCATGAAATTATAGAAATGAAGCCTTTCTATTTTGATATATTATTTCCCCCAAATTTGTTTACTATGAAGATGCAAATAAATTTTCATTAAATCAGGCAGGTAAAAGTTTGAGGACACATATATTATTGATGGTTGTAGCTCATATATAGGTATTCTCACCTTAATATTATATTAATAATACATTAATATTTTCATACTCTTTATATATTTGGTTAATTTTACTACGTCACATTATTTTATTATGTATTCATGTCTTTTCTAGTCTTTTTAGAAAAAACAATGCTCAACCAGAAGGCTGTATTGCGTAAGGATATATGGTGGAATAGTGTATCACCATTATTTGAGGTATTTAGATAATATTTATGTGAAAATTAATTGTGTTTGACATTTTGATGATAAAAAAAATATGAAATCCTATGTTAACTTAACAAACATTAAATTGTTGGGTCATCAAGTTTGAAAAATATCATCAATTTTGTAACACCCCAACCTTAGAAGCCCATAGTTGGTGCATTAGTTTATATTTATAGGAAGGATTAAAAGGAATCAAATCCGGAATGACCAAATAGTTTTGTAGTTTTTGAAAACATGATACGTACATAAGATTAACATTACAACTTGAAATGAAATACATTATATAATTTTTACTAGAAACATCCAAAACTACTAGATTATCACTGAAATTTATTCATAATATAATTCCTTACATCCTAGAGAAAAATGAAACAATATTAATGGGTGAGATCATATGATTATTAAGGTAAATATATACATAATAATATATCATAAACACAAAAGAAAATTCATCGTGAATAACTAAAAACATGTGCCTTTAAAAAATAATCTTGAGTATAACATGGAAGGAATACGAGATGAATAAATAATTCCACAATAAAACATAACAATATGTATTATAATTGACAGATAACCACATGGAAAATCAATTATTAATTTCACAATGATGGAATGCATAATTTAGGTCATCATAACCATTCATTCAAGGTCTAATGCCAAGGTCATGCAAAATGGTTAAAATCCAAACTATTTTGTTTCATGAGACATATTGATGCATCTAGGGTGTACAGAAGGACACAAAAATTACATACTAAGTACAATTAATTCCTAATATGATAGAGTTTAACATAATAAATATACAAATTCACATTGAAGCAATCATATTAAATGTAAATAACATTCCCCCATCATTAAACATAAACCATAACCATTCAGAGATATATGGTCAACAGTATCAAGATAACACATCCATAGTCACACTAATGAAAAAAACATAGAAAAAATATTATTGATGATGTAATAAGAGATAAAATTTAATATAGCACAATACTCAAAAAAGGATTTTGACATAGATTATGATACTTTTAAATGATACAGTTGAAAAATTCTTGAGGAACTAGTCCTTAAACATACCAATGTTTCTCAAATAACCTTGAAATAATCACAACATATTCCTTTAAAATTTCATTATAATAAACTGAGTCATTATATGATATTAAAAAGGGAAGTACATAAAGAACATGAATGTAATAATTGGTGAATGAGGAATATATCTCAGTAAGGTTAATGCTTGATGAGAAAAATACTTTTTTTACCTTGGTAGGAATAAATATATCAAAAAATCATTTGTATTTTTCATGAAATCAGATTATAAACATGTATATCTGAAAAAATTAAAGGCTGAGAAATTGGAATTATATTTGATTCATAATTTTTTTTCCAAAAAAGTAAAATCATTTAATAAGAGTTTCTAATTAATCTTTAGAAACAAAAAATTTCAGTGTGATTTACCAAAAATAATAAAGAGATTTTAAAGTGGAAGGGAATGTTTGTTTTTATAAAACTCGAAATGAAAAAAGACAGATTTTATGATAAATTTTTTTATTTTTAAAAACTAATTATTTCGTAAAATTTATTATATAGTAGACTTGAAAATGGGTAAGAATTTTAGAAGTTCTCTTTTATTGAGATTGTATATCGAGATGAATTGAAAAGGGAACCACTATACAACATTTATATCCACAAAAAAGAAAGATTATATGATATGGATATAATATTTTGAGACATATACACAAATATTTGGAGAAATATACAAAAAAATAAAGATTCATTACATATGATAAATGGTATAGAAAGTTTAACTTGAAGGAAAAACAAGGGTTCAAGTAGAATCCCTTACCACATTAAAACTTATCGAATCATATGACCCAAATTATTAACCGAGAAATGATACATTTAATTCCATGAAAACAAATATATTCATGATATGATACATCAATGGGAATTATACCTACAACATACATATGAAATAGTGGGGAATTAGTAATATCTCACAAAAATGGAAGTGAGATGAGAAAATCCATACCTTATGTCCGAAGGAATTTTTCACTTTACCTTAATGTATAAAATAATAAAATTAAATCTATTAATCAATTAATTATGATAATTATAGACATATATTTTATTAATTTTTATTTTAATATTCTCATTTATGTCTTTATTGATAGGATTTATTATTTAATTCCAATGTCCCAGAGTGTTTGTTTTCTTGGATTACATAATCGGTTTGCTTGTTTATATATAGTTGAGTTCATTGGGAATGGATATAATTCACCATAATTTATTTCATATGATACTAATGTAAATAAAAAAGATTAATTGGTCATATATTTCATTTGTTTATATATTATGAGGATGAGTTATTAGATGAATCATTATTGACAATCATTTAGAATATTTTGGTCGTATTTTGATTGTTACGAACTAGTTTTGTCGTATGAAATATTATTATGTATATATAATGATACCAAAATATTAAATATGTTATAATACATATAACATATTTTTTTTAACTATAATAATGTATTCATGATCATTATTGAAGGAAAAATTTAATAAATAAGGTTCATCATCCACAATGGTTGTAAATCGACACCTCCCGGACAATGATTTCGTTTTTAAAAACAATTGACGGAGAGTAATGATATTGACATTGAATCTACCATTAACAAGATATAATTATAGTTTATAGTTTATAATATATTTATCATATTCATTTTTATAGATTATTCGATTATAAGATAATAATATAAAACAAGTTTAAAATGACATTAAAGGAAAAATATGGAGGCTTTACCTCTTGAAATATCCTCTTTGAGAACCTCTTTAATGGAAGGGGTTTTTGCCTTTTGGAAAGACCAAGAGATCTTTTATGTGAGGAGATACAAAATAAGAGTATTTTTTAATAAATATGATAATATTTTGGTCTTAGAGGAGTGAGTTGAAGAGGGAGTGATGGGAGGTTTTTATAGTGGAGGAGAGGAGTTATTTTTGAATATCATATTCATTATTTTATTATTTTACCAAATATAAGAAACAATGTTTGTTTATTGATACCAAAAATAGTAATAGGTGCATCACTATTTGATATAATGGTTTCTTACATTATCCATGATGCAAGGAATAGTGTATTTAATATGTAATGTATATATATGGTAATTATCGTATTTCACTATTCCCTAAAAATTCATATATTTTAAAAACATCCCAAAAATGTCTTATAACCATTTTTTGATATATAGAATTAAATAATAATATCCATTTTATAAAAATATTTTTATAAATATGAGAAATTAATTTTTTTTAAATAATCATTTATTCAAAAAATATAGTCTTTAAAAATAAAACTTATATTACAACACCCTAAAAATTAACTAAGTATCATTAAATTGTTCTAAAATCATAGGACAAAGAAATATTTATTTAGTAATTTATTTTATGAAAATTAATTTTATTTTAAATATAATCATTAATTATAAAATTGAAATTAATAATTATTTATTAAAACGAAAAATACATACACTTAATTATGTATTCTTTTTCATTTGCATGTTGCCTATATTTTATTTATACTTTAATGAGTGCGGTTAATATTCATAGGGTCCATATTAATATTCATTAGGTTAACATTAATATTCATAAGGGTTCATTACTATTCATAAGGGTATATTACCATTCATATGGGTCAAGTTAATATTCTGAAAAACAGAGTTTTGACCATATTAGAATTAAATACATTACTGAATGAAACCATTTATGATAGTTTTTTTAAAAATTCAAATAATAGATGAATAAATAGCAGTTTTATAGGATAGGTTATAGGAAAATCTTTTTTTCATAGAGAATTAGTGTTTCATGCATCCTATATTAAATTTATTTCCAAAACCTTGGGGTGTTACATTCATCCCCTCTTAATAAAATTTCATCTTTGAAATTACTAAATATTTCTCAAAAATTTATATGGGTTGTTCTCCATGACAGGTTCCTCAGGACCCCTCGTTATATATTCAATTTTAGGAATTTTACAAAGTACTTTTATTAATCAAGTCATTCAATTCCACAAAACATATTTGATAGTGCCGGAAATCCTGATCGACTCTTCACAGTATGATAATGAAGGTTCCAATTACATTCTTTATGCAAGGAGTACATGTTATGGGTCTGGCATGTACTTTCGTAAAAAAGGGACTTGGAACACATTGTGCACCTTACAAATTATAGGCATAGTTTCAAAATGATAATCCAGTACTCCAATTCTGTACATAATATCAAAAGTATCAATGTACCTAGGGATCAGTTTCCCTTTCTTCATAAACTATAAAACAACCTCCTTGTAAAATTCTCATATAAATAATTCCAAGATCCTTGAACACGAGTTCCTAGAATATATTCATTTTTTAGAACTCCATGGACCATTTTTATCAATGCATCAACTACCTGAATTTATATTAATCAAAAAGAAGATACTCTAAATTTTCACCTTGCAATCATGCCAATAATTTCATCATGAGTCCTCTTAAAATATGTTAATAAAAATTATTACCATAAAAACATATTGGACACATTAATTCATCCTTACAAATATTATTGGATATATTACTTATATCCAAATGTGTAGTCAAATCCATCTACGATGTCATATAACACTTGTTGAAAAGATATTAATCAGTTCCAAGGTAGTCGTCACATATCCAAATCAATCATTTATTCATTATTGTCTCAACGTCAAGAATATATTTCGTATTTTATCTCCCTCATTCCAAAATTATCCTAAATTTTTAACTTTCCACTAAATATATTTTCCTTTTACAATTAAACTTATGGTCTCAAAATCCTTAATGAAAAAGGTTTACAATGCTATCATCGTATATTACATAAATCTAATAACAAGTACATTGTTGATAAAATATTCAAATGAAATGATTCATAAACAGGAATATTAATAATTCTATATAATTCTTGATAGTATCATTACATGATCATTATCCTATAACATCATTTGTTGTATATTCTTTGATTCTTGGGGCATATATTTGCATAGTGTCCCATATCCTTACAGTTGAAGCATTGTATAATGGAAACCTTTTTCTTACCCTTTCGACCAGGAACATGGTGACTTTTCTCTCCACATTTATAAAAAACTTCAATTCCATTCATCCAGTTTCAAGGGTGAATCGTTCCGCAGTTATCTCATTTGGGAAAGCCCTTCATTCCCTTTTTCCCTCAATCCAACATTCTCTCTACCATCATCTTCATCTCTTATTTCCCTTTAAAGCCATAGGGATTAGAAAAGTCATTAAACATCTTGTTAACACATGATACAATTTCCTAATATTGTGAGGATACTTGGGAGATTCTGTTCCATTGAAATTAAGGCTTAATACCATGTGATATATGATTCTTCTTACTCATTGAATCATGTGCATTGGTGAAGTTCTCATTACTTCTACTGGGCACCATTTTTAATTCAATACATATTATATATTACCTCATAATCGTATTAAAATTATATAAATAAAATATTTTATAAAACATAACATATTCTTATTAAATGAAAATCATAGAATCATATAATATTGTTACTTTGTGGGAATAAATGTAACATCCCAGGTAATTAAAGAATAAATAATTTTCATATTCATTAATATTACTAATTAAATATTAATTTTAAGGGGTTTCTACGTTCGATAGAGTACTCAGTACGCAACGATGAGTTTCTTTGAAAACTTACGTTGCACACAAGTAATAAAATAATATTATTTTAAATGTTAGTTAACGAGTAGCCGTTGTACTGGCGGGAATGGATAGAAATAACTAAAATATGATTATATATTTTTTTAAATGCTTTTACAATTATCCAATAAAAGATAAAATCTTAAAATATGAAAAGAGTTCAATTTTAGGCTTTTATACCCTAATTTTCACTAAAGGTTCACTTATCACCTTTTAATGGTGAACCGTCATTAAATATAGTTTTGTTCACTCTTATACTTTATTTTGGACCAAATATAACTCTTCTTTAGAATCGGGACATCAAAATTTACTTTGTGTAAATTTTTGGTACCTTTCTGATAAAGTTCATTTTTTTAATGAATAGTGTAAAATGTTGTGTTTTAATTCAAAACCTCTTTGTAATCTAAATTATTTATATGATTAGATTATTATTTTAATTGGTTTTAAAGTGAAATTATAAAATATTTTTACCAGTTAATCCAATGGTGGTCATTGGAATCAATTTCACTTTGAAATTGGACTTAAACTGGTGTCAATCTTTTGATACTTATTGTTTCACAAAAACACGCTATTTGTCATGACAACGGGAATTAATTATTAAATTAATTAATTTGACTTATATGTTTTGAATTTTGTAAAATGGGCTTCATTTTTGAATTCGGAATATCAAATATAGCTTAGGGTGAATTTTTGGCAATTTTCTGAAAAACTTCAATTTTTGATGAATAGTGAAACCACTAAGTGGTAATCAAGCAAACTGATTTTTCAGTTAAATGAAAGTTTACCACTAATGTGTATTGAATTTTGAAAACCCGACATACATGGTTGTCATTAAGAAGTAAAATGTGGTTCAATGAGATTATAATAATTTTTTGGTGAATAGTAACTTATTAAGTTTTTAATCGCGATTAGTGGTAATTAGTGTAGTTTAAGGTATAAATAATGCTTTAATAATATGAAATGACATAGACACATGTCCCAACCTTATTGGTTGTGTCATGGCCGACCATGAAAAGCCATGGGTCAACTTGGGGACCCCATGGATCCACTTTTGTTGGGAAATGACATAAATAACTTTTTATTAAATGTTAAAGTAAAAAATGACACAAACAAGAGATGTTTTACGAAAACAATTTTTACATGGGGTTATAAAGATCAGATATTTGATTATAAATAATCATTGGAAAGATAAAACGATTTCCTACATCATAGTATTTTTTTTATGATTTTTAGACATTATATAAATTAAATTATTTATGACATAATAATGATGCAGCGATGACATCATTATTTGACGATTTAAATAAAATGGAAGGATAATGAAAAATCTAAAACCTAAACATGTCCAAAACCAATTGGATGAGTGTATTTCGAACCCTTATCACCTTATCCACGAATTATATCAATGTGGGACCTTTTAAAACCGAAACACATTTTCAAAAAAAGTAATATTTCTTTACTTTCCAAAAGTGCCCCTCCTCTCCTCTTATAAAAGGCTCCCACCTCTACCCCATTTCACACACTAATCAATCCTTTGGCTCGGCCAAACCCTGCCCAATTACTCTCTCCACATCCCTCTCCTCATCCTAGAGGATTCACCTTGGGCAGAATCCTTTCAAAGGAATACTTTAGGCTCAAATCAAAAGGGAGTTACACTTTTAAAGGTAATTCATTCTCTCTTGTTCATTTGTTTTATTTTACTTCTCCAACCCTCTAAACTCTTTTTATTTAATTCTTTTGTAACAAAAACAGTATCTTAAATATACGAGGATGTTTTTATAATATTTATTTGAGCAACACTCTCACACAACTACATCAAATGGTTAAAGAACATACGGTTTCCGTGGATGGCGAAATTCTGCCTCCCAAAACGATGATTGTTCAATACTCATTTAACATCTTCAAGGGTGGCCATTATGATGTCACTATTTTTATATATGATATATAATATGCTTATGTTTTCTTTAATCTTCTGTATTTTTCATTTTTGGCATACCTTTATGGTTTCCATTATGGGTAAACACGATATCTTCATTTAAGGAAGTGCGGACTACCTCCCCTTAAAAGTGATGTGATTCGTTAATGCCATATGTGGGATGTGTAAAGGATGGATTTAAAGTTATTATATATGATGTTATATTGGAATTATAATATACCTCTATATCATTATTATTTCTTTCCATTAAAGTATGAGATAGAAATGAAAGTAGCGTTCATGCGTACGTACGGCTTACCGTCTCCATGAACGGTGCATTTCATTTCTTATCCCCAAATGTAATGTACTATTAAAATTACATGTATATAATGGTTATATATAATTAATTATATATCTAAATGATGAATATAATTCTGGAATTAAAATATACATACCTCTCATTTAGTTTTAATTCCATTAATATGACAAAGAAATGAAAGTAGCATTCATGCGTACGTACGGCTTACCGTCTCCATGAACGGTGCATTTCATTTCATACCTATAAATGATTATGTAATATTATAAATACATGTACATGCTGGATATATATGATATATATGATATCCAAATCAGGAATTTCATTATGGATATAAAGAACTTTTGACCACATGAACAACATGTAATTGTAAGAAGTCAACTTTCGACTTAAGAACCAAATATTGACAAAACAAACATTATTAACTTAAATGGTTACATAATGTTTATAACATGGAAATAAGTGATATTAAAGGAATAATGAATTATAAAAAGGTTCTTAATAAAGTATAAATTAACTCAAGTTTATTATTCAGGACGTTAAAGAACGATCGAGTCAAGTTGGACCCAAGGTAAGGGACTTCGTCTCAATCTCCTTTCATTGAGGCATATTTCATTTTATACAAAACTTTCGTTTATACGGTGTATAAACTCCTTTGACTTTTACTTTTATACAAAAGGAATATTTTTCTACGAAGCGTTTTACTAAACGACCAAAAGGAATGTTTTTTTTAACGTACGCGGTGACAACGACCTTTTCCGCCGCCGCGAGTATTATTTGGTCTTTGGCTTTCTCAAAAAGCTGTAATGTTTTTAGAAAAAAATAAATACCATATACTCTTTTATGTATTTTGGTATTGAAAATGGTTTTGAAAAAGGATTCTATTATGTCAACATATTTATGATATATTGTGATTGAAATGTGGAAATATTATCATTCCTTTATATTGGTTTTATATTTTATGATTTTATACTGGTACTTGGACATTTTAACGGGTGGTTACGTTATAAACCATATGACGGGTGGTTCCGTGAATACCAGGACGGGTGGTTATGTTATAACCTCTAATGCATTGGGTATGGAAGTCGGCCGTATGGCTATTCCGTTAATTATATATGGAAATTGGCCGTATGGCTATTCCATTAATTGATATGTGTGGAAGTCGACCGTATAGTTATTCCACTTATGTATGTTTATGTCCCAAGTTACCTTTATATATGTTATGTGTTCTTTATATGGGTTTTATGGTAATACTTTGGTTACAAAAAGGTAAGTAATGATACTTTATTCAGTGAAGAGTTTTTACTACTTCATGAAGGTGAAGGTATTACTTTGATAGAGTATACATGGTTTACTTGATTTTGAAAAACTAACAGTTTTCATTCTTTGTGTATCCCTTACTGAGCTTTTTATGCTCACCCCAAGTTTTTCGAAATGTTTTTCATAGGACTTAAAGTGGAATAAGGTCAAGGATGGGATCAAGGGAATTTCATGCTATCTAAAATATGGAATCTAGACATCTTTCTTTTTAAGAGTTTTTATTTTATGGAGACTTAGTAGAAGTGTCTACATTGTAATCTTTTAAGATGTAATAGTTATTTTCTAATTCTCTAAAACTCTAAACCTGAAAAGATCCTCAATGTGAATTATTCATTTAATTCAATATTAAGTAAGGTTTAAGGATGGGGCCTTATAGTTGGTATCAAAGGTCGGTTTAGACAAATTTAGGAGTTAGAAAAGTGTTAAGTTATAATATGAGTGAAATGATATAGCATTTACGGATTACCATGTTGCTTCACCTAAGATATTTCTGTGTTCAGAATGATTTTCCGCAGAGGAAACAAAGAAGCTATGTTGGGACGACATCAAGAGGATGATAACCTTCCAAATCAGCAACCTGAGATGGTCGGAATCGGAACTGAATAGTTTGTTGCAGTGATGGCACAATTGACTCAGGCTATAAATGGTGGTGGTATCCATGCACGAGATCAGCCAGATCAACCGCAGAGGAACATGTCAGTGGTGGAACATTTCATGAGGCAACATCCCCCATCATTCAGAGGATCATCTGACCCTGTGCAAGCTGAAGGGTGGATTAAAGCACTGGAGAATATTTTTGATGTCATGGGGTGTTCAGATAATCAAAAGGTTAGTCTTGCTATTTACCGTTTGGAGGGTGAAGCAGATCAGTGGTGGTCTATGGTTAAAAATATCAGGGACGCCGATGAGATTGATGCTCTTGACTGGGATGAATTCAATGGTATGATTCTTGAAAAGTATTTTCCTAAGGCTGTTCGACTTAGAATGGAAAAGCAATTCTTGGAATTTAGGCAAGAGGAAGACTCAGTGGCTGCCTATGAAGAAAGGTTCACTTGATTGGCAAGGTATGCTCCAAATTTTATCCGGGACCTTGATAGTAAAATAAATCGTTTTTACTCAGGATTAAAGCCAAAATATTGAAGGGAATTATCTTCTCGTGAGTTTAAAAGTTATGAAAAGCTTGTTCGATGTGATGAGAAGGTGGAAATTGAGTTTTTTGATGACCAAGTGTTCTATAACAACCAGCAGAATAAGAGACCGAGGTGGCAGGAGAAAGGTAATAATTCTTCAAAAAAGTCTGATGGTAAGAGAACTAAGTTTCCAGTTTGTGATAAATGTGGAAAAAGACATGCTGGGGAATGTCTTTTGAATTTTGGTTAGTGATACCGATGTGGTAAGATGGGACATAAGGCTCGTGATTGCACTGAAAAGGATCAAGGTGAAGGTAAGACCAAATTTGATTTATAGTTAGTGAAATGTTATAAGTGCAATGAGATGGGTCACTATGCAAACGAGTGTCCGACAAAGAGCTTGAGTGATGGGAAGCAGTTAGACTACAATCAGAAAGGGGTGGTGAAATCCTTTTCAACTACTTCAGCAGATGTCGGTCCATCAAATAGAGATTCGTAGTTTCCTTGGTTTGGAAGGCTATTAATGATGGTTTGTTAGAAAATTTTCACGGTTATCTAGTCTAATGACTAAGCTAACTCGGAAGGGTGTTATGTTTATCTGGACAAAAGAATGTGATGATTGTTTTCAGGTATTGAAAAGAAGATTGGTGAATGCTCTAGTTTTGGCACTACCTTCCAGGAATGGTGAGTTTGTTATATACAGTGATGCTTCATTGAAAGGACTTGGTTGCGTCCTAATACAGAAGGATCAGGTAATTGCTTATGCTTCACGACAGTTGAAAACTCATGAGGTAAATTACCCTACACATGATTTGGAATAAGCTGCTGTTGTTTTTGCTTTAAAAATTTGGAGGCATCATTTGTATGGAGTAAAGTGTGAAATATACACCGATCACAAAAGTTTAAAGTATATATTCACTCAGAAATAATTGAACATGAGACAAAGGAGATGGCTAGAATTAATCAAGGATTATTATTGTACAATTCATTACCATCCGGGAAAAGCAAATAAAGTGGCTGATGCTTTGAGTCGAAAAAGTAATGCTTCATTAGCAATGTTGCGTTTGGAACGTGATACTTTGGTTAAGGATTTGATGAACTTTGGAATAGAAGTTATTGGTGCAGTAAGTCCTTATGTTTTGTTTCAGGTATCAGTGAGATCTTCTCTATCAGGCAGAATCAAGCAAGCACAGAAGCAAGACAGTGAGTTGCAGAAAAAGGTAGAGATGGTTCAGAAAGGTAAGTTGCTTGAATTCAACATTGATAATGATTGTGTTTTGAGATTTGGGAAGAGATTATGTGTGCCTTGTGATTCACAGTTGAAGAGAGAGTTGTTAGGTGAAGCTCATAGTTCTCCGTTTTCAGTTCATCCTAGCAGTACTAAGATGTACAAAGATCTACGGGAGTATTACTGGTAGGATGGAATGAAAAGAGACATTGCTGATTTTACTGTGAAGTGTTTGACATGTCAACAAGTTAAAGCAGAGCGGCAGTTACCGAAAGGGATGCTTTAGCCTTTACCAGTGCCATAGTGGAAATGGGAAAACATATCCATGGACTTTGTTGTGGGATTACCGAGGACATCTCGAGGTAATAATGCATTCTGGGTTATTGTTGATCGCTTGACCAAATCTGCTCATTTCCTTTCTATACGAGATAATTTCTCTCTAGATCAACTTTCCCGTTTGTATCTTAAAGAGATAGTCAGGTTACATGGAGTTCCTCTCTCCATTGTATCAGATCGTGATCCCAGGTTTACTTCTAACTTTTGGAAAGGCCTCCAGAAGTCGTTGGGTGCTGAATTAAATTTTAGTACAGCTTTTCATCCTCAATCAGATGGGCAGTCAGAATGAACAATCCAGACAATGGAGGATATGCTACGAGCTTGTTCTATGGACTATCAGGGAAGTTGGGACCAACATCATTCTTTGGTTGAGTTTTCTTATAATAACAATTTTCATTCCAGTATACAGATGGAACCATTTGAGGCATTATATGGGAAGCAGTGTCGAACTCCAGCATTTTGGAATGAAGTGGGTGAAAGGAAGTTGATGGGACCAGAATTGGTAGAAGAGATGGCAGAAAAAGTTCAGCTGATTCATAAACACATGAGAACAGCTCAGATAAGGCAGAAGCGTTATGCGGATAACCGGAGGAAGGATCTATCTTTCGAGGTAGGTGATCCTGTTTTTCTCAAGGTTTCTCCTTGGAAAAGTGTGATGAGATTTGGTAAGAATGGAAAGTTGAGTCCATGGTTGGTTGGACCATACGAAATTCTGGAAAGAGTTGGATCAATTGCATACCGAGAGGCTTTACCTCCGAGTTTATCTCAGGTACACAATGTTTTTCACGTTTCGATGTTGAGAAATTATATGCCAGATCCATCTCATGTTTTGAGCCCAGAGGTAGTTCAGCTGGAAGAGAACCTATCTTATGAGGAACAACTGGTCCAGATTCTTGACCACAGGGAGCAGGTGTTACGGAATAAGGAGATTCATCAGGTAAAGGTTTTGTGGAAAAACCATGTGATTGAAGAGGCAATGTGGGAATCTGAAAACGCTATGAGGGATAAATACCCCCACTTATTTTGATAAGTGAATAAAATTGCGAGGACGCAATTCCCAAAAGGGGGAAGGATGTAACATCCCAGGTAATTAAAGAATAAATAATTTTCATATTCATTAATATTACTAATTAAATATTAATTTTAAGGGGTTTCTACGTTCGATAGCGTACTCAGTACACAACGATGAGTTTCTTTGAAAACTTACGTTGCACACAAGTAATAAAATAATATTATTTTAAATGTTAGTTAACGAGTAGCCGTTGTACTGGCGGGAATGGATAGAAATAACTAAAATATGATTATATATGTTTTTAAATGTTTTTACATTTATCCAATAAAAGATAAAAGCTTAAAATATGAAAAGAGTTCAATTTTAGGCTTTTATACCCTAATTTTCACTAAAGGTTCACTTATCACCTTTTAATGGTGAACCGTCATTAAATATAGTTTTGATCACTCTTATACTTTATTTTGGACATAATATAACTCTTCTTTAGAATCGGGACATCAAAATTTACTTTGTGTAAATTTTTGGTACCTTTCTGATAAAGTTCATTTTTTTAATGAATAGTGTAAAATGTTGTGTTTTAATTCAAAACCACTTTTTAATCTAAATTATTTATATGATTAGATTATTATTTTAATTGGTTTTAAAGTGAAATTAGAAAATATTTTTACCAGTTAATCCAATGGTGGTCATTGGAATCAATTTCACTTTGAAATTGGACTTAAACTGGTGTCAATCTTTTGATACTTATTGTTTCACAAAAACACGCTATTTGTCATGACAGCGGGAATTAATTATTAAATTAATTAATTTGACTTATATGTTTTGAATTTTGTAAAATGGACTTCATTTTTGAATTCGGAATATCAAATATATCTTACGGTGAATTTTTGGTAATTTTCTGAAAAACTTCAATTTTTGATGAATAGTGAAACCACTAAGTGGTAATCAAGCAAACTGATTTTTCAGTTAAATGAAAGTTTACCACTAATGTGTATTGAATTTTGAAAATCCGACATACATGGTTGTCATTAAGAAGTAAAATGTGGTTCAATGAGATTATAATAATTTTTTGGTGAATAGTAACTTATTAAGTTTTTAATCGCGATTAGTGGTAATTAGTGTAGTTTAAGGTATAAATAATGCTTTAATAATATGAAATGACCTAGAAACATGTCCCAACTTTATTGGTTGTGTCATGGGAGACCAAGACAAGCCATGGTTCAACTTGGGGACCCCATGGATCCACTTTTGTTGGGAAATGACATAAATAACTTTTTATTAAATGTTAAAGTAAAAATGACACAAACAAGAGATGTTTTACGAAAACAATTTTTACATGGGGTTATAAAGATCAGATATTTAATTATAAATAATAATTGGAAAGATAAAACGATTTTCTACATCATAGTATTTTTTTTATGATTTTTAGACATTATATAAATTAAATTATTTATGACATAATAATGATGCAGCGATGACATCATTATTTGATGATTTAAATAAAATGGAAAGATAATGAAAAATCTAAAACCTACACATGTCCAAAACAAATTGGATGAGTGGATTTCGAACCCTTATCACCTTATCCACGAATTATATCAATGTGGGACCTTTTAAAACATAAACACATTTTCAAAAAAAGTAATATTTCTTTACTTTCCAAAAGTTCCCTTCCTCTCCTCTTATAAAAGGCCCCCACCTCTACCCCATTTCACACACTTCTCAAGCCTTTGGCTCGGCCAACCCCTGCCCAATTACTCTCTCCACATCCCTCTCCTCATCCTAGAGGATTCCCCTTGGGAAGAATCCTTTCAAAGGAAGCCTTTAGGCTCAAATCAAAAGGGAGTTACACTTTTAAAGGTAATTCATTCTGTCTTGTTCATTTTTTTATTTTACTTCTCCAACCCTCTAAACTCTTTTTATTTACTTATTTTGTAACAACAACAGTATCTTCAATATACTAGGATGTTTTTATAATATTTATTTTATCTACACTCTCACACAACTACATCAAATGGTTAAAGAACATACGGTTTCCGTGGATGGCGAAATTCTGCCTCCCGAAACGATGATTGTTCAATACTCATTTAACACCTTCAAGGGTGGCCATTATGATGTCACTATTTTTATATATGATATATAATATGTTTATGTTTTCTTTATGCTTCTGTATTTTTCATTTTTGTCATACCTTTATGGTTTCCATTATGGGTAAACACGATATCTTCATTTAAGGAAGTGCGGACTACTGCCCCCTAAAAGTGATGTGATTCGTTAATGCCATATGTGGGACATGTAAAGGATGGATTTAAAGTTATTATATATGATGTTATACTGGAATTATAATATACCTCTATATCATTATTATTTCTTTCCATTAAAGTATGAGATAGAAATGAAAGTAGCGTTCATGCGTACGTACGGCTTACCGTCTCCATGAATGGTGCATTTCATTTATTATCCCCAAATGTAATGTATTATTAAAATTACATGTATATAATGGTTATATATAATTAATGATATATCTAAATGATGAATATAATTCTGGAATTAAAATATACATACCTCTCATTTAGTTTTAATTCCATTAATATGACAAAAAAATGAAAGTAGCGTTCATGCGTACGTACGGCTTACCGTCTCCATGAACGGTGCATTTCATTTCATAACTCTAAATGATTATGTAATATTATAAATACATGTACATGCTGGATATATATGATATATATTATATCCAAATCAGGAATTTTATTCTGGATATAAAGAACTTTTGACCACATGAACAACATGTAATTGTAAGAAGTCAACTTTCAACTTAAGAACCAAATATTGACAAAACAAACATTATTAACTTAAATGGTTACATAATGTTTATAACATGGAAATAAGTGATATAAAAGTAATAATGAACTTTAAAAAGGTTCTTAATCAAGTATAAATTAACTCAAGTTTATTATTCAGGACGTTAAAGAACGATCGAGTCATGTCGGACCCAAGATAAGGGACTTCGTCTCAATCTCCTTTCATTGAGGCATATTTAATTTTATACACAACTTTCTTTTATACGGTGTATAAACTCCTTTGAATTTTACTTTTATACAAAAGGAATCTTTTTCTACGAAGCGTTTTACTAAACGACAAAAAGGAATGTTTTTTTTAACATACGCGGTGACAACGACCATTTCAGCCGCCGCGAGTATTATTTGGTCTTTGGCTTTCTCAACAAGCTGTAATGTTTTTAGAATAAAATAAATACCATATACTCTTTTATGTATTTTGGTATTGAAAATGGTTTTGAAAAAGGATTCTATTATGTCAATATATTTATGATATATTGTGATTGAAATGTGGAAATATTATCATTCCTTTATATTGGTTTTATATTTTATGATTTTATACTGGTACTTGGACATTTTAATGGGTGGTTACGTTATAAACCATATGACGGGTGGTGCCGTGAATACCAGGATGGGTGGTTACGTTATAACCTCCAATGCATTGGGTATGGAAGTCGGCCGTATGGCTATTCCATTAAGTATGTATGGAAATTGGCCGTATGGATATTCCATTAAGTGATATGTGTGGAAGTCGACCGTATGGTTATTCCACATAAGTATGTTTATGTCCCACGTTACCTTTATATATGTTATGTGTTCTTTATATGGGTTTTATGGTAATACTTTGGTTACAAAAAGTTAAGAAATGATACTTTATTCAGTGAAGATTTTTTACTACTTCATGAAGGTGAAGGTATTACTTTTATAGAGTATACATGGTTTACTTGATTTTGAAAAACTAACAGTTTTCATTCTTTGTGTATCCCTTACTGAGATTTTTATGCTCACCCCAAGTTTTTCGAAATGTTTTTCACAGGACTTAAAGTGGAATAAGGTCAAGGATGGGATCAAGGGAATTTCATGCTATCTAAAATATGGAATCTAGACATCTTTCTTTTTAAGAGTTTTTATTTTATGGAGACTTAGTAGAAGTGTCTACATTGTAATCTTTTAAGATGTAATAGTTATGTTCTAATTCTCTAAAACTCTAAACCTGAAAATATCCCCAATGTGAATTATTCATTTAATTCAATATTAAGTAAGGTTTAAGGCTGGGGCCTTATAATAAATACATTATATTAGTGGGTAAAATAAATGTGAATTTGTCTAAAAATATCCCCCTGTAGTGTTAAACAAGGTGTGTAGTAAGACCTGTAGTCATGCACCAGGTCACCCAAGTCAAGACTGAAACACCTTGTAGTAGTTTTTAGTTATAGGTAAATATGTCACATAACTATTTCCACATGTAGTATCCAAACAAGGATTAATTTTTTTAGTAATATCCCAATAACCTATTCCCTACCAAAATTCAAGGATGTTCGTGATTTTTTATCCTCAATGTCTATCTTAGGGTTTTGTTCCCATATATAAGTTTTCTAAATCTATTTTCCATGTTTTATATTAAATTATTTTGATACCAACTATAATGAACCTACCCTAGATCCTAAAATTCATTTCATTATATAATTACAATTTCATGATAATAAGGAATTAAATATCAATGGAAAAATAGGGGTTCATGTAGAATCCCTTACCACTTTGTAATTAATCATATCATAGGCTCCAATGTTAATAATCTTAAAATTATACATTTACTAACATAAAAATAATGTGATTCATGATATGATACAAAAATGGTCAGTATATATACACCATACATAATAAATAGTGGTGAATTAGTAATGTCACACAAAAATGGATGTGAGATGATAAAGCCCCTACCTTATGATCGAACGTATTATGACCTTGACCTTAAAATCCTAGATAATAAAATTAATTACATTAATTAATTAATTCATAACCTTATCTTCATATTTTTTATTCATCATAGTTTTTATTAATTTAATTTATGGTCTTATGGATAAGTTATAAGATTCAATTAGGTTGTTCTGGAGTATTTTTTTTCTTGGTTATCATAATCAGTTCTCTTGTTTATATATAGTGGAGTTCATTTGAAGTGGATATAAATCACCAGAATTTATTTTATATGATAATAGTAAACATCCAGTGGATTAGATGTTCATATAATATATTCAGTTATATTCAATGAGGATGAAATATTATATGAAAAATTAATGACAATAATTTAAATTATTTTGGCGGTATTTCAGTTATTACATAATAGTATTATCCTAAAAATAAATATTATGAATATATAATTGTTCTAGAATATTAAATATGTTTTAATATATATATTATTGTTTTTTTCAACCATATCTATGGTTTCATGACCAGTATGGATGGATAAATTGAAGAATGATGCTTCTTCATCCATGAAGGATTTAAACCAGCCCCTCTGGGATGATGATATCATTTTTAAAATAAAAGAGTGAAATGAGATTGATGATGAGTATTCTATTAACATGTCATCAATATACTATAGAGGTTATAATAGAGTTATCATGATCATTTTGAAATATTATATTAGTCGAAGGTAAGAATATAAATAAAACTGAAATTTCAATTAAATGAAAAAAGGATAGGGTTTAACTCTTGAAATATCCACCATAAGAACCTCTTTAAGGGAAAGGTTTTGGAAATTTTGGGAAGGCCAAGATCTCAGGTAATTTGGATGGAAAGATTATTTGTGAAGAAATTTGAGAGGCTTTAGGGATTAGAGGAGTTAATATAAGGGGGAGAGTGGGGTGATTTTTATAGTGTAGGAGTGGAGTTATTTTCTATTATCATATTCATTATTTTATTATTTTCCTTAATAGAAGAAATATTGTTTGATTCATATGACCATAATAGAAATAGATTCGCATGAGTTATAATTAATGGTGTCTTACATTATCCATGATGCAAGGAATAGTGTATTTTACAGGTAGTGTATATATATGGGAAATTATTGGAATTCAATATTCAATAAAATAAAAATATTTTAGATAAAATCCAAAAAATGAACCATAAAACTTTTTCAACATTTATAATCCAAAAGGGACTCCATTTTATCCAAATAATTTTTTAAATATGAGAAATTTAATTCTTAATTTAATTCTTCATTTACATGAAAATTATTGTCTTTAAATGTAAAACATTTTTATAACAACATAAAAATAAACTAAGGTCTCATAAAATTATCCTAAAATCAGAGTAAAAAAATATTCATTTATGAATATATTTTATGAAAATTAATTTTTTAAATGAATTTATTAAATATAAAATTGTAATTAAATATTTATTATTCATAAGAAAAATACAGACACTTTATTATTAATTCTGTTTCATTTACAATGAGTATAATTTTTTTTATACTTTTATTGAAGATGTTATTATATATAAGGGTCATTTTAATATTCACAATGGTAAAATTACATTTCATAAGGGTACATTAGTATTCATAATATTCATTTAAATATTCACCAAAAAACTTAGTTGACCCAATAAGATGCTAAATATCTTACTGAACACAACCTTATATTTCAGTTTTTTGAAATTATAATCATAGAAGTGGAAAAACTTTGTTTGTAGGATGGGTTATAAAATTTTTTTTTCATCGAGACTCAAGGTTTCTTAAATTATGTATAAATTTGTTTTGTAAGTCCTTGGGGTGTTATAAGTTTTATTAATGAAAAAAGGTCATATATGAACGTAGATATATGTTACTCAATAGTTATATTTAAAATCCTTTAGTTTAAGAATTGAAGACGGTAATAATGATATGGATTTACAGTCTATCATGAATGACATTGGAAAAACATACATCAAAAATATACATTATCGAATAGTTTTCAAATCATGAAAGATAATAACCGATTTCATATTTATAAATTCATTATATTATTATCTTTTGTAACCAATAAAATATTATATTTATAAATTAATATATTGTACGTTGATTATCAAGATTGAGTTATTAATGATTTGAAATATTTTCCTTTGGAAACATTGAATAAGTGTATTAGATTTAATGATTATAATATTAATTTTATTGTGTTTCAGACACACTTGAATAATGAAGTTTGGAATACACAAAATAATGAAATCTTAAAAAAATTCCTAGGCTAAGGATACTCTGGGATAATTATTTACATTATTAATCGAAATTAATATGGAATATTTTCAATTATGTTATTGAAATACATATTTTTTTATATTTATAGTGGAATAAAGAATTATTGGTTTCAATTTACTTATATTAACATATCTTAGTTTATTTATACTGATGATTATGAAGATCATAGTCTATTAATTTTAGATTCACAATATGAAAATGAATATTATATGGATGTTGGATTAGAATAAGTATATAGAGTTATATTATATTGGAAAAATAGTCTACTATGATATAATATATGATACTGATGAATTGTATTTTTGCATTGAATCTCATCAAGAATAATAAATTGAACTATCTATCAATTGTGATATTGAAAAAATTTATCTTGTAAGGGAGGGTGAAGAAGATGTAATGATCCTAATGGTGTATAATTATAGTAATATTGCTAATGATGAATTAATTGATTATAATTGCATTAAAATTAATTATCATATATAATTTTACCTTCAAAACATTAATTTATGTAATCTAGGTGAAAAATTTAAGGATAATTTTCTTATTTTCTTATTTTATAATTTATATATTTTTTATCTTGTTTTATATTCTTATTAGATGTATGAATGATGAGAGTAAAAAAAGATAAAATTTAATCGTCACGTGTTCCTATTGTGTGAGATGACCCTGATGATATTCTCCCACATATATCAGGCGTGTTCCCTATTTTTCATATTCTATTATTTCAATAATGAGTGTATTTTAGGGTCACTAATAATAGTATATAACTGTTAATGTGGAAATATAATTTATTATATATTCATAATAAACATGGAATACATTTATTTACATTATTCATTTGAAAATAAGACATAAATGAACATGGAGACATTGAATGTTTTTTAATTTGAGAATTTCAAAGTAGTTATATAATTTGACGTGTTTTGAGTGCCTACAGGTTATGCTAGATAATTTGATGGTAGATTATTATATAATTAGCAAGTGAGGTGATATTCTTCCCTAACACATATCATCAAAAGTGTAATATTACCACTAGTTTAAAGAATAATATCATTTAAAAATAAATTAAAGTAATCTAGAATTCATATTTATATTTTTGATATATTATTCCTATAAAATGTCAATTCTTTTCATGTATAATACATATATTCTTTACCATTTTGATATGCATGATGTGGTTTTTCTAATATGGATGTTTAAATGTTTGGGTAAAAAGAGGAATGACATCATATACATGTTGGGGTGTGAGTTTAATGACACCTCCTTGACTGGTGAAATTCATATAGACATTGCATCTATGATACGATACACTATAATGGTACAAAATCTATTATAGTAATTTAAATATGTTTATATTATTATAATAATTTTTTAAATACTTCTGTATCATCGAATTATACATAATTAGAATGATAAATTTTATTTATTATAGGAACTAGTTGTAGTATAATATGGTATCTAGAAAGAGGATATATAACATGTATTATATAGAGGTGGTATACATTGAATTTAAGGGCAGTGTTAATTTTTGATTCATGAATGTATGGGTTTCATTTATAACCAATACATATATATTCTTCTTGTGTTGAATATGACTGGAAATTTTTATGTTTATATGATTGGTGTATATATATTTATGTTGTCTTTTGTATATTTGGTTTGTACATTATTTATTTTAAATTATTTATATTGTATATATATATGTATTTTTTATACTATAGGTGGTATATTATTTTAGGGGTTAATGAATTTTTTTTAATTATCAGTTATTTAAAAATATAAAATTCAAAAATTCCTTGATAATTATTTTTCTATTGTTTTAAACACTTATAATCATTTTAAATTCAACACTAAATGATTAGAACCCACCACTAAAATGTTATCGCGGGTAATAACAACTGTTAATAAGGATAACTTTTTATTAAAAAATCATTTATTTTTTTAGTTTTATTCTAAACCATCATAATATTTATAATAAACTGTCCAAAAATAACCACCATATACATTTTCATAGAGGTTATAATACCAAAACAATATAATAATGAATAATGATTCCATATAACTTCTGTACATAAAAAATCCACCAAAAATTAATTGGAATCCAAATAAACATGATCGTTCAAAAAACCCCTGCCTATTAAAGGGTGGATGTTTAGAAATATTCCATTTAAAATTTATAATCATACATTAATGATTTTTTTATTGTAGTGATTGTATTCAACATTCATGCATTCATACAAGGAAGATTAAATAAAGGAAATATATTACACAGAATTTATGAATGTTTTAGTAATAAAATGAGCTAATAATTATGGATGTAATAGAGTAATTCATTATTGATGATTATAAGAGGGAACATCAAATGAAATTATTTTAAATTCAATGAATCTAAATTGATAGGGAAATTTATAGGTGTTGTTAATTAGAGTTTTTTGAGGAAGAATATATATTTTAGAATATCAATAATAAATTATTGAAATAATATTTATCTATTTTTTGGGAATAAAATGGATAACAAAAAATAATTTTTTATAATTTAGAAATCTAGAGAATAACTAATGCACTACATCATTGAAAAAATTCTAAATAAAATAGAAAAAAAAAATATATAAGAATATAAAGTAGTTTTTCATTATGTTGTGTAATAAATTGATGTGAAATAAGTGTATATTTGAGACAACTGATGTAAGAAAAAGTAAGAGGATCAGTGATAAAATTTTTAATACTAAAGAATCTAAATACTTTCTTTTTGTTGTAAAAACATTCTAAATCATAATAACTATGTGGGATGAAAATACACTGTTAGGAGAATAGTATTTAATTAATATAATGGGTTTACCATTCTTTATATACTCTAATATATTATTTCTAGTGGGTTGTGTGATTTTGGATTATTTCTTGATCAATCTAATTATTAAATACACTAATTGAGTATTAAACATTGTATAATATATTGTACAATTTGTGTGTAATTTTATATTTTTAGTTAAAATGAATTCATTACTCTTTTAAATTATATTAAGGATGAAAAAGTTCAAAAATAAAAACTATAGATCACTGATCTCCCATACTCTGTGATCTCACAGATCCTATGGGTTGATTTTCCTTCAGATCATAAAACTAGGACAAAGTGATGTTACATTTATGTTCGCACATGTTGTATGCATGGGTTCTTTGGATTTAACATTATAGAATATTCTTATGTATTGTAGTTTATTTTACTAAAATATCATTTAGTTTGATCCTAATTATTCTAATTTCATGTGACTGGATCATAACATGCAGTTTAACTTCATTTAAAAATGAATATGGAATATAGGTAATAGTATTTTAGTTAAAACTATAACATATATGTTTCATTGAAATTCCAGATGTATGTATTAGGTATGAGAAACATATTTATTATATTCATTTCTATTAGTAGCCAAATAAGAGGTGATTTGGTTTCTATTAGAGAATATAACCCTTTTATGAAGGATGACTATTTGGGAATATAGACTATTGAGATGTATTTTCCTGCATGAAATATTTCTTAATAAAAATAAGATACTTATAAATATGATATACCTTTATATGTAAGGAATAAAAATTTAAATATATTCATTTGAGGATGGTATCACAGAGGATTTGGCATCATGAGGAAAAATTAGGGCTTGGGAGTTGATTTGGACTTTGGACATTCATGGATAAGGTTTTAGATGTGAAGTGAGTACCATATAGTGTATTATATTGTTTTTCATTATTTTAGATTTTTTCATATGGCATTATAACCTGACATGACATGTCTAGAATTTTTTTTGTGGATTGTACCTAGTAGGGGAAATGTTGTTTAAATTATTTAATTGAATTTATTATCTTATTCTATTATTCGTGCCTGTTATCTTATTTTTATTACTCTAGTTAGATGGTATAGTCTTTCCATAGGACTAATCCAGACCCTCACCATTAGTTGAAACCTCTAGCATATGGAGAGTCATGTCTTAGTTATTGTGATGAACCGATTGGGAACATCATTTTAGTGGAACAAAGTTTGGGGACGTCACAATATTGTTTCAAAAGTGATTTTTTCTATGAAATAATTATTTTTGAAGATACACATGATGTTAGGATGTGTTAGGCCTTGTTAATGTGCTTGTTCTTGCGAGTAGCTAACCCATGTTTGAGGGAAAACTCAGGTCACCCAGGGTAGGATTTGTTGTTTTGTATGTGTGTTATTATAATTTAATTATATTTCACCATCCGGTGATGCACATTACTTATGATTTTAATGATTTATCTTATTTTTATCATGGTTGGAATGGAATGAGTTTGTGCATTCATGCATCATTTTAGGCACCTAAGGATTTAGGTGGCATGCATCATGATAACACACATGAGGTGGATGTGAGGGGCATATATAATAGAATGAATTTTACTTCTATAGAAAACATGATGAAATTGGTTCCCAATAATGGTAATGAATGTGGGTAAATGGAAATTATTAAATGTGCAGTTAATGAATATTTTGTGTAAATAAATGTTATGAATGGGTAAATATTTGGGGATGTGGTAAATTGTAAATATTGAATGGTGTCAAAAAGAAAAATATTTTCTAAAGTGATAGTGAAATATTTAGTGAATTTTACCTAATAAAAAGTGTAAATAAGTTATAATGATAGTTATAATGTGTTTTTAGATGATAAATGTGATTAAGAGATACTATTTGTGTTTTAAAAGATGAAATGGAATAAAGAGATGATTGATGAATGATTTTTAATTATATATTTTAGTTTTCTCTATGTTGACCACAACCACTAGTAATAAGGGTTTTGTGTAGTGGTAGAGATGTAAAAATATCCATTGGAATAGTGTTTGTGGAGTTTGTTAAATATGGGAGGTAGTTCATTATAATATTTTGGTCTATATGTATTGATATTCATTTTAGATATTTTTTTATGAAATTTGATGGTGAATAAAAATCCCAGTAAGTATGGATTTTGGGAATTTGTGTATGTATAATGATCTAAATAACTAAACCTTTGGTGTTCCTTATTGTGTATTTAGTTAGGCTGTTCCCTTGGAGTCATAATATGATGTTTTTTAATGTGAATTTAGTAATAATTTAGTGTTGTAATTGTGTGGGTTGTATGGTGGATATAAGAATGAGTTCTTTTGTTGTAGTATCCTTAGAGATGGGTGTTTTATGGTTGTGGTGACCCGTGTAGGTTCAGGCCTTGTGAGTTGTATCTAGGACCATAGTGTGGGGGTCTTATCCCATGGTTCCAATTTATATATACCATTACCTTTGGTATGAAATCTATAGAAAATGGCCTCTTGCTGTGCTAGGTGCAGTGTGAATCAGAATGGGGGGAGAGAGTACCATTCCAAAACATCAATTAGTTGATAAATCAAACTGAGTGAAAATAAATTGATTTATTTCGGTTCTGACTCTAGTTAAGGGAACTGGTATCACTCGACCATAAAGGTGACCTAATAAATAGGTTGGAAAATGTTCTTAGTGTTCTTGGGTTTTTATGATATAGACGAATGTGATAACTTGTTTGTGGGACATGGATGTTTTCATCTATTTTGGGCTAGACTAGAAGGATAAGTGGGAATGTCAATGATTTGGTAATGTGACATCAGCTATGGTAATTCATTGATAGTTTTAGGGAAATCTCAGGTGACCATAAGGGTGGCTAGCCCAGTGATGTGGGTACTTTGGAAAAGTAGTCACGTTGAATGCATCGTGGGTGATATCGATGCATATGAGTACCTATAAACATAGGAAAATGGAATTACATGTATTCCTGATCCATCACACTAAATGATGGTTAGTGGAGACCTCCGTTTTGATTTCAAATCCATAAGGATCAGGATGACTGAAGCATGGTTTGATACTATTGTTGTAAGATCACACCCAAGGTGAGGGTGGTCACAAGGTAGTGATTGTTTGTATGAATGATTTTTTGGTTGTGTGAGATGTTTCTAATTACTTTGGGATGACTTTGATGACTAATCAAGTAGCATGGTTAGATATTCAAGTGGTATTTGGGATATTCCATGTGATAGATGGCTTGTGGGAACAAAAGTCGGTAAGAGAATCGTCGATGGAAAACATGAAATCTTGAAGAATCGAAGTGGTCTACATGAGGGAACTCTCTAATAAGGTGAAATTTAGAATGGTTAAATAATTTAATGTTCTCTATGAAGATAATGAATCAAGAAAGTTCATGCAAGAGACCATTGGATTTTTACTAGCATGGAGGACCATTGTGCTCAGTCGTCAACTATTAGGGACACACCAAAATAAATTGTTTAGTGGGGTGGAAGTATTAACTCAAGAAACGTTGCTTCATGGAAACTTGAAAGATGGTCAATGAGGGATGGTGAGTCTTAAATAGCAATAACACATGAGGGGTGGTGATAAAATGTTTACGAGAGTTGGGAATAAGGGAAGCATCAAATCCTCAAATGATCATGGTGTCCCATTACGGTAGGTGATATTAGAAATAGATTAGTGGGAAGTGGTGTTTTTCAACAACTTCTTACTATACCTTACCTAGTGATGATCATACCCAATATTTTTTGATCCTTCCAGGGACACTGAGATGCTCTGGATTTATACCAAGATGCTTGATGGTGTTTTTCTGTTGAAGCACATCATGGATTTTCCACTCATGGGAGTGAAATATATGGAGCCGGATGATGGGATGTACACATTAGATGCTTTTAGGTGTGGTCATTAGGCAGAACCTTGTGTTAATGAATGAATTGTTTTCCATTCATGGTGGCTGGGAATGATCTATATGTTTTTTTTCTAGGAAAATATAGACAACCATGTCTATGTTTTTAGGTTCATCTTATAATCTATTGTAAGCCATGGATGCTGGAAAGCTACACAGAGTTCACTGATAATGAAACTATAAGTGTGGGGAGTGAAAATCCATTTTAAATTTTATAGAAGAGAATGATGGGTTGATGTAGTGATAATGATATGTTAATGAGGAACCTGTGAGTTTCATGTTATGTCTCATAGAGAGGCCATTTGAGGCTTGATTATGGTGGCTGATTGGGAAAAGCACTAGCATTAGGCTTAGGGTGGTTCCAAATGAATTTGACATTCCCATGTCTATTTATCATAAGGCATGGTGTGGCATGATGATGGTTTTTGTCTATAGGAATTAGGCTCCATAATTCCATTGAAAATATTAATTATAATCGTGTATATGTCTCTAGGTGGTGTTGGAATGTCTAGGATTTTGATGGAGTGTTGTCCATGTGATGTAACAACATTCCAATAGTGAAGCTAAGCATACCAGGATGAGTCGACCAGGGAAAACTCTACTTGGCTTGCTGTGAGGGGTGAAATTGAAGATTGATAATCACCATTGGTTGATGCTTTGGGATGATAATTGCATTCCAAATTTTGGAATGGGTTCAAGGGTGAACATACTCATTTTAGGTTGTTTTATGAATGGTAGGTGTGATCGTTTCAGGATGGTGGATTGGGGTGATGAAGCATAATGATTGTTTGAAGGGTAGTGATTCCATGATGAAGGATTTATAACAGATGTCAGGAATGTTATCAGTGGGTGCGTTGGATGAGAAATCAAGGCTAAAAGTTAAAAATCACCTTGGGAATTAGAAAAGAGGGTAGTGTTATGTCAATATAAGAATGATATCCTAGGACAAGCCTGTCTAGGTCAATCCAAACTGAGATGATATACTAGAATGGTTGTGGGGAGAGTGACCCACCTCCAGTTTGATGTTGTTGTAGTAGGTAAAATTTTCAAATAATGTGGTACTTGAATGAGGTCATGTTGGTTTTAGTACTATAATTTATAGGGTAGTAATGTCCCTCTATGAAGATTAAATGGCAAGGCTGAAGGCCAGTGCATGGAGAATTCCATAAGGGTGATTGGGTATAGTGAATTGAGAACACGTCAGGTATGATAATGTGGCTGAATACTCCATGTGATGTGAATTAGGAATCATTTCCTATGTTTTCACTATTAATTTATTTTCGTTGATAAATTGTTAAGGATGATGTTTTCTTTATGGATTATCCATCTCATGTAGTTAATTGTAGTTATAAAGTCATCCAAAGTGAGATCATTCATTTTTTTAATTATGTGGTATCATCATAATATCCAATGAGAAACATTGAAATGAAAATTGATAGGTGTCCTAGTTTCTTGATCTCTTTATTTAAATGATTGGTGATTCTTGGGAATATTTCTCAAGGATGAGTCATTATAATGTTCGGAGTTTGTAAGTTCCTAGATTATTGTAAGGTATGTTTTTTATGTTTTAGTTTTTTTTTCATTTATTTATTGGAAAATATTTGTTCCCTATGTTCATATAGATACTTGGGGGGTGTTCTAGGTTTTCAACACATTAAAGTGTAGGAATAAGAGCTTTCTTGGCATATTTCATTGTTTGTGCACCGTTAGTGAGGACCTCCAGAACATCCCAGGTAACCGTACAGACTTGGGAAGAGTCTTACACATGGTCGGTGCATGGTTAATATATCCATGTGGAATTCCTAGGTAGCCCTATGACCTATCACACATTTTACAGTTTTATGCACATGGGTTTCACATGGTTTTACTATGTGTATAGGTATACCATGCAACCTAGTAATGTTTGAAAAAATTACAAAATTTCCAATACACGATTTTTTATGTTCCAACTGCCATTCAACCCCCAATGTTATAATCTCAACCATATTGAAATAAAGTACTCATAAAGCGTCTAAGGATCTATATCTCACATTTCTACACAATTTTTGACATCGTTGGTTGTGAATCAAAGATCCATGTGAGTCGAATCTCTTCTATTCTTTTAATTTCTGGATTCGGGCTTTTATCTTGGGTGAACATTATATAAAGACATGAAACCCTCTTTTTCTAGTGGAACCTAGTTTGGGGCCCCAAGGTATATTTGAATCATGATGGAGGTCCATGATTAAGAGTTTATTCATCATCAGATTCGATTTTGGTGGTCCACAACTACATACCTTTGTTTTGTTATATAATTGTGAATGTCTACTAAAAAAATGCTATCCTTTTATCACATTTCTAATTAACTTGATGGAATTTTATATAATAAACATCTAAATAGTGATTTAATTCCCTTACTATCCCCATGGGAAGCGTTGATGATTACTTGACCAATTTTGGGCCATAAATAGGGAGCACCGACATTTCTAGAACCTTCAAATAGAAAAAGTCAAAGGGGAATTTATGCGTAGTATCTTTGAGCACTTATTGAACATGTTAATATGGTAATTTTAGTGGGGGAATGAATATTAATTGTTTTTCATAGGCTGATAATGGCTAAATATATTTTTGACAAGGTCTACTAATGGGATAAGTGAGTTAAATGTTATGGTGTCAAAGGGGTAATGATTTATGTTATTATAACCAAATGAATTAGTGTATTTTAAATGAAAGGTATGGTAAATATGGGAATGCCTTGAAAATAAAAGTGTATGTGTATGGATTTTATAAGATAATTTATTAATATATTTAATTGGTTGGTATATGGGAATTATGGGGTACACCGAAGGGGATGAATGTGATAAAGTGTTTGAGTTATGGGATATGAAAATTGTACATGAAATGCTTATGTGGGAAAAGTTTTTGAAATGATAAATGGGTTAATATTTTGTAATTATTGAATTTTGGTTAAGGTGTGGAAATATATGAAAGGTATGAGAATGGGAATTGTGTAAAATGGGCTTGAAATATAAATGGTAAACGTTTAATTGGGTTATGGGATAGTATTAATTTCTGTTCTGAT
Source organism: Viscum album (assembly GCA_963277665.1). Lineage (NCBI taxonomy): Eukaryota > Viridiplantae > Streptophyta > Magnoliopsida > Santalales > Viscaceae > Viscum > Viscum album. The sequence goes on along the minus strand of OY728146.1, from coordinate 1,575,669,427 downwards.
TGTTATGTATTGTTATTTCCATGGATATTGCTTATGTTTTTTGTGTTATGGTACGATTATTATATTTTTTGGTTGTGATGGGTTGTGATATGATATGTTTGGTGAATGGATATATAAGAATGTGAAAATGGTTTGAGGTGTGGGATAAAGGTCTGAGGATCCTCCCATGGGTCATGTTGGAATGATGCTCTAACACCACCCAAAATGGTTGAGATATAGAAGGGTATAGAGATATATTCCCTTAATGGCTACATTCCACCCGGAATGATGCTTCAAGATGAGGAGAATGTTATGATGTGATGTGTTTATCCACAGTCAGATAGAGACATCACTAACTTTCTCATGCATAGTGTTTATGGTATGATTATTATATTTATTGGTTGTGATGGCTTGTGATGTGATATGTGTGGTGAATGGATATATAATCATGTGAACTTGGATTGAGGTGTGTGATAATGGTCTGAGGCTCCTCCCATGGGTCAAGTTTGACTGATGCTCTAACTCTACCCAAAATGCATGAGATATAGAAGGGTATGAAGATCTATACCATTAATGGTTACATTCCACCCGAAATGATGCTTCAAGATGAGGCTAATGTTTTGATGCAATATATTTATACATAGTCAGATAGGGACCTGGCTTACTCCCTTCATGCATAGTGATTGATTGCCTTTGACCCACATATAGATGTGTATGCTCCTAACCCATAGAACATGTGTTCACAATGTATTATGTTATGGAATTTTTTTGATTATTGAAATTAGAAAAGTACTAGAAATGAATTTAATAATCATTGTTGACTAATGGAGCCCGAACTATCCCTGGGTTACATACCAATTATTTTGATCTTTCATGAATTATCTATTAGACTGGATATTTTCATGATAGTTTTGGTGGGGGCTACTGGGTTTTGTACCCACACACTACTCGGGCCTCCGTTGGGTACCCAAGCAGATTTCTTGTCTACAGTTTAGAACATGGGAAATGACCTATGTTAGGGAGTTATGTTGGACGTGGGATGTGAATGGATCATTTTCTAGTCATGGATTTAAGACCATTATAATGATTATTCTATTTTTCTTTAAATTTTTTTCATGTGTATTTATAACATGACTTGACATATTTACTATTGGTTGTGGTTTGTACATAGTTTGGGAAATTGTTATTTACTCTCGTTCATTGTTTTGCATAACTTTTTCTGATTTTATGCTTCTTATCTACTATTGATCACTTTAGTAAGAGTGTATAGTATCCCCAAATGACTAATACATACCCTCTATTCTAGTCAGACAAATCTATTGTACGGGGAGGCACGCTTGAGGTCATGTGATGACCCAACTTATAGCACACATTTAATGGCACCTAGGTAGGGGAAGTCACATTAGAGGAATGTGTGACAGTTTTAATAGGGGATACGATGGAGGGTAAATATGGATCCCAATTATGGTTTGGGTGATGTGGTATCCTTACTATGAAGTAAGGGAATGTGGTTTTCTTATTATGAGGAATGATGAGGTTTTCTCTCCAATTATGATAGGATGGAAAATTGTATTCCTAGTTCATCCACTTGGGGGTCATACAAATAATAGATTCTATGCATAATAACCATTTGGTAAGATGAGTGAGTGGTGTCCTAATGTGATACAGTCTCTTGGGATGACCCAATTACATGATGCACAATATTCTCATTCTTCTTGGGACACACTTCCCTATTAATGGGTCTTCAAGTCAAATTCAGACACCCTTATCCTTTATGATCATAGAGAAGTTTATTTTTTCAAAAGTATAATTGTTTTAAACCATTCTATAACTCTATTATAGTAATTTTCAATCAACTATCATTGAATTTATTATTATTTAAACTATTTTAATGGGGTTTTCATACAAGGGAATGATAATTTCATTAGGAATCTCACAAACATCATAAAGTGTAAAAAATGGAGACACATTGGGTCTATTTATAGATAAATAGAAAAAATGTAACATCATGTTTTGGAGAAGAAATAAATTCACACATATTTTTTTGATTTAATGATACTGGATTTCAAGTGTTGTTGTGTAAGATGTTTGGGATAAGTAGGTATTTATGATGATTCATTCATGAAAGTGGGATACTATGTACATTTTTGAGTCACTGTAGGTGTATACTTTGGAACCATCGTGTAGTGATATAGGTATGTACGTAGGATCCTAGGAAATGTGATTGTCCTTTACTTAGGGCCACTGCCTTCACAGTATCATTGTAATGAAAATTTTACCAAAGGATCCTTGATATTAACTAAAAAATTTACCTACTATAGAAGAGGTATGACACATAGAATGCATTATATTTTTTTCTGGAAGGACATCATGATTTCATTATCCCCTTTTAGACTATTAAATGAGTCTCATAGTTGGTATGAAATATTTTAATTATCCAAATTTTAAGGTTTATTTATGACCATTTATCGTTTACAATAATAAATAATAGTATACCTCCTATACTCTCTAGCATGGGACTGTTTCTATATAATTTTGGGCTTCTAATAAGATGTTAATAAATTTATGGTGTCCACAAACCATTTTTATTTGACACACACCATGCATTTTCTTTACCAGGATCTGTGAAGATGTTATGAATTGGGATTTGAGCAATGGTAATGTTACCACATATATGATGTAGTAATATTTTAGTTCCCGAGGTTTGGGTGGAACGATTTTGAAAAATACGTAGGGTGACTTGGGAGATGATGATATGTCTTTCAACTATGTTTTCATGAACGAAACACACACCTAGGAGCCACGTGTTTTGTCAGGGGGTAGTGATTGGTTTACACAGATTTCCTATTTATTATATTTTATTAGACCTTATATTGGGAATTATTTTATATGTTTATACATCATTTGGTATATTTTTATTTATTTAAATATCACATAATGTATTTTTTATATAATACTTTTACACATTTTTTCACCATTATCATCAAACAATATTTTCAAACAATGTAACAGTTTTCTGGTCATGAAAAATTGTGAGTGGATTCATTGATATTGAATAATTATTTATAATGATAAATCCTACTCCCACATATATATAGCATAGATATAAAATCATTTAATCCAACCGGTAGAGATTGGGAGATGAGCCTATGGTTTTTGTCTAACTTAACTTAATAGTATTTGCTTTACCAAAACATTGCCTTTAAAACATGTTTTTGGATCACATTTCAACACTTCTTAGTTATTAGATTTGATAGTATCTAAAATACAGGACAATATGGATTTTTAATGTTACATATAAACATGGTTTTCTATTATAATTGTTATTGATTAATGTGTCACTAGAGTTATATAAAGGAATCCCCATTACTTTTTATTTTAGAATGGCATATGTCATGAGGTCCATGTTTGATATTATACATCGATAATAAGAAATTGTTAGAATTTCATTCCATGAATTGTTCATTTATTTATATTTGTGTTATATTACTTTATGAAGAGTTTGAAAAAAATAAATAAAAAAATTTAACAATAAACACAGATGTTGATAAAAAAATACAATCTCTCTCGTTTTGGGGTATGGTTTTTTCACAAATATAATGGTAGATGTTTTTTTATAAAGGTAGAGTTTCCTGAATAAATAATAATTGATATTTTTTTCAAATTTATAGAGGAAATGTGTACACCATTACTTATACCACACTACAACGAACTCATCTAGGAAATTTCAGATTTGGAAACATCATAATTTGGTATACACATCCTAATCTGTGTGAATTTTGATAAGATAAATCATTTATTGAAAATGGGAAGGTCTGTTATGATTGTGGATATAGAAATTATGAAGTATGTCTTCACTTGTGAGACATAAGGATTCATATACATATATTGATAATGTCATGGAAATATATACATAAACACATGAACCACAGGGAGTCCCCTATAGATGTGTAGATAGTCATGGAGGTAGGAGAGTTAACCATTAATCCATGATTAGTTTCAATACAGATATGTTTAAGCCCGTGTATTAGAGAAAAAAATACTATGATAAATTGATTTGAGTAGGAGGATACATTCATGGAGCTAACTGGGTTGAATCAAATTGAAAAAATATTTCATCGCTTCATATTGGTACAAATATTTTCACTTTTTGATCTTGTATTCCAGAAAAAAATGTTGAAAATCCATTTTATTTTTGGTAGTTGTATTAATAAAATAATTTTAGGTTTCTAGTTAAATTTTTTGGTCCTAATTTCATCTGTTAATTACGATTCCCATTAAAATGATATCTTAAGGAGTAGAATATGTCCCAGGTATTAATGAATCATTTAAAAAATGTTTAAATATTGATGAAAAATTATAGAACTATTAATGAATATATAAGTCGAAGAAGGGGGTGGTCCAATAGATCCAATATATCACTAGATGATTGATTCAAATATGATGAAAAATACAGTCAATAATTTGGGAATCTTTCTATCAAATTTATTTTGGATAAGAAGGTCTTATCATAAATAGTATGAGTTATCTAGTGTGGGAGAGTAGTGAGAAATATATAACTTCATTATAATGAACTAGGAGGGTCAGGGTGACTAATCAAAACATACAAAACTTAAAATTAGTGACATTTTATTATATTTTTGGCATATAAAGATTATTGTTAAATATATATGGATGTATCCCAATGTATTTGAATGATGTAAAACAATATATGTTATTTACATCTTTATTATTACTTGACACAAATAAATGGAGTGTTTGATGTGTTTCATAAGTTTATAGATCTATATTTAATGAGAAGGATATTACAACAATACACTTATTCAAACCCACTTAGGGTTATTCTTTGATTATGGGCCAATAAGTGGTATAAATGGTTTATTTTTCAGGGTAAATTTCTTTATATTTGAAAGGAATATAACTAATTGTATATCACTAATGCATTCCTTTCATTTAAGGTAGTAATTTTTTTTATGTGTTCTATAAGAAACACACTTTTAGATCATTGATAATGTATGTTAATGTGGATATCATGTATTTTATTGCTATAAGAATCAATATATAATATTTATTATAGAGTGCTCATAGATAATTTGATTTGAATATAAAAGAAATTAATTCCATAGGAAGTTAATAATCCAATATCATTTATATAATGGCGATGTCTTGTAAATCCTCCCATGTGATGTTTAAAAAACATCTAAATATCAATAAAACTTATTTAATGGTTAATGAAGAATCATTTCAATTTTTAGGGAATAAACGTCATGACTTGAAAATTAGGAAAATTTAGATATTCAATTCATTTCTATAAGATAAATTATCTTATTGAATAAGGTTTACTCCTGAGTTAAAGGGAAAATGTATCACATCTATAATTTAATGACCTGATAGAATTTCATTTTTCAAAATTACATAATTTTCATTATATATAATATGATAGATGAAAAAAATGACTCTATGGGGAATGAAACATCTCATGTTCTAGATTATAAAGCTATAAAGAAACTTACGATGATGGATGTTTCCAAAGGTTAAGATATTAATAGGATGATTTGTTGTTCTATCCTATATAATTGTAAGAGTAAAATGATTGTTTAATAGTAATATTATACTTTCATTCTTCATTTATGTTAAAGTGGGTTTTTTTTAATAATTTAAAAATAAATTTGATAAATATTATGTGATTATTTTGAACGAATATAAGATAATTTTCAAAATGAAATTTTTTCTCTCACCATAAGATGTAAAATTAGATTAATCTGAAGTTTATTTCGTTTGGTATTTAAATAATATTAATTATATTGTACTATCATTTATTAAAAATGAAATAGATATTGATAGAAAGAAATTTTGAATTATATAGTTGATATTTCGGCTGAGATCAGGGCGTCCATAGATGAAATTGACATTTTTCGGGAAAATAAAATAAGGCTAGTAATTTTTTTCATGGATCTAAACTATACATACAAACATAAGTTTAAGATATATAAAAAATATATGAAAAAATATATAAAATAATTAGTTTTAATAAGTTCAAATAATGAAGTCGAGTTAAAACTAAAAAATGAGAAGAAAGCCTGAATCAACGATGATTAATAGAAACTAGTGAAATAAAAACCCAACCCAATTTGAGAGATTGAAGGATAAGTAAGGAAATAGAAAAAATTTGTTAGAATAAATAAAGGTTTCTAACATATATTATATCATGAATGTAAAAAATTAATACACCTCTTACTAATCCTAGAATGTTTTCTAGGGAATTCACATAGAAATTTATTCCCTATACTTATGTACTATTCATTAATTAAAAAATTAAATTTGCTATGGAACATGAAAACCTAATGAAGACAACCATGAATTATTTTAAACCTCAAGCATCAACACGGTAGAGGAAATTGGATCATCACAACACCCAAAATGGATCGTTTTGAGTAGTTCATGAAAAAAAATATGATACAAAGAATCAGATGTTTTTATTATATAAATATGGTACAAACATAATAAATTATCTCTATAATCAATATATATATCTAGTAATATGCATAAAAAATATAAAATCCCAATTTATACCATTTCATAAAAATTTTATGGATATTTATTTAATTTTTATGGAATTGGTAATTGAGTTACATATTGTGAATCAATTATAATGTAAATAGTTCCAAATTAGTTATGGAATAATGTAAACAATAGTTGATATATTCATCTAAATATAAAATTTAAAAACATAATTCTCATTTTCCTATGTTGGAAAAAATTCATTTGTATTCGAATAAAGAGAAGGTAATTATCATTTAATAGAGTTGGAAAATTAATTAAGGATAATAAAAAGAATGTATGAAAATGATAATGTAGAAAATATTTCATTAATAGAAATTGAAAAATTAGGTTTGTGGATTTTTGATATGGAATTTTCATACCAAATTACCGGAAATGATGTCCTAATCATTGGAATCAAATATAGTAAGTACGATGTAATTCCTTTGGAAATGTTGAGGGTCTCAAGACTGTTTTATCTTTAAAACCTACAGTTGGGGGTAAAAATATCCTATCGACAAATTTTCTCTTTGTTAAAGGTGGAAACCATAATTTTTATAGTGTTAGTGAGTTATATGACTAATGGCATGTTGTAGTGTTCAAAAAGATTATATAAACTATTATAGAAAGATATAGATTGGTCATTCTATAAGTAATTTGAAAAAAATAAAATCATTAACATGTGGGTGAAGAGAATTAGAGTATGATTTTGAAGGAATATATAAATATAATATGAAAAAAATTACTTTTCCATATGAGAAAAAAAAGTCATAGAAAATATGATGATTTTCAAGACAGTTAGAGGAAATTCCAAGCTTAATTATAATCACCCTAACACATGTAATACTCCACAAAAAATAAATATTGTACAAACAAAAAAGAATCTAATGATGAGTATGTCATCAAGACCTCCAAAATCCATACATTTTAATGTTTTTGGACCAATGATATATAAATATTTGGATGAAAAAAGGCATCATGTCTTTTTTCAACGAATTAGTTATAATGGAATAGATTATTGTTATTACAAATAAATATTAAGTGTTTATGTATAACACATGTTATCTATGTTTGGATAAAAATATATATGTAATAAAAATTAATAAATTCCACAATGATATTGGTATAATTTTAACAAAAATCCATATGGAAGAATACCATAACGAATATAGAATTCAGAACCAAGTATCAATGGTTATAAATCCTTAGTAGAGTAGATTTGTTAAATGAAGTAATTACAACATAAAAAGCATGTGTTGGACTCTTCTTATTGAGAAAGGATTTATAGAGAAATATTAGATGGTGGTAGTACAAGAAGTGTAATAAATCTCTAATAGATATTTATTATGTATGAATGATGAAAAACACCATGTTAAGTATATTATGTAAAAAATAATACACCAAAACAGAACATGGTATTGATATGTAAGTGTTTAATACTGAAGAAAGAAAATAATAGAATGTTTAATAATATCAGAGATGAAGGGATTTTAATTATATATTTTAAAATTTTTAAATTATAAAAATGATTTGATAAATGGAATTAAATAGTTATATAGAGAAACAATGCTATTATGGTTGACAATGAGTAGGTAATTTTTAAAATAGAACGTAGCGAAAATTATTGTGAGAATGTTTCAGATGAAAAAAATAGATTTTTTTAATAAAAGTGATCATGAAATGTATAGTTAATTTGGAGCATTGAGGGACATTGATAATCCTTCTAGTAGATACAATTATGAATAAAACACTCAAAGGTTTATTAATATTATATATAAATGATTAAATTAGGGAAAATAACATCGTTCATTTGTCTTGTATAAAAATAGGTTGGACGAACACAGAGTAGAAGGTTCCCATATTTTTCTTTGTAGAAAAAATATATTTTGATATAGTTAATTAATATGATACTTTGGTAAATGATCTAAATTATTTCCATGTCCAAAATTAAATGAACTAGAAAGAAGAAGTTATTTAGAGGCAACAGAACAAGAACATTACTGGAAGAAATGTGGACTAAAATAAATTATGTCAATAAAGAAAAGTTATGCTAAAAAATGAATCACTTTTATAAAAGGGTATTGATAAATTAATGGGATTTATGTGGATAAAACATTCACATTGGTGGTATGAATTAAATCAATAAGATTATTCCTAGACCTGGTGAAGAAGAAGGGATTCGTTGTGTACCATATGGACTTACAATAATATTTTCGTAATAATTTCATTGAAGAATAAGTCAACATAAAAAAACATGAATTATTTCAAATTGATATTAATGAAAAATATATTTTTTCAATAATGACTATATATGATAATGAATGATTGATGAACTTGGTACTGGTGGATGAACCATTATCAATGGATGTTTGGATTTTAAAGGGCAGCGGTTGACGACAACCGCTATATAAAAATATGAACAACAAATGATTTCTCTAGTGTTTTGGTATGATATTTTCTTTGATGTATTGGATGATATCAATTAAGAGTAATTTTTATGTATAATGAGATGGAAATTTAAAATACCACTTACTGGTGAATTTTCTTTTCCTTCTCTTACAGAAGATTCAACGAAATGATGTGATCTTTGTATCTCAATAGAAACATGTCAAAGAGGTAGGTAATACATTTTTCGATATATGGTTCAAGAATTATGGATACAAAAACTAAGAATCGAACAAAATTATGTAGTGATGAAGATGTAAAAGATGATTAAGTTACAATTTATAGAAAAATGAAGATTATATTACTCCACATTAATGTTACTCTAATTGATATTATGTTTAAAAAATGAAAATATATAGTACTTAAATGTTTTTTAAAATAAATTCACATTAAATAGGTGAAATGGATACTTCTCTATGTCAATAATATGGTGGAATAATGGATGGTTTATAGTGTTAAGTCATATAAGGGATTGATAAGATATTCAAAATGATAACTGGCCAGTTCAGTTGATGACCAAAAAATATCATATTTTGGGGTATTCTATCTTAGTAATTATTAAATAACAAGGTTTAGAGTGAAAATTGATTGTATATCACTAACCACCATGGAGTCTCAGTATATTGTGGAATCTCAAACATGTTATCAATTTCATTAGATTTAACAACAATGTAATGATATTGGAATTAATATTGGATCTCTTATTATGATCATCTATTAAAATTATTGTTCTATAAACCATAGAAATAATTACATAAATCATTTTAAGAATAATCAGATTGAAATTATGTTTCATTACACAAAGGAAAATGTTGTTCAATATTAAGTGAAATTAGTGTATGTTTCAACATTAGAGAAAACTATTGATATAATAACAAGGGTCGTACAATAGGTGACATTTCAGATAAATTAGGTTTCTCCTAGATTCCAACCAAATCTATCTAGATTGATAGAACATGAAGAAACCCCACTCATCTAATGTATTTTCTCGCATGATACAAGTATAAAAAATTATTATATTACATTTTCATAATTCTAACCCTCACGCGAATCATTTTTGAGATGTTTTCCACTATTATTTATTGATAAAGGGTGAGATATATTTCCAATTATTATTGTGTGATTGAAATTTTAAGATAAAATATTAAATTGATTAGGAGGGAAAATATTGTGGTATCATGGAGTTTTAAAATATATTGGCTTAATGGTAAATGGTCAGGATAATAATTTTATTCAAATATTGTTTCCCACACCATGAATTCACCACATGGGATTAGAATTTTTTATTAGCGAATCATTGGTTCATGAATATAAATGTTAAATTTTCATGTGGTTGTATTTTTTTGGATTAAATAGATGTTGTTGTGTTTGAGAGTCTTTAAGTTAACTAATATGGATCTTGTTAGAAAAATACCCATGTAATCATTTTTGTGATGTGTTTGTTTAGAATTATGAATGAGTATTCATTCATAAAAATAGAGATGGTGGAACAATGTAGCATTGATAGGTTTTTTCTATTTGGTAATGAATATTATTCACTATAGAATAGACTAGACTATGGTAAAATAAACCAAAATTCTATTGAGTTGGTTATGGATGTAGTTGGTGACCATGCTTGTAGTGTTTTAAATTTTGATTTGGAAAATAATCTATACTAAATCGTGAACATATAAATGAATGTGGGGAATGGTGGGGTGATTTGGGAATTCACCCATGGGACATGAGGTGTCATTTTGGTTCATGAAGAATGTCATGATGTTCAGTTCGTTTACCTCTAATCCATGGAGAATAACCTACAGTATTTGAGAACATCTATAGAAATATGAGAATTAATATTTTATCTATATGGTATCTCACTTCTACGATGTTGAAAGATATTACATAGATGGATATTTCTTGTTATTAATGGCTTACCCCAAGAGGATATGGGTATGGTGATGTGTGTTAAAAATACATGGATTTTATAGTAGTTTTTACAATGAACTAATGGTTGGTTTCTGGTTAGTTTTTAAAGGAATTAATTTTCTGAATTAATTAGTATTGCGGGATTTAAATTAAAGAGATGATTTAAATAAGATATCTTTAGATACAGATATAAGATGCGTAAAAAATACATTTGAAGGGATATTATATTTTTAGTATCTTTTCTATAATGTAAATTTCAAATAAGAGGGGGATCCATGTGTTTCAATATCTTGCTGGATGATTGAATAAACTATGATAAAGAATAAACACCATATTTTGTGATTTTTACAATCAAAATTGTTTTAATAACAAGTTTTAATAGTGATTAGTAGTTAGTTCCTAGGTGTCTGAGAGCAGTGATCATTCCAAATTTTCATGGTAGTGAAATGGGATGGTTAGTGTGTCCACTTTAAACATGTAACATAATAAACCAGTGAGATTTTATTATTATTAGTGAATTGAAACCTTATTTTGAATTCTACGTGTACATATTATAATATTGTCGAAAAATGTAAAATCATTTATTTCGTTTATGTGTTTTTCCACACTAAGAAAAATTAAATGGAGAGATTTAGGTGTTCCTCATTTTGAGAGAATACGATCGAAAGACACATATCTTACAAAAACACCTTGATTCACCCCCCTCATGTTACAATACTTGATTAAAGAAAAATATGTTTTTCCTTGAATATTTATTATTAAAAAATAAAATAATATTTCTTACAAATTAATAATATTATTTTTTTAGTTATTTTATGCACTAATTGTAGCTAGGATAATTTATGTAATATTTAAAATCATACTTTTACTTGTATTATTATAATTTTCCAAGAATATGAAAGTGAATTAAAATAAAATATAGGGTTTTTATAGTGAACTTTTTTATGGAAAATGATGGTGAGGGATAGAGTTATGGGTTACACCTGGCATGGATGAATTATTTAATGTGTTTTTGTAGTCCCATAAAAGAACAATTTATTGATATAGTACTGTAATTCATTATATGTGACGCTATAAGAAATTCCAACAACCACTATTGAAGAAGGGGAATAAGATAATACACATTAAATTTGATATATAATGGACCTTCATATCATAAAGGGTATTGCTAATTTACATCATATAATAGATTATAGTGATCAATTGAAGGAGTATATGTACATTTATGTGATGATTGATTTTTAGATTCATTATACAATGATATTTCATGCTGATGTGTCATTGAAGGAGTTTGACAAGTTGATGAATTATTTCCAATGCATATTTAAATTTATTTGGACTCCTAAGATACATTGAGTTTAGTTATCTATCTTCTTGATAAATGTGGTGGAACATTGATTGTGGGACACCTTTCTTGAGACAAATAATGATAATGCACTATAGTAGATAGGATTTAAATATCATCTCAATGTAAAATTTTATATAGATACCCTATACTAGGTAACGTATAAGGAATTAATAATCCTCTAGTGTAGTTATATTTCAGTTATAAAGTATTCTATTACCATAATAGACAATCAACACTTCACTGCATATATGAGTGTGGATGAGGAGTCAAAGGTATAACACATGAAGGTGTAATTAAAATTGATTCTATAATCCAAGGATTCCATTATTAATTTTATATATTTATCTATCAAGGTACGGAAAATCTTGATAAGAAAAATTTGATATAGCGGAGTCATGAAATTTGTGGCCTAATACCTTGCCAGTCCACTAGGGACACCTCATCTTGTGGTTGAAAATGATGATGATAGGAGAAGAGTAGGTGTAAAACATACAATGCTAGTTAGAGAAGTGTGTTGTCACCTTCCAATTTTTCATGACTATCCACACAATGACTCTTATATAAGATTTGTTGTAATTTCTAGATATACTAATCCATTTTAGTGGAGTAGTGCCCTTAATGTGGGTAGTAAATTAACTTTTAGGGGTTTTTTCAATATATTGAATCATGGAGTGTGAAAAACCAGTAAATGTTTATATAGGAATCTTAATCTCTATTTTCTGTGCCTTTTACTGGGGATAGTCAACTTCCATCGAGGTGATTAGCTCAAAACATTTACCATAGTAGTAAGGTATATTTATCAGATATATAGGATTTTGAGTAAATCATCCATCCTTAGAGTTAGTTCATGGAGTTTAGTAGGAAATGATAAATGGATAATACCAATAATATTACAATAATGAAGACTTATACTGTGATATGTAAAATGATAGAATTAGATACTTTTAATTTAACTTTATTGTCATTTATATATTAAGAATATAGTGGTATATCTTAATATTATAGTAGTTATACTATCCTCTAAAATAATTATTTACCCCCAATTGGGATGGGAGTTTAAAATAATAGGAATTATCCTTCTTATACATTATTGGTAACATTATATTAATATGTTAGAGATCTCTGAGTGATTTTTAAAGAATATTTTGAAATTATTTTGGTTATGTAATAATAAAAATTTATCTAACTAAAATAAATTGTTGTCCTAAAATGGTGTTTTCCCATCCATTGTGGTTGTTTAGTATATGCATCGGGGGATGTAAAATTCTAATGTGTTCATGTCATCACAACAACAAATAGATAAATTCTTACACAATAATGATGTAAATCGTAAGACTAGGTGTAGTGACATATAAGAAGTTCCATGTTATACCACTTATTATTAACGCATATTAATACAATTTTCCTAATTTTTCATATGGTTTACCTATAAGGCCCCAGCCTTAAACATTACTTAATCTTGAGTTATTACAATATTACACATTGAGAATATTTTCAAGTTTAGAGTTTTAGAGAATTTGATCATAAAACATGCATTACATCCCACATTTAAACAAAGTGGTTACAATAAAATATAGTATTCATTTTTTACCATCAACGGAAACATATTTAAAATAAAATATGGATTCTTTCTTGACACTTCCTTGACACTATCATCGTGTCATATACCTTTCCCTTGACCTGTGAAAAACATTTCAAAAACTTGGGATGAGAATAAAAAGCTCAGTAAGGGATATACAAATATGGAAAGGAAACATGAGTACATGTTTACATAAGAATCAATGAAATCATACTTTACTCATAAAACATAATCATTTTAACATACCTCATCAAATCATGAATAAATCATAAAAATCACAAGACATAAAGGTAACTTGAGGCATTCATAACATTCTTACATAGGGAGTAACCCTCTTGGTTACGTTTGGAATACCCATCATAGTATATTCCTTAAATATCTTTGGAGAAACCTCAATGCTTAACCCCTTCTCATTACCCAATGCATTGGAGAATATATCGGGCTCACCCACCCTATGTTTATCACAGAACCACCCATCTTCATAATAATTCCCAAGAACCATAACATAATCGTATCACATAAAACATGTATAAAGGAAATATAACATTTCCACTTTTCAATCACAAGATATCAATACAACACATTTATATAAAAACATTATGAAAACCATTTTCAATAACAAAATAAAAGAAAAGTAAAACATGGTATTTATTTTTCTTTTACAAAGAAGTCATGGCTTGTAGAGGAAGCCGAAATTCAAATAATGGTAACAGCAGCGGAGAAGTCGTTGTCGCCGCATACATACGACAAAAACATTCCATTTTTTCGTTTAGTAAAACGCTTCATATAAAAAATATTCCTTTTAGATAAACATAAAATTCAAAGGGGTTTATACACCATATAAAAGGAGGATGTGTATAAAACAATATATGCCTCAATGAAAAGAGATTGAGATGATGTCCCATACCTCGGGTCCGACTTGACTCGATCATTCTTTAACCTCCTGAATAATAAACTGGGGTTAATTTATACTTTATTAAGAACATTTTTCAAGTTCATTATTATTTTTATATCACTTATTACCATGTCATGAACACTATGTAATTATTTAAGTTAATAACGGCCGGTTTAACGATCATTGGTACTTGAGTCAAAAATAAACTCTTTATAATTAAATGTTGTTCATGTATCAAATATATCCAGATTTATATTCATGATGTAGATATCATATATATAATATATATCTAGTATATACATGCATTTATAATATTACATAACGTATAGAGGTAAGAAATGAAATGCACCGTTCATGGACACGGTAAGCCGTACGTACGCATGAACGCTACTTTCATTTCTATTTTGTATTTTACGGAATGGAATAATAATGATATAAAGGTATATTATAATTCCAGTATAATATCATATTTAATATCATTAATTACATCCTTTATACAGCCCACATATGGCATTAATGAATCAAATCACTTTGAGGGGGCGGTAGTCCGCACTTCCTAAAATGATGATATCACGTTTACCCATAATGGAAACCATAAAGGTATGTCAAAAATGAAAAATACAAAAGATTATGTAAAACATAATCATATTATATATCATATATAAATATAGTGTCATCTTAATGGCCACCTTTTAAGGTGATAAAATAATATTGAACAATCATCGTTTCGTGAGGCAGAAATTCGCCATCCATGGAAATAGTATGTTATTTAACCATTAGATGTAGGTGTGTGTATGTGTAGCTGAAATACATATTATAAAAACATCCTAGTATATGGAATATACTGGTTTTGTTACATAAGAAATGAATAAAAATAGTTTATGGGGTTGGAGAAGCAAAATAAAACATAAGAGCACAAGAGAAGACACTACCTTTAAATCCGGTAACTCTTTTTGATTTGAGATCAAAGGCTTCCTTGGGAAGAATTATGCCGAAAGTGAGGCTCCTAAGAGTTATATAGGGATGTGGAGAGACAAAATGGGCAGGGTTTGGCCGAACCAAAGATTTGTAAGTGTGGTTATGGTGGTAGAGGTGGGGGCCTTTTATAAGACGAGAGGAGGGGCACTCTTGGAAAGATATAAAATTTTACTTTATTATAAAATGATTTTCAGATTTTAAAGGTCCCAAATTGATTCAATTATAGGATAAGGTGATAAGGGTTAGAAATATACTCATCCAATAGGTTTTTGATAACTTAATGTTATAGTTTTAACATTATCTTTTCATTTTATTTAAATCCTTTATTAATGAGGTAATCACTGCATCATTATGATGTCATAAATAATTTAATTTATTTAATGTCTAAAAATTATAAAAAAAATATTATGATGTAGGAAATATTTTTTATCTTTACAATGAATATTTATAGTCAAAAGGATTACTTGTATAACTCCATTTAAAAATCGTTTTAGTAAAACAACTCATGTTTGTGTCATTTTTACTTTTACTTTAAATAAAAGGCATTAATGTCATTATCTTACCCAAGTGGCTCCATGGGTTCCCAAAAATCAACCCAGGGGTTATCATGGTCGGCCATGACACATCCAATAATGTTAGGACATGTGTAATGTTCATTTCATATTATTAAAACATTATTCTTACCTTAAATTACATTAATTACCTCTAATTGCGATTAAAAACTTAAAAGTTACTATTCACCAAAAAAAAATTATTTTAATCCAATTGAACCACATTTTACTTATTAATGACAACCATGTATGTCGGATTTTTGAAATTCAAAACACAGAGGTGGTAAAATTTCATTTAAATGAAAAATCAGTTTTTAAGTACCACTTAGTGGTTTCACTATTCATCAAAAATTGAGGTTTTTCAGAAAAATACCAAAACATCACCCCAAGCTATATTTGATATTCCGAATTAAAAAATGATGCATATTTTATAAAATTCAATATATATAAGTTACATTAATTAATTTAATAATTAATTCCCGCTGTCATAGCAAATAGTGTGTTTTTATGAAACAATAAGTATCAAAAGATTGACACTAGTTTAAGTCCAATTTGAAAGAGAAATTAATTCCAATGACCACCATTGGATTAAATGGTAACAATATATTATAATTTCACCTTAAAACCAATTAAAAATATAATATAATCATATAAACAAATTAGATTAAAAATAGGGTTTGAATTAAAATACAACATTTTTCACTATTCATTAAAAAAAAGAACATTATCAGAAAAATACCATAAATTTATCCAAAGTAAATTTCAATGTCCCAATCATATAGAATAAGTTTATTTTGAAAAATATAGCTTATAAAATTGTCAAAAGATATATTTAAAAATGGTTTTCCATCAAAAGGCAGTAAAACAATCTTTTAAAAATATTAGTGTATTCTATGCTTAAGATTGGATTTATTCTCATTTTAAGCCTATAAAACACTCTCTAATTCAATAATAGACATAGATAAAAATATCTATTATTAATTACTTACATGGGATGTTTCATCCTTCCCCCCTTTAGAAAATTGCAACCCCGCAATTTATTTACTTATCGAATAAGTGGGGGTATTTAGCCCTCATTGCATTTTAAGATTCCAATGTTGCCTCATCAATAATGTGGTTTTTCCACAATACCTTTACCTGATGATTCACCTTATTTTGTAACAATTTCTCTCTATGGTCTAGAATCTGGGCTGGTTGTTCCTCATAAGATAGGTTCTCTTCCAAATGAACTGCCACTGGACTCAAAATATGAGATTGATCTGGCATATACTTTCTCAACATCAAAACATGAAAAACATTTGGTAACTGACATAAACTCAGAGGTAAAGCCACTCGGTAAGCAACTGATCCATCTCTCTCCAGAATTTCATATGGTCCAATGAACCTTGGACTCATTTTTCCTTTATTACTATATCGCATCAAACTTTTCCATGCTGAGACTTTGAGAAAAACATGATCACCTACCTCAAAAGATAGATCCTTCCTCCAGTTATATGCATAACACTTCTGCCTGATCTGAGCTATTCTCATGTGTTTTTGTATCAACATAACTTTTTCTGCCAACTCTTCTACCAATTCTGGTCCCATCAACTTCCTTTCACCCACTTCATCCCAAAAAGTTGGTGTTCGACACCTCTTCCCATATAACGCCTCAAATGGTGCCATCTGTATAATGGAATGAAAACTGTTATTATAGGAAAACTCAACCAAAGAAATATGTTGGTCCCAACATCCCTGATAATCCATCAAACACGCACATAGCATATCCTCCAAATACTGAATTGTTCATTTTGACTGTCAATCTAATTGAGGATGAAAAGCTGTACTAAAATTTAATTCACTACCCAACGACTTCTGAAGGCCTTTCCAAAAAATAGAAGTAAACCTGGGATCACGATCCGATAAAATGGAGAGGGGAACTCAATGAAACCTGACTATATCTTTAAGATACAATCATGAAAGATGATCTGGGGAAAAACTATCTCGTATAGCAAGGAAATGAACAGATTTAGTCAAGCGATCAACAACAAACCAGATTGCATTTTTACCTCGAGGTGTCTTCGGCAATCCCACAACGAAGTCCATGGATATATTTCCCCATTTCCATTCTGGTACTAGTAAAGGCTGAAGAATCCCTTTCCGTAACTGCTGCTCTACTTAACCTGTTGACAAGTCAAACACTTCACAGTAAAATCAGCAATATCTCTTTTCATTCCATCCCACCAGTAATACTCCCGCAGATCTCTGTACATCTTAGTACTTTCAGGATGAACTAAAAATGGAGAACAATGAGCTTCACATAAAAATGATCTCTTCAACAGTGAATCACAAGGCACACACAATCTCTTCCCAAATATCAAAACAAAATCATTATCAATGTTTAATTCAGGAAACTTACCCTTATGAAACAGCTCTACCTTTTTCTAAAACTCACTATCTTACTTCTGTGCTTGCTTGATTCTATCTGATAGAGAAGATTTCACGGAGACCTGAAACAAAACAGAAGGACATCCTGCACCAAAAAATTCTATTCCATAGTTCATCAAATCCTTAACCAAATGATCACGTTCCAAACGAAACATTGTTAATGAAGCATTAATTTTTTGACTCAACGCATCAGCCACTTTATTTTCTTTTCCCGGTTGGTAATGAATTGTACAATCATAATCCTTGATTAATTCTATCCTTCTACTATGTCTCATGTTCAATTCATTCTGAGTGAATATATACATTAAACTTTTGTGATTGGTATATATTTCACACTTTACTCCATACAAATGATGCCTACCAATTTTTAAAGAGAAAACAACAGCAACTAATTCCAAATCATGTGTAGGGTAATTTACCTCAAGAGTTTTCAATTGCAGTGAAGCATAAGAAATTACCTGATCATTCTTCATTAAGACACAACCATGTCCTTTCAATGAAGAATAAATGTAGATAACAATCTCGCCATTCTTGGAAGGTAGTGACAAAACTGGAGCATTCACCAATCTTCATTTCAATTCCTAAAAATAATCATTACATTCATATGTCCAGATAAACTTAACACCCTTCCGAGTAAGCTTAGTCATTGGACTAGAAAACCGTGAAAAAATTCTATCAAACCTTTGGTAATAGCCTACCAAACCAAGGAAGCAACAAATCTCAGTTATATTGGTGGGTCATGGTCATTCTTCCACAACCTTTGTTTTTGAAGGATCAACAATTACCCCACCTTTAGAAAGAATATGACCAAGGAAACAAATTTGTTGCAACCAAAACTCACACTTGCTAAATTTCCCAAACAATTTCTTTCCTTTTAAGGATTGCAAGTTGGTTTTTTTCACAGAAAAGGATAGAAGGATTCTTATAAATTATTTTTTCCTCAACATTTCCCACATGTGTTTTTACAAAAAGTTCAGGAGTCATTTCTTGAGATGGTATTCCCATTTTACTAGAAACGTTTTCAGAGTTGAAAGAATGTGTAGACCCCGAATCAAACAACACACTGGAATAATCAGAAAAAACAAACAATGTACCGGATAAAACTTCATTTGATGGCCCGACATCTACTGAAGTAGTTCCAAAGGATTTCACCACCCATTTCTGCTTGTAGTCAAACTACTTCCCATCACTCGAGCTCTTTGTCGGACACTCATTTGCATAGTGACCCATCTCATTGCACTTAAAACATTTCACTAACTGTAAATCAAATTTGGTCTTACCATCACCTTGATCTTTTCAGTTCAATAACGAGCCTTATGTCCCATATTACCGCATCTGTATCACTTTCCAGAATTCAGAAGACATTCCACATCATGCCTTTTACCACATTTATCACAAACTGGAAACATAGTTATCTTACCATCAGAACGTTTTGAAGAATTATTTCCTTTCTCCTACCACCTCGGTCTCTTCTTTTGTTGGTAGTTATAGAACACTTGATCATCTCAAAACTCCATTTCCACCTTCTCAGCACATCAAACAAGCTTTTCATAACTTTTGATCTCACGAGAAGCCAATTCCCTTCGATATTTTGGCTTTAATCCTGAGTAAAAACGATTGATTTTACTATCATGGTCTCGGATAAAATTTGGAGCATACCATGCCAATCGAGTGAACCTCTCTTCGTAGGCAGCCACTGAGTCTTCATCTTGCCTCAATTCCAAGAATTGTTTTTCCAACTTAAGTCGAACATCCTTAGTAAAATACTTCTCAAGAAACTTACCTTTGAATTCATCCCAGTCGAGAGAATCAATCTCATCAGCATCCCTGATATTTTTAACCATCGACCACCACTGATCTGCTTCACCCTCCAAACGGTAAATAGCAAGACTAACCTTTTGATTGTCTAAACACCCCATGACATCGAAAATCTTATCCAGTGCTTTAATCCACCCTTCAGCTAGCACAGGGTCAGATGATCCTCTGAATGATGGGGGATGTTGCCTCATGAAGTGTTCCACAACTGACATGTTCCTCTGCGGTTGATTTGGTTGATCTCGTGCATGGATACCACTATCATTTATCACTTGAGTCAACTCCACCATTACTGCAACAAACTGTTCCGTTCCAATTCCGACCATCTCAGGATGCTGATTCGAAAAGTTATTTCCTTCTGTATGCCTTCCTAACACTTCTTCCCTGTTTCCTTGGCGGAAATCCATTCTAAACAAACATGTCTTAGATGAAGCAACATGGTAATCTTCAAATGCTATATCATTCCAATTTGACCATAAAAAAAATATTATTGGATAATCATTTAATAGAATTCTAACTCCTAATGTTATCTAAACCGACCTCTGATACCAACTATAAGGCCTCAGCCTTAAACCATAATTAATCTTGAGTTATTACAAGATTACACATTGAGGATCTTTTCAGGTTTAGATTTTTAGATAATTAGATCATAAAAAATGAATTACATCCGACATTTAAACAAATTGATTACAATAAAAGATAGTATTCATTTTTTCCCATCAACGGAAACATATTTAAAATAAAACATGGATTCTTTCTTGAAACTTCTTTTTCACAATCATCGTATCATGTAACTTTCCCTTGACCTATGAAAAACATTTCAAAAACTTGGGATGAGCAAAAAAATCTCAGTAAGGGATATAAAAATATGGAAAGGAAACCTGAGTACAGGTATACATAAGAATCAATGAAATCATACTCTACTCATAAAACATAAGCACTTTAACATACCTCATCAAATCATGAATAAATCATAGAAATCATAAGACATAAAGGTAACATGAGGCATTCATAACATTCTTACATAGGGATTAAACCTCTTGGTTACGTTTGAAATACCCATCACAATATATTCCCTAAATCTCTTCAGAGAAAACTCAACGTTTAACCCCTTTGCGTTACCCAATGCATTGGAGAGATATATCAGGCTTACCCACCCATAGTTTATCATAGAACCACCCGTCTTCATAATAATGCCCAAGAACCATAACATAATCATATCACATAAAACATGCATAAAGGAAAAATAACATTTCCACTTTTCAATCACAAGTTATCAATACAACACATTGATATAAAAACATTATGAAAACCATTTTCAATATCAAAATAAAAGAAAATTAAAACATGGTATTTATTTTTCTTTTAAAAAAAGGTATGGATTGTAGAGGAAGCCGGAACTCAAATAATGGTCACGGCGGTAGAGAAGTCGTTGTCGCCGCATACGTACGACAAAAACATTACCTTTTGTCGTTTAGTAAAACGATTCATATAAAAAAGATTCCTTTTGGATAAACTTAAAAGTCAAAGGGGTTTATACACCGTATAAAAGAAGTTTGTGTATAAAACAAAATATGCCTCAATGAAAGGAGATTGAGACGAAGTCCCGCACCTCAGGTCCGACTTGACTCGATCGTTCATTAACCTCCTGAATAATGAACTTGAGTTAATTTCTACTTTCATAAGAACCTTTTTCAAGTTCATTATTATTTTTATATCACTTATTACCATTTCATGAACACTATGTAATTATTTAAGTTAATAACGGTCGTTTTAATGATCATTGGTACTTGAGTCAAAAATAAACTCTTTATAATTACAAGTTGTTCATGTATCGAATATATCCATAGTTATACTCATGATATATATATCATATATATCATATATATCCAGTATATACATGAATTTATAATATTACATAACGTTTAGTGGTATGAAATTAAATGCACCGTTCATGGAGACAGTAAGTCGTACGTACGCATGAACGCTACTTTCATTTCTATTTCGTATTTTATGGAATGGAGTTATAATGATATAAAGGTATATTATAATTCCAGTATATTATCAAATATAATATCATTAATTACCTCCTTTATACGTACCACATAAGGCATTAACGAATCAAATCACTTTGAGGGGGCGGTAGTCCGCACTTCCTAAAATGAAGATATCGCGTTTACCCATAATGGAATCAATAAAGGTATTCCATATATGAAAAATAAAGAAGCTTAAGTAAAACATAAACATATTATATATCATATATAAATATAGTGTCATCTTAATGGCCACCTTTGATGGTGTTAAAAGAATATTGAACAATCATCATTTCGTGAGGCAAAAATTCGCCATCCACGAAAATAGTATGTTCTTTAACCATTAGATGTAGGTGTGTGTAAGTGTATCTCGAATACATCTTATAGAAACATCCTATTATATGGGAGATACTTGTGTTTTTACAAAATAAATTAATAAAAATAGTTTAGGGAGTTCGAGAATCAAAATAAAACATAAGTACACAAGAGAAGACACTACCTTTAAATCGGGTAACTATTTTTGATTTGAGCTCAAAGGATTCCTTGGGAAGAATTATGCCCAAAGTGAGGCTTCTATGTGTTATAGAGGGATTTGGAGAGAAAAAATGGGTGGGGGTTGGCCGAGCCAAAGGCTTTGGAAGTGTGGGTAAGGTGGTAGATGGCGGGGGGGCTTTTATAAGAGGAGAGGAGGGGCACTCTTGGAAAGTTATAAAAGTTTACTTTATTATAAAATGATTTCCGGTTTTAAAGGCACCACATTGATAAAATTATAGGATATGGTGATAAGGGTTCTAAATATACTGATACAATAGGTTTTTGAAAAGTATATGTTATAGTTTTAACATTATCTTTTCATTTTATTTAAATCCTTTATTAATGAGGTAATCGCTGCATCATCATGATGTCATAAATAATTTAATTTATTTAATGTCTAAAAATTATAAAAAAACTATCATAATGTAGGATATATTTTTATATTTCCAATGAATATTTATAGTCAAACATATGACTTGTATAACCCCATTTAAAAATCATTTTAGTAAAACAACTCATGTTTGTGTCATTTTTACTTTTACATTAAATAAAATGAATTACTGTTGTTATCTTACCCATGTGGATCCATGGGGTCCCAAAAATTGACCCCTGGGTTTTCATTTACGGCCATGACACAACCATTAAGGTTAGGACATGTGTCAAGTTAATTTCATATTATTAAAACATTATTCTTACATTAAATTACATTAGTTACCTCTAATCGCGATTATAAACTTAAAAGTTACTATTCACCAAAAAAAATTAATTTAATCCCATTGAATCTCATTTTACTTCATAATTACAACCATGTATGTCGGATTTTTGAAATTCAAAACAAATAGGTGGTAAAATTTCATTTAAACGAAAAATCAGTTTTTTAAGTACCACTTAGTGGTTTCACTATTCATCAAAAATTGAAGTTTTTCAGAAAAATACCAAAACTTCACCCTAAGATATATTTGATATTATGAATTCAAAAATGATTCCTATTTTACAAAATTCAAAACATATAAGTTACATTAATTAATTTAATAATTAATTCCCGCTGTCAGAGCAAATAGCGTGTTTTTATGAAACAATAAGTATCAAAAGACTGACACTAGTTTAAGTCTAATTTCATTGTGAAATTAATTCCAATGACCACCATTGTATTAAATGGTAAAAATATGTTCTAATTTAACTTTAAAACCAATTAAAAATATAATATAATCATATAAAAAAGTTAGATTAAAAAGTGGTTTTGAATTAAAATACAACATTTTTCACTATTAATTAAAAAAAAGAACATTATCAGAAAAATACCAGAAATTTATCCAAAGTAATTTTCAATGTCACAATAATAATGAATAAGTTTATTCTGACAAATATATCTTATAAAATTTTCAAAATATAGATTTAAAAATGGTTTGCAATCAAAAGGCAGTAAACCAATATTTTAAAAATATTAGTGTATTACATGCTTAAGATTGGATTTATTCACATTTTAAGCATCTAAAACACTATATAATTCATTAATAGACATATATATAAATATATATTATTCATTACTTACATGGGAAGTTACATTACCTATGAATTTAAAATTATAATTTATGATTATAGTCTTATATATAATAAAATTGATTTTAATTTTTCTATATCATATTGATTTATCTTTGTAATGTTGGTTAAAATTATATATTTTTGAGATCAAAGAAAATGGATCATTGGGATAAGTAAATCTGTATTTAGTTCCGATCTTTTTTTCCAAAATTAAACACAAAAGGATTATCCATTGTATAGTCAATAATGAATTTATATTAGTGATGATGAATATAACCCATTCCATGAATCAATGATCTATTTTAAAAATTAGAATGTGAGTGACATTTTTCCCGAATATTTGTCTACTTCGGATATCATCAACTTTGTTTGATCCCTTAAGATATTACAAATATGGATTTTTCAAGCTAGAATGTGAATTTTGAGAGATAATTCTTGCCTTTTTTATTGAAAAAATCAACATCCATGTATATAGAATTGATGAAATATATCATATATCCCTTTTCAGACTCATACATTTTCATTATTGGATGGCATTTTGATATACTCAATGGAAAGAAAATATTATTAGAGGAATATCCATCCCATTTTATATACCTTATGGAAACATAATCTTTATTCAATGATATCAAAATGTTACTTTGGGATATGGGAAGTCATTTTTATTTTCCCTATGATATCAGTGTCTTGGATTTTTGTGTATCTGAATAATCTAAATTCTATTTTGTCTGGTGAGGATCCATATAATGTATTTGATAAGCAAATTTCATGTTATTATAGGGAATTATAGACATTTCATCCAATAAAAATTTATATTTCTAATACTTTTATTGAATTGACTATGGAAGTGGATATAATTGTATGGTCTTATTAGTGTTGGGAGGCATTTCAAGAGATGATGAAGACAGAAAAAAAATACAATATCAATACTACTTTGGAAAGGGTAGAAGTTTGAGTAATACTATAATGATTCTTTTTTTTATCATAGTTTTTTTTATTCAGGATCAATATATATCAACCTAATACTTAAAAAACAAATTATTAAATGAATTTTAAAATAAATATTCAATAAATGAAACCAAATAAACAAAATTCTTGGTGTATTTGGAATATCAGATTCATAATATATAAAAGTTGAACTAAAATATAAAAATTTATTTTAATCCTCACAATGATCGTCAATGTGACATTGACATTATAAAACTACATATCATAACATGGTGAATATATAAACAAAATGAGTTATATAAAAATCATTGAATGGGGATAAACACCATAATAGAGTATAACTTGTCTTTCAAATGACATAACATGATATCATAAAAGATAAGAATAATGAATAATCACATGGGCTAATGAAATTAAGAACATGGTATAAAAATACCATGGAAACATATTATACTATAGGCAACGGAAATAATTAAATAATCATATTTTAAGGATTTCCACCAAGACAAAATAAAATTGTGGTAAGAGTCCCTTAGTGAATTAGTTTTCCTACCTAATCCCATACATAATATCTCCAGAGAAAAAAAATACCAAATGAATTTGAGTGAAATATTATAAAAAACATTATAAACATTTAATACATATTTTTTACTTAAAATGAAATGAATTATAAATCATAAAAATAATAATTACCCATGTAAATAAATGGGTTGGATAATTGTACCTCATATCATATGAAAATTGATTTCCTAAAGAAGGAATTTGAGAAATAACATTAAGACGCGTATTAACCTTTAAAATAAAGGAATAATAATCTAGGTTAATCGAAATGATGAATATATATATAATTTATAAGTATTTCATAACATTATTGTTATAATGAATGTGAGTTAGATCGATTACAGTCATAACCATACAAAAAGGTTTTGTTCATAAAGAACCCGTGCTTTGTGTTCTAGAATAATTTTGTTCTTTCACATAATTCCATGGTTAATAAAATTAGATTAATTAGTTAATAAATTTAGAACATTTTCAATTTTTTTAATTAATATAATTTTATTATGTCCATCTATAACTATTTTAATGTGATATTATTTCGAATTTCATTTTTCTGGGGTTATTCGTTACATGGTACAAAGTTCTGATGAGTTGTGGATAATTATTGAATTCATTTTAAATTGGAATAAAAACCTAGAAGTGAAAAAATAGAATTAATAAATTTCTGGAGAATTAAATAGACCCATGTTTTGAGAGGAGTTTTGAAAAAATGATGAATCATTTAGTAAAAAATGTTAATGTTTTGTAGTTTGTTCATTTAGACCATTTTACTAACCTTGATTAACTAGATTAATATTATTTAATTATAATATCATTGAAACCTTATAAAACATGGAATATTTTATAAACAATTTTAATAAAAAATTATAATAATAAGATCATTATATATGTCCTTGAAGGTGGTGGTGAAAGATAAAGTGTGTTGTTTATGGTGGTGTGGACAAACCGTATTGTGAACAACATTTTCAACTAATAAAAAATTGAAGGGAGGGGTAGAATTTGTATATTTTATGATCAAAATGACATTAATGAAAATTTATAATACTATATTAAATATTTCATGTTTGATTAGGGTGTCTAGGATAATATAGAAGAAAAAAATAATTAAAAATTTAATATTTTAGAAAATTACCTCTGGAATGTCATATATCAAATATAATCTTTTATGTACATTATAATGGTATTTGAATGCGAGTATGAGAACAAGGATGTGAGGGATTGTATTGGGAAGATATTTAGGAATATATATTGAAATATTCAAGGCATATAATGAGTGAAGAGTAGGGTGGAGAGAGGTGGTATGGGAGGATAGGTTCCTTTTTGACTATTATAATCATTAGTTTGTTGTTATGGATAAATACTATAAATAATATTTTTTTCTATGACAACATTTTGGAAAATATGCATGTGATTCTATACTAATGGGTTCTTACATTGGGTATGAATCCAATGCATTTAGCATAAAATGTTAAATACCGTATCGTTCCATATTTTAATATACACAAAAATTATAACAATTATTGAAGTATAAAAAAGTCCCCATTACCATTTTTTATAAGTTTATATTTCAAAAATTAAATACATTTTTTTAAAATATTTTCCCAAATATATGAAATTTAATTTTGAAATAAAATATTTATTTATTTGAAAACATAAAATTTTAAAATAATATGGAATTTTACGATCCTTGGAAAAATTTATTATTGTCCCATAAATTTTAAATTATCATTATAATAAAACATAATATTAATTTATAGAAAAAATTTTAAAATATAAAATTTATCTTAAATAATTATATTTATTATTAAATTTAAATTGAAATATGTATGTTTTACAAAAAACAATAAATACAATTATAATTTTCAATTTTTTTACATTTACCATAATATATACATGTCATATTTTTATTTAATAAAGTACCTAAAATATTATTTTTTTAACTCCATTGTAGAGGATACTATTATAATAGTCATTTTCTGTACCAATATTCATAATACTATTCCAATGGTTATATGGGTTCCCTTCACTATATAAATAACTCATATTTAATTAACTTTGTTTTTATTTTATTTTTACTAAGGTCTATATAATATGATTTTTAAAATGAATATTTCATTTTTAATATTATACTTCACTTCTAGAAATGTTTTTCATGAGTGTAGTGATTATTGTGTATCAGGAAATTCTAAATATTTAAACTTTTAGTTAACTTATTTTCTATATTTTATCCCAATGGAATATTCTCAATTCATATGTCCATTTTTTTTTCTAAATCTAGTTTTAAAATAAATATATATTTGGTAATATAATTTAATAAATTTTCATTATATAATTTGACTTAATATTACTGAACAATGTATTCATATAGAAAATTAAATTGATAATATATTTCCTTGTTATATTAACCCCATATGAAATTTTACCACTAAAATTTTTTATTGTACATTTAGGTGAAAAATTTTGAGGGTGCATCTACATCATGGATCCCATTTGTATACATATCACTGATTCGTACTTATGTTTTTTCATTATGCATTGACTTGGTGAGTTGCCTCATTTCATATAATTTTATCCTTATGGTATGTGGTCATCATTTAATGCAGCTCAGAAGAGAGATAATTTTATTGCTATTCCACCTCTAAATTCTAAATGTTTGGTTTATTTAATTGAAAATTCTAGAATATAAATACATGGAATACATTATGTACTTGTGGTAGTGTTGGTGGGTGTGCCAGTCTATAAGAGAAAAAAATTAATGTGATCAAGAATATAAAAGCGAATACGTACCTGTGACTGAGATCATACTTCTTCCAAATTATAGTGACTTTATTCCAAGTGTATAAATAATATAACACATTACCTCAGACCTAAAACTCTATCTTATAGACTATTGTTGGCATACGTCTTCTGTCAACTTTGGGAATTTTTAATTTGAAACTAAATGAATCAATTTTTTTTACCATTTTCTAGAAAAATTCATGTACAAAAAAATTAATTTTACAAACGTTATCCTTGAATGAAGGTGATTCAAATCTATTCCAATAAAGTAATTCATATCGATCCATTTGGATTCATCAGTGAAAACTATTATTATATGAAAATTTGACAAGTACAAGATGATTATTCCTTCATCATTCGAAGCCCATTGATCATGGTCTCTAAATTTCATCAAATGTCTAGATAGTCCCCTCAGATTTACCATTAGTTTTTGGGTGATAATATTTATTTATTTTCAATTATATATTTAATGGATTTTATAGACTCTTATAGAACATTTTGGTAAAACTGAGGTCATGAAAAAATATAATTGATAGTGTTTTTATGTAAAACCTCAACACTTCTCTGATATATATCCATTTATTTTTTTTGAGTGATTAGTCTTATAGAATTATAATGATGTAAACAGTGTTTCTGAAATGGTCAACCACATACTATATTTAGTTATTTACACTTTACTTCCTTATAGGACCATATAGAAATCCATGGTGATGTTTTCCCATTTCTATATAGGTATATCTAATTATTGCATCATCCCCCTAGATCTTTTCCTTCTAGATTTTAATTAATGAGAGAGAAGGAACTTTTATGTATATTCCACATCCCTTTTCTGTATAATGTCCCATCAATAGTGATCTTGATGATATTAATAAATATTTGTTATGCAAGTCAGCACATGCCAAAAAATAATAAATTTTATTTTTTAAAAATTCAATAATTAAATTAATTATATTATTTACAGGGGAATGAATATTTATTTATTTAATTTATGTGATAAATATAACATCAATAAAATTATTCACAAATGTAATAAAATGGATTTACAATCATGTATGGATCAATTATATATGATTATAAATCATTAATTTAGACCTGATATAGACTCATAATTAGTTAGAAAAGCTATCGAGGGTGTCTAGGGAATTTTCAGTAACCAGAACCCACCTTTGGTGGAAAAATGGCAATGTCGCACAACTAGCACATGGTTGGCACATGGGTTGGCTAACAATGTAGAAAGAAATTTATGAAAAGAAACAAATCTCATGATTTTTTCATAGGCATGAATCTTAGCCATGTGAGTGCCCTTTATTCCCAGGTAACTATGCATGGTTTCAACAAGGTTTATCCAACTATGCAGACGAACCATGAAGAAGCTATTTTATGGGTAATTTGTCCTTTTTTCCTTTAATGATTTAATTAGATCCACTCCTTCTTCAAAAACCTAGATCTAGAAAGATTTACAATTTTTTACCACATTTTGGAGCTATTATAAGGACAAAGCATGGTATTTAAATATATACTTCATTAGGTATCTATTTGAGTTTTCATTCATCATGTTGGATGTGCAATAGTAAGTACTCGAGCTTACTTTAGATATTCTTCTTCTATCTTCATCTTGACATAGTTATCATGGTGTCATCATTTTTCCTCTATCCATAGTTCTAATCTGATCTGATCCAAATCAATGCCCGATACTGGAAGAGGATAGTCATATAATCCTAAGGTTGGTGGTATATAACTCATCCCTCATGATTGTTGATTTTGGAATTTTTTGTTTTCTCCCAACCTATTTCACCGGGTTTTATTTATTTAATTTATATGGCATGCTTATAATCATTAGAATTGTAATGTTATTATCTTACCATATTTATTATTAATTGTTTTGTGGTTTTTTCCACAAATACATCCATCCCATTTAGTATATCATTCCATAGTTGTATTTTTAGTATATTTCATGTCTTTTCCACCATTTGGGGGTGACTTGTCTTGACCATTATAAGTGTAAGAATTTACATATTAAATGGATTGATTTCTATTGTGATTTGCATAATGGAAGGCATCATGTATGCTATAACTTGTTCTTCCTATGATATGTGCTTCAAATCGACAATTAAATGTGAAAGGGAAATGGGAAGGTATAATAGGTATTTAAATTGACAGGATTAATTGTTAATGATTAATTATTTATATGCTTATAGAAGACCTTACCATATCAATGGAAGGAGTAGGAATGATCCCTAATTATTAAATATTCCTTAAAAGGAATTAAAAAAGGTTTCATGTTACTTGGTATGGTAACACAAATAGAAGCCAAAATTTGAATCAAATGAAATACTATGCGACTTCATAATTAATTGGAAGTGGCATAACTCGAGATCGCCTTGGATCCCTATTGAGTAATCCCATTATCACTCAGGAACCCCATTATAATTAAAGGATACAACATTCTTATGTTGAGACCCACCTAGATCCTGATCCCTTTCTTTTCATTGGATTCCTCCTATGAAAATGTAGGATCCCTTCAATATTATTGCATGATGTCATGGAAAACTCATTAGATGTAACCTTTAAAAGTAGTTTCAATAGTTTGAGACCATTATAACTAGTCACTCCACAACCCTATTTTACCATGAAAGAACTCATTCGACTGAGAAGGAATATTATTGTGGAACTCATTGGACTATGCTCCTTGGATTACACACTTATCAGTCTCATGTTGTAGTTATTAATGTTTTTTCAACCCTTGAGGTCTATGTTGCCTTGGATATTACATTTGAACATCATTATTAAATACAATTACTTTTTTTCTTATTAAAAGATGAAACCTACATGATTATTATCATGTTCCATATTATAAAATTATAACAACCAAATAATGAATATGTTACATGTTCAGACACCTATCCATGGATGAATAAGGTACTTTGGT
This sequence comes from Viscum album, assembly GCA_963277665.1. NCBI lineage: Eukaryota > Viridiplantae > Streptophyta > Magnoliopsida > Santalales > Viscaceae > Viscum > Viscum album. The sequence goes on along the minus strand of OY728146.1, from coordinate 1,575,637,643 downwards.
ATTTAGTTACATTATATTTCTTTTCTATATATATGCATGCATGCACATTGATACATTTGAATTACACATGCCAAATGGTTTAGACACCATCAGTGGTTTCCCACTATGATTTATCTCACACACTCTTCAGGCTCTATTTGGTACGTAGAGGGGATTACCTGATTGAAGGTGTTGATAATGTAATGTATACAACTTCGCACACTTGATTGATTTCAATTTATGATGGAGCTTCATAGTAGATGATCGAGCCAGAGCTTAAGATGCTTAGGATAGACTTTTTATTTCCTTTACAATTTTGTGGAATATGTTATTCAATATGTCTTGTATCCATGTTTTCTAGTTTTCTAGTCTCATGACATATCATCATCATTTTTTGTATGCTTGTATGTTATTATAGTTATTTCTGTTACTATTAGTAGTGACTCCATTTTCCACTATGCCTTCTTTTAACTTTTATTTCTTCTACTATTGACAAATTATTATCGTGACACGTTGCGCTAAAGATTGTTAATGAAGTCCTAGTCTAACCAAAAACACACCCTAGGACCTCGTTGCTAGTTTCAGTCCTCAGATGTTTGGGGAGATGCGCTTTCGACCATGTGGAAAACTGATCCTTGGGCACCAACAATGTGAAATTACGGTAGAGGATGTTAAAAAGATGTATAATATGAGTATCCTTTCATGTTTTACTATTTGAAAACAATATATTATAGATTTTTAATGATAGGAACTTGGTCAAAAATTAGTCTTGGGCGTCATGAACCCATGATTGGGATAAAGGCCAAGTTGGATAAATTATATTTGTTGTTCTTTTTTTCATATTATTGTTGACATTATTTCACCATTCAGGGACATATATGTTTTGTGGTGTTTTTGCTTATTACTCTATCTGTGGACTTTCATTCATCCTTGGCTCGATGATATGAGGGGAAGGACTATTGTAACATGCATCATTATAGGAATGTAGAATCTTCATTTTTTAAATATTTCCATGTGAAATAGGTACATTTCACTATTATTCATTGCTTTATTTATCTGTGATTTTTTAGTGATGCTATTAAAGTCATCTTATGAGTGTATTATTGTCAGTTGTGATTGAGTGATTTCCTTACTCAATCCATGAGCAGTATGGGCCCTCAAGAGATGGGATGAGTAATTTACGTAGTAAATCGATTATTCAATGAATAAGTGGTTGTCACTTCCGGTGATATGGTGCATTAGAACTCATTCAACATAAATGAATATCCATTATAATGTGAATCATGACATCTAAAATTAATATGTTGCACATCCTTACCCCTCCATGGCAGGTTTATGAAATGTAAAAGATGAACGTTGAAATTATATATAAAAAAAAATGAAACTTATACTTGGACACTTACTAATACATTGATGTATAATCAGGTAGTTGGGGTTGTATTCCTTGCATAGTGATTTTTAACTTTTCCATAATACACAATTGATTCAATATTTCTAGTTAAGCATGTTCTAAGATGTGTGTTTGACATTTGTAGACAAATGACCCTATGGTGTCCCCGTATCATACACCCAGAGGGTGGAAATGACTATGCTCTAGATATGGTGGGCCCAGAGCAACCACTCATTACTCGTGGAGTTCTAGTTGAGAGCCTCCTTATGTACCTGATCTGAAATTTTATTCATAAGATCATGATATTTTTCTATTTTTTGATGTATTCCATGCATAGTTATACATGTGTTTCATCTGTGATGGCTGATCTAACTTGTGAGTTCGTACAGTAGCGTCCTCCAACCTTTATATGGTATGTAAGTCCATAGGCTGGTCAATCTTGGATAGAATCCACCCTATATATATTTGAGCTTCTAGTGTTGCATCTAGAGAAGATGGTCAATCATGCCACAAAAATGCTTCGAGATTCAGCCATGCGTTGGTGTGATGTGATTACACATGCTGGTTGTGATTAGGGAATGTTTTGGGTTTATTTATTTGCAGCCTTCTATGATATGTTCTTTATTTATATGATTAAATCCAATATAACAAGAGAGTTCATCCATCTCGATCCAGGTTTTATTTAATTTATATAATATTCAGAATGTGTAACAGAGTGGTAGTGATTTGCACTACTTCTAGCGGGTGATGAAATTTTTCATTATAGGCACATCGAGTATGGCCTTATATATCCCAACTTTATGAAGGTGAATTTATTTTCCTTCCTACCTTCAATGAAATATTAAAAGAGGATCCTATCACTTAGCACAAAATGGGTGATGGAAACAGTATCATGCATAAAGGATCAGTTCTACGTTAGGCCAATAGTTCTTTCGGTGGCTGGAAACGTCCTCTCATGGTTTCTTATCATGGGAGTGACAACTAGATTTCCCATTTTAGTATAACTAAAGTGTGTCAACAGTGTGGACAATGGGGGACCATGAATCCTAATTGTTATAGAGACCCAATGGAATGTGAAGTTTGAGGCCATATTGGATATCCCCAGAATATTTTTAGGACCATTCAAGAAGCTTTGACTAGAAATGGATCTATGATAGGTTCACCTTAAAGAGAAGAATCTATTTAACTGTGTTAGGAGACCAGTGGTATTAGTACCTGCAGTTCTGGAAGGTGAGGAGGTCACGAACATGGAAGCTAGACCCCTGATCACCAGAAGCACCAGTATAGTATGTTTGATTATGGTAGTCCATCTTTATCTCAATCCTATGGACTATGTCAGTGGAATTTACTACAACAAATACACGAGGATCAAGAAGCATGACCATATACAGTACATGGTACTATTCTTGTGGCATCTAATATAGTGTCTTCTTTATTTGATACAGGCGATGCGAACACTTTTATATCCTTATCTATCATGGAATGTCTCAGACTTGAGATATTGTATTAATATGGTATAATGACCCTGGATAAAACGTTTGGGGTACGAAAAGATGTCATATTATTGTGTAGGGACTTCCCCCATATTGTAGGTTTTTACGCTTTTTATAGAACCTATTCATTCTTAAGATGACATACTTTTATGTTATTCCTTGGATGGATTGGTTGGTTCAATATCCAGATTTTTCAGACTATTATCGTTGTAGGGTATCATTTACCTCACCATAGGGAAGTAGTTATCTACATAAGGGTGAGTGGGATGGCATGACTAGTAAAGGTCGAACAGAGCATCATGGGCTAGGTGAAGTGACATCCTTAATTTAGAATCTCTTCATAGAGGATCAGGCTTGATGAATAGTTGATTTCCCTCCTGTTGTGGATCGTTTCGGGGGAATCTATCTTGAAAATTTCATTAGAATACCTCCTAATATAGAGGTAAATATTACAATCAATATTGTTCCAAGAGTAGCTATGTTGTCCATTCCTCGATATAGGGTGGCACATATAGAGATTTATGAGCGCAAGTAGTAGTTAGATTATTTTTAGGCCAATGGTTTTGTACAATATAGTACTTCTTATTGGTTTTTCTTGTGATTTTTTTCATTAATGAGTAATTATCCCTATTTCTATGCAGGGATTATAGAAGGGTGAAGAAGACTATGATCAAGAAAAAATATCCAGTACCTCAAATAGATGATATACTTGACCAGTTTCGAGGAGCTAATGTTTTTCGTTAAGATCATATTTACATAGGGTTATAATCATGTGTGATTTAGACCATTAGACATACCTCATACATGTTTTCATAGACCGTATGGTCTATATGAGTACATTGTTATTTTAAATGATCTTACAAAAATGCCAACCATTTTAATGGATCTTCTGAATAGTTTGTTGGTGGTCTTTTCTGTTGTCATCATTTTCTATTCTCAAACTCATAGAGACCATTGCATACATCTTGAGATAATTCTATGTATACTAAGAGAGGAGCATCTCTATACCAAGCATGCCATGTGCCACTTCTAGATCGACAAATTCCTTTTCCTAGGTCATATCATCTCAAAATCATGCATATATATCCACCAATAAAAGGTTAGTACTGTAGTTTCCTTGGATAATCCCATGATTGTGTTTGATATAAATGGTTTCTTGGAGATGACTGTATATTAGATACATTTCATAGAAGACTTATCTTGTCTTACTTCATATCAAATTGGCCTTACAACGAAGGGTGCCAATATCCAATGGTCATAAGCATGTGAGATACACATTCATGAATTGAAGGGGTGTATGGGTTTTAGCTCTTATTCTAATTTTTCCCAAAAGAGGTGTTGGTTATACTATCTTCTATGATGCATCAGACATCAGATTGGGAGCAGTGCTGATAAATGAGGACAAAGTCCTTTCATATCGTACTAGTAATTTTAGACCTTATGAGAAAAATTACCCGACACCCAACCTTGAGATTGTAGTTATTTTCCATTCCCTACATTAATAGAGAGACTATAATTTGGGTGAAAACATTATGGTGTACATTGACTACAAGATCATCAAATATATCATCACTTGGCAAGACATTATACAGTGAATATGAGTCCAATATGTAATCTACTTTGATTTTGAGTTTTTCTAAACACCTAAAAATGGAAACGTGGATTTAGATGCACTAAGTCGGATAAATCAGCCACAATAAGTACAAGAATCCAATGATGAATAGAAGTTAATAACCCTCATATCTATGTTGCATCAAGAGACTCATGATAGTAATAGGTAGTAATATCTATCACCAATAGATCTTTCCAATTCCCACTTCATGAAGGTTAAGGGTAGAAAATTTTCTGATCTCAATGACTTTTCCCTTCGTGATAGTATATCAGGAGATGACCCACCTCCAGACATGTCTAAAGATAGAGGTGAAATCTAATGTATTCATTGACAATTCTGGTTCCCTATAGATATGAGATAGGATTTGATGAAAGAGTCTCATTACTCTCAGTGCGTAGTTCATCTTGTCATCTTAGAGATGTACCGATACATGTGACACCATTATTGGTTTCCTGGGATGAAATGTCATATATCATGATTTATAACTAGGTGTTCCACCTATCAGAAGGTGATTTGAGTGAACCAGAGACTTTCAGTATTGTTACAATAACATCCCATCCCTGAATGGAAATGGGAAGATAATTATATAGACTCTTCGGTTGGTTTACAAAGGTTACCTCATGGTAGACAAACAATATGGGTTGTCATTGATAGACTAACTCAAGTACCCCACTTCATTCATATTCAAGAGACTTTATCAGTTTATCATATGAGAAGACTATGTTGTCCACAATATCATACGACTCTATGGGGTCCCTTGTACTATCATATCAGATAAGAATGCTCATTTCAAATAACAATTTTTTCTATGATTGAAGAAATATATTGGAACACATGTTATTCTAAAATATCTTTTCACCCTCAGACCAATGGAAAATTATAACAGACAACATAGTTTTTAGAGGATATTCTTCGAGCTTGTGTCTTTGATTTTGGAAGTTCCTAGGAAAAGTGTATCCCCCTCATTGTGTTCACCTATAATAATTGGTTTTAGGTGACAATTAAGATGGATTATTTTTTAGCCTTATATGGTAGGTCATATAATTCACCCTTGTGATGGATAGATATTGGTTAAGAAGACCTTCTAGGTCATCCTCTCATTTAGGATACTTGATAGTAGGTTCAGATGAGTAGAAAGATTATTAATACTATATAGTATTGATAATAATATTTTTTATCACCTTTGATGACTTGTAGATTTAATGTTTGGGTATTGATATTTCCTTAGAGTATTGCCTAGGCTATGGAATTAACGGATACAAATGAAGGAGATGTTGTCACCCTGTTATGTTGGTTTGTTTGAGTTCTTAGAGAGAGTTGGGATCGTAGAGTATCAGTTTATACTACCTCAGTGGTACCATGAAATGAAGTATTTCTTCTACATTTAATAAATTTTCAAGTATCATTCCAACCTATATCATACCATTGATCTTGAGGTAGTTCAGTTAGATTTTGATGCTACCTTTGAGAAGTATCCAGTATGGATTTTCATACAGATCATGAATGTTCATTGAGGCCAGTATATCCCTCCAATATGAGTGTTATGGAAGCATGGACATGTATAGAATGAGACACAAGATCAAGAGGCAAAAATATGTGTTCAATATCCATAATTTTTCTCGTGTTTTTACACACATGGAAGGTGAACTCGAGGATGAGTTCTTTTAATGGGATAAGACAGTAAGAAACATGTTTTTTACTCAAGCATGGATACAATAAATTTCTCTTTAAATCGTTACTTAATACCTTATATCGATGCATAATGAGTTAGAAAATCTATTAGGGGGTTTTGGGAAAATTTTTAGTGCCAAGAAACACATTTTTTGTGAAAATTGTTGACGTACCATGGTTATCTAATGGTTTGGATAAATGTGCAGATAGAAATTTCAGAACATAACCAAATCAGATGGTTCTCACATGGATGTTTAGTAAAACCATGAAACTATCCCAACTTCACAGGTAATTATTCATGTTTTTCACGTAGTTCTAAAACTGTGCAATGAAATTGTGACCATGCTATTTGATGGGAAAATTGTCATATTCCCCTTAATAATCTAATTTGACACCCCCACATTCTTCCTAATCCATGATCCAGTGGGATTAACCTATTTTCCTCTAATTTTGGATATCATTGAAGTCCTAATCTAGGGATTGAAATTTCTCATTCATTTATGAACTGTTGGATCTTCATTTCAACACACTGGATGTGCAATTGTAAGTACTCGAGTCTTTTTAAGTCATTCTACCTCTCTATTTTTCTAGACCTAGTTATCGTGGTGTGATAATTTTTCCAATTTTTTTAAATGTACTATTATCCAGGTCAAATCAACAGTTGATACTATAGGATGAGAGTCATAAAATCCTTATGTGGGTGGTCTATAACCCATCTATCATGTTTTTTGATTTTGTAAATTGTCATTTGGGATCCACCGATGTCATTGAGTGACGTTTATTGAATTTATATGCAATTTAGATAATCATTATAACCATATAGTTTTGGTATTTCCACATATGGGATTAATTTGTTTGTTTTTATGCCCACAAATCCATCCATCCCATGTATGATGTTATCATATAATTGGGTATTTGTATTTGACACGTGTGAGCCACCATTTTAGTGTGACGTGGATTCACACTTATTAGGGTAATACTTTCTATATTAAATGGATTGATTTATATTGTGAGTTATATAATTTACTGTACCATGTATGATCATCACTTGACCAGGCTATGGTGTGTGATTCAAATTGATAATTAAATGTGAAAGTTAAATTGGAAAGTATACTATGTTTATCAATTGACTATATTATATTTGAATGATTAATAGGTTTCAAGTCTGTATCACCTCTTACCACATTAATGGAAGGTTGTGGAATGAACCTTAATTATTGAATATTTCTTAAATGTGATTGATAAAGGTTGCATGCGACAGGTAATTTTCACACTAATGAAAGGAAAGAGTTGAACCAAATAAAATTATACATGATTTTATAATTAAAAAATAGTGTCCTGGCTCAATCTCACAATGGATTCATATGGGGTAATGCCATGATCACTCGAGAACCCCATTCGGATTAAAGGAAATAACTGGATTAGGTTGATAACCACGTAGATAACAATCCATTTATATTATTTGGAAGCCTAGTATAACATTGTAGGGTACCTATAATATTAGTTCAGGATGGGTTTGAGACACTCACTAGATCGATCATCATTTCTGGTTTCAGTGCTTCAAAACAAATCCTAAACTATTTTTATCATGTGACATAAATAAAAATGTAATAATCAAATAAATAATTGGTCACATGTTCAGACACTAGATGATGGATGAAGATGATACATCGGTATTTGGTTACATTATACTAATTTACATAATATATTCATGCCATCACACTATTATTTTTCCATTACATGGGTCAGATGTTATAGAAACCCTTTGTGGTGGCCCATTGAGATATATCTCACATCCTCTATGGGTGTTGTTTGGTGCCCGTTGTATAATTCATTAATGAAGGTGATTATGAGAGGGATTATATGTCTTCAAACATTGTATTGCTTATTGTATATGATTAAGCATGATAGAAGATGACCAATCAAGATCATGTGAATCATGGAATATACATTTATTTCCTTTTTAATTTTTTAGAACATGTTATGCTTGATATCAGGTGTCCATGTTTCCTAGATTTCTAGTGACATGGAATATCATTATCCATTGTTGTATTCTTTAAAGTTATTCAAGTTAATTATTTTTTTGTTACTATTGTCTCTATTTTATGATGTGCCTTTTTTACTTGTATTGCATTTTATATTTACTTATGATTATGGTGACCCGATACACTACACTTTGTTACTGAGGGCATAGTCCCCACCACACACACACCATAGGCCCTTACTATAGGTCGATAGAAATTGTAATTTGGGTAGATGTTCTGAGGCTATGTGGCCCACTGGGCTTGAGGCACCTACTAAGTGGAATTATGGTCTGTGATGTCTCACTCAATATTGAGAATAATATTTATTCCATTAATTAATCTTAAATATAATTTAATAGTGATCAATGGAAAAACATAATGTGTGACCCATTATGTTTCTTTCTCGTTGGGAATAGGTGGGATTTTCTAAAGTCCAAGATTATTATTTTGAAATTGGTAATGGAATCCTAGGGAATGATCTTAATATTGCAACATCAACAAACACATAAGAATTATCAATGTGTAATATAATCCATTTTTCATAATATCTCATCTAGTGGGATGAAAAACCATGTCACCATCCAATAATATCAATTTTTCTTTATTTGACTAATGAAAATAAACAAGTCTTTACACCATGTACATGGAATTTAATGTGAAGGTTTTATTCAAATAAAAGGGACAAGATATAATCTTCCATAAAGTAGGAAGGAAAAAATCCATCCTCAACTTACTCATTTAGTATATGTCACACATGACACACCCAACGTATCCCACATCACTATGAATTGATATCATCAGGGTTTATGAATTACATCTAAGTACATAAGTTGTAACATTCCTTAATAATAATCATGAAGTCTATGGACCATTATAGATTCTCATAGATAGAAATATCTTATGACACCAAAACAAGAAAAATTGATTATGGTGGGACTATTCTCATAATTTTCCATCATGGAAATTACCAGGTGTAAACATCATGATAAAAAGCCTCATATGCTTATATGTACTCTAAAATAATATTTTATGTACTCTATGACCCATCCATGTACGTTATCCAAATACAAAACATAATTTTAGAATATTGTCATATCACATCAAGGTTCTCATCATAACATGGATCTATTATGATGTTATCAATGAAACATATTAACTAGAAAATTACTACATTAGATACATGTACAATGACATAAAATATGTAATAATATGTTTTATTGATATTGAATAAATTTAATATACATGTAATCATAGTATGCTCTGTTGTTTATAAGACATTATATCTGAAAAACTCACACATTGACTAGGGGAAACTACCTACGACCTTATGTCTGACTGACCTCAAATTATAATCATGTTTTTGTCAAGTCAAATAATTAGTCAATTGGTCCTCCACAATGTCTTATATAAAAAATCTACTCAATGAATCCTCACATCTCTATGAAAATTCTTCAAGATGTGACACTTATGATGTATGTTCTTTATCTTCTAATGTGACCTTGGATATTTTGTAAGATTCACCACTACAGTATTATGACAATACATTTTGATGTGATCTTTGCAGCTAGACACCAAATACAAATCTTGGATGGAGATTCAAATCCAAAATACATTTTCATTTCCCTAGAAGCAGCAATATACTAATACATTTCTATAGAATCAACAACCACATCCTACATTGATCTCTTACAACTAAATATACCTTCATTCAAAGAGAATATGTATCCCGTTTGCGACATCATGTCATATTTATCTATTTTAAAACTATCATCTTTATAGAATATGAGGACTAGTTCCTCATCTCCTCTATAGACAAGGAGGTTATCATTAGTTCACCTCAGAAACAGAAGCATATTCTAAAATTTCATCCAATGGTGGTCATCAGATCATCTCTATATCAACCCACAATATTAAATGCATAGGATACATCATGACTGGTACATAAAATATCATATACATCTTATGCAATTCCAAATGTGAACGAAATACTTATAATACTATTTCTTTTCTGATGTGTCTAAGGACACATTTTCCTAGAATGATGAATTCCATGTGATGCTAGCAACAATTGGATATTGTATTGTTCCTTAAATAATATTGTTAGTATCATATCAATGTATGTAATTTAAAATAGTTTAATCATCTTTTTAGATCTATCGGGTTGGATCATGATCATAATAATATATGATGTCTTGCCCAAGTGCTTCATAGAGAAGAATTTATTCAATCAGGCATTAATATTCTATAAGACTAGTTTTTTGTATATAATTGTTAGTATGTCATAAATGTATACTATTAAGAAAAGAACTACACTCCCACTAAACCGTTAGTGGAAAAATATTTCACATTTGTTCTTTATTAAAAAAATATCATTATTGCCATATCAAAATAGATATTCCATGACTTGGAATCTTTTGTTAATCCATAAATGGATCTATTTATCGTTTATATCTTGTTGGCCTCCATTGGAATCACAAACCCATCAGGATGTGTAATATAGAAATATTTATGAAGGACCCCATTAATGAAGGATGTTTTGACATCCATGTGATAAATATCATATTCATGGAAATCCAAAATTGAATGTATAATTTTAATGGATATCATCATTGAAACTGGTAAAAAGGCTTCTTCATAGTCAATGCGTTGATCCTGTTTAATCCTTATTGCATCCAATAACTCCTTATAGGTAATGATTTTCCTACTATGTCCAGTTTCTTCTTGAATTCCCATTTAAAAAATTGGTCTTCTCATATACTGGAGGGCCTACGAAAATCCAGAATTTGTTTTGGTACATGGAATCCATTTTAGAATTCATGGTTTTGTGCTACTTGGCTACATTGTCTCACATAATGCTACATTGTAGGTTATAAGATCATTATTAACAACCAATAACTAGTCAACATACATGTTGAAAATAATATATTAATGTTGAGGTTATCTAATCTCTCAAGTACTCCATTGTTGTTATTTGATCTCTAGAATAATTTATTCTTCCCGATGGATCTATGGAAGAAGTTTCTATCCCAACTCTTATGTATCCTGATCCAAGACATCATCATAATCTATCTCACACCCACAATATGAACAATTAATTATTTTGGGAACTATTGATATTGTTTGATATTCATCATTTGGATTTGATGTATTTGACCAATAGGTTTCACATGCGATTTAACAAAAGATTTATTTTTCTAAGAATGAAAATAATTAATTTTAAAGTAAGATAAAAGGTTTGAGATAATTTGGATGATAAATTTTTTATAAATACTATATATATTGAATTAATTTATGATTTATGGATATTTATTTGGGTAATGATATCAGTTACAACATTAGTATAATTTTGGTTATTTTTTTTGTAAAAAATTTAATTTATTTTCATGATGGTTTATACATTGTGGTTATAATTTAACCACATGAAAATAATTTTGATTTTTTCTAATTTTATAATTTTAAGAGTAATTGAAGATTATAATTTTATTGAAAATTTTAGACATTTGAATGTAGTTTTAGGGATTCAATGAAAAAACTTCTTTAATACTTAGGGTTTGGAGAAAAAGGCGATAATGTGTGAAATTTATTAATGGCTGAAATTATACATTTCATGTAACTAAATTTAATAACATTATTAGTATATATGGTAATATAATTCCCAAAAATCTATGTAAATTATCTTAATGAATCTGATTTTCCCATTAAATTCGTTTCTTATTAATGAATATTCTTTTTTACATTTCATTGAGTAATGTTTTTTTATTATTTTATCATGATCCTTCACATTCGTTTGATTTCTATTGTTAGTGACCCAACATAATTAATATGATAAAATTGTTTTCTTATATTTTCACTTTGATCTAATTTTATCGAATTTAGTATCCTAATTATGTGTTACTATACATGTCCTCTGTATTGTATTTTCCTTCATTTATATAAGAAGATTAATTAACCATTTTCCCAATGTAGGCTATCAATAAATGAATTTTAAAAAATCAATCAATTTATTGTGATGGAATTTTTATAATGAAAATATTTTATTTATTAATGCGGTGTAGAATGTATCATCCATATATTTTGAATAACATCCCATTTAATAGTGTATACAACATTCAACATGATGATTTAGAAACATGAAATATTAATATATTTTTCCCTTATTACAATGTAATTGAATTTAATTGTATAAATATAAATAAAAAAGTTATAAAATATATATAATTATCATATTAAACAAATAATTATCTACGAATTATTACTAAATAAAAAATTGTTTTTTAGTAATGCCATTTTATTCTATAATATGCTCTTTTTAAAAAAATGGTTTAATTCTATCATTTTACAGAACAATATTATTATTAAAATATAGAACATTTTATTTAATTTTATAATAAATAATCATTTTGATATAATAATAATTAAATTACAATAGGTTGATTTTATGCGGGTTTTAGAAAATATTAATTTTTAATGGACAGTCAAAAATTCATATTTGTATCCAATAGTGGTAGTTTTGATAAAGTATTTAAAAAGATCTATTTTATTTATAAATTTAATCTAGGTAAAATTAGTTCTATTATATTAATAATAAACTAAATATTTTCATTTGGAATAAATATTATTGTTGAATATTTTCTGAAACTATTTTAATATATTATATATAATTATTATGAAAAAATGTTTTTTGTGGGTTATGTTTTAGTCATTTTTTAATTTTGGTCACATCTGGAATATGGAAAAAAATTGTATTCTTTATTTTGAATCACACGTTCAAATTCTTTTAATGAGATCCTTTTATAAATGAACAATATGGTATATAATCACATAAAATATCAGTTACCATGGTTAAGGGAATATATCATAATTTGGGTAAAAACTAATGTTGTAAGTCATAAAATTCATTAAAAAGATATCATATATTTTATTGTACGATTATATTTCTCAAAATATCATCTGCAATTTTATTATATTTACTATTTTTCTACTTAAAATTTATTTTTACCTGCATAATATTTTTGAAAAATATTATGTAAATAATTATACATTCTTTAATTTTATATTCAAATTATTTTATGAAAGGGGTAAAAGATTTATATCTTATGATATAATTTTTTTATTAAAAAATGATATTTATCTTATTTGTGTGGTAGACACAGAAAAAGTATGAATTGACATTGAAGACTATAAATTTAATATTTTTCATGGTGAATTAATTGTTCTCATTAATATTTATGATATGAATAGAAAATCGAAGATTTTACAATTTTAATCTTTTTATTCCATTACATTGATGTATTTTTAATGACATGTTATGTGAATAGTTCTAAAATTTTCAATAATTGTTATTGTTTGTCAAATATTTTATGTTTTACAATTCATGAAGATCTAAAATAGAGCACGTAGGAAGAAATTTTTTTAAAAAATATTCTCCCTTTGAAATTTTTACAACATTTTCTTCTTATTGGTAAAATATTTACCCAAATATAACAAAAAATAAATTACACAGTGTAGGATATAATTTTTTAACCTAGGTGTTAAAGAAAATGATAAAGTATAATGTTAAATATAAATAGATAAAAAATAATTGGATGATTATATAAAGACCATATCAAATTTTTCATAAAATGAATATCATTATGTAATAATTATAAATGTTTTAGATGCGTATTATTTAAAATAACATCATATATTTCCAAATATGATATTTCTGGTACTAAAATGTAAACAATTTTCTTATTAAATGTTTTAACATAATTTAAAAAATAATTTATTCAACAACCTAAATGGTATACAGTTTCAAATAATACAAATGTTCCATTTATGGGTAACTTTTACATTTATTGTAATATCGTTTACCCAATAAGACTAGAAAAGAATAATAATGTGGTAATTATAAAATTAATTAACATGGGTCAAAATACTATGATAATATTTAGAGTTTCAGATAAAAAAGATTTCTCTAAAAATTAAATTGTAATATTTCTTGTTAAACATCAAGTCATTAAGGCGTCAAAAAATAATAACTACCCATTCATTATATATACGTTAAAAACCCATTCCATTCATTCTTTTGTCAGAAAAGTCAAAAAGAACATTGTTTGAAAAATGATAAACAAAATTAATTTCAAATTTGTTAGTTAAAAAATATGCATTTGAAAAAAATTATTTAGAGTGATATTAAATATATTTTCCAAAATATTTTTAATGAACATCTACGTGAAATATAAATATTCCCTAGTAGATACATGCATATATACAATAAACAAAAATAACAAGATTGTGAGATAAACTCATAACTTAAAAATTATTTCCGTCACACATATATGAAACACGTATATAATTGATTAAATAAAGTTATAATCTTATTTCATAACCATATCTATATTTATGATATCATATATAATCTTATTATATCATATTATCACACATATGTTATGAATATTTCATTATAAACCTTCTTTTGGGTGTTATCCTTATCATTTTCATATGCATGTTTCATCATATATGTCCCTGTTTGTGTGAATTAGATAAAATTATATAATTTGTAGAATAATATTTATGTAATATATAGTATATTTTTTAATTAAAAACATTTATAAAATCATTCATAAATAGTGAAATTTGAAAATGAATCGCATCACGTCGTGGAGATGGTGAGCCATACATACACACAAGAGATGGTATCATTGCAATAATAAAGAAATTGTGATAAATTTTATATTATAAGGATAATGTAAAAGTTATTATATATATATATATATATATATATATATATATATTATTTCGATCATTACAACTATCGAAATTGAGTGGTTATAAACAACTTATTACCCCATGGCATAGAGCTAATAAGTTGTACGCACACTAGCGCAAATATTTTGTTTATCATAGTATGGATAAAATATGGAATATGATTGTTTTATAATAATAATAAAATATAACAATATAATATATACCTTATTTATTTCCGTAAAAATGAATGGACTTGGGAATGTGATGTAGAATAAGAGATAATCTTGAATGAGTTGGTAAAGATTATTACATCTTAGTTGGAAAACTTCGTTAAGATATCCTCAAATGGGATAATGGGGGTTGTCTTTTGAAAATTCTCGAAACACTAGATTAAGGATTTTCCATTTTATAATTGAGGTGGAAGATATTTTTGAAATTTAAAAAATATTAATTTATCATAAATTAATTATAAATAATAAATCTTAATAAGGTCATTGAATAAAATATAAGGATGTATATGGATATAATATAATCATCCAATATATTTTAGACATGATATGATATTATTTTAATCCTTATCATTTTGATTAATACATATTTAACCTATTAGAATTTTAAAAAATGTAATTAATTATTTAATGTGAAAATGTTTAAATTTTTACATATGTTATGTTAATTAGCTATATATTTTCAATATATAACATTATAGAACAAATTTTAATTTTTTTATTTTATTAAATTATTTATGAATGTTAAATAATTTAATAAAGTATTCTTCTCATAAAATATCATTAGAGTCAATTTTTACACTATTCATTACTTTGACATTTAAAAAATAAATATAAGAAGTTAAATTAGAAAAAAATATAATATATATAAGACGAAGAGTCCATATAAAAAATTATTTTTTAACATTAATTATCATTAAATATATATAAATAATTTTCGTAACATTTATTTGATATTAATGTTACTAAAATAATTACTACATCAGTGTTATGTAAATATTCAATATACAAATTTTTTCACCAAAAATCAAAATTGAAAAACCAAGGGGAAGGAAAATCATCTATATTTCAAAATAATATTTATTGTAAAATATGTCATTTGGGTAGCATTATATTGAAAATGATATAATATTTAAAAAATTAATGTGACATCTTTATAATTTTACTAAATAAAATATTATAAATCTCATTATTTCATATAATCAATCCAAAAAGTGAAAATTAAATTTTTATCATGTAAATAAGTTTCTTAAGTTAAAATTTTATTATATAAATTTTTCAATAATATAAATTTTAAACCCTGTGGACACATAAGGGATATTTAATTCAAATAAAGTCACATTTTTTGTTATCTTTAATTTAAATTTTATTGAAGATATTTTAATGAATAATTAATCATTAAACAACTTAATTTTAATCATTATGTTGTAGTGGTATAATTATTTTCATGAAATAAAATTTTAACATGTTTTAGGTTCATTTTATAATTTTATTGTTATCTAAATTTCCAAATTTACCCTTTACTATAGTAACAATGTTTACCAATCATACTATTCATATTGTACAAAATATAAATGGTTATATTAACTCAGTTTAAACTATATAACTATAAATTTTGAATCCATAATTTATAGTTAAATAAATATAAGTTTTATAGTTAAAATAATAATAAAAAATTAATATTCTATAAAAAATATTTTTTTTGAAAATATCCATTCTAAAACCGAAATTGTTTTTAATAATGTTTTCTATAAAAACCATTTAAAAAAATTATTTTTATTATTTTAAATTATAATTAAATAATTAAAATTTAAATCTAATAATTAATATAAATTTACAATGTAAAAAACTAAAATGAAAATATAGTATTAAATGAAAATTAATATATTTTTATTACTTAAATATAAATATTTTGAATAAAATATTTTAATTAAATTTAACAGAAATTTTTCAATATGAACTTAGTTTTTTGATATTATTTTTTTGGAACTTCCAAAAATTAAAATTTGCTCATAAAAATGAACTCAATTTTGTAGAAGAATGTGATTTTACAAAAACAAGTGTGATTATTTTGCTATAACATACCAATAAATTCATATTTAGTGTTAACTATATTGCTATTTCATAAATTAGATATTCAAAATTATCCCAGAAAATTTAATGACATTTCTATAATGATAATTTTATTGTAATAGTGTATCATGGTTCGTTTAAAATCATAGTTGCATGCACCACATGATACTAAAAAATTATAATTATTATAACAGGGAGTATTTATTAAAATATAATGGTATTACAATAAATCATACTCAAAGATTAAAAATAGATTATTGATATTCATAATCCTTCCTATAGATAGTCGTATAATCATAACTACAATAAATCATAATCAATCATAATTCTTTGATTATAATAATTCAAAATATCTTTAACAATTATCGTCATCATCTTTTAATAAATTTATATGACATCAACCTATGATTTAAAGGTATTCAGAAGACTCAACCATCACATAATCAAAATATGTTCATACAAATTCAATATAACAATGATAAAATTTATGATTTCATTCATGTTAAACCACTGGAAATTAACAATAATTTAATCAATATTTTTTCACCCATGTCAATAAATGTTAAAAATAAGGAAAAATTCATTATCTTTTATCTATATAAATTTTTTTAATATAAATAGTTGTTTTCATGTATTGACATACAATTTAAAGAACCTCTAGATCATTTCATTATGATAAATACAATTCCCATATTGAAATAACTTATTTACAATCTTATAATTTAAATTATATGACAAAAACCTATTATTTTCAATGAACTATGAAAAAATATAATGGAACCATCAAATAAAAGAGTACTAATGAAGGTGGGAAAGATCTTTTCTACTGTATATGTTAAAACAATGACTCCCTTCACAACACTGGTAAAAATCCACTCATTCAGAAAATGAAAAAAGATTATTTTTATACCATTTTTTATAATTTCAAATATGGAGATGATGACTTAAATATAACATTTTAATGTATTAAAATAATTCCTGAAAACATTTTAACAAATACATGAACATGTAACAAATGATTATCAACCAAAATGAAATTAATGGTGAGTTTTCTAGGTAAAAACATACCCAAAAATTCTTTTATCAAATTGTGTAATATTGTACGATAGATTGATAATTATTGGAATATCAAGGGGTTCTCCAAATAGTTGTGATTTATAAAATAAAATCTATATAGTTTAAATTATTTTTAATTTATCATATTTAATTTCAAAATTAATTGAGATTTTAATATAAACACATATATATTTGGTAACATTATATTCATATTCCGTATAATGGAAATAAATTCAATGGATGCAATAAAAAAATTTATATAAATTGATTCATGATATATAAAATAAATGGTATCTTATATGCATAACTTGAATGAATCAAAGGTCAAAAAGGAAATATTTCTCATGGATACCAATGTAAAATGTGAAACACATACCTCAAGTACTATATTTTTTACTCATATTTAATCAATATATAATATATATATATATAAACAATTAAAAACTATATTTAAATATTACCTTATTTTATTTTAAAAAATATCACATCTTTAGTAGAAATTCTTTATAAATATTAATCATATAGGTGATAAGTGATTCATTTTTCATGATTGTTTTAGGCCATCAGTTCTTGTACATGTACAATGATCATGTTTTAATCGTTTCTATAATGATATCCATTTCATGTGTATCATATTTATTAGTTATAAATCATTTTATATTCAATAATATATTCTGGTGATGAAAAAATAATTACATTTATTAGTGAATATGGTATTATATACTTATGAATGAGTAATGATTTCAAATTATGATGGAGATAATGAATGAAAGGTAAATTATATATCAAATTTAATGAAGAATTATTATATCATAATAATGTAATAACTTTAACAAATTTATCAATATTATTATCAGTGTTATGCATAAGTGAATAAAATCATATGACTTTATGAAGGTCATAGTGCACACGTACTCACTAGTGATACAATCATTACCTAATACGATTAAAAGGTGAGATAATATTTTTGAAATTATAAGTACATAGGTTTATTAATTTTTATGAATATCACAAATAAACCACAACTACCTATATATTTATATACGTGAAAAGATATGTTGGGAATTTGAATTCATTTGTTTGAATGTCAGTAATCCAAAAATATGTATGAAAATGATTTTCTTTGTAATATGCAAGAAAATGCGACGTGTAAAGTAATTAAATTATCCAAATAACACGTCATTACATGGGTTTAAATGACGCTGTAATATTATAAATTATTGTAAATAATTAATAGTGGTAGAATAAGAAGTAAAATAAAAATGATCAGTGAATACAGTTACATCATTATTTACGATCCTCTTTTCACTCACAAAAAATGAGTATAGGTATATATTTTGGTGAGAAATGTTCCTCTAGGATATAGGGAGGAATGTTGAGTTTTGAATTGGGTATGATTGGGTTACGATGCATGGTTAAAGATGTTTGAATAAGAAGGAATGTGTGGTTTACTTATATATTATAAGATAGAGTAACCATTGATATTTCATAAATTATTACATATAGATAAATTAATTTTCCATTTCATATATAACAAAATATATTTATATCAATGTAAAGGTGAATATCCTTAAACATTAAATAATATATTAAAATTCATAAATCATTAGAGGATTTTTAAACTTCTTTCATATTTTTATCCGCAAATTTTACCTTAAGAAAATTCCTGAAATATTAATTTTTTTAGTCATTAATGGTTAAGAATGATATAATAAGAGAACCTATTACCCATACGTTACAAATTTTTTGTTCTGAATTAAATATTTTAATAACATGTCCAAATTTATGATCATTATGACATTTAAATAATTTATAATAATATCATTCGGTATAAAATTCCAATAATAATATTTTTGGGAAAATACAAATACCATGACATAAATAAATTTTAAAACATAAATTAATTTGAATAAAGGCATTGAAAACATAAATATTATATTATATTTGTCTAAAATATTTCTTAACACCATTAACAACATTAATAATTATTACATTATTAGTTTTAAAAAAAATTTACTTCATTTTTATACAACAGGAAGAAGCACTCTGTTAGTGTTGAGTTAGTATTTATGGTAGTTAGATCATCAATAAAAATTTTAGAAAAATAGATCGTGGAAAGATGTTCCCTCATCAAATAAAACATTATATCATTTCATAACTTGTTTCAATCTGATTAAAAATATTATATATATTAATTATAATCCTGATCCATTATGGAATTGTTTGAACTAAAAATTTTATTTTGGAAAAATCGAACCAAAATTTTATAGTTTTGAATAAATGATGTGTTATTTAATTAATTCCATCTTATTAAATATTGGCATGTTTTTTGATGATTTTTAATCAATATTTCATTATTTTCACCCTTAGATTTCTATTTTACTCCTACAATAGTGAAATTTTTTTAACTAATTCTATAATTCATTATGAATAATTAAAATATTTATCAATTTAAAAATTTTATAAAATGTGATCCAAATAAGTAATGGAATTTTATTTAATTCAATTAACTTATTTTTATGAGAATAATTTTAAAATTTACTCTCATAATTCGATGAAAAACATTTATCTCGATAAATGAATTTTTCATTACAAAAATGTCTTTAAAAACAATAGGTATTATGATACATATTATTACATTAATTGGATAATTCATAAATAAAAACAACAAATTAAATATTAAAATAAATTGAATAAAAATAATTTTATTATATAGAACTATTTAAATAACATATTTCAATTTAATTTTAATTTTTTTGGATTAACTGAAAAATAAATCATCCCAAGAAAATTCAAAAAATCCCAACCCATGATAATTTTTTATTCATGAAGCCTAACAATTAAAAGAAATTTAAATTAATTTGTTTTTTAAAATTTTTTGGTAAAATATAGATAATAATGGTTTAATATAAAAAATTATTTTTAGAACATTATTAGCTCTTAATCTAAATCATATAAATTAACAATTCAATTATTATTTTGAATTATGTTTTGTAATTTATTTAATTAAAAATTAATAAACAATTTACAAGGAAATATATCAAATAGAAATATATATATATATATATATTTAATTACTATGTCTATTTTGACAATATATATAATGATCAGAAAAAAGTCCCATATATATACGTATATTTTTTCAAAAAATATTATTTATTTACTTCTCTCTCAATATTTATATTATAATACTAATTCATTGTTTTCATTATATAAATTCATATTTAGTCAAAATATTTATGGTTTATTAGGTGGATAATTATTTTAGGTTTCACACATATATATATATATATATATATTTGTGTGTCTGTGTGTGTGTCTACTCCACATATACTATACATCATGCTATTTTATATTGAGATATTATAATTTCATAGTCATTATATATCACTGAATTATTTTATATAATGGAAAACATCAGGGATCATTTTACTATTGTGTTGATCATATCAAAAGATAACAACCAAATAAAAGATACTCAATATATAAATATATTATAATCATGATGGGTCATATAAAAAAGGCTCAAACCCATTAAGGGATAATTTAAATATCCTTATTACATTTTATACCAATATTAATTATAAGAAACCATTATTCAGAAAAGTATCTCAAAAATAGTATTTTTATATCTCCATATTGTAGATGTTGTCTGTGAGTGAGGAAATATGTTCCCTTGAATAGAGCCACAGTAAATGGAAAATATGTAATAGCCTTCTAGTCCCTTATCATAAGTACCAATTATATAATCAAAACCATATGGTACAACAACCCCTAAAAATCACACAAAAATTAATGTAAACTCAAAAAGAAAAAATTATTAAAAATTGATATCTGAACATATTCATTGTGATCAAAAAATTAATTCGTTAAAATAAGTGACCACACTCAACATTAATCCAACCATAGAGATAATACATCTTATATATGGAATCTATCTGACATTAATTCATTCATTAAATACACATTTATTAGATTATGGCCTAAATTTCATTTAATTCAATATTCATTTCATAATTAATAAAAAACACTTAAAGAAATTAACAACTTTTACATAAAAATAAGAATCATAATTATTATATTTGTTCTATTTATACACTTATTGACACCAATATATATACCTAAATATATTATTTTCCTCATAAAATTCAATATATATTCCATAATACTTTGTTTCTGAATATAATTTAAATAGAGTAAACCCTTTAATAATTGTTTATATATATCCGTAATCCATTCCCATTCAAATAACATTAACTATGTAATAATTATACATTATATATCCATAAATAAAAATTGGACAAATCATTAGTAAGAAATGAAAAAATAGTTATATTTTAATAAAAACAGATTGATACATAATTCTGGTGTGAATAACAATCCAGAATCGGTTGTGGATCACTAAATGGAATAATATAAGATAAGAATGTCAAGAACCCCTCATTACCATTCATCCATTATAGGAAAGGGTTCTTTGAAGGGATCCATAATGAAAAATAATAAAAATATATTGTTTAATCAATAACATGCATACTAAATATGAAACAACTGGATAAATTGCATAATATTAATTTCAAATATATCTTATTTTGTCAATATATTTCATTAAATGAAAACATGCGTTTTAATGAACTAAAAAACACTATATAAAATATTATTTGAACATGAACATTATAAATTAGCCACTATAATAGGTATTTTTAATATGAATTACCAAATATTAAAAATTATGTATAATGATTTTATATGAGGAAATCATATTGATAAAAAGTACATAATTTTTGGTAAAACATTTATATGCATCACAGATTTATTTTTTCAATAATTTTCTATAAATTATTTTTTTAAATATAGTTAAATAATTTCATACAAATTTATAAAATTTATTTTATATAATAACATAAATCTTTTAAATCTAAATTTGGAAATATATGTTGTGAGAATTTTCTTATAAATTTTATACGATTTATTTTTAATGGATAGAAAAGAAATTAAATTTATTTAAAAAAACAAATATTTAATTTAAATAATTTTTCAAATAATATATAGTTTTGATTTATAATAATGTAAAACCATATCAAATATATATATAATAACTAAATTTATTTTATTGAAATTAATTTTTTTTTGATTTTGAAAGTATTTTTATTATCCTTTTGAATGTTTTTTATTTGGAAGATCATTTATTCAAGACCTTAGAGAAATTGGTTATAATTAAAATAATGAAAAATATATGAATTTAATATGTTAAATTGGCTTCAGTATTTGTATTAATTATAATATATATTATTTAATTTTTTGAATTAATTTTTCTCGCATATTTGTTAGTGAATATAGTTCATATTTATTGTTATAGTACCAGATAAAATGGGGTTATTGATGGTTCAGACTAAAAATATAGGTGTTCAGTTGGACAAATAAATTTCATAGATCCTATTTATTGAACTATTTATACGATATATCATCAAATATTTTATTATTATCCATTTTGAGTCATTATTAATTTTTTAAATGTAGCTATTATTTTTCGTTTTTAATATTCAAAGCACATTCTCTCAACAAATTAAAAAAGGCTTCCACCACTTCTCCCCATTAAAAGATAAAAGTAAATCATAATTATACATTATCCAACCATATTTTTTCTTTACATTAATCGAAAATTCTTAAGGGATTATTTTCATTATATAACCCTCATTTTATGCATTTCCGTATAGAGCTATTGATGTTCTCCGAAGAAGATGTGTAATTCATATTAAGGAGTTATTGTTTTATTTCATCTTCAACTTTTTTTAAAATTATTATCTATTATGATATAGTAATAATATTATCAAACATATTGTGATATTATATTATGACAATTTTAAGACTAATATCCATTTGTACTTCCACAAACTATGAAACAAAACAATCCATCATCTGTACAACGAACTACCATTTCATAAATTATTTTAATTCATTTTCAATAACCACCACTCATTAATGGATATAATTTTGGATATAATATTTATATAATATATTTGTGATTTTTTTTAATTCTATTACTATAATTATACATATATTATTTTTATTATACAGTCAATTTGAAACCAATAACGCCTTTAATTTATACATGTGGACTACCGGCTCCCCATAGTGATGTGAAATGATATTTATTTATATTTTACATAGATTGTATTATGGAATATTATGATTAATATAAATGATATATGTTACATTATAATCATTCTATATGGTGGGATTAATATTTAACTTTACTTTTTCAAATCAAATGATAAAATTGAATCCTTGTTCATGTGTATAAACGGTCTGCCATATCTATTAATGGTTCATTTCATTTAATATATCAATGAAGTACATATGAATATAATTATGTGAATAATGAATATATAGGATATTTTCCTCATTTTTAACATTATATATGTTATTTAAAAAATTTCAAAGTAAAAGTAAAGATATTACAAAACTAGAATATACCAGAAAAATGAATTTGATATTACATCAAATGATATTTTAACAATGAGTTGTTAATAAAAGTGTTAAAATAGTTTATAAGTACAAAAATATACCCTTATATATATGAATAAGTTTCTATAAATCATATATAATAAACACATTCATATTATAAATGATTATCTATTGTCTATAACGAAACTTGAGACTTGATGTAAGATATTTTCATCTCACTTTTGATTGTGTGGGACACATAACCTAATAGCCACCTGTTTCAATTATGTGGTGTATATACTTCCCATGAATTATATCATAAATTATTATCAAAACAATTTGTGTTAAAGGCATACATATTATTTTATACATCTCATGGGTCTTATCATTCAAAAATTACCAAAGCTGTAAAAATTATATATAATAATCTCATGGATTATCAGGATAGTTTTTTGAAAAATCATCAAATAATGAAATATTATGATATAACTATAAATAAAAGAGTTAAATTTATTATTCTATTGTTATTTTTTTATAATAAATGCATTTTATTAGTTTTCCTCTCTTTATAACCACAATATAATGAGAGAGGTTTTTATGAAATATCGATTTAATTAAACTTTTTTTATAGGAAATCATTTTTTAGCTATACACGTGTTTCATAAAACTGATTTCATTTTTATATTATCATCTTATAATTTATAATATTAAAATTTAAAAACCTTGTAAATATTATAAAACAAATAAAAATTAATATTCTAGTTGTTATTGAAATATTATAGTTTTGACTGGTTACCAAAAAAATTGGAATGAAATATATTACTTGATGTGGGCACCATTAATATAATTTTCTTCTATAAATATCATTATTTTAATTACTCCATTATATGAATCCAAAAAATTTAATATGAAATTATTTTTTATCAAATATTATGAATTAATATTAATAAAAAGTCATATTTTATATGGAATGTTTATTTTATTCAAAAATGTGTTTAAGAAAAATTTAATGGGTTTTAATTCATCAACATAAAAAACCTGAAATGTTAATTATGATTTAGAATTGAAATTATCCAATGAAACCATCCTATTCCTTTATCTAGACGGTTTATTATGATGATGAAAAGAACTTTTTAAAACCTATTTCATATTCATGAGTTATGAGAAGATGAAATGATGAAATAAATGTGATATGAGTTTTACTGCAAGAGTTATGATATAAATAATGTTTTATTATATTTTTGAAAAAAATTATGGTTTCAATTATTTTATGTGTTGGATATAAATAAACAAAAATTACTTTTTTAGATATTGATATACCAAGGGATCAATATGTTATTTATGATCATAGTTTCATGTTAACATGTTAATGCAGAAACTATTTGTGTGTTGTTAATTTAATGAGAGGATCTCACATTCATATCCCAAATGTTATTTGTATACGTAGATTTATTTATGAAAGGTTATTTATAGATGTATTTTTGTTTAAATATTTTTATTATATGAATGTATCATACTTCCCTTTCTTAATTTCATAAACCTGTTTTTATTTATACATTTTCACAATGTTATTAAATTAAAAAAAATTAATTCTAATATATATTATATCCTCTAATAGATTATGCTAATTTATTCCAATAATTATTCATGTATTAGAAAAACCATAACATATTCCATGATTTATTATTATGATATATATTATGCTAGGTATGGTTCTCAAATGTTATGATCATTTTCTCATACACTTATGTTTATGTTATATTTTTGATATTATTGATATTCTTCTTATGTAACCCTAATGAGAATATAATCTCACAACTTCTTATTCATATATTCCCATGTCATGATTAAATGTATTGAATAGGTTTTTTATATAAATACTGTCATATGAAGAGATATTTCTCATCCATTTTGAAGATCAATAACTGAATGAGATTATTTTGTATCTGGTCTCCGAAGACCCAAAAACAATATAGTCATCATGCTTGTATTTGTGAAATTTATTTAATATTTAACTTTAGATTTTAATATTTATGAGTTAAAATCATGGGGTGTTATAGTTTTTAACAGATCTAATATTTAGACAACCATTGGATATTAGGGA
This sequence comes from Viscum album, assembly GCA_963277665.1. Classification (NCBI taxonomy): domain Eukaryota; kingdom Viridiplantae; phylum Streptophyta; class Magnoliopsida; order Santalales; family Viscaceae; genus Viscum; species Viscum album. The sequence continues at coordinate 1,575,611,060 of OY728146.1, read as the reverse complement.
TTTAAAACATTGGTGAATAACATGGGGATAATTCAATGGATAGGATAACATGTTAATGTTTTTTAATATGGAAGATATAATGAAATTTTACATGTAATTAAATCATTGGATATATATTAAAAGAGTGTGTGGAAATAAAATAGTTTTAAATTTGGTTACTAACACTGAAAAGGGTTCATTTAGATTTTCTTCGATCATTATCTGGTGAATGATAATGGACCATGCTACACACCTGGTTTTATACTACTGGGTGATATGTTTTGGAATTCCCATTTTCATTACTATAAATAATTAAGTAATTAAATAAATGAATACCATCAATGGACTAGGATAAAACTTATGTGTCATAATTCAATGATAAGGTTTCATAATTTTGACATTTTTTGTATTTCCTGATTATTTGTTTTCCAAATATTAATATTATTTCCCACACTATGATTTTATGTATTGCCTATTGACTGAACCTAATGGACTCTTTGGAATAATTATTATAAAATCCATTTCAATGACCATTTCTACGAGAAAATAAATGTCATATAAGGTGGCTTTTAATATTTTGTTACTATTATTACTCAACTTTCTCAGGTTATATGTGGAATCATGGGTCATGTTATATTTATGAACAAAACTAAGAAAAATAAACAAAAAATTTAATATTTAATGTTATAGCATTAAACCTCAATCCCTTGTATATATTATATAATAGAATCCGAGAAACATATCTATGTGATGTAAATTATATTTTTCATTCATAATTTCTATGACTATGAAATGGTTATCATATTCGTTCATTATTTTTATGGAGATTTATATCAATGGTGCAATGTTATTATGAATATGATCCAATATGATAATGTTGAATCAAATGAAAGGGATACTTTTATGTGAATATTTTTTAGTTAGTTATTACCTTACTTTTTAAAAACAAATATTGTGATGGAATTCCATTATATTAATAAGACAGATGCTTTATCTTATAGTTCATATGAGGAATATTTACGATTGATTTTAATTTAGTATTTTGGTTTAGTCATCATCCCAAAAATTATAACTGATCAATTCTATAGTAGACTAAAACCATGTCATATAATGGAATTATCCACATGTGAATAATTATTATACAAATAAATCATTATATGTACACTCAATATGGATATCAAAATTGAAAACCAGCAAGGTCAGAGAGATAGGAAAATGGATATTACATTTCACGATAGATCATATGATATACCACATTTTGTAATGAAAATTTTTCATCCTCCTGCATACTAATAATATATGATGGGTTATTAAGGTTAATTAATTAAAGGAATGAGAATGTTTTTCATTTTTCAGAAGAATTTAAATCATGAAGAAGTATGTAAAAGTGATTTTAAAAATATACTCAAATAAAATAATGGAGATAGAGCTCAACATAATAAACTACCAAAACAAAACTGAGGTAGTTTAAATTTGTATTGGCATTCAGTGAATCAACGAACATATCCACAGACTAATTAGGATATTAACAAAAAAAAGCACTCAATAGAAATACAAATGAGATAGGTAATGAAATCACAATAGCTGGACTAAATGTTTATAATTGTGGAAATCCTCTCCTCCACTATAAGGTTTGAAATTTTAGGATAATGTTTGTAGGAATTACCTGAATAGAGATCTTATTATTTATTTTAAATGCTAGGTAACTATAATCACGTATTTAATCCATCTTCATGGATTCTATAATAATGAAATAAAAACTTATATTTTATTAGTGAAAGTAAAAAAAACATGAATCAATTGATTATTTGTAACGTCCCTACCCCAGAAGCCTTGAGTCAGTAAATTATTTAAATACATTAGCATGATTATAAGGAATCATGTCCCGGATGACCGATCAGTTTAGAAGTATTGGAAAATATATTACATACATTAACATTACATTAAATTATAAAATAAAAAACAACATTGTCTCTATTGATCACATTCATATCCCTTAGACTATCCCTACAGGTTAGTCATACTATATTTATTCGCATCTTGGAAAAAATAAAACATATAAAGGGGTGAGCTATGATGCTCAATAAGGATAAAAGTATTGCAGAAACATTCATAAATAAGAATAAACATTTAAGGCAATGTATAAAACTAAAACCAAATCCTTTCAAACATAAAAATTAGTATAATATAGAAAATATAAATCAAATAATTCCATTTACATATTTATATGGATATTCTACATGTCTAATAATCAAATGAAATATTAAATAGAAAATTTCATAATTATGGAATTCATAATTCCAGACATGATAACCACATAGTCAAGGCCTTGTTCCAAGACTACCAATAATATTTTGTCAAGGCCTTGTTCAATGACACTAGTTTGTCTCATGATACCTACCGATTCATCAAAAAGCTATAGTGGGATCCAAAATTAACTTACTACGTCTAATGAATTCAACATATGAAATGGGTTATACATAACATAAACATTCATATTAAAACATGAATATGAAATGACAACACATTAACCATAAACCATAAATGTTATAAAAATAACACATCCATAGTAAAACATATCACAAAAACTTCAATACAATATTGATGATTGTATCATTATAAATCAACCTCTATCAAGAATAATATCCCATTAAAGATGTTGACATAGTTGAAAATGATTAGTAAAAATCCTTGATAAAAATATCCCTTTTTCATGAAATCACTTAAAAGTCAAATAATTTATAAATCAATTAATTTAAAAGATAGTTCTGAATCAAAGTGTCTCATTCCACTTTGAAACTCCTGAAAGACAATAGTATCAATGTGTCCCATGCCAAAAAGAATGAAATATCCATTTTTCCTGAAATCATTTAAAAGTTTCATAATTTGAAAAGTAAGACATTTAAATAATTGTTTTTTATCAATGTGTCCCATATCGCTTTGAAAATTATGAAGGGAATTAACATTTTGAAACATTTAGGTCAATATAAATAAATCGTTTAAACTATTTTGAAAACATGGACATTAATAAAAAATGTTTAGAAGAATAAATTATTAAAACATTTAAAATGATGATTTATTAAAAAATTCCCTTAAAAATAATCCCTTGGAGAAATATTTTATTAAAAATAGACATGGATAATAAATATTTCCCTGTAGATACTTACGCAAAAACAAACATGGATAATAATGTGATTGTTGAATTAACCCTTACCATGCACTTTCCTTCCGTCGGGGGTACGTTTAACCTACTATATAAAGACTATAGTATTTTATTAAATTATACCAAAACCATATTAATATTTATTATATCAAAAATGATTCATTTATGGATTTCTACTACCCATTTAATAATGATTTCATGTTAAATTTAAATTTCAGGTACTAATCACTTTCTTTATTAGACATGTTTTAACTTGTTATTCTTGATCGTATCATTTAGATCATTATTTAAATAATCCCAAAATATAAAAAATGATTTTTATATCAAATATATTTATAACATAAATATGTAAAATATATAGATATATGAAATGGAAAACACCATTTATGGCGATGGTAGGTCGTACGTACACATAAACGTTGTTTCCGTTTTCATATCATATCGATTGGAAGTAAGTGAATAAGATATATTTTAATACACACACACACATATATATATATATATTAAGTATCACTATTATTTTATATACGACATACTTATTAATAATATATATTTTTATAATCATCGTTGAATGGTGAATGTGGAAATGAATCTCATCGCGTCGTGGCGACGGTAATCCGTACGTACGCACTAGCGACAATATCATTATCTTGATAGTGAAATTGTATATAATTGGTTATTATATCATATATATAGAATCATTAACATGATATATATATTATTTACATTATTTATACTCATTATTATACCCATCCAAATAATGAATTTTTTGAATAACATACTACACCACGACGTGGAGACAGTAAGTTGTATGTACGCACATGTGGTGACATTGAAATTTATAAGATGGATAGAATAATAAATATTTTTTTTCCATATTTATAATAAAATCACAGTATGTTGGAGGTACTGTGGTTATTCTTTTGGTATGTAAACAAAAAAAAAGAGGACGTGGAAGAAGAAATGAACATGAAAGAGGGTGGGGAAATTATTACCACTTCTTCGGGTGTTGCCTTTTGAGTTGATTAGAAGGGCTCTTTAGGATGGATTTATGGTCAAAGAAAGTACTAAATTTTGATTTTAAGGAAGTTGGGAGGATATTTGTTTAGGGTTTGGCCGAGCCAAATGTCTTTGTACGTGTGACTTTGAGAGAAGGGGATGTTCTCTTTTATAAGAGGGGCGAGGGTCACTTTTGGAAAAGAAAAAAATATAAATTTATTATACAATCATATTTGTTTTATAATGGCTCCTAATTAATTTAATTCTAGAATTAGGTGGTTATGGGTCGAATTACTCTTAACCAATAGGTTTTAGAAATGTTTAGGTTACCATTATAACCCTATCATTTATATTTAACTCTTATTTAAATTGATTATCATTTACCTTGTGTTATTGTATTCTTGAACTATATGGTTAATAAATATACCCTAAACATCCAAGAGAACCTATAGTGGTTCATTAATGACATATATATTATTATTAAATCCCTTTCTCTGAACCTTATATTTTTAAGAATATTATATCATTCAAGAATATAGTATTTGTTTCAAAAACTAATTTTTGTCAATTTTGACTCTATTTGGGATTTTGTTCTTGTGAAAATCATAACAACATTATCAAATCAATAAAAAATTATATAATCAACCATAACATTTAATATTAATCTAGAAAATTAGTCGAATTCATAACAGGTATCAAATTATATTTATTTGGATATTTTTAATTACAATTATTTTAATATTTCATTTAAAAGGTAATTATTGCATCTTCATTGTGTCACAAATAAATTTAATTATATAATGTCTAAATCTTTTAAATTATATACCATTATTTATGAAATATTTTTTCACTTATTAATGAATTTTTATAGTCAAATATATTATATGTGTAACACTGTATTAAAAATGGTTTAGTTATTAAACATTGAATTTAATACTTTTAACTCTTATTTAAATAAAATAATAATATATGTCCTAATCTAATACAAATGGACCTAGAGGATCACATATTATACCTATGGTTTTTTTGGTCAAAATACATTTATCGAATATAATTATGACATGTGTCATGGTAATTATAATATCATTCTTACCTTTAATTACCATATTTACTATCAGTCATGGTAAATAAAAACCAAAAGATACTATTCACCAATAATTATTTTCATCTTATTGAACAACATTTTACTTAATTATATCAACATTTTCTCTCAGATGTTTGAAATTTAGCTCATAGAAGTGGAAAAATTATGTTCTATGCAAATTTGAAAATGCCCCTAAAAGGTGGGTAAAAGATGGTAAAAAGATCAAAAAAATTTATACATCTAATTTTATTATAAAATGACTCACAAAGAATTACATTTAACATATATATATATATATATTATTTATCTATTATTACTTATAATAAATTTAAATAACAAATAATTAATTTCAAAAAAGTCAGTTTAAAATAATAACATTGTGTTTTAACTATTTATCAAAAATTGAATGTTTTTTGAAAAATAAAAACAATCCACCCTATAATAATTTTGATATTACTAATTCAAAAATTAATTCTATTTTTAAAAATTCAAAACATTGATGTTTCATTAATTAATTTAAAATTAATTCCCATTGACAAAACCAAAAGGTGGATTTTTTTAAAAACGTAAAAACTATCAAATGATTAACAAGTGTTTATGTCAAATTTAAATGTGAAATTACATATAATTACCTAAATTGTATTAAATGATAAAAATTTAATCTAATTATACTTAAATACCATTCAAATTCATTATTTAACATTGTTGGACTCACCTGTTTTGATGATCCCAAATCATGTTTAAATATTAATCATGATATCTTAAGTCCTTTGCTAATCCTTTTAAAATCTGTATTTATATTATTTATCCTGAACAATTTATATTTTTAGTCTCATGAATTTTTTTCATCAACTTACAATTTACATTTATCTAAGTATAAGTTCACTGTTAAAGTCTAGTGGTAAGACCATTCTGTTAAAGTTCACCTTATAGCTCACTGTCACGATGGGTCACTAATGCTAAAAGGTCACCGTTGAAGATCTACTATCACTGTTATAAGATACCGGTAGAAGGACACTACTGAGACAAGGATTCTATTAGATGTCTAATGTAAAACTATTTCTGAAGTCTTTTGTTGAGAGCTTCACAGTTCAATTCTACTGTTGGACACGTCTACCATTAGTAGAAGGCTACTGCTAAACAACTCCTACTATCGATATAGTCTACTATTGTTCAGAGTCTACTGTTTGTAGAAGTCTGATGATAGACAAACTCCAACGTTGATGAAGTTACCTGTTGAGATAGTCTACCACTAGAAAGGTCACTGTTGAAGTTGTTTGATGTTACAGAGCTACCGTTAGAAATTCACTAGTTGATGTCTACCGGTGCTGAAGCCTACTTTTAAAGGTTTACTGGGAACCTACCAATGAATTCCCCTATTGAAGAGCTTACTATTTAAGTCCACCAATGAATCTTCTACCAGTCTAATGATATTATATTCTTTACTCTACCAATTTTCTTTATACTAAAATAATGGTCATGTGTGGACAATTTAATGCACCTGACCTTATTTAATGATATTTTTAGGCATATCAGGAAACATTACGTGGTACGAGGAAGACCACATGTGGTTGAAACATTTCTCTTGTCGGTCCCTACTGAACCAAATGAGAAAACTCTGAGCCGAAAAAGTGTATATATGTATGATTAGAAACAGACGTCAAAGAATGTAATATATTTAATATACACACATAATAGAGACACATACGTAACCCAAAATACAAGAAAGAAGCAGAACACTCATGAACTCATTTTGAAGATCTGAAGCTTCACAAATATCTGTTGAAAGAATATTTTTCAAAGTTGTGGTGGTGTGATACAAAGAGATTCTGACCCAAGAAGCTGATCATCTCTGCCTCTGGAAGTCAGAACCTGGAAGTTGTGACAGTCTGTTTTAGAGGAAACTTGCAGTGAAGAACCAAAACTTCATTTACTTCATTTCCCAGAGTTGATAGCTGATATTCCAACACACAGAGAATTCTAAACTTATTTTTAATATCTTCAGCTCTACTCTGTTTATGTATTTTACATTTGTGAGCAGTGTGTATGTCATACACACACTGACTCTTGTGCTTGAACTGAGGGATACTGAAAATCCCCATACCAAACTCTCTTTACATTTGTTTCCCACACATAACTGTGGAATAAGACTACTGTGGCTTGTTAGTTTATTTTCCCATGTATAACTATGGTAGAGGTTGAAAATCCTAGTCATTATGAAAAATATTGTAAACCCCGATACAGGATGTCTATCATTCTTAAATATAACTACATAGTGGAAGGTTATCACCATATAAAGAGGATTAGGTCTTGGCTTAAGACTGAACCTCTTATTTAAATTGTTGTGTTCATCTTTCAATTACTCTGTTTTACATTTATCAACTGCTTATATTTTCATAGATAGAAATCTGTTTCTACATTCACTTTGATAGTTAGTTCTGTTTAGTGTGTTTGTGATTCTTTTAGTAAACTTTTTTTCAGAAGTTTAATTAGTACTCATACTGATTCAGCTGAGGAGTAATCAACCTTTGAGAAACATTTTTAACAATAAATCACGTATATCTCTTCCTCCTTAATTTACTAGTCTATTTTAATTTAGGAGATTTTAATCCTAAAATTTTTTACCAGTAATTTTAATTGGAACTCAATTCACCCCCTCTTGAGTATCCATTCCGACCAACAATTGGAATCATTGGATTATATATTCTTACCATCAAACCATTTTTTTACTTTTAAATTTATTTACAATTGTGATTTTAGTTGTATCTTAAAGACCTCAAAATTTATGTTATATATAAATTTTCAGTTCATTAAACTCATAATTTTCTATGGATAACCAAGTTGAGGGTTATGTTACTAATGGACTGCCTTTCATTAATTGTAATAATTATGGTCAGTTGAAATTGAAAATTAAAATGTCTCTTGAAAGCTAAGGACCTGAAATCTAGGACACAATTGAAGAACAACATGTATTACCTGCAACCTCTAGGGACACATGGTCTTATGTAACTAAAAATACTTGTAATACTAATTATAAAGAAATGAATGCCTTATAATTTTCTTTGGGTGATGAAGAATTTAATAGAATATCTGCCTGTAAGATTGCTTATGAAATTTGGGATACTTTGGCTATTTCTCATGAAGGAACAACCATTGTTATGGAAATGATTTTAAATACCAATAATATTAAATATGATAATTTTAAGATGAAGCCTGATGAATCTATCTTTGAAATGTATCTTAGGTTCAATGAGATAGTAAACACCATGAATTTTCTTGGGAAACAAGTGGACAACAAAGACCAAATCATGAGAATGCTTAGATGTATACCTATCAAATGGAGAGGCACTTCGGTATCAATATGAGAATCATGTGACATAAGAAAGCTACTTGTAAAGGCCATCATTGGAAAAATGATAATGTATGAATAAGAGATTAATTTGAATCAAGAAATAGAATAAGAACCAAGAAAGAATTCAGTATCATTCAAGACATCTGCCTCAAAAGGTAAAGACAATTATAAAATTCAAATACATTTAGATAGTTCCACAAGTGAAGAGTCAAACTCAGACAATGATAAAAAATGGAAAAACTCACAAGAAGATTCAAAAGATTCTACCGAAAGAAGAAATTATTTAGGACATAAAACTTCATAGGGAAATATGATCATAAAGGAAAATGGAAGAAAGATAGAATGTGGAATGAGAAGACAAGATAAATAGTATGATATGAATGTAAATGAAAAGGTCATTTGAAAGTAGAATGCACCAAGTTGAAATTCAAGAGAAAATATGATGATGATGGAAAAAGTTATAAAAAGGCTAAGAATGAAACTTGGAGTGCTTCAGAAGACAGTTCGAGTGAATCTAATGCTTCAGACTTAGAACAAAACAAACATGCCAATCTATGTTTTATGACAGAGACATCTGAGTTAACAATTAATTACCCTATGCATAATAATTACTATAACAGTGAATATAATAATGATGAAGATATGGCTAAAGAAGAATTATGTTAATATTGATAAATTCTTGAGGATACATTTAGTGAACTCAATTAAAAATATATGTCATTAAAAAGACTTCTTTCCTTAAATGAAAATTACAAATCAAATCTGGATATAGAGAAAGATAAATTTTCTAATCTACTAAAGGAAAATATAGAGTTAAATTTATCTAATGAATAATTAAGAAAGGATATTGAGAGGTTCACTATAGGTAGGGATACCTTGACATAGTTTCTAAGAAAACATATTGCTCTTAAATATACAACTGGTCAATGATATCATCCCAGACAGAGACAAATTAGCAAAACCCAATTTTTTCCAAAATATGGACACTTCACTGCTAGTTCTGGACCATCATTAGTGAAAGAATTTTCTAAAGGACCTAACAATGTATTTATGTATCAAAATATGTTTGTTGATTTTAAAAAACTTGTATTGAAAATATGGGTTCCCAATGTTTTACTAGCTAACCTTTCTGAACCCAAGATGATCTGGGTACCAAAATTAGCACATGTTTAATTGTTTTTGTAGGGAGGTTGTTTAATGATTTTCTATAATACTCTATGGTACATGGACAGTGGTTGTTCAGGACATATGACAAGAGACTATTCTTTCTTCAAGAGTCTAATTAATGTTGATGGTGGGTATGTCACCATTGGTGACAATTAAAAATGAAAAATCGTCGGCATAGGCCAGATTGGTAACCATGAAACAATATTAATTTCTAAAGTACCTTTTGTTGATAGATTAAAGTACAATTTACTTAGCATATCTCACTTATGTAATAATGGCTTTAATGTTAAATTTGAAAATGATGCATGAAATGTTTTTAATTAAAAAAATTATTTAGATTTCACTACATGTATAAATGAGACTTTATATGCTGTTGATTTATATTCTTTATCCAAAAAAATGTTTTCTTCTCAAATGATTTTCATAAAGAGTCTTGGTTGTGGTACAGAAGGTTAGGAAAATTCAATGTGCACTCAATTGGGAATCTTTATATGAAATGTTTAGTTAGAGGTTTAGGTAAATTATAATTCTCACTTGACTAACTATGTAATCCCTATCAAAAGGGAAAACAACACAATGTTTCATTCAAACCAACAAAAGAAGTTTCAATTTCTCAACCACTTGAGTTGGTTCACATGGATTTGTTTGGACCATCAAGAGATTAAAGTTTAAATGGGAAGCACAATTTTTATGTTCTTGTAGATGACTTTTCTAGGTATACTTGGGTATAATTTCTTGCTCACAAAAGTGAAGCTTGTTTATATTTTTTCAAATATTCCATGTTTGTAGAAAATCAAAGTTGATTTAGAACTAATACCCTGAGAAGTGATCATGGATGTGAGTTTGAAAGTTATGAGATTGAGTCTTACTGCTCACATATTGGCTATGGTCACAAATTTTCTACCCTTAGGACTCCTCAACAAAATGGAGTTTTAGAAAGAATAAATAGGACCCGTCATGAAATTGCAAGGACTATGATTAATGAGTACGACTTACCTGTTTATTTTTTGGGAGAATCTATAAATATATCTTGTTATATTATCAATATAAATTTAATAATTCCTATTATAAAAAAGTTCTTTTATGATATTTGGAGAAATAGGAAGCTTAAGGTTAATTACTTTAGAGTTTTTGGTTGCAAAGTTTCTATTCTTAATACTAAAGATAATCTTGACAAATTTTCTCCCAAAAGTGATGAAAGAATTTTACTGGGTTACACTATCTCAAGTAAATCCTATAGAGTGTTAAATAAGAAAAACAAATGTGTGGAAGAATCATTTCATGTAAAATTTGATGAGACTGATCCACATGAGCCTAAAAAGTATCTTGAACATCTTTAGGATGATTTGTCAAATTTGAACCTTAATGATAAGGATAGTGAATCCCCTGTAAAAATATCCAGTTTTGAGAATTTTCCAAAATCTACACCTACCAATTCTGAACCAACATACAACAATGATGAATCTAGTTAAATCATTCCTATAGGCATTAGGAATCTTAAGAATCATCCTCTATATGATGTTGGAGGCGATTTAAATAGAGGAACACAAACTAGAGAATCTCTAAGAAACCGGGTTGAACATCAAGCTTTTATTTCATTGCTTGATCCCAAGAATGTTAATGATTCTATCAATGATGAATTTTGGGTAGTGGTTAGGAAAGAAGAATTAAATCATTTTGAAAGAAACAAAGTTTGGGAATTATTCTAAATACCTAAGGAAACCATTACAATAGGCACTAAATGGGTGTTTAGGAACAAAATTGATGGGTCTGGGAATATAGTTAGAAATAAGGCTAGGTTAGTTACACAAGGGTATAGTCAAGAAAAAGGAATAGACTATGAGGAAACATTTTCCCATGTAGCTAGAATAGAAGACATTAGGATACTACTTGCATGTGCAGCTAATCTAAATTTTAAAATCTATCAAATGGACGTTAAAAGTGCTTTTCTAAATGGGAATATAGTTGAGGATGTGTTTGTTGAACAACACCTGGTTTTAAAAATCCCCATTTTTCAAATCATGTTTTTAAACTCCCTAAATCCTTATATGGCTTAAAACAAGCTTCAAGAGCCTGGTATTATAGGCTCAGCTGTTTTATTATTTCAAAAGGTTTTACCAAAGGGATACCTGATCCTACTCTTTTCATTAAAATGATTTCTAAAGATGTGTTGATAGTAATAATTTATGTGGATGATATTATTTTTGGATATTCTTAATTTTTTTTATGTATTGATTTTTAAAAAATGATGCAAAATGAGTTTGAAATGAGTTTAATGGGAGAACTAAAATTTTTCTTTGGATTTCAGATCGTTCAAAATAAAAATGGCATTGTTTTGAATCAAATAAATATATTAAGGATCATTTAAATCATTTTTCTTTGGATGGTAGAAAGGTAGTGACACACCTATGAGTACCACTAGTATGTTGGATGTTGATGAAGCTGGAGAACATGTTGATCAAACCAACTACATAGGTATAATAGGGAGTTTACTATATCTTACAGCTAGCAGACCTGACATCATGTTTAGTGTATGTATGTGTGCTCTATTTCAATCCAATCCAAAGGAGTGTCACTTAAATGATGTTAAAAGGAGTTTTAAATATCTCAAACATACTCCCATCTTAGAATTATTTTATCCAAAAGGACACTCATTTTATTTTATGAGTCATTCTGATGATGATTTTTCCGGTTGTAATTTAGATAGAAAAAGATCCTTTGGGACATGTCACATTTTTGGAAAGTCACTAATATCTTGGTGTAGTAAGAAGCAGAATTTTGTTGCATTATCCACTGTCGAAGACGAATACATAGCCGCCGGTAGTTGTTGTTCTCAAATTCTATAGATTAAACACACTTTACTAGACTATGGATATCAATTCAAACATGTCTCTATAATGTGTGACAATACAAGTGCTATTAAAATTTCCAAAAATCTAGTATCTCATGCTTGGACAAAGCATATTGATGTGAGACATCACTTTTTGAGGGATCATTATCGAAAGTGTGATATCAATCTTGAATTCATTGGCACTGAACATCAATTGGTTGAAATATTCACAAAGCCTTTGAATTCTGAGAGGTTACATTACATCAATAATGAGTTAGGTATGATTAACTTTGGTATAGGAAACCTCACAATCAATCCTCATTGTTAGACATCAACATTGGAACTCACTATTAGACTTCACCGTTGGATCTCATTGTTAGACCTCACCATTGGACCTCACTATTAGACCTCACCGTTGGGAATCACTGTTAGAACTCACCATTGGACCTCATTATTAGAAATCACTATTGGACCTCACTATTAGACCTCACAATTGGACCTCACTGTTAGACCTCACCATTGGACCTCACTATTAAACCTCACCGTTGCACCTCACTGGTGTACCTCACTGTTGGGTACCTCACTGTTTGATTTTATTTTATGCTGGAATCCACACCGTTTTTATCCCTCATTATTATTTCGGTTTTATTTTGTTTTAATCCCTAAATGATAAAACTAAAGGCTACGAACATATCTCAATCAACCCTCCTCTCTCAATCTCAAACCTCGCTCTCAAAATCCCTAAACCCTAACTCTTAATTTGAACCCTCGAACGTCCTTCAATCTGCATGGCTAAAACCAAGCGACCCCCAACTGATAATGCAGATGCGCCAATTCCAAAGAGGACTCGACCCAAATACAGTGACACCAGTAGTACCCCGACGAGACCTGTCAACCCACTTCTGACTAAGTGAGAAATCTTTGCTGAGAAGGAGCTGAGTGATGAATGGCTGCTGTCAAGAAAGTCATTAGTGGTAGAAGCACTAGATGCCCACGGATGGACCAAATTATTTTTCAATGACAATGGACAGTACTTCCCGAAGCATGTGGAGGAATTCTTGGAATATTTGATGTTCAAAGAGGAATATGATATGCATAGTCTAGTATCTCGAGTTAATGGAAAAGAAGTCAGTTTTTCATCTGCTGAGTGGGCTGGCTGTTTGAGAGTTCCCCATGAAGGAGTGTATTCATAATATTCTTGAGTGGCTCCTTCAGACAGTGATATTTTTGAATATGAAAAATATCTAGAATACCAGACAGGGATTTGAAAAACAAGGAAGATTATTGCAGCTGAGATGAAAAGAGAAGACATGCTATTGTTTATGTTCATTCAGCATGTGATTAGTCCCATGAGAGGGGATTTTGCAGTGCTGAAGTACCAGGACATATTACTGATGTACTTACTGAAGTATGGAATGAATATCAACATATGTATCTTACTAATGACACAATTAGAGGATATTACCAAGGCATGATCAAAGTAAAATGCCGAATTCCATGCCAAGATAATCTCAATAATGTTTAAGGTAAAGGGTGTGGATGGAAATAAAGAAGAGATGATAGTGGCTAAGAAAAGATTTTTTATATCCAAGTTTATTATCAAATTCATGAAAATTAGATGGAATCCTTGAAAGAAGGCATGGATGAATGATGAAGGAATGGTTTATGAAAATTTTGGCCCTAATACTCACCCATCTAGGCCAAAAGACAAGAGAGATCCATGACCAAAGCCTGATAAGCCATAACCGGCCTATTTAGATGACGAGAAGGAAGTTGAAGGAGCTGTGTACCCTGAAAGAGGGAACACCCCCATTGATAATGGGAGTGATCCTGATTTTCCTAATAGTCATGTAAGGTCAGTAGCTTTCAGAGCAGCAAGCCATCCAAAAGAACTTCCATGAAGAAAGATTGTTATGAGGGATAGTAATACTGAGACCACTGAAGAAAAAGATGTATCTTAGAATATAGTGAGAGACACCTCTAAAGAGGATGAGGCTACTGAGTCAGATCATTCTACTCATGAAGTAGAGGAAGATGATGATAAAGATGCAGAAAAGGAGGTTGTTGTTGCTGATGTTGATGATGAGAACAGTGAAGGAGAGGAGCATAGTTTGAGTCCTCTAATGGGTAATACAGACAAGAAATTGTCTGTCCAAGACGCAGTAGTGGCACCTACTTCCATTGATATAGAAGTCATTGATGACTTAGTGGAGGCTGTGACTCACCCCACTGGTGAAATAATAGAGCACAAAGATGTTGAATCATCTAGATTTGAAGAGGCGATTGTGGAGTTACCTAGTGCAGAACAAGTAGAGGATAATACTCATGAGAGAGCTCCAAGTGAGGGGGAGCATTTTGGCTCTGTATCTGTTCTTCATTACATCGAAGAATGGTCAAAAGGACCTGAATACCTAGTACTTGGAAAAGATTATGATGATTGACATTCTGATATGTCAAGCAAAATACATCTTGTACCTGCAGTTTTAGAACCTGTCGCAATACCTCCAGTGGTCCCCGTTCCAAGGAAACATGTCACTATGTATGATGTTCAGAAACTAAAAACAGATCTACACCATATGTTTGATAACACGGCCTATGAAATGGAAAAGGCAATGGGCTTAATTTAAGAGATGATTGTCTCTATGATATCTAAAGTTAAATCTTCCATTCAATTTAGTTTATCCCAAGATATTTTTCAATTACATAATCAACTCAAGGATTTGTCTCAGTCTGTGGAACATCTAAGATAGTCAGTGGTAATATTGACTGCTCTTATGGATTCTAAGGGCCAAATAGAAAAAAGAAATCACTACATCAAATGTATGGTGTAATAGATGGATGCAGTGTTTGAAAGTTTTAAATAATCCATTAAAGCTCATGTGAAGGGCCCAGATGAAGATTTAAAGAATCTCATCAGTGGGTTGACAAAGTCTTTTAAGGAAACTGTTACCTTCTCTATAAAGACTTTTACTGCCTTTGCCTCTGCTTCACCCTCTAGTGCACCACCTGTGGACTTGTCAGCTTTCAAGAAAGTGGTCAGTGAAGAGTTAGCAAAGATTTCGGGTGTCAGAGCACCTGATCCTCAATCTGTGACCTTGATTCTCTCCATTACCAACTAAGTTTAGAAGGTAGTTAGTGACTTCATGAGAGAGGAATCCCAAGACTAAAAGATTATTATGGAACGGATTAGTTTCTATTATAAAATGATTTACTCCAAGCATTAGATGGAGGCTCATTTCAAACTTCTGTTGGAAAACCTCAAGATTCCACTAGTCACCAGAGCCTTCAAGGAACAAGTCACTCAGCTAGGCCAGTTGACTCCTGCCTTAGTGAAATTTATGGATACCAAGGATTTTTTTATTTCCACTATGGAAAGAGGAGGAAAAATTATTATAGAATTCAGAAACCTTCTTCTTCTATTTCTCCATGAGGACTGTACCACTGTCATCATACCTCCTGCCATACCAGCATCTCAAACAAAGAGTTCTTCCATGATGTCTCCTACTGAGGAAATCAGAATTCTTAATCCACCAATACATCAGCGACCTACCCACTACAGACCCATACGAGCTTAAGTTGCTGCCCCTCCAGTCATTCCTATAGATGTTCCTAAACCTGCTGATCCACCAGCTCATCATCCATCTTCTTCATCCAAATGGAAATACCACTTACCTACAGATGATGTGGATTGAGTCTTTTTATGTTTTTTGATAGGGAATTTGTATTCTTTTTCGGTCATGTAATGTAATTCCACAAATAAAATATTTCTCTATTATCTCTATCTGTGTTTCTTTTTTCTAATCACAAAGGTGGAGAAATGGAACTAATACCAATGATGTGAGTTGATTACCCTCTAATGGACCTTTTATGATTTTAAACTCTTATTAATCTCGGATACTTGAGATATAAAAACTGAACTAAGGATCCATTTTGATCTCTGTTTAGTAAATGTATTATATGTGTTTATCTGTGATACCTATTACTAATACAAACTGGCATAATTTGTGGATATCAAAACGGGGGAGATTGTTGGACTCACCTATTTTGATAATCCCAAATCAATTTTCAATACTGATCATGATATCTTATGTCATTTGATAATTAATTTTAAATCTGTATTTATATTTTTTATCCTGAACAATTTTTATTTTTAGTCTCATGAAATTGTTGCATCAGCGTATAGTTTATATTTATCTAAGTATAAGTTCATTGTTAAAGGCTACTGGTAAGAGCCTTCTGTAAAAGGTCACCATTATAGCTCATTGTCACGATGGGTCACTATTTCTAAAAGGTCACCATTGAAGATCTAATGTCATTGTTATATGATACCGGTATAAGGTCACTATTGAGACAAGGCTTCTGTTAGAAGTCTACTGTTAGGCTCTTTCTTAAGTCTCTTGTTGAGAGCTTCACAGTTCAAGTCTACTGTTGGAAATTTAAACCGTTAGTATAAGGCTACCACTTGAAAACTCCTACTGTCTATATAGTCAACTATTGTTCAGAGTCTACTGTTAGTAGAAGTCTATTGATAGACAAACTCCCCCATTGATGAAGATACCGGTTGAGATAGTCTACCGCTAGAAAGGTCACTCTTGAAGTAGTCTCATGTTACAGAGCCACCATTAGAAGTTCACTAAATAAAGTCTACCAGTGCTAAAGCCTACTATTAAAGGTCTACTATGAGCCTACCGATGACGTCCACTATTGAGGAGCTTACTGTTGAAGTCTACTGATGCATCTGCTACCAGTATAATGATATTCTATTCATTACTCTAGAGATTTTATTTATACTATCATAACGGACATGTATGGACGATTTAATGCTCCTGACCTTATTTAATGAAATTTTTAGTCATATCAGGAAATAGTACGTGGTAAGAGGATGACCAAACATGGTTGAAACATTTCTCTTGTCGGCCCCTGCTGAACCAAATGAGAAAAAGATGATCTGGAAAAGTGTATATATAAATATTAGAGACAGAAATCAAAGAAAGGAATATATTGAATATACACACATAAGAGAGACACATACAACACCCAATATTCATGAACGAAGAATAACACTCGAGCACTCATTTGGATGATCTAGAGATCGACAAATATCTATTGAAAATACATTTTCAAAGCTATGGTGGTGTACTCAAAGAGATTCTGACCCAAGAAGCTGATCATCTCTACATCTGGAAGTCAGAACCGGGAAGTTGCAACACTCTGTTTTAGAGGCAACTGGCAGAGAAGGACCAAAACATCATTTACTTCATTTCACAGAGTCCAGAGCTGATCTTCCAAGACACAGAGCATTCAAAACTTCTTTCTAATATATTTATCTCTATTGGGATTAAGTATTTTAAATTTATGAGCATTGTGTATGTCATAAACACACTGACTCTTGTTCTAGAACTGAGGGATACTGAAAATACCCATACCAATATTTCTTTAAATTTTTTTCCCACACATAACTATGGAAGAAGCCAACTGTGGCTTGTATGTTTATTTTCCCATGTATAACTACGGTAGAGGTTGCAAAACCTGGACAGTTTGAAAACTGTTGTAAAGCCCGATACAGGTTGTGTATCATTCTTAAATACAAATTCTTGGAAGCAGGTAATAAAAAAGTGGAGATGATTAGGTCTTGGGATAAGACTGATCCTCTTGTTTAAATTGTTGTGTTCATCTTTCAATTACTCTTTTTTACATTTATCTGCTGCTTATATTTTCAATGACAGAAATCTGTTTTTACATTCAGTCTGATAGTTAGTTCTGGTTAGTGTGTATATATGAATCTTATAGTAAACTTGTTTCAAAATTTGAATTAGTACTCGTATCGATTCAGCTGAGGAGTAATCAACCTTTGAGAAACTTTTTGAACAATAAATCAATTATAACTCTACTTCCCTAATTAATTGGGCAGTTTTAATTTGGGGGATTTTAATCCGAATATTTTTTAACAAATATTTTAATTGGAACTCAATTCAACCCCCTCTTGAGTATCCACTACGACCAACAAACAATATAAATTATTTTTATTTAACAAGTTATTTTCCATTAAAACAAAGTATTTTTCACTATTCATGAAAATATGAATGTTATTAAAAAAGTACCAAAACATTATCCAAACTAAATTTTTATTTCCCTCTTCTAAAGAATAGTTTAATTTCATTAAATTGAATATATAAAATTGTCAAATATTGGTTTTGATAAAGGGTTTTCCATTAAAAGGCTATAAAATTGAATTTTTTAAAATACATCTTTTATCTAAAAAAGGAATTTGTTCATATATTATGTCTAAGAAGCACAGTATATGGATATTAAAATTATATAGAGTATATAAGAAACAAAATTCAGGTAATACTATTCATAACCGCTTTTTGAAAGGCTAGTTTGGTAAGTTGTGTTTCGCTTGAACTCAGTGTTGTGTGTAGTGTATTTTTATGAATTACATTAATTAGAAAACATACTATGAAATCATGGGGTGTTACATTCTCCCATCCATAAATAAATTGCATCCTTCAAATTTTGAAATTGTTCTTCGAAAAAAAAAATGTTAAAAATAGAAAAATACCTTTATGGAAAACCCACATCAGAAATTGGGTTAATGAAATTTAGTCTTAATTAGAGGGAAATAGAAATGAAAAATTCGCCACCAAATTATGATCTTGATTAAGACAACATTGGTGGAAATTAGAGACACATAATTGGAGGAAATATGTAAATATTTATAGAGAGTGATTGAGATCATCAATCAAAAATATCTTTAAAATTTAGGGCCTAAAATAAATCAATCTATGATTTTTTAAAATATCATCATTTAAACAAAACTTATGGTATTAGGATAACACATTTTTGGTTTTAAGATCCCTTCCCTAAAAATTATGAACTAATTTATTCATATAATTAGAGGGAAAAAATACTTTACAGGTAGAGTTTGACCATTGAACTAATTCCGACCACAAACTCATCTTTCACTCAAAAAGATAATAGAATTCAAAAATATTCTATTTATCGTAATCATATAGGGTTCCAAATAAATGAATTTATAATTCATTTTTTAGACTATCTAAAAAACATAATTACACAAGCTAGGACATCACGTAGGCCAGAGGTATGTGACACAACCTTGTCGTCATTCGGTTGTGGGTTCAAGTCTCACGACCTTTCCAAACGGGACGAGTTGTCGCCTGACCTATAGGTTTTTCATTTTATAAAAATCAAAAAATAATGTTAATAAATTAATTAACCTTAAAAATAGTATCAAATTTTAAACATAATCCATTCCAACCACTAGACTTATCCATAATACATTTTTCCAAACTCACAGTGTAAAATTTATAAGGAAGGTAAACACAATGAAGATATAATTTTCTACGTAAAGACATGTGAATACCTTCACCATGTATTCTTGTAAAACACGGTAACACACTGAATTATCATAAAACCGTATTGATTACATTAATACTACCTTATTTTTTACAGAATACTAGATATATTCCTTATATCCAATTTTTTTTAATACTCCAACAATTATGGAATAAACAAACCATTAATCAGATCCAAGGTAGTAAGGAATATACAATATAATTTATCTAAATCAATCATATCTTATTCCAAGATCACTACCTCAATATCATAACAATATTAAGGTTTATCATTCCTTTAACAATGTATTTTCCAAAAAGTTCAACTTACTATTCAGTAACATTTCTTAGAACCATCTAATCATTAATCCTTAATGAAATAGTATTCCATTACCATCCGTATTTTTTTCAATAATTCATATAACCAGTATATCATTGATACAACACACAATTTAAATTATTATTTAATAACAAAATAAGTACACTAGTCATTACTCTTCATCTATAGTAGTATCATAACATTATTATTATCCCATTACATTATCTGGGGCAAAATCTAATGATTTGGACATTGATTTACATAGTGTCTCGACTCCTCGTAGACGAAGCATTATACATTGGAAACCTTTTTCTCACCCTTTCAATCACGTAATCAGTGTCATTTTTCACTACACTTATATCAAAATCCCATTCCTTTCAAGAATTTACCATGTTGATTCATTCCATAGTTATCACATAAGGAAAAATCCTTCTTTCCCTTATTCCCTTTGTCCATATTTCTCTCTACCATCCCTTTCTTCTCTATAATCCCTTGAAATCCATTGGACTCATAAAATTCATTACTTATCTTATTAACACATGATTTTATTTCTTCTTATGATGGTAATAAGTGGAAGAATATTTCCATTCAAAATTTTGGCTTAATACAAAGAAAGATATGATGCATCTTAATCTTTTGATCATGTTTTTTTCTCAAATTCTTATTCCATATACTAGGTTCCATTTCTAAACAATGGTATACAATAGTTTAGTTTATGAATCACAATTCAAAATTCCATACTTGTTAAATACCTAACATAAATTGAAAAATAATGCATATAATCTATAATAATAAATATTTTTTTTGAGGAAATGTTTACTTATAAATCATTAATAATGGCTTGTAATGAAAATTTGAATTATCCTAAGCATATCCCCCATGACTGTCATAATCTAGAGTGCAGCAAGGCCCGTTTTCGTGTAACGGGATACCCCAGGTCTAGTACAAAACTCCTTGTTAGAGTTATCACTCTAAGGTACATCTATTCCAGAGCGGCCTCTACCTGCCCATATACAGATAGGAATGTATTGCTTGGAAAATACACCAAATCTATACATTACCAATATTCTAGGAAGTTTTTCTATACAAATCCTCAATTTTTATCTTTGGGTAACGTGTTATAATTAGTGTTTATCTATATCTAAGTTCAAATGTTATTAGAAAAATTACTCTAATTCCAACTGTAATGCCCATACCCCATAATCCCAGAGTCGGAGCATTATTTTAATACATTAGCATGATTACACCGAATCATGTCCCGATGGACCGATCACTTTAGCAGTCTTGGAAAATAGATTACATACATAAACATTAAATTTCATTATAAAATGAAAAAAAACAACTACATTGTCTCCATTGACCATATTTATATACCTTCGACTATCCACATAGGTCTATCATAATATACTTCTTCGCTACTAGGGAAAAATAAAACATATAAAGGGGTTATCTCATATGCTCAGTAGGATAACAATATAGCAGAAACATTCATAAATATGAATAAACATTTAAGGAATTGTATAAAACTAAAACAAAAGCCTTTTAAACTAAATCTTCAACATAATATGGCATAGATAAATCAAATAATTACATTTAATTATACACATGGATATTATACTACTCGAATAATCACTTTCAATATCAAATAGCCAATTTCATAATGATGGAATGCATAATGCTAGACTTATAACCACATTGTCAAGTACTTGTTCCAAGAATAAAAATAAGATTTTGTCAAGGACTTGTTCCAAGACACAAGTTTGCATCATGAGACCTACTGAGGCATCACGGTGTTATAGAGGGCTCCACCAATCACTTACTATGTCCAATGCATTAATCAAATGAAAAAGGATTAAATATAACATAATCAATCCTATTAAAATTAAAATATGAAATGTCAATATTTTATCTATAAACCATGAATGGTATAGAAATAACACATCCACATTCAAACATATCATAAAAACTTCAACACAATATTGAATATATTTATCATAATAAGTCAACCACGATCAAGAATAATATCTCATAAATGATGTTGACATTATTGAAAATGATCAGTTAAAATCTTTGAGAGAAATATCCCTTTTTCATGAAATCATTTAAAAGACTCATAATTTGAAAAGGAAGACATTTAAATGACTGTTTTGTATCAATGTGTCCCATTCCACATTGAATTTTTTTAAGGGAATTAACTTTTTAAAACATTTAGGTCAATATAAATAAATGCTTTAATCCATTTTGAAAACATTGACATGAACGAGAAATGTTTTAAAGAATAAATCTTTTAAACATTTAAAATGATGTTTTAGTAAATAAGTACCTTAAAAATAATCCCATTGAGAAATATTTTATGAAACATGGACATTGATAATAAATATTCCCCAAGAGATAATTATATAATAAAAACCTCAGATAATAAAGAGATTGTGGAATTAACACTTACCTTGCATTTTCCATTGGTTGAGGGTATATTTAACCTCTTGTATAATGACCATAGTATATTTTTAAATAATACCAGAACCATATTAATATGTTAAATATAACACATCATTAATTTATAAATTTACACGACCTATTTAATAATGATTTCTATGTTAAATTAACATTTATCTTAATAATTTCTTTTTTATCGTATATGTTTTAACATGTTATTCTTGATCGTATCATGTAGATCATGATTAAAATAATTCCCAAATAGAACACATGATTTATATATCATATATATTCTGAATATAAATATTTATAATAGATAGATATATGAAATGGAAAACACCACTTATGGAAAGAGTAGGATGTACATACGAATAAACAAGATTTCAATTATCATATCGTATTGAATATAATTAAATGAATAATATATATGTATGTATATATATATATATTATGTTGAATTATTATGTAATATATTGAATACTTATTAATAATATATATTTTTATAAACATCGTTGAATGGTGAATGTGGAAATGATTATCATCACGTCACGGAGACGGTAATCCGTACGTACGAACGAGAAACAATATCATTAAATTGATGGGGAAATCATATGTAATTGGATGGTATATCATATATACAAGAATATTTAACATGTTATATTTTATATTTACATTTTTTATACGCATTATTATTCCAATCCAAATAATTAATTGTTTGAATAACAAACTACACCACGACGTGGAGACAGTAAGTCGTACATATGCATGTATGGTGACTTTGTCAATTATAGGGTGAATAGAATAAAAAATATGGATTTACCATATTTATAATAACATAAAAGTATGTAGGTAGTACTGAAGTTATTATTTTGGTATGGAAACAACAAAAAAAGAGGAAGTGGATGAAGACAAGATTTTCAAAGTGGATGGTGAAATTATTACCTCTTCTTCAGGTGTTTCCAATTGATTTGATCAAAAGGGATCCATAGTATGGATTTATATTTAAATTAAGGACTCTAGGTGAATTAGAGGGAAGTTGGAAGGATATTTGAACTGGGGTTGGACGATCCTGTAATTCCCCGTCTTTAGTTACCCAGAGTTGGTGCATTATTACTTAACATTAGCATGATCTCAAAATATCAAGTCTCGAAAGACTGATTAGTTTTGTAGCCTTTGAATTACTAGATACATTCATAAAGATTATATTAAATCATAAAATGGAAAACAAAAACAACATTGTTTCCATATAAAAAATATAAATCATATAGACTATCCCTACAGGTCAGTCATAATACACTTCTTCGCATCCTGGGAAAAATAAAACATAGAAAGGGGTGAGCTCAAATGCACAGTAAGGACAACAATATAGCTAAAACTTTCATAAATAAGCATAAATATCTAAGGAAATTTATAAATCATAAAAATATGTTTTTTCAACAAAAATTATTACATAATATGGAAAATATAAATCAAAATAATTCAATTTACTTATTCACATTGATATTCTACTTGTCAAAAAATCACATTCAATATCAATAACCACTTTCATAATGATGGAATGCATTATGACAGACTTTCATAACCACATAGTCATGGCCTTGTGCCAAGACTAAAAATAATATTTTTTCAAGCCCTTGTTCCAAGACACTAGTTTGTCTCATGATAAATACCGATGCATCGATAAGCTATAGCAGGCTCCACCCATCACGTACTAAGTCCAACACATTCCTCATATGAAAAGGTTGAAAATAACATAAACATTCGTATTAAAACTAGCATAATTAATGTAAATAATTAATCCATAAAACATGAATGGTATATAAATAGCACATTCATAGTGATGCGTATCACAAAACCTTCAATAAAACATTGAAGTTTTGTATCATAATAATATAACGTCAAATAAACCTAAAATACATCAATGGATGTTGACATTGATGAAATAAAAACCTTTTTTAAAGAAATATACCTTTATATATTGAAATTATTTAAGAGTCACATAATTATAAAGAATATTTTTTTTTAAATATTCTTATAAACTTGTAAGGGAAGCTTTGATGATGTTATAACGGAAAAAAATAGCAGCACCTGTCAAGTAAGTTAAAAAAAATATTCTTACCTTCATTTTGTCGAAAAATTCATAAAGTACCTTGTTTGGAAAATGACGGAAAGATTCCATTCAAAACATATAAGGTCAAATAAGGGTATAAATGAATTTACCCCATTGTCTATTAAAAATTTTTTGAAATAAATTTTTATGAAACATGGATTTGGATGATAAAGTTGTCCTTGTAGATACTTATGTAAAACCCACCTCGGATGATAAAGTCATTGTGAAATCAACCCTTATCGTGTACCTTTCCTTGGTGTAGGGTAGTTTAACCTCATGTATAATGGTTATATAATTGTTATTATAATATAAAAGAACCATATACATTAATATGATATCATATATGATCTTTTAACATAGCTTTGTTAATAATATCTTAGTATTATCGTCGTTTCGGGTGTTAACTGATTCGTTTTCCTTTATATTATCTGTTACCTTTGTAATGTTTTTTATGGATAGGATTTATCTTATACATTTTCAGAATTATATTAATTCATTAATAATTATTTTTAAACATCTAATGAAATTTAGTCTTGAATGGATATGATGGGGAATCAATATCACCGCGTTCGTGGAGACGATAATCTGTATGTATGCACATGCAACAATATCATTCTTTTGATATTAAAATAATATATAACTGGATTTAATATCATATATAAATAATCATTATCAGGTTATATTTATTAGTTATATCAATTGCACATCATTATTATACCCATCTAAATTATAATGTATTGAATAACAATTACACCACGTCGTGGAGACGGTAAGTCGTACGTACACTCATATGGTGAAATGTAATTGAAAGGATTGATAGTGTAATGAATATGGTTGTAACATATTTATAATAACATCACAGTATATAGAAGATACTAGAGTTATTAGTTTAGAATGTAAATAACAATGAATGAGGAAGTGGAAGAAGAAAGGAACTTGAAAGAGGTGATGAAATATTTACCTCTTCTTCGGGTTTTTCCTTTTTATTTGATCAAATGGGCTCTTTAGGATGGATTCCTGATTAAGGAAGGACTCTATAAAAAATGGAGGACATTTGAGAGGGTATTTGGTCAGTGTTTGGCCGAGAGAAATGGTTTTGATGGTGTGAATTAGAGATAATCTGGATTTCCCTTTTATAAGAGGTGTGAGGGGAACCTTAGGAAAAGTTATAAATATTATTTTATAATAAACACATTTTCGGTTTCTAATGGATTTAAAATAAATTATTTAATGGATAAGGTGGGTGTGGGTCTAAAACCACTCAACATATTGGTTTTAGATAGGTTTGTGTCACTATATTAACTTTATTATTTAGATTTAAATCTTAGTTAAATAGTCTGACATTTACCATGTCTCATTGTAGATTTATATTATATGGTTAATAAACATACTATAAACTTCTGAGAGAACCCCAAGTAGTTTATTAATGATAGATATATCAATATATAAGTTTTTTTTCTAATCCTTTTTTTAGGAATAGTATATCAATTTAAAATATGATATTTGTTTTAAAAACTCTTATATGTCAATTTTGACACTATTTGGTAATTTGTTTTTTCTAAATTGGTAACAACATTATTACGTCGAAAACAATTAATATATCCAACCCTAACATGTAATATTAACATAGAAAATTTTTTTAATTCATAAAATGTTTCAAATTACATCTATTTGGATATTTATAATATCAATTATTTTAAAATTTCATTAATTAGGTAATTACTACATCATAACTGTGTCATAAATAAATTAAATTATATAATGTCTAAAAAATATAAATAAAATTATATTATATATGAAATATATTTATCTTTATAGTGAATATTTATAGTCAAATTTATATTATGTGTAACCCAGTATTAAAAATGGTTTAGTTATTAAACATTGAATTTAATACTTTTAACTAATATTTGAACTAAATAATAATATATGTCTTAATATAATCCAAGAGGACCAAATAAGTTCATATTTTATTCCTAAGGTTGTTTTTGGTTGAGTTATACTTATACAATAGATTTAGGACATGTGTTAGGGTAATAATAATTTCATTTTTATCCACAATTCCCCTATTTACATTTAATAGTGGTAAATAAAAGTAAAAAAATACTATTCACAAAAAATTATTTTCATCTTATTGAACCACATTTAACATAATGATATCAGCTATGTCTCTTGGATTTTTAAAATTTAACTCACAGAAGTAGATAAATTAAATTTTATGTAAATTTGTAAATGATCCAAGGAGGTGGGTAAACAACGGTAAAAAGGTCAACAAAATTTTTATATATATAAAATTATTAATAATTGACTCCAAGGTATTAAATTAAACTTATATAGGTATTATTTATCTATTTTGACAGAAAATAAATTTAAATAAAATAATTATTTATTTAAATAAAAATTCGGTTTTAAACTATAGCTCAATGTTTTTCACTATTCATCATAAATTGATAGTTTTATAGAATTACCTAAAATTCACCCTAAGCTAAATTCGATATGTCGAATCTAAAAATGAAGTTCTATTTTGAAAGATAAAATTTATAAAATTTAAAAAATTAGGTATTACTATTCATAATAGCAAGTTTGATTGGTTGTGGTGTGTTCGAATTCGAAGTTTCATACAACACACACTACTGTATTATTCAAAGATAAGCGTACCATGGAATATTGGTGTGTAACATTCTCCCCTACTTTAAATAATTTTGTCCTATAAATTTCTAGTGTATTACTGCCTAAAAAAACTCAGGTGATTTTTTATTAAAAGTTCCTCAGGCTCCCACGTTTCCTCTTCCATATTATGGATTCACTATAGAACATTTTCCAGACGAGTTGTCTGGTTTCTCAACACTTGTTATCCTATATCAAGAACCTTGACATGCCTTTCGGAATAAGACAGATCAGGTTCCAATTCTAATTCCTCATATGTGAGTATATGTGTTGGGTTGGGCATGTAGTTTCTCAACAGTGAATCGTGGAATACATCGTTAACTTTGGAATGACTTGCCGGAATTTCCAAACGGTAAGCTACAACCCCAATTCATTCTAGAATTTTTAAAGGTCCGATATACCTGTGACTTAATATTCCCTTATTACCGAAATGTATAACACCTGTCCATAGAGATTCCTTCAAGAAAACATGTTCCTCTACCTAAAACTCCAAATCATTCCTTTGTTTATCAGTATATATCTTTTATATACTTTGAGCTGCTTTGATGTGGATTTGGATTACCTTAACATTTTCCTTCATTTCCTCCACAATTTTGGGTCCTACGTGTTTTGTTTCTCCAACATCATCCAAACAGGTTGGTGTGTGACATCTCTTTCTATATAACTCTTCATATGGTGCCGTCTGAATACTTGAATGGAAGATATTATTATAAGAAAATTCTACCAGAGGTAAATATTGATCCCAGATACCTTGAAAGTGAAGTGAGAAAGATCTCAACATGTCTTCTATTGTTTTAATTGTCCTTTCTAATTGTCCATCAGTTAGGGTGTGGTAGGCAGTTCTCAAATGAAGTTTAGTATCCATGGATTTCTAAAGACGTTTCCAGAATCATGATGTAAAATGTGGATCATGATCAGAAAATATCGATAGGGGTACTCCTTGAAGTCTCACAACTTCATTAATATATAGTATTGCTAGAAGTCCATGTGGTAAATTTTCTCTTATAGCAAGAAAATGTGCAGACCTGGTAAGACAATCAACAAGAAACTATATTGCATCGTTCCTTCTAGGAGTATTCGTTAGTCCCATGACAAAGTCCTTCGTAATATTATCCCATTTCCACTCAGGTATGGGATTAGATTTCATAAATCTGCCAGGCTGTTGCCTTCCAACATTCACTTGTTGACAAAACATATGTCATGACACAAATTCAGCAATCTCCCTCTGCATGTTGTCCCACAAAAAATTATCCTTCAAATCCCTATACATCTTGGTGCTACCATGGTGTATAGAGAAATTGGAACAATGAGCATCACCCAACAATTCCTTTTTTAGATCTGGTATATCAGGAACACAAGGTCTCTTCCCAAATTTCAAAATTCCATCTTCATACAGAATGTCACTTAATCTCCCATCATTCACAACTTTTTTCATTTTTTTAAACTCTTCATCATCGGACTGAGAACTCTTTATCCTTTCTAGTAATGATGATTTGGAAGCCATTTGAAAAAGTATTGATGTTTCACCTTCCATGGTTATTCCCATATCCATCATTACTATATCCATGTATACATGATCCCTTTCAACTCCCATCCTGCTCAAAACTCCATGATCCAATCTATGATAACCATCTTCCACCTTATTTTCCTTCCCCGGGTGGTAGTATATAGTGAAATCATAATTCTTATGTAGTCCAAGTCATAGCCGTTGAGTCATGTTGAGTTTTTTTTATGAGAAAAATAATTCAAGAGCATGTTATCATTTTATATGTCCAATTTTTTAGCATTGAGATAATTTCTCCATATCTTCCATGAATAGATTACAGCTTCTTACTCAAGATCATGAATGCAATATTTTAGTTCATGAATTTTTAGCTACCATGATGCATAGGAAATAACCCTATCATTCGACATAAGGACACAACAAGGAAAATTCTTTGAAGCATCACTATAAATTACAAACCTATCATTCCCCGATGGTAGAGTAAAGATAACATAATTTAATAATCTTCTCTTCAGTTCTTCAAAACATTCTTCACACTCTTTTGTCCAAAAAAAATTAACCACTTTACGTGTGAGCTTGGTTAAAGGGTTAGCCAATCGGGCAAAATTCTAGACAAAATGACGCTAATAACATGCTAAACCAATAAAACTGCGTACCTAAGTTATAATCATCAGTGTTGGACATTCTTGGATTGCCTTGGTCTTAGAAGTATCAATAGAGATTCAATCCTTAGATACAATTTTTTCAAGAAAAGAAATCTCCTGATGCCAGAATTCACACTTTCTAAACATCACATATTATTCGTGACTTCTAAAAGTTTTCAGGATATGGTGTAAGTGATTTTCAAGATCTTCATTGCTTTTAGTGTATACCAAGATATCATCTACAAATAAAACTATAAATTCACCAAGATATTCCTTGAAAACTCTATTCATTAGATCTATGAAGATAAAGGGTGCATTAGTCCACCCAAAAGGCATTACTGTAAACTCATAATACCCGTACCTGGTTTGAAATGCTATTTTGGAATGTCTTCCTTCTTCACACACAACTGATGGTATTTAGATCGAAGGTCAATATTTGAAATGTATTGAGCTCCATGAAGTTGGTCGAATAAATCATTAATGCGAGGTATAAGATACATGTTCATTCTTGTTATAACATTGATCTCCCTATATCCAATGCAAAACCTCATTGATCAATCATTCTTCTTATCAAAATGGATAGGGGCTCCCCATAGAGAAACACTAGGGCCAATAAATTCATTATTAATCAATTCCACTAGTTTTTTCTATAGTTCTACTAATTCCACAGTGGAAATTATATAAGGGGTCTTCGATATGGGCCATGATCCAGAAATAAAATCAATGGAAAACTCAATTTCTCTATCTGGAGGATGTCCAGTTAAATATTCTGGAAACACATCATCATATTCGTTCACAATATGTACATCCTCTATTTGAACATTCTTTTCCTCACCAACTGTTATTTCATTATCTTCCTCCCCTATAATTAAATTTAGTTGAGATGCTAGGGGTGGATTTATATACGGATTAGGTGGTGACTTTTCTGTTCTAAAGTTAAGGTTCTCATTATCATCATAAAAAATTATAATATCTTTCTTATTACAATAAAGTTTCACATCATGGTCCGAAATCCAATATATCCTGAGGATTATATCAAATTAAATCATGGTTATGAACATGAGATCAGATGATAAAGAACATTTATATGCCCTAGAACCACACTTTTAGTCATCCCACGCATTCATAGAGGGAGCCATGCTTGATGCCATGTTGTAACTTTCACAGATATCTAATTATTGGCACATGTGTAGATATATCACAATGTCGTATTAGATAATTTTAGTTTATGTTTTATTATTTAATGTGAAATTTATTCATTAGACTTTGAACACATTGGAAGATGGTTATAACCCATATATGGGAGTAGATAACATACGTTTTGGAAAAAATTCATATTTCCTGGAGATAGAAAATTAAATCTTTATATTTCTTAATTTATTAATTGATACATATCCTCTATTGGGTGATGTAGATTAATTTTGGTATCTTATATTCATTATAAAATCATAGATTGGTCTAATACGACACATATTATTATTTCATACATCCTTATAGGCACCTATAATTCACCTTCTACACACATGAAATTCCATATAACAAAATTTCATTATATTAATTTCATTTTTTCCTATGATTGTGGAGTGAGCCATGGTTTTTATTTATTCGTGTGATAATAACATATTATGAAGGATAATGGTATTGGATTTTTAAAATATAATCATCATTATATATTTTTGTTATAGGTTGATGTTATTATATTAAATAATTATTTTCTACTAATGATAACTATATAAATTGGTTAAATGTGATAGGATTAATCATTGATTGTTTGACTACCAGTTTAAATATATAAGGTGTATCAACACATTGGAATAATTATTGGTAATTAACTGATTTTAGCCATCATATATTACCCCTTATATCATAAGACATATTTTAATAGAGAAAAAAAAATTAAATTGGAGTCTATTTCATTCTTAAGGAGCATGGTACCTTATTAACTAGGAATAACGATCCAAATAATCAGAAATTTTAATATATATGTAAATTGATAAAATTTAAATTAAAAATTCTAACAAAAATAATAAAATCCTTTCCAGTGCATGTATAGGTTAACTATAATTTAATTATTGTTTTACTACATGTATTTTAACTGATCCTTTTTGAAATCAAAACCCCAGTATATTAAAAATGATCACTTAACAATTTCATAGCCTTATAAGTGGTTAGTTTTGGTATTATATTTCATAGTGTATATTTATTATTTTAAATAATTCCACTAGTAATTATATGAACATAAAATATTACTCTCATCCATGTTCATTGAATTTTTTGATCTATTCTACCTTGACGTATTCCAATAATGTGTGAGGAGTTTGGAGTTGATCATACTCTAGAGGTGGTGGTCCCTAAGACACCACTGATACATTATGTAGTGAAACCTGAGGCAAAACCTAATATCCCAGAAATGGGAGATGATGGTCTATTTTGAGAGGGTTTTATTCATCTAATGTATTAAATGGAGGGTGATCCATGAACTTCACCTACTACGGATAATGTAACTCATAAATCCTAACAAAAACATCTCCCCATATTTTTAGGGTATAGTGGTCCACATGATATCTATTCTTCTCTAGAGTCTACTATTTCGATCATGAATCATCAAGAGATACCTAAATATAGATTGCTTAATAATTCTAGACACATATTTTGGGATTCAGTTGTGATCTAGTGGAATGTGACTACTCAGGCTCGTCACTATCAGGGCATGGTTTGGGCGAACTTTTATATTTTTTTAGGATTTCTTTCACCCTCTGATGATGAGTGACTATCGATCTAGAGAGTTCTTGCACCAAATATATGATTTTATTTCTATCGTGTATTGTATATCATGTTTATCTATATTTCAACAAGATTCACCTATTTTAGTTGGTGATGAATAATCCAATTCATTATGTTTAGATAATGATCTTATAAAGTTCATAATCTCACAGGTGAATATATTGGACTAGATACTTTCTCATAGGTCATTATTCATGTTCTTATCAATGAGTAAAACAATATAGATGATAATATTATCCAGAATATTAGATTTTTAAGTAGTTAGGGATGTTATTCATCCATTTGTAGAATGTGTTGCCTTGTGGTTTCTATTTAGGAAAGTGATTCACATAGTATCCACATTGGTAAACCCATTAAATTACATCATCATGAATGGTAGGTGAACCAAAATAATCATTATGATAGAGACCCTTATGGATTTCATGATTGAATAAATATGGGGAATTTTAAATGATTTTTTCGTACCTTCACATATGCTTCCAATTAAAAAAGATCTGCAGTAGCTCCCTATATAGGATTTGGATCCTCAGGGATGATCCAGTATGGTAGTTACATTAGTACCACCATGAACGGTTGATGAGGAGGTCATGATTATAGAATTTACTCTTCTATTTATTATCACATGGAATGCCTAACTGGGTATAGTTGTCCAGTTGTAGATCTGGACCGCTAATCAGTCATGTTTCAATATTTATTGAAGATAACTAATAATCGGAGTTCAATATCATATATGGTACACTGTCCAATTATGTTATCCACAACTATTATATCCAATTTATTTGAAATAGTTTCCTCTAATTATTTTATATATGGACAATTATATGTTTGGGATCCTAAACATATCATATTTGATGACCCTAAAAACATCATTGTGTGTGTGGTCCAAAGGCATGCCCCAATGTAGGGACTCCCCCGTGAGGTAGGATATAATTAATTCTTATAAATCCTCTTCAACCTCAGGATAAAAGATGTTTTATGTAATTATGAAGATAGATTTATTGGTTCCCTATAACTCATATTTATTCTCACATAACCATAGAGTATCATTTATATCACCAGAGAGCCACGGTAATCTCCCTAATGGTGAGTGGAATGTTAAAGCATGTATAGTTGGACTAGATTATTGTGGGGTATGTGGTGTGACTACCCACATTTTTCTATTGTTTTCTATGAGGAGTATATAATATATATGATATATTTTCATCATATAGTGGATCATTAGAGGCATTTCTTCCTAATTATTTTACTGTATTACCTCTTATGAGAAAGTTTTAGTTTAAAATTGAGCTTATTCATGGAGTATCTCATGAATCTATTTCCCAATAAAAATAGAACCTAAAGATCTGTTGGATTTTAAGATACAATTGGATAATATAGAGTCGAATTTTTCAATCTACCCTAGAACTTCATCTTGAGGATCAATAATTATTTTCCCTAGGAAGACTTATAAGACCCTTAGGATATTCACGAATTACCGATGGTTGAATTGGATTATGATTAATAATTTGTATCAATTTCCTCGGATAGATGAAAATTTTCACTAGATCTGAGGATAAATGGTACTCTAAAGGATTAACATGTGATTGGGATATCAACAAGTGTGAGTCAGAAAATTTTATTTACAATATACAAAATTCCAATGTCGGTACATTTTATATGATCCTCTCTTTAGTTAATTTGGTTTTATGAAGACACATTCCATATTAATTTATTTTCTTAAAAGGGTTTCCCACCCCAATGTGTATTCATTTTTCATTGTATTTTTGGATGAAATAATATTGTTTATTCACACATATAGTGAACATTCTTGAAACCATGATATCATTTTAAATATACTGAGAGAGAATCATCTTAATTTTATGATTATTATGTAACTCATATGGACCATTAAATTCTAATTTAGGGGTCATATGATATTTGAATCAAGATTTTCCATTGACCCAAAGAAATTGGATGTTGTTTCCATGGAGAATCCAAATAAAATGTTTCATATGAACAACTTCATGGAGTTTGGTAGATATTACATGTGTTTTATATATTTCATACTATGACATGTATCATGTGTTATTGGAATTAAAAATAAGTGTTTGATGTTTTGGTGTTATGAAGTGTTCGAGAAGGCCTATAACATGAAAAATTAGAGGTTTAAATCATCAAATATTATAATTCTTCTACTTTAGGAAGTGTCTATATTGTGTTATATAATGCATTATGCATTGGGATGGGTATGGTGAAGATGTATAAGGATAGATTTTTTCTAAATTGGTTTATCCAGCTAAAACCTTAGCAGCATAATTTTCTAATTCACGAGGTTCATATAGAAAAATTAGGTCATGTATTATGCTACAAGAGGCATCATATAATTTATGAGATCATTAAATATTATATGGACCAAAATATTTTCAAATATTTCTTCTCATTGTTTGACTTTAATCTTAGGTAGATAAGATGGGACCTATACCTTCACACTTATGATGTTGATTTTTCTTACAAACATATAAAGGGTAATTTTTATTCGAATGTATTGATCCATAAAACTCATGAATATTTCATAATGTTATCCATTGATGAATTTATATTTATGGCCTTAATTTTTGAGCTTAAATAAGAGGTTTTTGAGATCCAAAATTGTAATATTCCTTTGGACTTAGTAGTTACGTCTTCTATCCATGATAGGGCGAATGGTAAAAAAATTGAAGACCATGAGGGGTTAGTCCTATAGAATTATTTTTTAGTGTGGTCCCTCATATATATTAGACTATTAATAGAGATTATATCATATATATACTTAGTCAAGGATGGATTCCAAAATACTTGAGATTTTATCTGATGATAGAGTCCCATATCTGTTAGTGAGAATTTTATTCAAGAATATCCATGATGTACTATAGAGACCCAAGAATGACATACATAGGCATTACATTACTTTTTTAGAATAATTATTACATGAAAAAAAATTGACACCCAATGAATGTATTACTATACTGCCTTTTTAAAAATCAAAACATAATCATCTAATCATGTGGAAAGATATTCAACATGTCCCATAATTATCTTCCCATTTTTTTTCATATGAAAATCCTTCATTTATATCCTGGTGAATAGAAAGCATAAAAAGGGTGAGCTCAAATTCTCCATAAGTGTTAACATGAATAAAATAAAACAAAAGATATACATTTGAACATAAAAACAATAACAGATTGTAAAATCATCAAAATATTGAGTACTAAAATAAAATATTGATATACGTAAGGAATAAATCAGAAAGTAACATCGAAAATTAATGAATAGCATTGGAAGAAAACATGAAACTTGGAAAACTAATAAGAACATTAAATTATTTACATAGAAGAAAAGGAATTTCTGCCAATACTATCATATAGTATGAATCCCATTACTAAATTTTTTTGACTTTCTATTTCATCCATGTATTACTGAACTGGGTTTACTTTCCATTCCGACCTTGTCTATATCATGGGATATAAATCGATACCTATTGCATTTGAGGGAGATATAAGTTCCACCCATCTCATAATGATAGAATTATTACATGTCCCAAAAAACATAAATCATTACACATAACAAAGCCCAATAAATTAAATGGGATACATAAACATCATGTAATCATTACATAATCCATATAAGATAAATATGATTCATAAAAATAATTCCATCATAAACATAATCAAATATATAGATAATAGTGATAAAAACATAACCCTATGTCACCATAGATAGATAATAATTTTTATGATACACTTGTACTTAATTATTGAGAAAAATATCCTTTATTATTTAAAAAACAATTTCTTCTCTAAAAATGTCATGAAAAATTTCAAGAAATAAATTTTGTTGAAAATTAACTTGAAAAAAGGTAGATGAGGTTTCATGGAAATAAGGCATTATGAAGATGTAAAAATACATTCATTTTATATATGTTAATGAAATATTCTCCTAATAATTTTACCATATAAGTAAAAAAGTAACACTTATAGTAAACAAAAAAAAGATTCTATCCATACCATGTAGTAAAAGTAAATTATGGGTCAAAATGACATTAAGATTACATAGAATAATAGTTATCATTTTAAGAATTTTTTTATATAACATGGACAAGGATAATAATTATATCCCTAGAAAATACTTACATATAAATAATCTCAGATAAAAATGAGATTTCAAAATTATCCCTTACCTTAGGTCTGATTTCATCTGTATGTGTCTAAAACTCCCCTTACTTAATATTATTCCATTTAATTTCCACATAGGGACATAGATTTGTACTTTTGAGAAGAGAAGAACCTCTTGAATGTAACTAAGGATTTGGAGAAGTGAAATGGGTAGGGGTTGGCCAAGATTGAAGGATCAAAATGAAGTTAAGAGGAGAGGGAGGTAGTTTCCTTTTATAAGAGATACGAGGGGCACATTAGGAATGTTCCAAAATAATAATTTATTATAAATTCAATTTATATTTAAAATGATCCAAAACGTATTTAATTCTATTATAAGATGATGTTGGTTCAAATACCCATCAACAAACAATATTTAGTTAAGTAATTAATATTTTTCTATCCTTATCTTTTTGGTTTTACCCTTATTTTACTCTTTGTAATCTTAAGGTGATATCATGTCATTTAAACATTTTGGGTTAATTTCATTATTATATCATGTCAAATGACCCACCAAAAAGTTATTTTTGACAAATTTGCACTTATATTAACCATTTTGAAAAATATTATATTTTTATGAATATAATATAATTTAATAAACTATTTTATGTTTCACGTTATGAATTATGTCAATACTGGATACTACGCATACTTGATTATTTTACAACATCAAAATAAAAATTTTACTTTGAAACAAAGAAATTAAATTGTTCCTGATATGTCAAGGTCATCTAAAATAATTAAGTATGACATAAATATATTAAAATTAAATAAATTTTAATATTTCTAAACTCATTTATTATAATCATTCCTTAACGAGACAATCACTAAATCGTAGTTTTGTGACAAATAAATAAATTTATCTAATGTCTAAAAATTATAAAAAATATATACCCTGATGTATTTTTTTTATATTTCAGATTATTATATATATATATATATCTGTTATATAACCCTCTATTAAAATTGATATTATAAATGATATATGTTTAGGTTATAATTATCTTTACATTAAAATAATTCTTATAAATAGTCATTTTCACATCCATAAGAATCCATGGTGTCCAAAAATCGAGAAAATGATTCCCGTGGAGGAAATATCTCTTCCAAATGGATTAGGACATGAGTTAAAGAAATAAAATATTATTATAATATTATTTTTTAACATTATTTACTAGATTTACCCATTAACCATGGTAACTAAAATTAATACTGAAGATACTATTCATAATGTCCAAAAATAAAAGGTTAATATGTAAACAATTTGAACCATCTGATTCCAAATTTGGAATACATTTTTCCATATTAATAATATAGAATTTACAAAAATTAATTTTAAATTAATTCCCGTTGACAAAACCAAAAAATCCGGTTTTCAATAAGTAATTACAATCAAAAGATTGACATGTTTTGATGTCCAATTTAAAAGTTAAATTACTAAAAATAACCAAAATTGGATTAAATGATAAAAAATTAAACCAATTAAACATTAAAACCAATTAACAATATAATATATCTATAATAATAAATTTTATGAAAATACAATTTTGAATTTAAATGTAGTATATTTCACTATTCATTGAAATTTGAATTTTATTAGAGAAATACCAAAATTTCAATAAAATTAAATATTTATGTCATCATTAATAAGAAGAATATTATATTGTCCAATTTAACTTATAGAAGTGTCAAAATTATGTTTAAAACGAATGTGTGGTCTGAACACTACAAAACTGCATTTTTTTTAAAATACATCATTTATACAAAAAATTCATTTTGATATCATACCATGTTCTATGAAATGTTTAAGATGAATGGTAATGTTATCAAATTCAAAAATTTTGTGAATAATATACATAAAATCTAGAATATATCCCATTAAATAACAATATTTTAATAATATATTGTTAGTTACTGAAACTCGGTATTGCGTACAATGAAAGCTATCGAGGAGGGTCATTATTGCATGTAACACAAGCCATTTCAGTGTTGTGTGTAGTGAAATATTCCATTGATGTTTTGTATAACATAATCAATGTTTATGTAATTTATACATTGTAAAAAATTGGTACTCAGTGTTATATGAAATCAATTATATCAAAAGAACATGGAATAGTGTGCATCACAAGGCATATATATTGTTGCATATACTGCAACCTAATACAGTGTTTCATATAGTGCAAAATAATCTTGGTGTAGCATACAACATGATATATAAATGAAATTGAAAATAATCTATCTCATAAAATCATGGGTTGTAACATTCTACCCCCATAAATTAATTACGCCATCTAAATTTTTTATGGATATAAATGGTTTTATACATGATAGTTCAATTCATGGAATCCCACATCGTAAAAAGGGATACTAATACATCAATTTGAAATGGATAGTTAGAAATGAAATAGTTACCCAAAGTAACTCATCATTGGGATTCCACATAGGAGAACAAAGGTGGGAAGTGAAAACATTGTTATAGAATAGATATCTAACCATAATGTTTTTTATGGATAATGATAGAAAAAAGTGTTTGGAGAAAGTTATCTACCATAAATACATTAATTTGTGATGATTTAAGGGACCATATAATTCATATGATAAGAGGGTACTCATATAACATTTTTGGTTTTCAAGATCATTTCCCTAAATTTGGATAACTTTTTTCATAATGTGAAATACAGACATGACTATAGTGTAATTTCATCATTGGTCATTCCCTGAAAAAATTCATCA
The DNA here is from genome assembly GCA_963277665.1 of Viscum album. Taxonomy (NCBI): domain Eukaryota; kingdom Viridiplantae; phylum Streptophyta; class Magnoliopsida; order Santalales; family Viscaceae; genus Viscum; species Viscum album. Next base: position 1,575,571,765 of record OY728146.1, on the reverse strand, counting down.
TCATATATTATTTAAGGAAATGAAAGTGAATTTTTCATTCTTGAACTGTTATCATATCATAAGATAGAATTATAGTTCTTCCATCTATATCGAAAAAACGATAGAATAGATTATTAAAAAGTCATACGTCTACCAACAATGAGATAATACATTAATCTAACAAACATCATCCAGAATATAAATTATACTACCCATAAACGAATGATATTACAATCCTTCCAAAAACTGAAAATATAAAAGTTTAGAAGGAGGTTAACTAAATCAACTCAACATTTTCTCCAATATATTATTCGATATTCCATGGTTGTCACATTCCAAACATCTAAATTCTATAGTTATATATTCTCTTAAAATTGGATAATAACATGAATTACAGTAGAATATTAGTGACGACATGCATTATATCTATATTAACTCTTTCTAAACACCAAATATAAAAAAAATTATATATACTAAAACCATGATATAACTTTATCACATTATCATTTGTGTGATCATTAATACTATCAAACATATTATTTTATCTTTATCCCTTCATTATGTTCATATAATCTACCTTCCAAAAATATTTCAATCACTTTTAATGGTTACCGGTACCATATAATTATGGGAAACCATAATAGACCAATACATAGACATTATAATATTCCAAAATACTATAAAATAGATTCCACAACACTATGTTGAAATCTCATTACATAAACAGTTAATTATTCCACTACATTATTTCCATACTCAACATCACTAATAGTGATCACATGTGACATCCCCTTGTATTTTACTTTATAAGGTTGTTGATTTCAATCATCATTTACTCTTAGATTAGAGAATTTTATAGCATAATTCCCTATTTCATTACACTTATATAATTGTTGTGATGGAAGTGTATTCTTTATATTATTTTCTCTATTCACAACATTAGAAACCATTTCCCCATTACATCGGCACTCAACTACTCGACGACCATATTTTCCACACATGAAAACTTTTCTAGTACCTTAAATATATTTTCCACCATTCTTCTTTCCAAAATTTGAACATAATGAATATGTTATCTTCTTTTCACCTTTTCTTGGAGATTTTCCATTAAACTCCATCGTTTGTTTCATGTCAAACCCATGAGATATATATGTAACACCAAAATCATGTTTCACCTTACTACCCAACACAAAATATCTTAATAACTACTGAAGTCTTTTATAGCTAATTCCATTCAAAGACTTCTTTTTAAGATACTGAATAATTGATCAACTTTACATTCAGGTTGGATGATAATGATAGAAGAAAACATTGATAGTTTTATAAAATTTTCCTTGTATGTACCAATATATTCATAATAAATTTTATTAAGATCAATGAACTTGTTTTACATTTTTTTCTATGAACACAAGGGATGTACTAATTGAAAAATATATTCTAGAACTCTTCCAATTCCATGGATTCAATTTCATCTGTTTTTCTTATATTCCTAATTAGATTCCACCACTAGTATGATTCACCTTCTAAATGATAGTTAACCAAAATGACCTTTGCATTTTTTAAATATTGAATTATGAGAAATATATTTTCAATGGTTTTGATCTATTTTTCAGCAACAATATGATCATGATTCCCACTAGAAGAAGGTGGAAATTTCCTCATGAAGGACTCAATATAATGTTTTTCCTTTCTATGCTCATTTGTGATTGTAGAATGAATCATATATTGTGTATCTATAGAAATAATATTTTTCATTCAATATCCTCTAACATTTGTTTGTTCAGAAGGACAATCATTCCATATCCCAGTGATTGGATCAGTAACATGGTTCATTCAGGTTCCATCAATCGTCTAAAACATGAAAATAATATTTTTAGAGGAAAAATTAAACTAGGAAAACAACATAATCAAGGGGGACTAACTTCAATATTAGGCATCTTAGGATTAATTATTGTTTATTCATGATTGTTTAAATAATTTTAAGACTGTAGAATAAACATATAAATAATCTTAGAGATATCCCTAGACATACCATTCAAATATCTATAGGGATCTCACTAATGTTTTAGCATCCATGTTTCCAAAGGATAGCTAATCATTTCCTCTGATATCAACTTTAGGTCACCAATCTTGACGTAAATTGGCATTATATTACATTAATTGAATAAATTATTCATGAAAAAATTAGATTCCCAAAGATAATATTATTTAACTTTCATTGGAAACTCAGAACATAATCATTTAATCATGGTTAATGATCATCAACAACTCCCATAATGATGTTACCCTTTTTCCAACCTAAAACCATTATTTATATCATTGGGAAAATAAAACATAAAAAGGGTGAGATCAAATGATCATTAGGGAAAAACATGGAGAAAATAAAACAAACCTAAGTCTTTAGAATGTAAAAAATTGATCATAATATTTAAGCATTAAATTCATGAGTCATGAAATAAATCATGGAAGAACATAAATGATATATCATAATGGAACATTAACCATGATAGAATTTCAATGGCATAAAATATTTAATTGTGTGAAACTAATTAACACATAATATGATCTCCATAGTATCCAAGGCATTGATTTCAAGACCATCATAATGGAAAAAGTCCATTATTGAACTGGGTTAACTTTTCATTCCATCCCTGTATTACTGAACATGAATTATTTTCAGTTCCATCCATGTCAATCTCACGTGATATAAATCTTTACCCAATTAATTATAGGGACATATAGGTAACACCTATCTCATAATGAAATCATTGTTACATGTTCCAAAAAACATAAATCATTCAATATAGAATAACCCATGAAATAACATGGGATTCTTAAACATCATCCCATCATAACATAATCACTACAGGATAAATGAACATCATAAAAATAATCCCATAATATAAATTATCAAGTAAAAGTAATAATAAAAATAGAAATATAATCATGTGTCATATTAGATGGAAAATAATTTTGTCTAAATACATGAACTTATTTCCCGAGGAAAATATCCTTTCATATTTAAAAAAAATTTCTTTTCCCAATATTTCATGCAATTTTAAAAGAAAAGAATTTAGTTAAAAATATTAATGAAACATTTTAGAGGAATCCTCATGGATATATGGAATTAAGAATTTTTAAAAATATGTACATTACATATATGTTAAAAAAACATTATCCTCATACTTCTACCAGAAAATTCAAAAAATACTTTGTACGGTAAATAAAAGAATGATTCCTCCCATACCATGTAGTAAAATAAAAAATGAGTATAAATTATTTAAACGTACATAGAATAATAGTAAACATTTTATGATATAAATTTTATAAAACATGTAAATAAATGATAATAGTATCCCCAGAAATTACATTCATATAAACAATCTCAAATGAAAATAAAATTTTAAAATTATCCATTACCATAGGTTCGATTTCATATATATGTGTCTGAAACCCCTCTTCCTGGCCGTTCCCCAGTTAAATTCCCTCTTAGGGCACTAGAGTTAGTTTTTTTTGAGAAAAACATCAATAATGTTACTAGAGAAGTTGAAATGAGAAATGGGATGGGTTTGGCTGATCTTGAAGGCTGAAAATGGAGTGAAGAGGAGAGAGAGGAGGTCCCCTTTTATATGAGATGAGAGGGTCACTATAGGAAAGTTCCAAAATATTAATTTATTAAAAAATAAATATTGATTTAAAATTGTCCACAACTTATTTATTTCTAATATAAGATGATGTTGGATCAAATATACATGATCCAATAATTTTTAAGAAGTTTTGATTTTTATTGTATCTTTATCTTTTTGGTTTTACCCGTATTTTACTATTTTTAATCTTACAGTGATATCATGTTATTTACACATTGTGGGTTAATGTGATTACTATATCAGATTGAACAACCCACCATGAAGTTATTTATGACATATTTGAACTTATATTAACCGTTTGGATAGAGCTCAGATTTTTAAGAATTTAATATAATTTAATAAAATATTTTTTTCTTTATGTTAATAATTATGTCAATTTTGGATACAATTCCTACATTACATTTAAAAAAAATCATAACGACCTTATTACATCTAAAAAGGCATTAACCCATTTCTAATATTTCAATGTCATCCAAAAAATTCAGGTATTACATGAAAATGTTCATTTTAAATTTATTTTAATATTTATAAACTCATTTATTTGAATCTTTCATTAATGAGGAGATAACAACATAGTAATTGTGTTATAAATAAATATATATCCCTAATCTATAAAAAATAATAAAAAAATATCATGATATAATAAACCGTTTTTTATTTCTATTGAATATTTATATTCATAAATATCAGGTATATAACCCTATATTCAAATCAATTATGAAAAAGACTCATGTTTCTGTTATAGTTACCTTTACATTAAATTAATTAATATAAATTTTTATTTTCATATCCTAATGATTCCATGGGATCCCAAAATCAACCCATGGATTCCCACAGTCAGAAATATCTCATCCAATAGGATTATGACATGTGTTAGGGGAATTTAACATTATTATAATATTATTTTCAACCCTTATTTTCTATATTTAACCTTTAAGCATGATAAAAAATAATAATTACTAAAGATAATATTATTAACGTCAAAAAATTAAAAGGTAATTATTTAAACAATTCTAACCTTATGAATCCAAATATGGTATAAATTTTTCCAACTTCAATATACTCAAGTTGGAATAATTAATTTAAAATTATTTCTCATTGCCAAAACCAATAGCGTGTTTTTAGGAAATAATAACTATAATAACATTGACATGTTTTAAAGCCCAAATTAAAAGTGAAAATACATTCAATGACCAAAATTGGATTAAATGATAAAAAAATAATCCATATAAACTTTTAAAACAATTGAATATCTAATCTATCTATATTAATAAATTTGATGAAAAGGCAGTTTTGAATTAAAATGTAGTATTTTTTACTATCCATTAAAATTTTAATTTTATCAGCAAGAAACCACAATTTCAAAAAAATTTAATATGAATGTCTCTAATAAATATTAAAAGTTTATTTTGTCACATTAATTTAATAATAGTGTTAGAACAATATTTAATGTTGGTGAGCCCTCAAAAGGCGGTAAAAAGCATTTTTTTAAATACTTTTTTTATCCGATAAAAATCATTTTGATCTCATACCATGTTCAATAAAATGTGTAAGATGAATGATAATTTCATGAAATTAAAATTTTAGTTATTATTATTCCTAATGGATAGTTTATATCCTATTAAATAAAAATATTTTAATAACATATTGTTCTTTAGTGAAACTCGGTATTGCGTACCATTCATGCTATGGAAGAAATTCCTTGCTGCGTGTAACACAAGCCTAGTCAGTATTGTGTTTATTTAAATCTTACATCGGCATTGTGTATAACATAATAAAAACATAGTTTATTTATTCATTGGAAAATATATACACTCATTATTGTGTGAAATCAATTATATAAAAAGAACATGAAATTTTCTGCAACACAAGACAAGTATATTGTTATGTATACTGAAAGATAATACGGTGTTGTGTATAACACAATATAATATTCTTGTAGCATAAAACACATAAAATCAATTAAATTAAAAATAATCTATCTAATAAAATCACATGGTGTTACATTCTAACCTCTCATAATGAATTTCTCCCTCAAAATTCGTCGGGGTTATAAATGGTTTTCTACTTGAAAGTTTATATCATGGAAACCCACACTATAAAAAGAAATACTAAGAAATAATTTTAAAAAGGATAGTTAGAAATGTAACGGTTACCCAAATTAGCTCATCACTGGGTTTTGACAGAGGAAAACATAGGGGGAAAGTAAAAACAAGGATATGGAAGATAAATTAAACCATTATGTTCTGATGGATAATGATAGAGAATAAGGTTGGGATAATTTTATATAATAGAATTCCATAAATCTTTGATGATTTATGGGAACATATAATTCATCGGATAAGAGGGTAATATGATAAAATTTTCGATTTTTATTAGCATTTCCTTAATGTTGATGACTTTTTTGTATAAGGAGAAATACGTACTTGATTTCAGTGTAATATCACCTTTGTTCATTACCTAAAAAAATTTCACTTCATATCTTATTTAACGAAATGAAGATGAATTTTTCATTCATGATGTGTTAGAAGATCATAATATAGAATGATATTTCATTCATTATCTCTCATAAAAAATGATTGATTATTTTAAAATATGCATAAGTCTACCTATAGTGAGATAATACATTACTCTGAAAAACTTCAACAGGAAAATAAATTTTTCTCTTCGTTAATGTAAAACATCACAATCCTTCAAATAACTAAAAATAAATTTCATTTAATGGATGTGAACTAAATCGACTTAATATTTGTCTCCCATATCTTGTTTGGCAGTTCTTGGATGTCACATTCCAAACATCAAAATTCCTCAATAATGCATTCTCTTGAAATATGTGGTGAGTCAATAAGGTTTTCCTTATAACTTTTCCATTCCTACTTTCAAGGGGGAGATTGGTGAGTCATTAAGTATTCCTTATGAATTCATAGATACATCTTGTTTTGAAAATAACAAACATCTTCTCTTAAGGAAAATTTTGTTTTACCTTGTTTTAATTCTATAAGGAAAAATTACCTTCCCCAAGGAAATATACCTTACCTCGTTTTAACTGTTCATATCATTTTTTTTCTAATTGTAAAATTCAGATTGAAACCAAAAACATGGAATCATATAATACTTAGATATGAGGCATTCTGTTTTCATCTCTGAATTCTGGTTACAAACTCTCATGAAGTTCAACTCCGAATTGTGGATACGAACTCTCATGATGCTCAATTCTGAATTCTGGATACAAATGTTATAAAGTAGAAGTATGAATTATGGATATAAACATTGCTAAAATGCGACTTAGAATACTGATTATGAATTTATGAAATGTTCTACTACGAAATCATATTACAAACTTATGAAAAGATCGACTAAAAATTATGATTATGAATTCTGGTTACGAATTTCTCTATGTTCTGACTCCAGGTTCACTGAATACAGTCTCCGAACTCTTCTTACATCTAACTCTGAATTCTCATGAACTCTGACTCCGAACATTCTATGTTCAGGTTCTGATTTCTTTGGAATACAGACTCTGAATTTCCTTGAAATTCAGACTCTAGAATTCTACAGAATTTTGGTTCTGAATTCCTAAAAAACCATATCCGAATATCCTTGTACTATAGACTGCAAATTCATTCTTGGTTAGACTCCCAACATTCATTTACTTACAGTCCGAATAATAGTTTTTGGTTATAAATACACCTGTTTAGTTATAAAATTATTTCATGCTTTCATTTACTAACTAACCGTTCATTTAGTGACACGTGTAAAAATCCCTCTAAAATTCAAGGAAAAATATGACTGTTGGAGGAGGGATCCGACCGATGGAACCATGCCTATAAATATGAGCTCAATTGAAAAGAACTCACAAATTTTAACACTGAACTTTGACAACTATTCTTACATGCTTTTGAAAATATTTCTAGAGAGAGGATCTTATAAACTCTCAGGCTTCGTGCAAAAAGTTCTGAACTGCTCATTCAAATTTTGCTTCATGCTGATATGCTTAGTTCAGAGGTTTGATTTCCTTGAAATCAGAGACTTTGGGTTGTGATATTAGATGTGCCGATTTCCTTACAAAGTGAAGGCTTTCGGGGATAGGAAGACAGATACCAATCTTTTGAAGGATTACCTGGGTTTGGGTAAGACATACTTTCTTGAAAGTATAAATCAAGGTAACTCTTATCCAGGGTTGTTGGATACCCTCCTCTTTGGGTTAAATAAGTTATTACTTGTTAATTGTTACTTTTAGTATTTTGTTTTCCACTCTAAATTTTAGTTGTTGAAGAAAGTGTAACACTCATGTACTTTCTTAAAATTATACTCTGATTTTATAGGAATCTATACACTTTAAGATATAATCTTAGTTGGTGTAATCTTTTGTTATGTTTTATTTCTGGAATTATTTTTCCAGAATCAAGAGGTGTTGTGAAATTTGGTTATGCAAAAATTTCTAAAGTATTTTTAAAGAATAAAATTCACCTCCCTCTTGTATTTGAGCTTCTCATGATTATATATCCAATCCCATATTAGGTATTATAGAGTATATCATACATAGAAATAAAATATAACCATAGGTATCAGAGAATTGGTTACCTCTGAATTAATCTCACAATTAGACACAGAAGGAAATTCTTGGAATTGCATTTTCTGGATGCACAATTTTTCGGATTTATATTTTCGAACTCATAAATTTCGTATTCATTCTTGCTTAGAGATAAAATATCCAGTTCTATACTTAGGATATTTTCTATTGTTTACAAACTCATACTACTAACACGTTTGTGTGCCAAATATTTTCTTAAGTATGGTAGGTTTAAATTCTTGTTCTATTGCCAATATAAATCCTACCAGACCTCCTGTTTTTTATGGAAAAGATTATGAGTACTGGATAGATAGGATGAATAATTTTGTTATCAATACTAGAGTTGATAACTATCTAATGTTTACTGGAGATTATAAGATTTCAGATAAGGAATTGAGAACCTCTATGAACCAGGAGAAATCAGAATACCAAGCAAACTTCACAGTCAGAAATACTATGTTATGTTCCATGACTAGGAACATCTATAGTCTAATGTCATAGTGTGATGCTGCAAACAGTATATGGAATAAAATTTATGTTCCACATTTTGGTACATCTAATGTCATAGAGACAGGAAGAGCTATGCTTAGAACTGAATACCATGGTTTTAACTTTCCTCATATAGAACCTATAAGCAAAGTACACCAAAGGATCATGAGTATCGTGAATAGATTACAATCTATTGGATAAAAAAGGATTAGATGATTAAGATCTTGTTGATGAGATCATAGATATCATTCCAAATTAATGGGAGTCCAAGAGGATAGCTATTGATGAGAATAGGAAAGTCACTCATCTTTCCTTAGATGAGTTGTTTGGAACTCTTCTTCAGCATGAAACCAGAATGAAGATAGATGGTGAAATTGTTAAGAAGAAGAATGGGAATGGAGGATTTTCTTTTACAACCACTTCTAAACATATGAAAGCCAAGACCCTAGAAAGGTTAAGTAGGTCAAAGACAATGAAAGCCAGTATTCAGTCAGAATCGAGTAACATAGAAAAGTATAAGAATGAGTTAGCTAATATTTCTCAAAGAATGAACATGATTGTATATCAGAAGAATCATCAGAATAAGTACAAGAAGAAAGACTAAAAAGTAAATAAAGATGGATATGTTACATGTTATGAATATAGAAGAATAGGTCACAACAGACCTGATAGTCCCCTTTTGAAAAAGAAGTAATGGAAGGAAAGGAATTCAGAAAGGAATAAGATGAAATTCTATCGATCAAAGCATAATAATAGTCTTAAAGCTAATGATACTTGGAGTGCTAGCTGTAGATACTCTTCATAAATTTAATCTCATAAATATGATTAATTAGCACAGAAGAATATGGGATTCATTGCTACTACTTCTTTTCCTAATACATGTCTTATGGCCAAGGTACGCTCTGCTGAGGCTTTAACAAATTTATCTCGGGATAAGAGTTACTATTTCGAAAATAATACATCTATTGAAGATACTTCATCTTCTGAAAATGAAGAAATACCATCATATGAATAAGTATCTATATTTTCCAAGTTACTTGAAGCAAAAAACTGTAAAATTTCTTAAAAATTATACAAGGAAAATACTAGGGAAGAAATTCTTACAATAGAGATTTAAGATCTTTTTAGAGATCTTAATAATAAAGATGAGATTTTAGAAAAACTTTCTAAAGACCTTGAGAAAGAAAATTATGTTAAAGAAGAACGTTCTAAGGATCATAGGAATTCTATTTTAATGATAAAATCTTTTGAGAAAAAATCTAACTCTAAGGAAATGATTCCTAAGGATAGGAAATTAGTCATCAGACTATAATACAAAATATTTTTTCTTAAGAAGATTCTAGCAAACATAACCTCTGGGATGGAATATTTTGACAAGATGTACTTTCAAATTAAACCTCAAGGAAACACTACTGGAGTAGGTTATACTCACCATAAAATAGTTTTCAAAAATAACTATTGTGTTCCTTATAAATCCACTTTTTCACTAAATGTTAATGTGGTGGGCATTAGAAGAAAAATTTATCCTTGAATAAAGTTTAATATCTTGGTTTTTATACATGTTATGTTTCAAAACAAATGTGGATACCCAAAATTTTATTTTCTAGCAATTCCGGATCCACGAAAGTTTGGATTCCAAAAGACTAACTCTCTTATTTTCATGAAAATAAGGAAGGTACTGACAGCAATACGTGGTACCTGGATATTGGATTTTCCCGGAATATGACTGGAAACAAAAACTATTTTGAATTATTATCAAGAAGAAAGGAGGAAAAGTTACTTTTAGAGATAATGATCAGGGAGAAATTATTGGTATAGGTAACATTGTTCTTCTTGGAATAACATTTGATTTCAAATGTTTAATTGGTTAAGGGTCTTAAGAACAACCTCATTTTCATAATCAGTTATATGATGAAGGATACCTTGCGAATCATAGGAATGACAAGTGCTTTGTACACAATTATAAGGAAGTGATTATTCTTTCTACCCATAGTCAAGAGAACGTTTTCACACCAAACATAAAAGACCTTAACAGTCAAGATTTACCTTTCCTTAGAGAAATGGAATATAATTCTGGGTTATGGAATATATGGTTAGGAAACTGTAACCTTAGGAACATATGAAAACATTCTATGAAAAGATTAGTTAAGGATCTATCAGAGCTCATATATAATTCTTCAAAAGTATGTGATCCTTGTCAATACGGCAAACAACATAAATCAAGTTTTAAATCAGTTTGTGAGGTCTCAAATACTGATGCATTACAGCTAGTGCATATGGATCTCTTTGGTCCCATAAACACTTGAAGTATTGTGGGAAAGTATTATGTAATTGTCTTGGATGATGATTGCGCTAGATTTACATTGGTCTATTTTCTAGAAAAGAAGTCTGAAGCTTTTTCTTATTTCAAATGATTTAGAGCCCAAGTAAAAAATGAGAAAAACATTCCGTTGAAAACTATTCATAGGGATCATGATGGACAATTTAAAAATTTTGATTTTGATACTATTTGTAGTAGAAAAATTATTAATTCCAATTTCTCAGCACCAAGAAGACCTCAAAAAAATTTTGTTGTTGAAAGAAGAAATAGAATTCTTCAAGAGATAACTAGAACCATGTTGAGTGAGTATTCTATATCCAAACATTTTCGGGTTAAAGCTGTAAGTACTGCTTTCTATACTATAAATTTTGTTTTGATTAGACCGTTTCTTAATAATATGCTTTATGAGTTATGAAATAGTAGAAAACATAGACTATCCTACTTCACAATATTTGGATGCAAGGTATTCATTCATAATACTAAAGATAATCTATATAAATTTGCACCAAAATCTTATGAAGATATTTTCTTAGGCTACCCTACAACTTCCAATTCATATAGAGTTTAAAAAAAACACTTATAATGTTGATGAAATAGGGAATGTGGAATTTGATGAAACTGATACTTTTTTTTAAACAACCCCAACTTAAATCCCAAGATGTGTTTTAAAAAAATGATTATAAATCTTTGATAGAAGATCTTTATGATAAGGAAATTGTTCAAGAAGATACTTCTAAAACATTTACCCTAGAATATTTCCTACCATATGTTGATGAACAAGATTTACCAAACCCAAGTCAGTTGATTCTAATGAATCATTCCAGTGATAGTATCATTGCTGATGTAAGTTATCCTATAGGGAATAGAACGTCCTTAATAAATAAAGTAGAACATCTAGCATTCCTTTCCCAATTAGAACCAAAAAGCACTAATTAAGCATTATGTGATGATGATTAGATAAAAGCCATGCAAGATGAACTAAATGAATTTTAAAGGAGTAATGGCTAGACCTTGGTTTAAAGACATAGGCAAACTTCTGTTATTGGAGTAAAATGGGTCTTCAGAAATAAGTGTTATGTAAATGGAATCATTGTTAGAAATAAAGCTAGATTAGTTGCTAAAGGCTATAATCAACAAGATGTAATAAACTATGACGAAACCTTTTCTCTAGTAGCTAGACTTGAATTTATTCGTATTTGACTTTACATTGCAGCATTATTCAATTTCAAACATTTTCCAATGGATGTAAAATGTGTTTTTCTTAACGGTTATGTTCAAGAGGAAGTTTTTGTTGAGAAACCTCCTGGATTTGAAGATACAAAACATCCTGATCATTTCTTAGACATACCAAAGCTCTATATGGACATAAAAAAGAAACTCGATCCTAGTATGATAGAATTTCAAGATTTTTTCTTCAAAATCACTATGTTAATGGAAATGAAGATCCAACCCTTTTTATAATGAAAGATAAGAAAAACGTTTTGAATGTACAAATTTATGTTGATGACATTATATTTGGTTGAAATCAGCAATCTTTAACTGATTCCTTTGCAGATCTAATGAAATCTGTGTTTGAAATGATTATGATGGGAGAGTTAACATTCTTCCTTGGTTTTAAAATATCTAAAAAACTAGATGAAATATATATATCCTAACATAAGTACATTAAATATTATCTTAAGAAGTATGGATATAAAAACACTAAGAGTATAAGTACTCCCATTGGTACCTCAAATACACATGATCTTGATGAAGCGGGGAAACCGGTAGAGCAGACATCTTTTATAGGTATTATAAGAGGTTTAATTTACATGATAACTTGTCGTCCATACTTAATGTTTTCAGTATTATTAGGTACAAGATATCAATCCAATAATAAGGAATCTCATTTAAAGGCATTGAAGAAAAATTTTCACTACTTAATGTGAACCATGGATTTGGGACTCTTTTATACTTCTGGAAATGATTTTGTTTTAAAATGTTTCTCATATGCTAACTTTGGTGGATGTAGAATGGATAGAAAGAGTACATCTGGAACTTGTCAATTCTTTGGAGATTCATTAGTTTCTTGGTTATGCTAAAAGCAACACTCAATAGCACTTTCCACTGCTGAAGTTGAATATGTAGCAGCTGGAATTTGCTGTTCTCAAGTGTTGTGGATGCAACACAAACTCAGAGACTATGGATTATGTTTTACTAAAACACAAATTTTGTTTGTTAAGACAAGATCTATTTCCCTTAGTAAAAATCATACACAAAACTCTAGTAAAAATCATATAAATATCAGGAATCACTTTATTGGGGATCACACACATAAAATATATATAATTCATTAATTTATCGGAACTCAATATCAACTTGCTGATATCTTCACAAATTCAATACCATCCAATAGATTTGAATACATTATATAGATTTTAGGAATGATAACCATAATTCAATCTTCCCTGATTAACATCTAGTTGAATCAATCTCCTTACAGTAATAAACATCTTTTCATAGGGGGTGTATATCTATTATTGAAGGTTTTTCAGAACTTTTTCTGTAATTAAAATCTTCGTAGTTGGGTTTTCAAAACTTTTACGCAATGAAATTTTTCGTAGTTGGTTTTTCAAAAAAATTTCATAATAAAATTTTTTGTAGTTAGTTTTTCAAAAAAAATTCGTAATGAAAATTTTCGTAGTTAGTTATTTAAAATTTTTCATAAGGGAAATCTTCAGACCTGAAGTCTTCGTAATTAAAATATTCAGACCTGATGTTTTCATAATCGAAATCTTAGGACCTGATGTTTTAGTAATGGTAATCTTCGAACATGATTTTTTCATAATGGAAATTTCCAGAACTGATGTTTTCATAATGGAAATATTCGGACCTGATGTTTTCATAATATAAATATTTGGACTTGATGTTTTCGTAATTAAAATCTTCGGACCTGAAATTTTTTTAATGAATATCTTCAGACCTGAAATTTTTGTAATAGAAACTCTCAGATTTGAAAATTCTCGTAGTGTTGTTTTTTTGTATTCACATATTTTTTGGAATACAATGTTCATTAAGAAGAATATTCCTCAGTATGAATAATCTTCATAGTAATCCAAATGTTATGATTATTTCACTAATATTCATAATCACTTTCTACTTGATGTTAGTTTCTTTTGTTTTTAAAATTTCTCAGATTCTAGTTTCTTTAAATCTTATTGTTTTCTTTTATATCCTCAAAAGATGAGATTCAACCAAATCTTTCCTTGAGGGTATCATTTCAACCGATAGATGAGATCTGATGAATTATCAGCCACTGGATCCAAATGGGAAGTTCAACCGTCACTTCATCATCTATATAAAGGGGACCCCCTGGTTGTTTTCCCACATCTTTTTTCAAAGATTGTGTGTGTCTATGCCCATCTCCTCTATAAAAGCTCATTCCAAATTCTTCAAAAGTGCATGAGTCCGAATGTCTGCAGAGGTTCCTTCTCAAGATATGTCTACTATTAAGCATATTTCGGAGTGGAAAATATACAGGGAGAGGTTAGTGCACCCAAATAATTTCAATAAGTATGACTATATTATCTCTGAGAACATCAAGATTAATGGATAGGAAAGTGTAGCTATTTCAAAGAGAGGGGCTCAGGATGTGGTCTATTCGGTTTTTCTCATAGAATTATATGAATCAGTTTGCTTTTTTAAGGAATAAGGTAGAAGAAAATTCTCCATTAAGAGTTATGGAAAGTCTTATGCACTCTCTTACATGAAGGATGCGAGCATGGTGAGGCTCTCATATTAAGGAAAAGTCGAATTTTACTCCCAAAATCTGCCAAAGGTTCAAGGAACATTCATAAAGGCAATGTCTATAGAATGTCATGTGCTTAAATATGTCAAGACTACAAATATTTCCCATCTGACTACCAACAATCGGATTCTACTGCTATGGGTTCAAGGTATCATCTTACCGAGGAAGGGTGACAATGAAACTCTGAAGAAATGTGACATGTACATCATGGACATTTTAGTAAACCTAAGGAAGGTCAACCTCAAGAAGCATATTCTCATTACGATTGAGAATATCAAGAATGGGAATATGAGAGTTCAGATAATAATGTATAATAACTGACATTCCAAATTGATATTTTGGTGCCTAGAATTATTCAATATCCCCTTCAGTTCCAAGACAAGGAATTTCAAGGAGATGTTGATTAGTGATGAAACTCTCAAGAGAATGAAGGTTGGTTTCTCCAAGGAGTCAGGAGAATTTTATGATTCACCTGAGGATGAGGCAGAAGCCATTTTAAAAAATATAAAGGAATTTGAACCATAAAATAAGGCCGCATAGAAAAGAAATCTAAAGGATGTGGAAGAAACATGAAAACCCACCAAAGCCATGGAATCCCAATCTGCTCCTCTAAAACCCAAATAGAAAAAATCCTATCTAGATGACGTTCTAGAAAAATTGAGGGAGGATAAGAAAAACATGAAAGAAGGGGAGACACAGTTCGGCTTGGACCATGAAGAGACAAAAACAATGAAAGAAAATCTAGTTGATGAACTAGAAAAGTAATAAAAGGTATTTAATCTTAAGAAAAAGATGTCTGAGTCAGAGATTGTCCAATCTCTTTTGAAGGCCACTAAAGTTCCATCCGATCAAATTCCCGTATCAGAAACATTACTAGTAGAACAATTACCTGAGACTCCGGGTAAGAGGACTCCAGAAAATACGAAAGAGAAGAAACCTATAGAAGAAGTATAGTAAGATGAGAATAGTGTTGACTATGATAATGTCATTAATGAAGTTGAATATTATCAGGAAAATGAATGTTCTTCTGAAAAGTTGTCAATCCGTACTTCTCAAGCTGGATCCTCTAACCTTGCTACTCCCGGAGCTGATGACAAGGGTGAAGAAGAGGAAGTGAATAAGTTGTCAAAGGAATAGATTCATAATCATGACATTGTTTTTATTGAATATGATGAGGCTGGTGCTAATAAATAGAAGATTGATGAAGATAATATTTTTCATTTATCTGGAAAGGAACATGAGTCTCCTGGTGAGGAAGCAGTACAGAAAATTAAAAAGGGGAAACAAGTGGTTTTTGACACCACAACCAAAGATATATTGCAGAATAAAGAAGCTGGAGGAACCTCTAAGAGGATGCATATAGAGTTGTAGGAAGAGCCATCTCCATGTAAAATGTCTGATTCAGAGTCATCTGCCTTATGACATGATTTGGTGGTTTAGTCCTGAAAAAAGCTGGTGGATTCCATTCCGATCGTTCCAGCAATGGATTCTATCTGCCAGATACTTCAATATAGCATGAATCAAAAGATATATTCTGTATCCATGGTGGTGGATAGATGTGTTATGATTGTGGCTGGTCACAAATAATTCATGATCAACTATGAAGCCCACAGAAAATCATTCATGAATATGACTAAATGGCCTAAGAAAATTGTTGTAGAGTTTGAAGTGCTTGGTCAATTTTAAGAAGATGTCAAGGAATATTCTGATACCGAAGACACCAAAATCAATAATCTTACAAAGAGCTTTTAGGAAATGCTAACTCTTGAGAAAAATTGTCGGATTCAAGATGTCAAAGATCTGAATGAGAAGCTGAGCTATTTTGTCCAAAGCTGGAAAACGGAAAAGGATCTCTGGATTGAGATCCAAGAAAAGCTGGAAATGCAAGATGAATTACTGAAGGCTCGGGAAGAGGCCCCGAAGGTCCAAGAGTATAGGATCAAAGACTTAGAAAAGCAAGCTGAGGAGGATCACAAATAGTGTAAAAAGCTGAATAAAATCGTGAAGAAGGTAATACCCACGGAAAAAGAAACAAAGTAAACCCAAATCCGATCTTTTGTTGTAATTTTTTTTCTTGTAAAAATTCTTCCAATCGTAATGAAATTATGGTTGATTCTTTTGTTTGGATATCTATACTAATATTTCAGTTACACTACCAAAAAATGACCACTTTAGAGGGGGTTATTTTTCACTTTAGAATGTGTTATAACCCCTTCTAAAGACATTAGCAGTGGCTGTGACACAGCGCCGCTAATGTGTCCGCCTACTTTCAATAGAGGTGGTTTTAAATAAGAACTGGTAAAACCATGGTGACTTTAGTAGTGGTTACATTAGAGGAGGTTTAAACCCCCTCAAATTTTGACATAAATTCACCAATCACAAAAACTTCCACTATTCCACCACTAATGGGATGTCTTTATGGGCGGTTTAACCACCCCTAATAATATGTTACTTTAGGGGCGGTTCTAAAAACCACCCCTAAAGATTTATATATATATATATAATTTTAATTACTCCATCTCTCTCATGCCACTTTCCTCCCCACCCCTCCCGTTCCCTGTACCCAGCAGCCTGCCACTCCCTCCCGTACCCCCCTCTCCCACCACTCCCATATTGTTCCCCCTCTCCCAACACTCCCATCCCGTTCCTAGTATTTCGCTAACACCCAGACCTACATTTCCCATTATCCTAGCTCCCATGCCAAGAGCTCACGCCCCGAGACTCCCCACTCCCGCTCGATCCTTGCCCTCCTGTTCCCAGTACATTGTTCTCGTGCCCAGTGCTCTCATTCCCTGAGACTCCCCCACTCACTGCTCGCTCCCTGCCCTCCCAGAAACTCCCCCATTTGGTTCCCGCTGGCTCCTACCTCACTGCTGATATCAATAAAAAGGGCTCCCTAAAGGATTTGATCAACAGACCGCTTGAAGAAAATGTCGTTGGAACAAGGCCTGCAAACCACAAGAGCCAAT
Organism: Viscum album; assembly: GCA_963277665.1. Taxonomy (NCBI): domain Eukaryota; kingdom Viridiplantae; phylum Streptophyta; class Magnoliopsida; order Santalales; family Viscaceae; genus Viscum; species Viscum album. Next base: position 1,575,554,001 of record OY728146.1, on the reverse strand, counting down.
GCATTTTGATGCATAATTAACGCATGAGTGTGTTTATATATATATGAATATTTTTTATAATAAATATTATTAGCATAATATATTTAAATAATATTATGTATATTTTTTAATATATATATATATATACAATTATAAATATATATTCTATATTCTATATTTATATATTACCTAAGTATATTACACAAGTATATATATATATATATATATATTGTACTTACATATTTTTGTGTGTGTGTGATAACAATAATATTAATAATTATTATTTTTTATTGCATATATTTTTTAATATATTAAAATTATATGTTGGTTTTATAAATACTGTACATTTATTTTATGATTTATATAAAACATATATTTTATTTAATACATTTTTACTATATATTTATGTAAATTATTTATATTCTTTAAATACATATTTATATTATATATATATATAATTATTTACTTAATATATTTATATAAGGTCTTTAAAAAAATTTATGTAATGTCTTTCAATACATATATTAATTATTATTTATATTTATTTATATATTTATTTATATAAACTATATAATATTATATAAAATTTATATATTATTATTATGATATGAAAAAAAAATTATACAAATGTTAATTTTATATATATTTAATATTATATTATATATAATTAATGTTATATTATATATAAGTAATATTATATTATATATAACTAATATGTATATTATATATAATCAATATTATATGAAATTCAATTCATAGAAAAATATTCTTAATATTATATGAAATAAAAATTTATATTATATACATTAATTTTATATGAAATACAATTTATAAAAATATTTATATAATGTATTTCAATAAATATATTAATTATTAAGTACATTAATATATATTAGTAATTCAATAAATATACATTAATATAAATTTATTTCTATAAATTCTATTATGTATAATATTAATTATATATAATAAGAAGGAATAAACCTATTATATAAAACTATATTTATTTTTATTATAATACAATTTATAAAAACTACAAGCTTGAGTTTTTATATGATATATTTTTAGATAAATTATATTTATGTATATATTTATATAATAAATTTATTCTTTTATATTATAATTAATTAATATTATATAAAATAAAATGTATACAAATAAATGTATATCAATTTATATAATAATATTAAATTATATTTATGTGTACATATAAATTAAATTAAATACAATCATATAAATATTTTATATAATATTATCATATAATGTATTTAAATAAAAATATATATTATGTTTAAATATATATAAACATATATATATACATTAGAAGTTTTTTTAAAAAAAGTGGGGGTTCACGACCCCTTTAATATCATAAAATAGAGGGGGTTTTGAACCCCCTCTAAATTAAATACATTAGAGGGGGTTTTGAACCCCCTATAAATTAATGACATGAGAGGGGTTTTTTGAACCCCTTCTAAATTAATGACATTTGAGGGGGTTTTGAACCCCCTCTAATTTATTAATTTAGAGGTGCGGTTAAACCCCTATAATTTAAGACATTATAGGGGGTATTTCAACCCCCTCTAATTTAAGATATTAGAAGGGGGTTTGAACCCCCTCTAAAATCCAACTATATATTAAAAAAAATGTTAAATAATTTAGAGGGGGTTCAAAACCCTCTCTAATTTATGAAATTAAGGGTCTTTATAACCCCCTATAAACTTGTTGATTAGAGATGGTTGTACATAATTATTTTCTATTTTTTATAGAAAATGAGTTTCGAGGGGGTTCACAGCCACCTCTAAATTTGACGATTAAATGGGGTTGTGCGGAACCCCCTCTAATGTTACAAAAAATGAATTTAGATGGTGTTTTTCATAACCGCCTCAAAAAAACCCCTCTAATTTACAATTTTTTAGTAGTCAAACTATATTGTTTTTCCATTCACTCACACTCTTTTTGAAAATAACAAAGGGGGAGAAGGAAAAAGAATTCTCTGTGGGAGAAGGAAAAATATTTCTAAGTAAAGAAGAAATATCCCTAAGTAAGGGGGAGTTTATTTAAGTGGGAGTTCTCATTACGAATATTTCAACATTAAAATGAAAACTATAATTCTCTAAATCTAGAATATAATCCTTAGTGTTCCAAAGCCTAAGGTGGAGTTTGTTGTATTCACCATTGTTCATATGAAAAAAGAGATATGTTTTTTAAACTGTAGAAATTTTTTTTCACTAAGACCTTATATTTTTTTTCGTAATGATGTATGTGCTTTACAAAAAGGGGGATATTATTGAGTCAAGAAGGTTTTCCTTATGAATTTTCCATTCCTAATTTTAAGGTGGAGATTATTGAGTCATTAAGCTTTCGTTATGACTTCACGATTCCTTCTTGTTTTGAAAATCACAAACACCTTATTTCAAGGAAAATCTTTTTTTACCTTTTTTTACATCTATAATTAAATATTCCATTCCCCAAGAAAATATACATTACCTCGTTTTCATTGTTCATATCATTTTTTTCTAGGTGTTAAATTTGGATTGAAACCAAAACCTCAGAATCATATAATACTTAGATATGAGGCATTCTATTTTCAACTCCGAATTTTGGTAACAAACTATCATGAAGTTCAACTCCAAATTCTAGATATGAACAGTCATGATGTTCAACTCTATATTCTATATATGGATGGTATGAAGTTCAAGTCCAAATTTTGGATACGAACATTCATGAAGTGCGACTCTGAATTCTGATGATGAATTTATGAGAATTTCGACTACGAATTATGATTATGAATTCTAATTACAAACATATGAAAAGTTTGACTACGAATTCAGATTACAAATTAGGGTTACGAATTTTTCTAAGTTATGACTCTGAGTTCTCTGAATACAGACTCTGATCTCTTATGAGTTTTGACTCTGAATTCTCATGAACTCTGACTCTAATATTTTTAAGTTCAGGTTCTGAATTCTTGTTAATACAGAATCTGAATTTCCTTGAAATTCAGACTCCGGATTTCTACAGAATTCAGGTTCTGAATTCCTGGAAAATAGAATCTAAATATCCTTGTACTATAGACTTTGATTTCATTCTTGGTTAGACTCTGAATTTTCATTTACATACTTTTGGAATATCAGTATTTTGTTATTCTTACACTTGTTTAGTTATAAAACGATGTCATTCTTTCAGTTACATACTAACCATTTTTTGAGTGACATGTGTACCGATCTCTCCGAAATTCAAGGAAATATATAACCATTGGAGGAGGGAGACGAACGTTGGAACCATGCCTATAAATAGGATCTCACTTGAAAATAGATCACAACATTTAACACTGAACTTTGACAACTTTTCTTTATTTTTATTGACTCGATTTTTAGAGAGACAGGCTCTTATAAACTCTCAGGCTTCATGTAGATGATTTTGAACTGATCATTCAATATTTTATTCGTTCATATTTTCTTAGTGTAGAGGTTTTATTTCCGTGAAATCACAGAATTTCAGTTGTGAAGTCAGAGGTGCCGATTTCTTTACAAATTGAGGGCTTGTGGGGAAAACAAGACAGAAACCAATCTTCAGATTGAGGTATTTACCTGGGTTTGGTTAAGATAGACTCTCATGAAATTATAAATCAAGGGACCTCTTATACAGGGTTGTTGGATACCCTCCTATTTGTGTTAAAAGATTTATTACATTTTAGTTATTGAGGAATGTTTAACTTTCATATACTTCCTTAAACTTGTACTATGATTTTATAGAATTCTATATGCTTTAAGGTAGACACTTAGTTGGTCTAAACAAATGTTATGTTTTATTTCTGGAATTACTTTTCCAGAATCAAGAAAAATAATAGAACATAGAGGTGTTGTGAATTTTGGTTACGCAAAAATTCGTAAGGTATTTTTAAAGGATGCAATTCAACCCCATCTTTTATTTGAGCATCTCTTGTTTATATATTCGATCCTATGTTTTGTATTATTGAATATATCATACTCAGACATACCATCTACCAATATGATGTGATGTAATCTATTATCATTGTTTAACTTTTAAAATGGATTCTTCATAGTTATCAAATGAAAAAAAAATTGGTTATAAATGTAATATAATTATTGATATGAACAAACTATATAATTTTTTAAATAACATGATCATTCATGAGGGAAACGTCATGATAATACATTGTAATTTACTGTCAAAATAATGAAAATAATAGAATACTATTAACTAATGAGAGATATGATGTTATAAAAGAATAATTTTTGATATTTTAAATATTAATAAGGTTTTATTATATGTTAATACCATCTTTTAAACCACTATACTAGTGGTTAGGTCATATTAAATAAAAAGGAGGTGTTGGGTGAGGGAATTCTTCTAAATTAATCACCATTAAGAGGTATTCTATAGTTTTGGACATAATTTATATGGTATGTGTAATTCCCCATTAACAAGTAATATCATGATTCCATAATATTTAATTTTATTTTAATATTAAAATTATTGAATTTCATCCAATGATATTTAAAATAGGTTTTTCGAAGTAGAAAATATTTTTTTTTTCTCAATTTCAATTTCTTTAATTACATTACTTCATTGTTATACTTTAATCTATGATTTTGTTTGTATTTAGGGTTTTTATCTATTGTTGTATTCTACATCAATGTAAACATTGATCTTATACTGATTTGACTTATTAAAATCAAATTAAATGGTTTTATACATAGAGTTTTAAACCTTCTTGTGGATGGTATTGATGGAAGAGCTATATTTTTCCATAGAACATGATGTACAATAGTTTAAATTTTCAACCATATATAATTTAATTTTTATTATAGAGGATATTTTCGAAATGATATAATCTCTAGATTCATTTCATTATTAGTTTATAGAAAAAAATGAATTTGTTTCTCAATTTTTTCAATTATATATTGATTTTTAATTATCTAGATATGAAAGTCACATTGTTGATTAAATGGATTTTCTTTTATTTTATTTAGTATTCCATATTTATTTTTCTATTAAAAATTTTTAATTGAATTTTTTGATCATTTATTTTCCTTTCCATGATCATTCTTATCATTTCATGATAACTTCAACTGTACATAACCATTATTGATCATTTGAGATAACCCATAATTTTTTATTTCCCACGAAATCATGAAGTGTATTATGATTGATATGAAGGATATGCTAGTCGGAATAAAGTTATCCTAAAAAATATATTTCTTAATTAGTGTATTCAAATTTATCATGGAAATCATGACTATATCTATTTTACCAAAAAATAATAAACTATTTAGTGGCTTGTGATACGATACATATTACTTTGTGAATATGTAATTACGTAAACATTTGATATAGGATATTAGGGTCAGGGTCTCAAAATTTGGTTTCAATACAAGTCTAATAGAAAAATTGGAAACTATATTTAATAATACAAATATCATGTAAATTAACATGACTATAAAAAATAAGGATAAGAATATACGAACATCATAATCTTTTGGTAATGAAATATTAAGGGTTACTTCCTAAAAAAAATCCTTGTCTAGATTAAATATGATGATATGGTTCTTGAATAGTTTTACCTAAGGGTAATATTTCTGAATAGGGAAAAAATTTATTGACCCATTAATCACTTGGTTCCTTAAGACAATGATTATTATGTACCTTGTATGACATTGTTGGGGGATATACATTGAATAATTCAAATGTTCATTATAAAGAATGATGAATATGTCAATGGATGATGAAAATGATTTTCCATGGTTAATCTTATAGTGTATTTTATATAAAAAATTTGTCTTATCGGAATGAAAGATGTTTTAATTTGGTAAAATGCACATAAAGAATTAAATTGATCCATAAAAATAATGATGAAGATGACATAAAATAAATATCATCATAGGGAGTCATGTTTAGTTTTTTTTCTAAAATATTAGGATACTAGAAATTATCCCAGACAATTCCTTGTTTTATAGATTATATCATAGACTAATGAAGAGACTATGATTTAATGAAATAGGTAAGGTATTTTTTTATAGGTTTAATGAATGAAATTATAGTTTTATTTTTACCATTGTTATTTTTCTTATAAGACTCATCAATAATATGTGTATTGAGTCAAATTGTAATAATATATGTTTTTATTAATACATTTTTTTTACTTACAACAAAATGGGATTATGATATTATTATTGATCATAAGTTTTATTTTTTATATAGTACTTTTAAAATTTTTGTTGTAGGTATATAACATGATAATGGAAAATTTCATGAAAAAAATTATAGGAATACATCCTGAATTTTACTATATATAATATTTTATTGAGGGTAAATTAATTTTAATTTTAGCCTAATGATTGACATTACTTGGGGACATTCTGTTTTACCATAACTTTGATTTTTTATTAATTTTTTTCATTATATTCTTTATGACTAAAAGAAATAAATTAATTTAGTTTTATAAAATGAGAACTCATTTCAAATGAAAAAGTTCGAGGGTCATAAACCCACAATTAAATTGTGACACTTATTTAGTGATTACCCCATGCCTAAGATATTTCCTAGTTAATATGTCATTATTTTTAATTAAATTTATTGAAAAATATATATTAATTATGATCCAATGGTGTTGCTATTGAGGTTTATTTATTTTATTATTATATTGGGTAACTTATTCTAACCTTGTTGGATATGGATAATAGTTAGTGATATATGGAGATACTTGTCTCATTTCTATGGACAAAATGATTCAAAATATTGAATTTTATTGATTTCAGAATAATAATTAAAATTTTGATAATCATTTCACTAAGTAAATGATTAATTGAAAATTAATCGAAGAAGATCCAATGGATTAATTTGGGCTTTTCAAATAAAATCATATCAACTATGTATATTTTATTATATTTATAGAGTGTAAAGTAATTACTAATCATTAAAAAAAGTATTACAAAATGATATAAAAATACCTACAAATCCAATGAATCAAATTTTCTTTTAATTTATCAAGGATTTATGGCCTTGATGTCCTTCAAATTCCATTGATAATTCAGTTCCAATGACGAATGACCACTATCATTCTCTATAGAATCATTCAGTTATCTTCCATGTACATATATTCAAATACCACATATGTTATTCCAATTTTATTACTAATTATGAGTTTCCCTATATAAAATTTTTTATAACCATTTCTATCATAATAATAAAATATTTTATGTGAACTTCTTATGTTGTGGGTCTTGAACAACTGTATTTTCAAAAATGATACCCTTAATTTATGAGCATGTGATAAAGTAGTGAGGAAATAATTTATTTAATGGGGGGATAATTTTACACCCATTAATTATAAAAAAATACAATTATATTCAATTTCATCTAATACATGTAATACTGATCATAAATAACCCATAAAATACATTTTATTACATTTATTCCCTTCCTTATCTTGGATTATATTCCACCCAAGACAAAATGAACCCAAATGGGAAATATCATTATAACCTAGCCAATAAATTTTTTGGAATTAATAATAATTATATCATATTAACTTAATATAGTTTACATATGGAAATAATCATTTGTTATCTAATTATTAAAAAAATTAATATAATTTAAAACAATATGAAATAATTATGTCAAATGATTAATTTTTATAAGGGAAATTCTAGTTGTTATTTGAAAAACTAATTCATCAATAATTTATAAATGTTTTGGAAATTAAATTTGGAAAACCTAAATTTTTTTTTATATCAAAAAAATAAAAATTATCATAGGGTATATTTTTTGGGATTTTTCCTAAATGTATCATTTTTTGATATATAATGAAAAACAAATTTTTATAATTTAAAATTTTAATATTATTTAAAATTATTTACATTTTCAGATTATACATTAAATTTTTTATATTAAAATTAGTTCACTGACAGTGACATTAAAACAATATAGTTGATTTTAATAAACACAAAATTGATTTTTTACAATAAAACATTGAATACATATGAGTAGTTTATATTTGAGAACCTGTTTTTTTGTCATATAAGTTGATAAAATATAAAATTGGATTATTCCACTTATGTAAAATGAATTGGGGTAATTGGATCCTTGTTAGTAATCATCAGTATTTATATTATATATTTTGGTATAATTTGTTTTAAATTAATAGTGAAAATAGTAAAAATTGATCATCGTAGTTATGGTAGAATTGGGTTTAAAAGTTGGTGGAACTATGAAGATAATGGTTTAAATGACTAATCATGTAACGACCTAGTTATTTATAGAATAATAAATTATCTTTTCAATTAATATTTATGAATAAGAAATTATTTATACATTAATGGGGCCACTTTTTTCAACAGTGTACTAGACACAGAAAAATGGGTTTCTCAGAATTCTTACATTGCACTCCTCGTTGATTTATATATAAAGTTGATACAATAATATTATTATTATTTAAAATGGTAGTTAACACCTTGAAATTGCAAAGGCATTAATAAATAATATCAAAAAAAATTTCAAATATGGTTTACACATTTTTTAATAATTATCCATTTGATACCGAATTTATTAGAAATTGAAATACAAAGCAATTGAGTATAAATTGTTTGTTTTATTGAAAACCAAATTAAAAGATAATAACTGTGTTTATAAAATCATAGCACAATTTATGGATTTTTATTTATGTAAAAATATATTTTATATATTCCATGTAATTTTCAAAATTCACCATATATTTTTTCTAGATACAATATATTAACAAATTTAATCTTTCATATTAAAGAATTATCTTTCCAAAAATGATGTTTTACCTCATTTTGAATGATAACCCTTTTAAAAATAATTTATGAGACTTTTATATGTTATATTTGATAAAATAAACTTCTTCTATCAATGTGGTAGCTCAAAATATTCTTTAGTAAAATATTTGGTAATTTTTGGATAAAGTTCATTTTTTATGAATAATGAAAAATGTTGCATTTTCATTTAATTTATTTATATTGTTAGATTGTAATTTAAATTTGGAATATTATGTCCAAAATTATGTAAATAGGTATACATTATTTTTGGAAATTTTGAATAGTTACTTCAGTAATTTATTTATTTACCATGGTAAAAGGGGGGAATCTGGGTAATAATGATAAAAATTAAAATTATATTAATATCAAACTATCTTAACACATGTATGAATCCTATTGGTTTAGATATTTCTGACCATGGGAATAATTTGGTTGATTCTCAGACCCCATGGAACCACTTGGTGTGTGATAATTACTTTTTTAATAATTAATTTAACATTAATAGAAATATAACATAAACATGTATCATTTAATAAATCAAAATTAATATGGGGTTATATAATTTAACCCTTCAAATATATAATGTAATTATAAATATAAAATGTTTACAACTTCAGGTTCATTTATTTATAATTTTTTGACATTAATTAAATAAATTTAATAACGACACATTGATGATGTAGTTATTGCTTTATTAATAATGGATTCAAATATATGATATTATATATATTAAAATAAATATTTTTTGACATCATTAATGTCATCAAATAATTTATAGGTGAATATGAGATTTTTTTTAATGATTCTATGTTTTTTGATCAAATGAATCATTTTTTTATTAATTTGTGAAATATTCAAGTATTAATAGTTTCCAAAATTGACATAATTAATAACTACAAATATAAAATAGTTCATTAAATGATACTAAATTAATAATATTATATTATTAAGAATAATTTTTATAATAAGTCCAAGTATGTGATAAATATCTTTTTGTGGGTTTTTTGACATGATATGGTTATTAGATTATCCCAAAAAATGTAAATAACATGATATCGGGGTAAGATTAAAAAGGGTAAAATAAGTGTTAAACAAAAAATAAAATGGTATAAAATATTAATAACATGCTTAAAAATTATTGGATTATGAATAATAGAACCAAAATAATCTTATCTTCAAATTAAATGTGTTTTAGACCTTTTTTAATTGAACCTGAGTATATAATAAATTAATATTTCAAAATATTTTTAATGTGCCCCACCTCGCTCTTATAAATGGTCACTACTCTAACAAATTTATCACACATATAAAGCCTTTTTTATCATCTAAAATCTGCTCAAATAATATCACAACATCCCTCCTTTCAACATTGGATCCTTAACTTGGGAATAATGAAATTCAAGACATTTTTTTGCTCAAAACAAAAAATTGTTTCCCGATTTAGAGGTAACGTCACATCTCATGTTCCTTTACATTTTTTCCTTCTGCACTCCATATGAGCATATTATTATTTTATATCAAAATAACATCAGTATCCTCATCATACTAAGATGTTTTTATTATAATTATTCAAACTACACCTACAAAAACCACCATTTAACGGATATGAACACACTCTATCTATGTACGACTAACTACTACCTCATGAAACGATGGTTGTTAAATTTTACCATACCACCTCTCATAGAGGCCATTTTTATTGAAATGTATTTGTATAGGATAGATATTTTTTTATGCTCTCTATTATTCTATAATTTTTTACAACATACCATTATGCTTTTCATGATGTGTGAATAAGATTATTTCATATGAGGAAGTGTGGACTACCAACCCCTCAAAGTTATACGACTCATTCATTTTATACACGGAGCTTGTAAGGGAAGGTTTTATTAAGCCTAGGAGACATACATGAAATATTTATAATTATGGTTTTATAATATACCTTATTATCATATGATTATTATTCTTATAATATGAAAAATAAATGAATGTAGTGTTTGTATGTACATACGACCTACCGTCACCACGAACGGTGTATTTCATTTCTTATATCAAAATATTATAGAATATTATAAAAAAATATATGTGATATTTAAATAATTATTATCATATTAGAGATTATTTAATTTTGAATTCATGTACATGTTACATCAAAACAATATCATTTTCGACTCAAGTAATTAATATAGACAAAACGACCAATATTAACAAAAATATATATGTAATTTTTGATAGTTGGGTAATAATTGATATATAAAAAAAATTTAAACTAGAAAAAGGTTCTGAATCAAATTGACATTAACAAATTTTTATTATTCATGAATATAAATAATGAACGTGACATGTCAAACTCAAGGTCACGGACTTAATCTCAATCTCCTTTCATTGTGGAATATATTTTTTTATACACAACCTTCCTTTATACAGAGTATATTTATATATTTTTTATTTAATGTAATTTAATTTTATTCAAAATGAATATTTTTTCAAGGAATTGTTTTACTAAACAATAGAAGGAATGTGTTTTTTATTCTTATGCAGTGATAACATCATTTCTGCTACAACATGAAATATTTGAAAGTTGGATACCTTATCAAGCCGTGTTGTTTTCAAAAGAAAATAAATACCTTATACCCATTTTAATATATTTTGTTATTGGAAATGGTTTTGGGAATTCATTTATTATGTTAATATCATGGAATGGTATATTCTGATTGTAATGTGGAAATTTTAGCTTTCATTTATGCTTGTTTTATGAGTTATGAATATGTTATTGTTCCGTGAAATTGATTACGTATACTGGTCCATCCATGATAATACATGGGTGGTATATCCCATGATATATCTCTAATTAATTTGGTATCCTGAAGGAGGTAAACATTAATATCTCCTCTATGAGATTTAGGTTGTATACTCTGACGGGCATTTCAAACGTAACCATAAAGGTTACTCTATAGTATGCTTTGAAAGAAATAATGTAATTATGTTATGGGTGACAAAATTTACCATTATTATTTATGATATATGTGAGTTATTAATTAGTCTTATGATTTCTTGAGCTCTATTTAAGGGATTATATTTTCTAAGTATTAATTATGATTTCATTGATTTTTATGTATTCATGGAATAATAATTTATTTCATTATTTTATATCCCATACTAACATTTTTATGCTCATCACAATTTTCTGAAATGCTTTTCACTAGTTATAAGGAAGGGTAAATGAAGGGAAGAAATCAATAATATTTTTATTAGAAAAGGAATTCTAGTTTATTGTGGATTTTTATAGATGTGAAATTGTTTTTGATAGTGTATAAGTTTCTACATTGTAATATTTGAGATGTAGTATAATAGTTGTTGAATAATTATCTAACACTCTAAACTAGAAATGATCCATAGTGTTAATTCTAGAGTTAACTCAAGATGACATAATTTTTAAGACTAGGTCCATAAAGTTGGTATCAACATTCGGTTTATAAAAATTTGAGGTTAGGGTGTTATTTAAGAAAAAGTAACTTCTTTTATATAACCAATGTGGGATTCATATTAAAAAGAGTCATAATTATTTAGATAAATTCAATGAGTTTAAAATAACATGAATAAGTAAATCATATTATTTACCCACCTTATAAGTTAGTATATGATTACATTTATGATATAATCACACTGAAATTTTTGGATTTATTAAATGGATGGATATATAATGTACCAAAGTAAAAATGGGTGTAAAAGAAATTGCAGTGGTTTCGGAATAGACAACATAAAGAAAGGGGACCTACAATGAGAACACCTTTGGTTATTCTTAACCAACAATCTGGAGTCATGTTTGACAACATGAACCTTGGTGAATTTCTTATGGGAATATATTTTCTATAAACAAATATATAAGGATGTTTATGCAATAATCATAATGGTATGTATATAAAAAACCATTTTATTAAGGATGTGGAAAATACACCAAGGAAATTTTTTTAATGGGATGGGAAGATGTTATTGATGTGATAATTAATGTCATAAAGCCTTAACCTACCACAGAAAAAGGAAGTGTTTAGATGATTCCATTAATGGGAAAAAGTTATTTTATAGGGATAAATTGTATTTTTAAATGTTGTGTGCATGGTCATTATTTAAGTAGATTTCATACAAAGAATGTTCAAAAATGGGAGCATCAATATTGTAAATATATTTTTTACCAATATGCAATTCCATTCCAATTGATGATTAGGAATGATAAAATTACCTATGAAAGGTATTAATTATCTCTTATCTCATGTTTTTAAATTACTAATTATTAGGACATTATTCATGATAGTTTTGTTGGAAATAATTATTAAGTAATAAGACATAAAAACATGAATAAATTATCATGAATAATGAATTAGGATTAAAATTTCTACATTTTAGGTGTTGAAGAGTTATGTTGGATCAATGTACAATGAGATGATTAAATGTATTAATGATGGTATTAATTTGGAATACATTTATTTTCTGTAATCCTGCTATTTCTTTTTGTAAAAAATTTAATTGAGGATAGATTATCTATGCTTTTGCAGATATATTTTTAAAGTAACCTTAGTATTTATATGATCCTATAATTTTACGGGATTTTGGGTTATTTCCTTTTGATTGGGATGAGGGGAAATTAATGTTAATTATGATTTTATCTCATGATGGGAATGTTATAAGATTTATATAGTTTTAGAAAAATAACAACACATAAGAATGGTAAAAAACCGTCGTGTCAGATAGGTCTATGTGAATAAAACACACAGCTAATGTGCGACAATGATTTATTACCGACCACTAGCCTATGTGGATCCCCTGGTTAGTATGACTTATTATCTTTAGTTAACTAATTTTATGGATCACGAATAAATTTATTTTGGAAACATATTCTTTATAAAAAGGATATCTATAGTTTATGATTTTTTTATTTAGTGATATATGTTATTTTAGAAGATGTTTTCTCTTTTGTGAACACTGTATTTATAAAGAAAATATAATAATATGGGATTTTATTTAAGGAGTATTGGGTGAAATTTTCATTGGAATAATTTATGTTGTTATGGTGGAAATTTTTTTATTTGGGTTATTTATGGAAATGATAATCCAATCATGGAGAATATGTTATTAGATTAATTAATTTTAACTATGATTCTATAATTGTAGTAGATGTTAGTTGGAGATAAATTTTAAAATTTATTGTGGAAGACTATGTGATAAATTCTATCTACAATTTTAGGATTAGATATTAGTTCAGATTAATTTTTATAATTTTTTATCAAATAGTTTATTGAATTTCTATTCTTGACCATTTGGGTATTGTTTATTGAATTTTAGATATTAAGTGTAGGATTTATTTTTATAAAAGAATTATCCTTTTTGGGTATTATCTAATATTTTACAAAAACAATTAGTTTTGTTTAATTATTCAAGACATGGTGAATAAATATTTAATCTCTTGAAGATTATACGTCTCTTTAGATATTTTTTCAAGGCCTTCTGGTGTGACCAATTCTTCTTGAATTCTTATCATTTAGAGAAAAGTTGAGTTTGTGGTATATAATTATTAATGAAAGAAACTCCAATTCACAAGTAAGTATATTTCCCTATGTTCTTATTCCAAGTAGTAAAATAAATCCCCAAATTTATGAACATGATCTTAAAATAAAAATGTTTTCCGTTTAATTTTTCAACTGGAGAATCAAAGAACATTTATCCCATCTCAATTTTATGTTTTTCTAGTAGTTAAAAGTATCATGATCATGGTTTTTATCACTCTCCATCAAAATTTCATGGATAATTTTTCTCCAATATACATGTTTTCATTAATATACCCCTATTATGTGTTATATTGGGTGACCTTTTTACAATAATGTAATTATTTTAATGTGGTAGTTTTACTAACCATTTTTCCAATGTGTAATTTTTAATGAAGTTTCTGAGCCCAATTTTAAAACTATGATGATGCAATTTTGAAAAGGGGGATGATGTAATTATCTATGTATTTATAGAATAATAAATCTTCTTTTAAATTAAAATTTATTGAAATGATATTAATTTTAAATTTAAGGGACACTTTTTTAGATAGCACACTCGACACACAACAACAGGTTTCTCTGAAATCTTATATTGCACACAACATTGACATATACAAAAAAAATGTTACAATAATAATATTATTATTATAATAAATGGTAGTTAACACCTAGTTATTTTAATGGATGGAATAAATTATTTCAATTGAATATTTAAATGTGGTTTACACCTGTTTAAATAATGATTCATGGGTAGACAAATTTTTTATAAATTGTAAAAAAAATTAATATAAATGATATGGTTTTATGAAAACCTATTTAAAAGAGAATAATTAGGTTTATAAAATCATATAATACATTATTGATTTTCATTTAATGAAAAATAAATGTTATATATTCAATTTAATGTTTTAAATTCATTTTATATGTGGCCTAGATATGATATAAGAACAAATATAATTTTTCATTTAAAATTTGTATTTTTCTAAAAATGAAATTTTACCACCTTTAGATGTAAAAGTATTTTTTAATGTCATTTATCCAATTTTATATATATTATAAAATAATATATAATTTTTAGATAGAATAATAAAATAAAAATTTTATTTGGAAATAATATTTGTTATTTTCTGTGGAAGTTCATTTTGTTAATAAATTATGACAATACAACATTTTAATTCCAAACTCTGTTTTCATCTAATTTAATCGTAAAAATATATTACAATGTTAGTTTTTTTTATAGTTTGATTGTATTATGTTTATATCCTTTAATCGAATTATGTTCATTGTATGTAATTACACTTTTATATTGGACATAAACATATTCCAATATTTCGATAGTATATTCTTCTTAAAACCCCCTTATTTGTTTCAACAATGAGTATTTATTTTGAATTAATTTTTTCCAATTATTTGTTTGGATTTTCAAAAAATTGATTCCATATTTAAATCAAGTGGTCCCATATATTTATATAGGAACCTTTTATTTTGGGTCATTTAAAGTAGCAACTTCAATAATTATATTATTTACCATTGTAAAAATTGTAAAAAATAATATTATAATAGAATTAAACTACCTGAAAAAATGTACTAATAATATTTTATGAGATATTTCAGACCATGGTTATCATTGGGATGATTTTTGTACCCCATGGGGAAAATGGGGTGTGGTAATAACAAGTTATAGGAATTAATTTAATGTAAAGAGAAATATAACATAAACATGAATGTTTTACTAAAATAACATTTATATGGGGTTATATAATTGATCTCTTAGACTATAAATTTTCATTATAAATATAATACTATATCATACATCATGGTATTTTTTTATAATTTTTAGACATAATATAAAGAAATTTAATTATGACCCTATAACGATGCAATGATTTATTCATTAACAAATGATTTAAATAAATCATATTAAAAATATTAAAATCACTATTATTTTTTATAATTAATTCCATAAGAGAATTATCTAGTTTAATATTACATTTCTTGATTTATTAAATTTTTTTATAAGGAACCATGTTGTTATGAAATTGTAAAAAAGTCATTTATGAATAGTGTCCAAAATTGACATAATTAATAACATAAAATACAAAATAGTTTATTAAATTATATTAAACTCATAAGAATATTAGACTCATAAAAATGGTTATTATAAGTCCAAATATGTCATAAATGCCTTTTTTTGGTTCGTTTTACATAATATGTTAATTTCATTAAAAAAAAGTTTAAATAACCTGATATCACAGTAAGATTAGAAAAGAAAAAAATAAGTGTTAAACATAGAAGATAATGATTAAAAAATATTTAAAACATGTCAAAATATTATTTGATGATGTATATTAGATAAAATAATCTTATATTTGAAATAAATTAGTTTTGGAAATTTTTTAATGAAAGTTGAAATTTTAATAAATTAATATTTCAAGACATCCCTACTGTTCTTAACTTACATATTTTAAAAGGACACCACCTGTACCCACTTATTAACACCCCTTAAGCCCTTTTTCTCATCCAAATACTGCTCAAATAATCTCCCAACATCCCTAATTTCCTCATATAATCCTTACCTTGGGCATAAAGTAATTAAAGAAATCATTTAAGCTCAATGAAAAAGAAGATACCTGATTTTGAGGTAATGTATTCTCTCATGTTCCTTTCCATTATTTTATTTATCTACTCCCTATACTCTTTTTATTATTTTATTACATAACAAAAAAAGTATCCTCTATATACTAGCATGTTTTTATGATATGTATTATATCTACATTTATATTCACATCCATATAACTGATATGAATATTCCATTTCTATCAATGGTGAAATAATTCTCCACAAAATGATGATTGTTAAATTTTCCATACCACATATCATGGTGTGAATTATGACGGAAAAATATTTATATATGATAAACATTATATTTATATTATCTATATTATTGTGTAATTTTTTTACCAAATTACTTTATGCTTTCCAGGATTTGTAAATAAAAAAATCATTTGAGGATGTCTAGACTAAAACCCACTCAAAGTGAGATGACCCGTACTATCTACATATTGAACATATAGAGGACTGGTTTATTAATCCTATGAGACATAAATTAAAAAAATACAACACTTGTTTTTTAAAATTCTATTATATCATTTAATTAATAATCTTTTAATGTGACAAAGAAATGAAGGTAGCATGCATTCATACGTACGACCTATCGTATCCAGGAACGGTGCATTCCATTTCTTCTCCCCCAATGTTTGAGACTATTATAAATACATATATACTAAATATATACTCAATATAAATCATTAATATTATTTTTCTAATTGATTTAATTTTGACTTCATGGACAATATATATTAAAACAAGTTCATTTCTCACTCAAGTACCGAATATCGGAAAATCAATTGATATTAACATAAATAATTATGTAATTTTAATTTTTTTGTAATAAGTTTTTTAAAAGGTATAATAAACATGAAAAAATTTCGAATGAAAGAATAAATTAACATATCATTATTATTCAGGAATATAAAGACGTGACAAGTTAGACTCAATGTAAGGTACATCATATCAATCTCCATTCATTGAGGTATATTTTGGTTTATACATGACCTTATATAATATAGTGTATACTTATAAAATTTTACTCTTAATTTAATTAAATAGTTTTCAAAAGTAGTCATCTTCTATAAACCATTTTACTAATATATATAATGAATTTTTCTTTCTAACATATTCAGTGACAACGACCTTTCTGTCACCCCAAGAATTATTTGATATTTGACTTCCATAACAATCTTTAATGTTTTTAAAAAGAAAATAGATACGATATACCATTTTTACATATTTTTGGTATTGTAAATGGTTTTGAGATAGAATTAATTATGTCAGTGTCTTGGAATTATATATTGTGATTTCAATGTGGAAATGTTATCTTTCCTTTATAATTTTTTAGGTGATATGAATATGTTATGGTTCATGGGAATTGTTTTTGTATAAGGGTGGTTCTATGATAAAAAAATTGTGGCAGAGATCATGATAGACATCCAATGCATTAGGTAACATGATAGAGGTGAAAATTAATGTTTCTCTGAAGAGATTTATGTAATATATTGTGATGGTATTATAAACATAATCATGAAAGTTACTCCCTATATTGTAGTGAAAGCTAAAATATAAGTATGTAATAGACACCACAAGTTAGATTGATGATTTATTATTTCATTGTGATATTCATAAATCTTATGATTTCAAGTGTTTATTAATGATCTTAGGTTTTATGAGTAAAAAATTACAATTTCATTCATTTATGGGCATTCATGGATAAATGTTTTATTTCATTATTTTATATCTGTACTAATAATTTTTTTCTCATCCCATGTTTGAGAAAAATTTTACACACAGTATACGAAATGGTAAGAGAAAAAAAAAATTTCATTAATCTTTTTATCACGTAAAGAATTATTTTTTAAGGAGTTTTATTGTTGTGAAAAAAATTGGATAGAGTAGAAGTGAATACATTGTAATATTTGACATGTAATTTAATATTTATGGACTAATTATTTAAAACACTAAATGTGAAATGATCTGAAATTTTTTTTCTTGACTTCAATCGATATTATTTAATGTTTAATTATGGGAACTTACAGAAAAATTGTCCAAAATTTTATTCTTTTTGAATATATCAAAATTATCATTACAAAATACAATTCTTTGTATTTTTTTTAATAAATTGAAATTGAAATAAAATTATCATTTTGGATACTCTTTGAAAATTTCTATGTAATTTATATGAGGGTTTTATTTCCCCATATATTAATGGGAAATCTGTCCCATTATTTATCCATACCTCTCAATCCATTTTTTCTTGATAATAACAAATATAAATTTATCCACAACATCATTATAATAGTTTTATAGCTTCTTTTCATATTACCACAACCAGATAAGAGTTAAACAATAAAATGATATTCCTTATTAATTGAAAAAAAAATCATAATATAAATTCCAATAAAAACACATCCATTTATATTGGAAACCTTTAAATCCACTATAATTGTATTGTTTGGATACAAAGATTTAAACCATCACAATTTAATCATATTTATATCCATCTTTTATTACAATATCGTAAATCAATTTCAAT